>OX104124.1:45422775-46105916 GCA_944474755.1 Limnoperna fortunei
ATTAGCGAGACCCGGTATTTTTACGCTTTTTTTAGCTCACCTGACCCGAAGGGTCATTTGAGCTATTGCCATCACTTGGCGTCCGTCGTCGTTGTCGTCCTTCGTCCGTCGTCGTTGTCTTCGTCCTTAACTTTTCTTTAAAAATCTTCTCCTCCAAAACCACTGAAGGGATTGCTTTGAAACTTTGCACACATCATCAGTAAAATGTCCTCTGCCAAGTTTGCACAAATCATGGCCTCAGACCAACCAACATGGCCGCCATGGCTAAAAATAGAACAGGGGGGTCAAAATACAGTTTTTGGCTTATAGTTCAAAAAATATAACAGATACAGAAAAACCAAAGAGACCTTCCTTCTTCAGCATCAAAAGCTCTACAAAACACTCTATTGGGTCAAAGTTGTATGACGACTCCTTGTAGGAGTTATTGCCCTTTAATTGTTGCAATTGATGATTTTTGCCTCAAAATCTTGAAAATTATTAGAACTAGAGAAAAAGTAAGCATTGCTTAATTGTTCTGCTCTATGAGGGCTACAAAATTGGCTTAGAGTCAAGATTGTCTGATTAACCGTTTAAGAGTTATTCCCCTTGAACTGTTTATTTTAATCGGTTTTAATTGATTTTTTAAAATCTTCTCCTCTGAAACCTGTGAAAGTACTGCTTTGAAACTTTGTACACATCATCCGTCAAATGTCCTCAACCAAGTTTGCACCAACCATGGCCGCAGATTAACTAAAGTGGCCGCCATGGCTTAAAAAAGAACGGGGGGGGAGGCGGGGGTCAAAATACAATTTTTGGCTTATAGTTCAAAAAGTATAACAGATACAGGAAAACTGAAGCGACATGCCTTCATCAGCATCAAAAGCTCTATGAAACACTCCATTGGGTCAAAGTTGTATGATGACCCCTTATAGGAGTTATTGCCCTTTAATTGTCGAAATTGATTATTTTTGACATTTTTGCCTCAAAATCTTGAAAATTATTAGAACTAGAGAAATAGTTTGCATTGCTTAATTGTTCTGCTCTATGAGGGCTACAAAAATGACTTTAGGGTTAATATTGTCTGATGAACCGTTTAAGAGTTATTCCCCTTGAACTGTTTTTTTTAATCGGTTTTAATTGATTTTTAAAAATCTTCTCCTCTTAAACCACTGAAAGTACTGCTTTGAAACTTTGTACACATCATCCGTCAAATGTCCTCAACCAAGTTTGCACCAACCATGGCCGCAGATTAACCAACATGGCTGCCATGGCTAAAAATAGAATGGAAAGGGGGGGGAGGTAAAATACAGTTTTTGGCTTATATTTAAAAAAGTGTAATAGATACAGGAAAACCGAACAGACATGCCTTCATCTGCATCAAAAGCTCTATGAAACACTCCATTGGGTTGAAGTTGTATGATGACTCCTTATAGGAGTTATTGCCCTTTAATTGTCAAAATTGATTATTTTTGACATTTTTGCCTCAAAATCTTGAAAATTATTAGAACTAGAGAAAAAGTTAGCATTGCTTAATTGTTCCGCTCTATGAGGGCTACAAAAATGACTTAGGGTCAAGATTGTCTGATGAAACGTTTAGGAATTATTATCCTTGAACATTTTTTTAATCAATTTTACTTGATTTTAAAAAATCTTCTCCTCTTTAACCCATTAAAGGACTGCTTTGAAACATTGCACACATCATATTTAGGACGTCCTCTACCAAAATTGTGCAAATCATGACACCTGACTACTTACATAGCTACGTTGGCTTAAAATAGAAAATGGGGGAGAGGGGGGGAGGAGTCAAGAGAGTTTTCGACTGATAGTTAAAAAAGTATAACAGGTACAGCAAATTTGAAGTGAACCTCCCTTCTCCCTCTAAGCATCAAAAGCTTCTCCGTATAGGAGTTATTTCCCTTAAAAGGTCAAAATTAATGACTTTTGCAGAAGTGTTGGGCAATTCCTTATAGCAAAGAAAAGCTGGATAAAAAAGGGTTGTTTGGTTTCAGGTTCAGGTGAGCTATACAGGCTCCTGGGAGCCTCTAGTTTTACAAGCTATATAAAATTAAAGTGCTTATTTTTGAAATTACTACAAAAATGTCACACAATTTTTTTTCAATCTGAAACGCTGTATTTGAAATTGAGTTTTGTGACGTCACCAACACATTATAACATCACGTCATCAATGGAATGTAGAGGCACTGTTAGGGGGCTCTGAAGTAAAGACAACAATGTGCGATGCTCGCATTTTAGTCTGCGCCTCCATTCATATTAAAATGTGAAATAATTATCAGAACATCCCAATATTAACCTTCTTATTTATATTTTTCTAGGTATTAGTATTAATAATGAGCTGTATACAGACACCTGTAACCCTGAAGTCTTGGTAGGAAAGGTGATGTCTCTAGATGTTTACTTGTCGTTTAAAGAAGGTAAACATTTTTGTAACCCTGAAGTCTTGGTAGGAAAGGTGATGTCTCTAGATGTTTCCTTGTCATTTAAAGAAGGTAAACATTTTTGTAACCCTGAAGTCTTGGTAGGAAAGGTGATGTCTCTAGATGTTTCCTTGTCATTTAAAGAAGGTAAACATTTTTAATATAAACTGGTGATACTAAATGAAGAGAAGTACAAAAAAGTTGAAGAGAAGTGAAGAGAAGTATTAAAAAATGGTTTATTTGAATAAATAAAGGTTTCTTATATATGTGTGTTTTATTTTGTAGAATTGAACATAAATACGACCATATTTTTCATAATATGTCTTTTAGTGGACGATTTCGAACAATTTGACTATGCTCAAATAGACTGTAATGGCCGACAGTAGAGAGAAGTACGAGAGACCAAATAATGGTTTATTTGCATGCACTACAAACATCAAAACCTTAATTTCCTAGGATAACCTTAATTTCCACAAACAAAACCTTAGTTTTTTAAGGGTTGACTGTAAAATTAAGTGTTGTTATCTGAAATTCAGGTCGGGATGGGGAAATAAAGGTTTTGACGTGGGAGATTAAGGTGTTTACTCGGAGATTAAGTTTTTTTGTTAATTGGACCCCTGGGTTGATTCTTATGACCTTGGGCATTGTTGTTGATAACAATCATGTACTGTACTGTAGATCTTTATCTATTTGTCTTTGGCTATATATCACTTCAAACACCAGAAATGTAATTTCCTAGGAAAACCTTAATTTCCTTGTCAATACCTTAATTTTTTAATAGTTGACTGTTAAATTAAGTGTTGTTATGTGAAATTAAGGTTGTGACGAGGAAATTGAGGTTTTCACTTGGAGGTTTTTTGTTAATTGGACCCCTGGGTCAATTTTTATTAGCTCACCTGACCTGAAGGGTCATGTGAGCTATTGCCATCACTTGGCTTCCGTCGTCGTTGTCGTTAACTTTTCTTTAAAAATCTTCTCCTCCAAAACCACTGAAGGGATTGCTTTGAAACTTTGCACACATTATCAGTGGAATGTCCTCTGCCAAGTTTGCACAAATCATGACCTCGGACCAACCAACATGGCCGCCATGGCTAATAATAGAACGGGCAGGGGGGTCAAAATACAGTTTTTGGCTTATAGTTAAAAAAGTATAACAGATACAGGAAAACCAAAGAGACCTTCCTTCTTCAGCATCAAAAGCTCTACAAAACACTCCATTGGGTCAAAGTTGTATGACGACTCCTTGTAGTAGTTGTTGCCCTTTAATTGTCGAAATTGATGATTTTTGCCATTTTTGCCTCAAAATCTTGAAAATTATTAGAACTAGAGAAAAAGTAAGCGATGCTTAATTGTTTTGCTCTATGAGGGCTACAAAATTGGCTTTAGAGTCAAGATTGTCTGATTAACGGTTTAAGAGTTATTCCCCTTGAACTGTTTATTTTAATCGGTTTTAATTGATTTTTTAAAATCTTCTCCTCTGAAACCACTGAAAGTTCTGCTTTGAAACTTTGTACACATCATCCGTCAAATGTCCTCAACCAAGTTTGCACCAACTATGGCCGCAGATTAACCAAAGTGGCCGCCATGGCTAAAAAAAGAACAGGGGGGGGGTCAAAATACAATTTTTGGCTTATAGTTCAAAAAGTACAACAGATACAGGAAAACCGAAGCGACATGCCTTTATCGGCATCAAAAGCTCTACGAAACACTCCATTGGGTCAAAGTTGTATGATGACCCCTTATAGGAGTTATTGCCCTTTAATTGTCGAAATTGATTATTTTTGACATTTTTACCTCAAAATCTTGAAAATTATTAGAACTAGAGAAAAAGTTAGCATTGCTTAATTGTTCTGCTCTATGAGGGCTACAAAAATGACTTTAGGGTTAAGATTGTCTGATGAACCGTTTAAGAGTTATTCCCCTTGAACTGTTTTTTTTAATCGGTTTTAATTGATTTTTAAAAAATCTCCTCCTCTGAAACAACTGAAAGTACTGCTTTGAAACTTTGTACACATCATCCGTCGAATGTCCTCAACCAAGTTTGCACCAACCATGGCCGCAGATTAAAGATTAACCAACGTGGCCGCCATGGCTAAAAAAAGAACCGGGGGGGGGGGGGGTCAAAATACAATTTTTGGCTTATAGTTCAAAAAGTGTAACAGATACTGGAAAACCGAAGAGACATGCCTTCATCAGCATCAAAAGCTCTACGAAACACTCCATTGGGTTGAAGTTGTATGAGGACTCCTTATAGGAGTTATTGCCCTTTAATTGCCAAAATTGATTATTTTTGACATTTTTGCCTCAAAATCTTGAAAATTATTAGAACTAGAGAAAAAGTTTGCATTGCTTAATTGTTCTGCTCTATGAGGGCTACAAAAATGACTTAGGGTCAAGATTGTCTGATGAACCGTTTTCTCCTTGAACATTTTTTTAATCAATTTTACTTGATTTTAAAAAATCTTTTCCCCTTTAACCCATTAAAGGACTCCTTTGAAACATTGCACACATCATCTTTAGGACATCCTCTACCAAAATTGTGCAAATCATGACACCTGACTACCTACATAGCTACGTTGGCTTAAAATAGAAAATGGGGGGGGGGGAGTCAAGAGAGTTTTCGACATATAGTTAAAGTACAGCAAATTTGAAGTGAACCTCCCTTCTCCCTCTAAGCATCAAAAGTTCCTCCTTATAGGAATTATTTCCCTTAAAAGGTCAAAATTAATGACTTTTGCATGAGTGTTGGGCAATTCCTTATAGCAAAGAAAAGCTGGATAAAAAAGGGTTGTTTGGTTTCAGGTTCAGGTGAGTGATACAGGCTCATGGGAGCCTCTAGTTACCTCAGGCAAGGGACTGTCTTTACTAGTATAGACTGTCCCTGCTCAGGCAGCATTGTTGATAACAATCATGTACTGTACTGCAGAAGTCAATTTCACAAAAAGTCATAAGTGTAAAATCTATCATAAGTGTTGGAAGATCAAAGGGAAATGCATTGTGACGTCAGCACTTACACTTACGAATTTTTGTGAAAAACACAGCAGATCTTTATCTACTTGTCTTTAGCAATATCTATATTAATGTTGACAATTATTTTTTGTCCAAGTAAATATAGATCATGTAAAAAAAAATAAAATAACAATGCACGAACCAGAATGCATTTCTTGTCAACTTTTCATCACAAGTGGTGTTCATTGAAAAATAATTTAAAAAATAATGTATTTCATAACTTACTGTGATTGTTTTATAAAAATTGCAATATCATATTAATTACATTTGAAGATCAGTAGGTAATTGAATTAACAAGAGATACCACTGACTGCAAATTCAATACACATTCGCCATAAAAATTAAAAAAAAAAAAAAAGTAACTAATATAATTAATTGTAGTTATAAATTGTCAGATTAGATGGACACCTGTTGATATTATAACGTAACTATAACCAACAGGTTTATGACAAAGGAATAGCCAAGGAGTAATTTCATTACATGCTTATAAGGTTTGATTGAAATATAATATATTGCCCAGACGTAAGTGTACTTTAAAATAAAAATTTCATAAGTACTGTTTATTTGTCATGTTGGTGGTATTATGTTACTTTCGTGCAACATATTCGGTTTTTTTGTCCGGCATTCATACGCCTTTTGCCCTTGTAATCTTTATTGCTTATTTTGCATGCCTTTTATTTCCAACCCTAACTACCAAAAAATTTAAATAACATTTCTGTTGTGCAGTTCCGATTTAATTCAGAGCTTCTAAAAGTAAAGTGAAAATAACAAGTCACAAAAATAAAAGACTTTTAAAATTCTTTTTACGTGCAATTAAGTTAAATTAATAAAATGCATATTACATTTTCTGCTTTACTTCCGTGGACAGGCCACTTTTCCACGCATCGCAGTTACAATACACCAACACTGTGTCAGTAACATCAAATATTTAAACCTTTCAATAATGATAACAAAAAAATTCAAGAAATCAAATTCCATATATATCTTGATGCAGTATTAAACTTATTATATATACATATATATATATATATATATATACCTTGATGCAGAATTGAACTTTTATTGAGGAACAACAAAAGGAATCCCTCCATAATAATATTTAAGTAATCATTGATAAAACATTTTCCTTTTAAAGCCATCGCTGACAACAATAACACAAACAAATTTATAAAAAATAAAATTGTATCAACACCAACGTAATAATCAGGCAAGATAAAATTATATAAAAACATTTTAAACGACTACAGATGTTAAAAGAACAATGCAAAGTGAAACAAAATATAATTTTAAACAGTAAACAAAATTTAAAGTACACAAACTTAATATGAAACCTGTGGAAAAAAATAAGTAATAAGAAACAATGCTCAAAACAAATAACATCCGTCCTTTATTCTTTTCATTCGTTACAGGTAAACAGTATGGCAAATGTGGGGTGACACAACTTATTGAAATCCACCGTTTTTACCGGAATCCAATTTGATTTACCAGAATCCAATTCAACAATTATTATTCATATTAATTTAAATACTTAATCACTTTTGATTTGTTATTTTTTATGTTTTACAGTGTTTGTCTTCAAAAAAACAGAGGGATACTTTGATATTAAGAAATTAAATTAAAGAATGTCTGTGTATGCTGACGCAGTAAATCTAAACAGAGAGCATGATTAGAACTTATATATAATATACTTGGTTTTAAACCTTAAAAAATATAGCTGGATTTTACATTAAAATTTATGATTCCTAAAATGATATGTAAGGTTTTACTAGATGATGGCAATTGATAATGTACAACTACCCCAGTCGAAATTTATGGCAGTCAAAAAAAAAAAAAAAAAACCAAGGGAGAGCACTATAAAACAATAAAAGTACAGAAAGTATATTCTGACACAATAATATATTGGTATAAAAAATGTGCTTTAATAATACAAGAAAGAAAAGTGAACAATCATGTATTATTTAATTTATTAAGATTGCATTCAATGTTTAACGTATAATAAAGAATGACATGAAAAATAAAATTAACACTATACAATCTGTATATAAATACATGTACATGCAAGTTAATGTTGTCCTCATATTAATTTGTACTATGTCATTGTTTTACAATGATATATCTGTGGTCCTTGGTTTTTTATTTGAAATTGTTGTCATCGGCTTACCTTTCCTCTGACTAGATTTTCTACCTTTGGATTTTGGTTCCATTACTACGGTGTGTTTGTCCTTCGATGTTACAGGTCTGTTGTTTTGTACAATGTGACTATGAAATCTTCTGTAATGATTTTGTCTTTGTTTGTCAGTCATAACTGTACATTCTGATTTTGTTTTCAAGGTAGTCTATGTGACTGTCACACAAGCCTGTAATCACCAGTCCAGACTAGGGCACTTGGCAGGCCCTTGTATTCTGCTTTGATGAATTCATGTGCTAGCTTAACAAACTCTGGTAGCTTTTTTGATTTCCAGTCGTGTTGTGTACACTTCAGACAATAAATTAATCCAGTACACTTGAAATTTGGCAATACAAATATTTTGAGCAATGTATCGCTTAAATGGAAAGTGTGGTCGAAATGTTGTCTTCTTTTGTTTTTAGTAATAACCTTCTTGGCAAATCGTAAAATGTATCTGTTGTCAATGACAGTTATTCTCTTCAAACTGACCATGTCTTTGTCTTCAGTTTGTTGTGTATATTCCTACCCGTCACACACTTATAATTAAATTTTATGTTGGGAAAAGATAGTAAATATTTTAAAACCATTTCGGAAGAATTATAAGGATTACACACATATTTTCGGTAATTTATCGATGTATCATAAACGGCATTTGTTTGTGAGTGAGTCGACCTTGTTCATACATCGATGAATTACAGAAAATAAATGTTCCTATATTAACTATTCCGGCATAAATAGGGTTCATGACCTTTTCTTGCAAACGACCTTTTAGTCTTTTATTGAAGTGGTTAAGGAATCTGCCTAAAACGTCGTTCCTTGTCTTGGATATCACATTTTTTGTTAAAGCATATAGTGTCATCTGAATCTATTAAACCATCTGGTCCAAAGATGTCTTTAAGATTGTCTGTTTTTGCTATATTGTGACAGTATTGTCCGTTAGAATGTGTCTGCAGTTTTCTTCCAGGTGTCGAGTACAAAGTACATCAGTGCACGTAATATAATATGTGAAATTGCCTTGACCAATGCTTTTTCGTCGTCTATAACAAGTCTCCCCAAATTACTGTCCATTAGTTTGATCTTAATATGTTGGAAGAAATGGCTGAAAGTGTAGTCACTGTCGTCCTGTAGTACATTGAGCCTAAAATACAGGGTGTTCACAAGATCTGACTTGGTTGACATGGGTACATGCATGTTACAGAGCACGAAAAGAGCAGAAAAAAAAAATTAAATATGGTTTAGTCACACATATATTCTTATTTAGCTTAACAGAATACATGTAAGTTAGAAGTGTCAGAATGAAAAATGTTTGCAAGTGAATGGATGTGAAGGATGTAGTGTGTATGTGATTGTCCTATTCTATAAAAGTTCTCTTTCTCTTTCTTATTAATATGTACAAAACTATAGTCAGGACTGTATACCTATATCTCGTTACCTCTCAACACCTTAGTCAGGTGGTGGTTGTGGGAGGATTGTAAAATCCTGACTATTGGAAAACAAATAAAAGATAAAAAAAAAATGTTACAGAGCACGAAAGTTTTGTCTACACCTAAAACAGCCACACTGTTGCAACAAATGTTTTTTAAGTCTGTAAGCACACACAATGTGACTTTCCATTTGTGCCTATAAATGCAGGGACAAATTCATCATTTTCTGTGACCATGTTTTCGATGTGTCGCATTTGATCTGCTTAGTAGTGTTTACACATTCTAAGTGATTCTCTCTTCAATCTGTCCCGATGTTGTTTGTTATGTTTGTATTGAATTTGCAGTCTGTGATATTTTCATATAAATTCAATTACCTACTGATCTTCAAATGTAAATATTACATTGCATTTTTATTGCATTTTTTATAAAACAATCACGGTAACTTACTATATACTTTATTTTCGAAATAGTTTTAAAATGAAAACCTCTCGTGATGAAAAGTTGACAGGAGATGCATTCATTTTCATGCACAAGATATATATTTACTTGGACAAACAATAATTGTATACATCGATATAGATATGGCCAAAGCAAATAAATAACAGTACATGATTGTTATCAACAGCAATGCCTGAGGTAATAAAAATTGACCCAGGGGTCCAATTAACAAAAAAAACCTTAATCTCCTGTCAAGGTGATTTCCCTGTCACAAACTTAATTACAGGTAACATCACTTAACTACATTTTACTTTTAAAACATTATGGTTTTGTGCGAAATTCAGATTTTCATAGGAAATTAAGGTTTTGATGTTTGAAGTGATTGTCATAAATAAATGCAGGGGGCCTCGGTGGCCGAGTGGTCAAGGTAGTTCGTCTACTATTGATCACGTGGTCTGTCAACACTTGAGATTGCGGGTTCGATTCTCATTGCAGGCAGGGTGTACTCGACTCCTATCTTAATTGACAAGGATTGCCAGTTTTCCTACCGCAGGTCGGGGGTTTTCTCCGGGTACTCCGCTTCCTCCCCCAATAAAAACTGGACACCACGATATAGCTGAAAAATTGCTGAAAGTGGCGTTAACCACCAACAAACAAACATAAATAAATGCAAAAGTTAAATTACGTTCGATGAGGTTAAGTATTCCATGTCAACTTCTTTTTAATCGCAGTGCGTTTCTTCTACTCAGAGACATATAATTATATGTAATTATACAACATGTTATATGAGACACATAATTACATGTAATTATATGTCACTTTTCTTGTAGTCAGCAAAGAAATAATAATTATATGTAATTATATGTCTCTGTTCTTGTAGTCAGTAAAGAAATATCAAAAGAAATACATATCAAAGCGAATAATTTTAAATCAAGTAATGAAAGAAATTTAGAACTTTTGAACTCTAGTCTAAACAATAGGCTGAAGATATCTTTAATCTCGTCATTTATTAAGCTAACAATTTTTTTGTAATAACCAGAATAAGTACGTTTGATCTTAATAATCAATTTTTTTAAATCCTAAAGTGTTCTTTGTGATGAAATCCTTCACAATTATACAAAATAATAAATATCTGTTATGATACATTATACATTTACTTGTCTCTACTGTCAGCCATTACAGTCTATGTTAACATTGTTGAACTGCTCGAATCATCCACTCGAAGACAAATTATATAGAAATAAGGCCGTATTTTTGTCAGTTTTGATCAATTTATACACGATATAACAAAGATAGCTATAAGAAACCTTTATTTAATCAAATAAAGCATTTTTAAGGTATCCGACCCATAATTGAAGTCACCGTTCAGTTTTATTTTTCGACCAAGAAATACAGCTTTATTACATCAAGGTTTTTCTAACTAATGACACAAATTAAATAAATTGTTTTACTTTTAGTCAATGTTAACATTTTTGAGCAAAAAATTTAGTTACTCAAATAGTATTTCCGATGTTTGCCGAAGATTACCGAGGTCTGCTCCATTGAAATACAATGGACATCCGGGACACCAAATATGATCACGTGGTCAATTGTGGTCCGGATACCTTAATTACTTTTCTTCACTTCTCTTCAACTTTTCATTTATTAGGACCCATCAAAGGAAAAATACATGATGGGGCCAGAATCTTTTTTATTAAATTAAATCTAGATGAGGTTAGTAAAAAATGCTTCTTTGTAAAAATGCCTATTAAAAGACAGTTAAAATTCTGCTGGGAGTATTATCAGTGACATTCTGTCTACCCAAGGTATTTTTTGCAAAAAGACCATTACAAGTACAGTACAGTACAGTGTAAAGTTCTAAATTCTTCATATTGACATGACTTTACCAGTCTATAGCTGTTGGTCATGCAAGAGTGACTAACAACCAATTGAATTAACAATTATTTTTTGCAATTTGGGGTAGAGATAAGTTGTGGGTGATTTTGAGTGTCTACACTCAAAATTTTCGGGGTAACACCGTGAAACACTCTACACTGTGTAGAGTGTTTGAGTGACCATACACTCTGGGCTGACTGTACCTGAATTGAGTCACAAAGTTCCTAAGTTCTCTGGTGTCAAAGTTCATCCAGAAATGTATGAATATATGGGGTCATAATTAAAACAGACAGTTTTCCAACAGAAGGTCGAGGGTTTTCTCCAGGGAAACCTGTCTTCCTCACCCAGTTAAAACTGGTATAGCTGAAAAACATGGCACTAAACACTATTCAAACAAACAAACAAAACTTTCTTTTTTATGAAATGTTAAATATAATTAGTTGGTCAAAGAAACAGATAGCCATTAAAATCTACTAGTTTAAAATTTAGTGTACATTTCTGGGTGTGGTGGATTCGTTCAGATAACATGCAGTATCATGCCTTAAGATTATAAGCTAAAATAAGGTGAACAGATTGATTGATTAGGGTGTTTGCTTTATGTCCAGTGAGCAGTATTTCAGATATATTCAGATTGAGGACAAATTAACAAACAATAAATCAATGGAAATATTGGTGGGATGGGACATAGGGAACACAATTTTGACTGCCACTGGAAAAGTATGGAGTATTAGGAAGGGGGCAGAGGACTTAGCCTGTGGTAGAGGTAGAGAGAAACAATATAAAATATTACTTAACTGTTACTCCTACAGGTATCTTTAAAAAATAATTCTACATAATATTTCTAAGCTATCTACGGTATATAAAACTGTTGGTGTACTGTTTCCTAAAATATACTAATTTATCCTCACCCAAAAAATTTTATATTCAATTTGTAAAGCTATTTTTAGCAGGATTTACCAGAAAAATTGTAGGTTTGGAACTTGACAAAGGTGTATAAAAAAATTCAGAACTATTTATTTATTGCTTAAATAATGAAAATGGAGACTGACATTTGAAATTTGTACTTTACAGAGATTGACATCTGTACTTGAAAGAAATTGACATTTGTACTTGACAGAACTGACATTTGTACTAAACAGAAATTGACATTTGTACTTGACAGAGATTGATATATTGTACTTGAACAGAAATCGACATTTGTACTTGACAGAGATTGATATTTTGTACTTGACAGAGATTGACCTTTGTACTTGAACAAGAATGTCCTTTGTACTTGACAGAAATTGACCTTTGTACTTGAGCAGAGTTTGACCTTGTACTTGACCGAGATTGACCTTTGTATTTGACAGAGATTACTTGACAGAGATTGACCTTTGTACTTGACAGAAATTGACATTTGTACTTGACAGAAACTGACATTTGTACTACTTGACAGAAACTGACATTTGTATTTAACAGAAATTGACATTTGTACTTGACAGAGATTGACAATTGTACTTGACAGAAATTGACATTTGTACTTGACAGAAACTGACATTTGTACTACTTGACAGAAACTGACATTTGTACTAAACAGAAATTGACATTTGTACTTGACAGAGATTGACATTTGTACTTCATAGAGATTGATATTTGACATTTGTACTTGACATTTTTTTAATCTTTACAGATTTAAAGGCTACTGATGGAGAACTGACTTTATCTTGTTGTAGTGACACCAGTTGTGATTCAGATGACAGTGTATTTACCTTACTGGGAACTGACTCTCTATATGTACCAAACGTAAGTCATTTCTGGATATATTTTTAAGTAACAGCAGACTGTTACCTGAACAAAATTATAGTCAAAGTACAATGAACTATCAGGTATTTTCTATTGGTAAACCAATTCTTAAAACAGATAACAGCTGTTTAGAAAACTGTTTCATTCTTATTCATATTCGCCTTTTCGGCTCTACGAAGTAATTACCTAGCTTTCCTTCCCTATGAGCGGTAGAGCGTATAATTGTAATCTCTTTTCAAAGAAACAAACTATATGTAATAACCTTGACATAACACCCAGTATATAATCTCCTAGTCCGTGCGGCACTGGTCATTCTTCCTTTTAGAGCGACGAAGTGTACACATTGGCAAGGTACGCTTCGATATCGAAATCTTTTAATTTTTTTGTGAATAGTTTCAGAACGTTGTTCGGAGCTATTGCACACCTTTTAGAATTCTAAAATTGTGGACATCTACGATGTTGTCGAGATGTGCTAATTATTGACCTTAGTAATATTTATTTGCTTACGACGTTGTCGAAACTTACGTATATATTCTGTTAATATTGTGAGATATAGACAGGTTCTGTACTCATTAAATTAGATATTCTGAAAAATTTATTAAAATGCTTGATTTTTTCACTACATTCTGTTTTTAGTTGTTATAAACAGAAGTTTTTGTTTACACGTGTTTACCTGTACAGGTACACATTTTACGTAATTACAATGGCAAATGACCATGATATTTTACAAATTGACGATCAAGTAGATTCAAATTTAAGCCTGTGTGATGATTCAGGCTATAATCTAAATGATTTATTATTTGATAATAAAGAATGTAAAAAAGATGAACCTAGAAAGACTAGAGCTAGTGCAAAGCCTAGTACGTCTTCTCAATTTGCGGCTGTGCCCATTGAGAAAGCAAGTGGCCAAAGTCGAATTATTAAAGGTTCGGCAATAACAAAAAGTAATAAAACTGTTAAACGAAAAGCTGTTAAAAATATTGATGGCAATGTTAGGCCAGCTAAAATGGCCAGACCACAAAACCATAGTTTTTCTCAGGCTGACATTGAATCATTGAAATCTCAGATGGGTATTGCCTCCATGGCTCAATCTATTTCTTCTTTAACAGGCCTTTTTCAGAATTTTGTGGCTACATTTAATGATAACAGAGATAAAAGTACTGAGCCAAGTAAGAAAGCTACTAACACCAGTGTAAGGTGTGAGACTGTAGCTCGTTTATCACCTCATATTGAGAGGGATAATACAAATGTTCAACCAATTTTGCCTCTTAATCCAAATTTAGATGAAAATGGAAGCATTCAAGACTTTGATATTGACTCGTATGTTAATGATCAGTTGGATCCCTCAGGAGTTGTAACCTATGATGTTACTCATAGTGCACGAGATGATAGTAATACATCTTTTGACCCAGCTAGGGGGTTTGTGGATGCTTTTGTGGCCACTACTCCAAGTGAGTTGGGTATAGAATCAGATTTATTTGATTGGGAAATTCCTCAGTTACAAACTGTAGAAAAGACCAGTCCCAAGATTTCTTCTGGGTTATCGAAAGCAGTTAATGCTGCTGTAACAATAAAATCCAACAAAGATAGCATTAAGTTGATCAGTGAGAAATATTTTAGGCCTGAAAACTGTGACAATTTATGTGTTCCTAAAGTAAATAAGGAAATATGGAGTTCTTTGTGCAAACCGGCAAATACTTCCGATATTCAGTTACAAGATATTCAAAAGTCTATTGTTGCTGGTCTGATTCCAATTGTACAATTGGCAGACCAATGCTGTAAAAGCCAAGATCCTTTGGACCCTGCTAAAACCAGGAGTCTTCTTTCCGATTCAATTTGTCTGCTAGGCAATGGTGTTTGGTCTTTCTATGAAAAGACGTAGTGTTTTGAGGCCTTTTTTGAATGATAAATTTAAGCCTATCTGTAATCAGGACACTCCTCTTGATTCATACCTTTTTGGGACAGATTGTATGAAAAGGATGAAGGAGCTTGGTGATTATACCAAGATTTCTATTGGTAATCCAAAGTTTAAATATGTTGGCATGCGTGGTGGAAACTATGGGTTCAATAACAGAGATGCTTTAAACTCAAGAGGCCCTGCATTCAGGCAGGGCTTTCGTTACCCTACTCCAATGAGGGGTCGAGGGAGAGGACAGACAATTCCAAGAGGACTGCTAAGAGGGCAAGCACCTCAGAGGGGACAGTTTCCTACTCATTTCCAACGATAGATTCACCAATTGATAAGGTGAGAAAACTTAACTATGAACAGTGGTTAAGAATCACCTCTGATCTATGGATATTAGATACAGTGAAATCTGGTTACAAAATAGAATTTAGTGTTTTTCCAAATTATAGTGGTTTTTTGCCTGAAATATCATTTTCAAGAGAGAAGGCAGAAATAGTATCAGAAGAAGTGCATAAATTATTATTAAAAGGAGCAATTAAGCAAGTTACTTGGATTCAAGGTCAATTTATTTCAAACATATTTTTGGTACCCAAAAAAGATGGATCTTTGAGACCTGTAATAAATTTAAAACAATTAAATAAATTTGTGAAATATCAACATTTTAAACAAGAGAATATTTGTTTTGCTCTGGATCTTATACAGAAAAACGATTATCTAACATCCATAGATCTGTGTGATGCCTATTTTAGTTTGAGTATTCATGATGATTACAAGAAATATTTGCGTTTTTCCTGGAATGGAAAGATTTTTGAATTTCAAGTTTTTTGTTTTGGGTTAGCTTCAGCACCTCGAGTTTTCACAAAAATTTTGAAGCCTGTCTATGCATTTTTTTGAAAACTAGGCATAAGATGTATATATTACATTGATGACTCTCTTAGTATGAGTCAAGAATTTGATAAATGTATAGAAAATACTAAGACAATGGTTCAAAAACTTGACGAACTTGGTTTCAGAATCAATTATAAGAAGTCTGTTTTAATTCCAACAAAACGCATAGTTTTCTTTGGTTTAATCATTGACACTGTATTGTTTAAAGTGTTTTTGACAGAGGAAAAAGTAAACAAGATAGTTTCATTTGGAAACCTAATTTTATCCAAAAGGGAGATAACTGTTAGATGTTTGGCATCATTTATTGGTTTAGTGGTGCATGCATTTTATGCAGTAACTTTTGGACCTTTACACTATAGAGGTTTAGAGAGAAATAAGATTGCTGCTTTACAGTGTACATCAGATGATTATGAATCACTAGTCCAGATTTCGCAAGAATCTGAAATAGAGATCAAATGGTGGGTTGAAAATGTAAAGTCTGTAAATGGAAAATATATTAGATCTAAACTCATTAATGTGTGGATGGAGACAGATGCCTCTTTGCTTGGTTGGGGATGTAAATTCCAATATAACACTACTGGAGGCAGATGGAATGAGTCAGAATCTTTGCAACATATAAATTATTTGGAGTTGTTAGCAATTTTTTATTCGTTACAATCATTTGTCTCATCGATAGCTTTTTTACATGTTGGCATTAGGTCTGATAATGTATCGGCTGTTACTTACATTAATAACATGGGTGGAATGTCTTCCATATTGTTAGACGAATTGTCTGCTAAAATTTGGAATTGGTGCGCAGAGAGAGATATCTTTTTAACTGCTCAGTATATTCCAGGCAGTGAAAATATTGTTGCTGACCAAATGTCTAGAAATTTTTCAAATTCAGCTGAGTGGAAGTTGAAGGAGGATATTTTTGACAGAATTTGTCATCAGTTTTTTAATCCAGATATTGATTTATTTGCTACAAGGTTAAATTGTCAACTATCAAATTTTGCATCTTGGTCTTTTGACCCCCAAGCATCCTTTACAGATGCATTTACTATATCATGGGCTGGATTAAAGCCATACATTTTTCCTCCATTTAATCAAATAGGAAAAGTAATTGATAAAATTTTGATAGAAGATGTAGAAAAGTGTATTTTGATAGTGCCATTTTGGCCAACTCAGAATTGGTTTTCTTTATTAATTTCGGTATTAATTTCTTTGCCAGTTAGACTGCCAAGACATGTGGATATTTTAAGAATTCCAAGCACCAAGGAGTTGCATCCTTTAAGAAACAGACTGAACTTAGTCGCGTGTCTTGTGTCAGGAAAAGACTTATTAATAGAGGACTTTCAAAAGAAGCTGTTGATGTCATCATTGCCTCATGGCTACCTTCAACACTCAAGCAATATGAACTTGCATGGCGGAAGTTCATATTTTGTGTCATCAAGGGAAAGTTAATCCCTTTTGTCCGTCTGAGGAAAATATAATAGAATATTTTAATTTTCTGAAACATCAGAAATTGTCATATTCAGTGATCAATTCCAACAGGTCTATGTTGACTCAAACATTACCGTATTTCGGTGTGAAGATATCACAGTTTTCCTTAATTCCAAGGATGTTAAAAGGTTGTTTTAATAACAATCCTCCTAGAGTGCGGTATTCATATATGTGGGATGTTAATTTAGTATTAAACTTTTTGAGTTCCTTATATCCATTAGAGGATTTATGTCTGAAAGATTTGACATTGAAGTTGACTGCTTTAGTTGCTTTGACAACAGCTGCCAGGGCACAAACTCTGTCATCTTTGGATTTACAGTATGCTTCTTTTCTGGACAAGGAAAAAGTTTTCATTTTTCAAATACAAGATTTAATCAAAACTTCAAGACCTGGAGTTAGTCAGCCAGCAGTAGTGTTGAAGAAGTTTAGTAAACCAGAGTTATGTGTTGTTAAAACATTAATAGCTTACATTAAACGTACTAAAACTGTTAGAAAAACATCAAAATTATTCATTTCATTTGTCACTTTTCATAGTGTTACAACAAGCACTTTAGCAAGATGGCTTAAAACAGTTTTGTGTAGTGCCGGTATTAACATTGATTATTTCAAGGCACATTCCTTTCGAGGTGCTACTGCATCTACAGCCTTCAATTCTGGCTGTTCTGTTAAGCATATTATGTCAACTGCTAATTGGTCCTCTGCCAAAACATTTTTTAAATTTTATCACAGAAATATTGTAGAAAGTGATATAGACTTTGCTTCTGCTGTGTTATCTTGAACTGTTATTAAAATTTGTTGATGTTCATGTTTTTAATCTTGATTTATTGCTGCTTGTTGCATATAAAGTTTGTGTCAACTCTTTGAATAAGCTAGGTAATTACTTCGTAGAGCCGAAAAGGCGAATATGAATAAGAATGTTCCCTCATCCAAGCATATCTTTAGGATGTGAAGGATGAGGGTCATTCTTAGAATAGAGCCTGAGGCTCAAGAAGTAATTACTCCCCACCCTGATTTTCTTTTTCCCACCCAGTAAGGTGTTTGTTTTACTGTTGAGCACAAACTTTGGTCTGTAAAGAATGACCAGTGCCGCAGTCAGACTAGGAGATTATATACTGGGTGTTATGTCAAGGTTATTACATATAGTTTGTTTCTTTGAAAAGAGATTACAATTATACGCTCTACCGCTCGTAGGGAAGGAAAGCTAGGTAATTACTTCTTGGGCCTCAGGCTCTATTCTAAGAATGACCCTCATTCTTCACATCCTAAAGATATGCTTGGATGAAGGAACATTCTGTTTTCTTTTAAGCTCTTCATCAGTGATAGCTTGGACATTTAAATTGGAGCTAATCATGTGTGACTCTGGTAACTTTTAAACTTGTAAGGTGTTCCATCTAATCAGATCAGAAGTTTGAAGTTTACAGAGTCATGCATGAATAGCTGCAATTTAAATGTCCAGCTCTTTCTTATTAAGAGCTTTAAATAAAACAGATTGAAGCAGTTTTCTAAACAGCTGTTATCAATTTTTGGAATTAATTGAGCATTAGGTAGAAAGTACCTGACAGTTCAGAGTATTTGAAATGCCTTTTTGAACCTAACCAACCATGCAATTTTATACAACTGGAATATTGTTGTTTTTTCAAATATGGTATGGGTCTTATGTTGCTTGTGTTGCATGTCTACA
This sequence comes from Limnoperna fortunei, assembly GCA_944474755.1. NCBI lineage: Eukaryota > Metazoa > Mollusca > Bivalvia > Mytilida > Modiolidae > Limnoperna > Limnoperna fortunei. The sequence continues at coordinate 45,441,842 of OX104124.1, forward strand.
TGTGTTTCCATAATACTAATTTTAATCATATATTAACCAGGACATATAAAGTTATCCAGTTCCCCACAAATTTGGAAAAAGTGCTGAACATCATTTTATTTAAATGAGGTATAGATTTTTTTTTTAATTTTTGTATTCTATTAGTAGTTGTCACACAGGGACAAATGCTATCTCATATATGTGACATTCAAAATTCTCTACCTTTTTCTGTTTTTTGTTTAAACGTGTTTTTTGTTGGTATTTTATTATCAAATTTTAGCTCTGCAAATGAATTTGACAAACCGATATCTTGCACCAGGGTTTGAGAATTTCTTGAATCAGATTTCTGTGATTTGAAATTTAGGCCTTTCTACAGTATGTTTAATAGGCATTTGTGTGTAACGTAACTGGGATCTCATAATAAGCCATTTTACCAGGTGAGACATAGAAATCTCAGGCTGTCACATGGTGTTTCTATACAACAGGTGAGAATATATTTTTCCATACTGAGCTGTTTGAAGAGCATCTTCCAGATTTATACAAGGAATGGGGATATAAAGGTCTAAGCATCTATATTTTACCATTTAAGTTAAGTTTGGCTCAAAAACTAAAATTTTAAAAATTTTATAAATGAGGTTGTGTGTATTATCAATATTTAAGTTCAATGTATTCATAACATTTATTGCAGTGCAACACTGGAAATTATGTCAATTCTGATTAGATAATGTGGATATAATGTCATTTCTGATTGGATGATGTAAATGTTATGTCAGTTGTGATTGGCTGATAAGAATGTTATGTCATTTCTGATTGGATGATGTGAGATATTCATAATATTTATTTGTGTCCATTTCAGATTGAAGTTTCAAGTCCTGTGAGATTTTCCTCTTCTTATCTCTTCCATGTTAGTGGACAATATACATTAAATGTTCAATTTACGGTCCGACGGACTAACAATGAGAACATAGTATACAAGTGTTATAAAATACAGCTTATTGTTGACGAGGAGGATCGGTAGTCACCATGTTATTTGTACCAACCATTTTTTATTGACGTCAACGAATCGTTCCATATCTTTCTACTGCTGATAAGGGCTGCCAACTGTTGTAATCAGTACTTTTTTCTTGTAATGTTGTCAGGGATGTGTGTAGATATTTCATGAGGGAGTGAAACTACTTTTTTTTCAAGTAAAATGAAGTACCTGTAATAACAAACACCATTGTAAAATTGTTTGTCTGACAGAAGAGTGTTGGTGTTCATGTATTTTAATTATGAATAATAGGTCTTGGAAGTCTTTTTTAGCTCACCTGACCCGAAGGGTCATGTGAGCTATTGCCATCACTTGGTGTCCATCGTCGTCGTCAGTCGTCGTCGTCGTCGTTAACATTTCTTCAAAAATCTTCTTCTCCAAAACCCCTGAAGGGATTGCTTTGAAACTTTGCACACATCATCAGTAAAATGTCCTCTACCAAGTTTGCACAAATCATGGCCTCAGACCAACCAACATGGCCGCCATGGCTAAAAATAGAACAGGGGGGTCCAAATACAGTTTTTTGCTTATAGTTCAAAGAGACTTTCCTTCTTCAGCATCTAAAATTCTACAAAACACTTCCTTGTAGGAGTTATTGCCCTTTAATTGTCAAAATTGATGATTTTTGCCATTTTTGCCTCAAAATCTTGATAATTATTAGAACTAGAGAAAAAGTTAGCATTGCTTAATTGTTCTGCTCTATGAGGGCTACAAAAATGACTTAAGGGTCAAGATTGTCTGATGAACCATTTAGGAATTATTCTCCTTGAACATTTTTTAAATCAATTTTACTTGATTTTAAAAAATCATCTCCTCTTTAACCAATTAAAAGACTGCTTTGAAACATTGCACATATCATCTTTAGGACATCCTCTACCAAAGTTGTGCAAATCATGACACCTGAATACCTACATAGCTACGTTGGCTTAAAATAGAAAAAATGAAAAAAAGGGGAAGGGAGTCAAGAGAGTTTTAGACTGATAACAGCAAATTTGAAGTGAACCTCCCTTCTCCCTCTAAGCCTCAAAAGCTCCTCCGTATAGGAGTTATTTCCCTTAAAAGGTCAAAATTAATGATTTTTGTAGAAGTGTTGGGCAATTACTTATAGCAAAGAAAAGCTGGATAAAAAAGGGTTGTTTGGTTTCAGGTTCAGGTGAGCGATACAGGCTCCTGGGAGCCTCTAGTTCTTAATACAGCATAAGAAATGATTGTAGAATATTGCACTACAGCCTAAGTTTCTGCATTCTAGCAGACGGTGATTATTCAGAAATAATTTTAATAAGTTTGGAAATTTGTGTTCAACTCCATGCTTTTTTAAATTTATTTCAGTGTAGCTTTTTGATAGCCAAATTTTTTTTCAGACATTTTACCACAGGAAGACACATTATCTGCCTTCTACACATTTTCTTTATATATGCAGTCATCCTGGTTAAAGCACTTACCGTTTCCTATTTAAAGCTAATTGGTAATCAAACTTAAGCGAATAATTAATACATAAGCTATTTTAAAAAACATGTCATTCATAATACAACTGTGTTAATAAAGGTCAATGTGCACAACGAAAATTTCATTATCCCTATATTGTGTAGTTAATACTTATAAATAAATCTTGAAGTCATTAAACTCATTAATTTAATTTTATCAGGACAAAAATTCTAAATGTGTTGGGAAGACAAATATCTTCATATATGTCTTTATGTCATGGAATTTTTTATCTTGTATCCTACGAATGGAAACATTTTCCAGCCAATCAAAAGTCAGTACATGTTTTGTACAACTTATTTATTATACCCCCCGCAAACTAGTTGGGGGGGGGGGTATATAGGAATCACCCTGTCTGTCTGTTTGTCAGTCTGTCCACATCCCTTGTAAGCGCTTCTCCTCCTAAACCGCTTGACAGATTTTGATGAAACTTTACATGAAGGAAGTACATCATATGTAGATGTGCATGAAGAATTTTCGTCGCTGTCGGATATTATTCAGGGGAGATAATTGGACTTAGACTTTTAAAATATAGTATTCAGTGCGGGACCTCGTAAGCGCAACTCCTCCTAAAACGTTTGACAGATTTTGATGAAACTTTACACGAAGGGAGTGCATCATATGTAGATGTACAAGAAGAATTTTCGTTGCTGTCGGATATTATTCAGGGTAGATAATTGGACTTAAAAGGGGTATCCCTTTGTGAGCATGCTCACAGTCCAAACTTGTTAAACCTAGTTACAGAAAAAAAATTAACTGAACCTTATTATGTACTCCTGCATTAAATACCTTGTTAATTAAGGCATTATATAGTACATATCTTTTCACAGCCAGTGTAATATAAAGTTTATACTTAAAGGAATGAATTCAGAGAATTTATTGAGGTATTAGACCCATAATTGAAGTTTCCATATTATTTATTTGTTTGTCCAAGAAATACAGCTTTATTGAATCAGTGTATTGCTAATTGATTATACAAATTAAATATATTGTTTTACTTTGAGTCAATGTTAACAGTTTTGAGTAAAAAAAGTTAGTTTCTCAAACAGTATTTTTAATGTTTGCTGAACATTATCCAGGTCTGCTCCATTAAAAATCAAAGGACATCAGGGACGCCAGCAATGATCACGTGGTCAATTGTGGTCTGGACACCTTAAGGTGTAAATATACATAGTATAAAGTTTTTCATTGATATACAGGGTAGTTGTTGTTAACATTAACCGTTTTAAAGTTGTATGAAATATTGTAATAATTCCTCAGGTTTTGTGTTTTTAATTCGGATTAAGCAAAGCGTTTTGTTATTTTGGTGATAATAGCTAAAGTCATAAATACATTATTATTTTTGTGCGAGTGCTACTAAGTTGTTCTGATTTTAGGGAAACTTGTATTTTGAAGTTGTTGTATCTTTGATGAACTTTAATTTGGATAACAATACTTTATAGCTCTGAATTGTTTTTACACAGAAGTTCACATTTAATACAATTCTTTTCTTTAATGAATATTTATGGCCCTAATTAAAGTCTTTACTTAGTAACACTTAATTACTTAATTCTGTTTTTGGCCAGATTTCACGGAGTGAAAATCCAGGTTATAGTATTGTGAATGTTGGGAGGGTGGGCAGGCGGGGAAAAATTTTTCATAACAGTTTTCTCAGCAACTACTCTTGAAATTTTGTATGCAGCATCAGCATGACCTCCCATAGCGTGGGATTTGATTTCAGGTCTGTCTCTCCCCTTTTCCTGTTAACGCGCTTAGTTAATTTTTAACAAGATCCGGCCATTTCTGTCTTTGATCGATTTGTTTGTTTAATTTGCTGTTTTTTATTTTTATACCCTCCGCTTGAAAAGCGGGGGGTATATAGTGTTCATGGTGTCCGTCCGTCCGTTACACTTTCTATTATTAGCAACTCCTCCTACACCACTGAAAGGAATTTGATGAAACTTACACAGAATCTTTGTCTCATAGTGCCATTGTGCAGGAGATATTTCACATTTTGATCGGATCAATATTTGGGGTTTCCCATAGAAAAACATGGACATTGTCATAGACCTAAGGGGGGCCTCATCTCTTATGTGCAATTCCACTTACACCACTGAATGGAATTTAATGAAACTTACACAGAATCCTTGTCACATAGTGCCATTGTGCAGGAGATATTTAACATTTTGATAGGATCGATATTTCGGGTTTCCCATAGAAAAACATGGACATTGTCATTGACCTAAGGGGGTCCCTATCTCTTATGTGCAACTCCTCCTACACCACTGAATGGAATTAAATGAAACTTTCACAGAATCCTTGTCACAGTGCCATTGTGCAGGAGATATTAAACATTTTGATCGGATCAATATTTGGGGTTTCCCATAGAAAAACATGGACATTGTCATAGACCTAAGGGGGGCCTCATCTCTTATGTGCAATTCCACTTACACCACTGAATGGAATTTAATGAAACTTACACAGAATCCTTGTCACATAGTGCCATTGTGCAGGAGATATTTAACATTTTGATAGGATCGATATTTGGGGTTTCCCATAGAAAAACATGGACATTGTCATTGACCTAAGGGGGTCCTCATGTCTTATGTGCAACTCCTCCTACACCACTGAATGGAATTTGTTGAAACTTTCACAGAATCCTTGTCACATAGTGCCATTGTGCAGGAGATATTTATTATTTTGATCGGAATGATATTTGGGGTTTCCCATAGATTAACACGGACTGTCATTGACATAAGGGGATACCCATTTCTTATGTGCGACTCCTCCTACACCACTAAATGGAATTTGATGAAACTTACACAGAATGTTGTAACGTATTGCCATTGTGCACTTGATATATAACATTTCGATTGGAATGATATTTTGGGTTTCCCCATAGAAAAACATGGACTTTGTCATGGACATAAGGGATACCCATCTCTTATGTGCAACTCATTCCTACACCACTGAATGGAATTTGTTGAAACACACACAGAATCCATGTCACATAGTGTCATGGTGCAGGAGATATTTAACATTTTGATCGGAATGATATTTGGGGTTTCCCATAGAAAAACATGGAGTTTGTAATTGACATAATGGGATACCCATCTTTTATTTGCAATTCCTCCTAGAACACTGAATGTAATTTGTTGAAACTTATAGAGAATCTTGGTCACATATTGCCATTGTGCATTGGATATTAAACATTTTGATCAGAATATTATTGGAGGTTTGCCATAGAAAAACATGGAATTTGTCATTGACATAGGGGATGCCATTCTTTGGGGGATTGGGGAGGGTTACATGTATTATCTGCAATTTCGCCTTCATGTTTAACTAGATAAAGTTTCAATTTCATTATTAAGAACACCTGAATTTTCAAAGTAATTGTGAAGCGGGGGGTATCAATGGTGAGCATTGCTCACAGGTGTTTTTACTCTAGTTCTATTTATGGTAAATACATTTTTCTTCCAGTAATGTATATTTCTGCTCATTTGATTTTAAGGGACCATTGGATTTATTTATTGTGATCAGTTTGTATTATACGCTGTATTTAGCTCAGCCAAAAGTTCATTACAGCTATGATCAATTTACATCAATTCCTTCTGTCAATGTTTACATTTAAATCTTCTCTGAAACCACTGTTCCAATTGAAATTAAATTTTTCATTGGATGGTCCTCTACAAAGTATTTGTTTTTTATATTTGATCAGACATCCAAAATGGCCACCACCACACAACTTAGCTCAACATTGGACTCTACTGTAAAATGTTAAAAACATTTCTTCTCAAAAAAAGTATAAACAAATTGAAATGAAACTTATAACCAATATTGTTTGGATGGTCCTTTATTAAGTTTGTTTTATGAAAATCAGAAATTCAAAAATGGCCACCATCGCAGGACTTGGACTAACGTAAGACCCCATTTTTGTTGCGATTGAAAATCTCAAACATCTGCCACTACAGGACATAGTTTATCATAGAACCCTATCCTATAGGCAAAAAATATTTGAAAAGGTTTCTTCTCTGACATATGTAAACCAACTGAAACAAAGGGATGTTTAGTTTTAATTAGAGTGGATCAGCTCAAACAACTTTTTTTTTACATTTAGACACATTTGTAAGTGTTAGTTGACATTGTTATTAAATTAGATTTTTTAAATTATGAAATTTTTTCAAATGAACAAGGGATGATGCAATATAGATCAACATATTTATCTTGTGTATTTTATCATCTTGATCATTGTTACAAATTGTTTTCATGAATAAATAATGGACAATGATAATGTTGACTTTTAAATTAGATACTAGTAAGCTGTCAGAATTTTATGTTATGTATTCATTCGGTGTATGTGACTGGTTACTTTTAAACTGCAGTTGAAGTCTTACTGCGTGAAAGGTGCACTTGACTCCAACCTTAATGGACAAGGATTGCCACTTTTCCTACCAATGATCTCAGGTTTTCTCTGGTACTCCGGCTTCCTCCTCCTATAAAAATGGATGCCATGATATAAGCTAAACAATTGTGTTATATACTTGTTTTCCCTGCTTGGTGTTATAACCATCAATTCTAATATGACGTCCTGCTTTAGCTATGTAGACAAAGCCGTGTCAAAATTCCAATAAGTTTAGTTCGCACATGCGTAAACTGCGTGTTTTGTGTGAATGTAAAAACTTACTTACAAATGCCGTTTGTTATGTGTTATCCATAATTATCGTTGTTGTTAACAAATTAGTTATTTTTAGTCTGAATTCTGAGATTTATATGATTTAAACTACTCCCGATATAATATTTTTTTAACAATTCTACATTCGAATTTATATGACGTCACAATTAGAATTCCGACGTCATATTACGCTGAACTGAAAATTTCAAACGAGAACAATGCAATTTCGTTAAGGTTTCTCAATAATTGTGTTTAAAAGGTACGTACATTCAATAAAATAACGAGAATATATGTTTGTGTCAATTTTATTTGCTTTAACATACTGTTTTGGGATATATCGTATTAGTTTCAAAACTACAATAATACCACTGAAAGCGTCCTCTTAGAACCGCTTCGAAATTTTAAAACATTTGTTAGACATATTAGAATCGAAATAGATTATTGCGAGCGGGCTTTATGGGAATTAGAACATGGTCAGACCTTATATTTGTCTTCATTTTATAGCTCGCTATCGCTCGGTATAAAATATTGACAAATATAAGGTGTGACCATGTTCTAATTCCCATAAAGCCCGCTCCCAATAATTTATTTCTTAAACAATCGTTTTGAATGATTTTCAAAATAATTATTTAAATAATACAAAGTTCTTGTGACACATGTGAGTTGATATTAAAATCAAGAAAAGCTTCACTTTTTTACTATTTGACCATATTTTTTGCACTCACTGAAATACATGTCTCAAATATTTCTTATATACAAAATACATAGAGTGAGAATGAGAAGATGTTAGCAATCAACATAATTAGTCAATACCTGTTCAGAGTGCTGATAAAATACGTGTAAAAAATCAATAAACTGTATTCATCTAACTAAGTATGTTTCCAATCTAGATAAGGACTAATGTACGCAAGTTATTACCTATCCATTATGTTCTTCGACACAAAATCATTAAATTGATCTATAAACGCAATTTTATCATTCTTAATCGCCTTCGTCTCTTCGAAGTAATTCCATAGCTGTAGTTCTCAATGAGCATTTAAGCATTACAGTATAATCTCCGTTAAAAGAAAAAGACTATAGAATACCTATAGTCTGTCAAAATCCTAAATACTGACCTGACATATAATGACCTCGTATATAAACCCATTTCTCGTACAGCACAATCATTCTTTAAAGAGTTTGTTGTCAACAGACACTTTTATAACAAACATAAAGGGTGGGTCATGGGTGTGGATGAAATTACTTCCCGAGCCTCAGGCCCTCCACACCCCTTGGGTATGCTTGGATGAGGGTACATTCTTAATCAAATTCGTCTTCGTCTCTTCGAAGTAATTACATAGCTTGTTTAAAGAGTTGACACAAACTTCAAATGAACAAAATTTAATACAATGATAACACAATTAATTCAAAGACATAAATCAATTCCATCAGTATTACACAGAACATTACGACTCGTGTCATGAACAGCCGAAGCTACATGTACAGCACTAGAAAAAGTACTACATATACCATTACTGTGGGCCTGTACATCAAATGTAGAAACAGGCGTATTTTCAGGTTGTACCTGCTGAATATATTGATCATTAAAAGCCACAGCAAAACCACTGGCAGGATCAAATGAACTAGCATTAACGGTAGCAGGACTAGCACTAGTTAAAGAACTAGATACAGGTGAATTACCTAAATAATTTGTATGAAAATTGTAAACAACATCATCTGAATCTAAATTTGGCTCTAATGAAAGAATAGGCCTGTAAGAATTTTGAGCCATTCTTGGCACTTCAGAATTAATACAAGTGGGCCTTGCAGCCGCACTAGATGCTCTTGTAACAGTACTAGATGACTGTGGATTCATCAATTTTTGTAATACTTTATCAATACTATCCAAAGATTTAGTCCTTGAGTCAATACCCATTTTCTGTTTTAGCTCCTGAAATTCATTATGTGAAAAAAAAGATTTAATTACTTTTGCAGGCCTATTCCGTAATGCTTTACTGGCTTTTCTTTTTACATCCTTATCAACTAATGCAGAACCCTTTATAACTTTGCCTTTTTTACTTTTAGTTTTGACAACTTGAGGGTCATCTTCCATCAATTTAGACACCTCAAGTTCATCCATACTATTAACCGACACATTCAAATCATTACCATCATCTAATAACAACACATCAGACTGGCTGGTCATCAGCCATCCGTAATGCTTTACTGGCTTTTCTTTTTACATCCTTATCAACTAATGCAGAACCCTTTATAACTTTGCCTTTTTTACTTTTAGTTTTGACAACTTGAGGGTCATCTTCCATCAATTTAGACACCTCAAGTTCATCCATACTATTAACCGACACATTCAAATCATTACCATCATCTAATAACAACACATCAGACTGGCTGGTCATCAGCCATGATATTTCTATATTTCAACAGCACACCTTTTTTCAACAACAATATATAACTGTAACTAGAATTGTCAAATTGAAGATTCCTTTATTTTTAGTTGAAAGGGATACCAGTATTCAAAACAACAACAATCTTACTATAGTTTTTACAAACAATTATGAACAAATGAAACAATCGATTTTGCACAGTGCACGTGTCCTAAAGATAATATTTTTCTTATATCTTTTTGCATACAGTTCATTACTTTAGTCCGAATGTAGCCAGTTGCAGCATGTATTATATATTCCAATTAATTTATTTATCAATACAAGATTGGACCAAAAGCGCTGTTTTATAAGAATATTATTCAGTTATTATTTATCGTTATGGAATTTTCGCCGGTCATTCTGCGGGAATATTGATCATGTAGATACATGTATTTAAAAGTTATTAGGAACATACGAGACTGAATGTATTAGTACATGTAATACATTAAAGAAGTTAAGGACAATTCCATTATTTTTGACACAATTTATGACAGCATAACTGAAACCAGAGTTACTGTAGTAAAATATGAAATTCCATGATTTGTTTAGTTAGAAGCTAGGGACGAACATTGATAACAATAAGAACATAAAAAGCTTCCTTTCACAATCAAGGGGTTAATATTTTACTGATGTCGTTTGTATTAAGTTGATTACGTGTAGACCATATGTGACTTGTTGCAACATGAATTGTACGACATCTCCCAAATTATGTATTATATCCTTTTCTTGTAAGAATCTAAATATTTAGCATATTTTAATACATGTTTTTCGTTATTTGGATATGTACACATTTTTACATTTAAGGATTGAATGCATGCTATTGAAATTTCATTCACCTATAAAACTTAAAAAGAGTGCATTTAAATTACTCCGCGTTGTTTGTTTACTGTGGACGTCGACAAGGAAGCGCCGGCTCTTCATGGCTTCCAGTTTCATTGAGAAATGCAAATAATTATTCTATGTTATCGGAAACCGTTTGAAATAATAGAAATCTAGGATATTGATGAAACACATGCGAAATGTAAATATTGATTCAAAACGTGCCTCACCTTCATACACAAAGCCTTCACTTCCACATATGCCTACAAATATTTAGTTTTAGGTTACCACAGTACGTTTTTTTCTACTAATAAACTAAGAGGTAAATTACGCTACAACGAAAAACAGGTTTATAGTATGTTAGATTTTCTGACCGACAACATATTTGTAACTTTTGGAGGATTTTTTTTTAGCAGACAATTTCTATGAGTACAACCTGGGCCCGACTCAAGCCGAGTTGATATAGTATTCTTATGAAATTGAAATTGTTTAACATTTTATTAAAGACAAGAAGATATCAATTTACATGTAGATGTATTGATGATGTTCTTTCAATTAGCAACCCTAAATTTTTTGAGTGGCTTCTGTTAATATGTCCTTCAGAACTAGATATTAAAGTAACCACAGAAACAGCTTCATCTACATCATTCTTAGACTGACACCTCGAATATGACACCAACGGTCATCATCTTAGCACAAGAATTACAACAGACGATTTCAATTTCAAAATAATAAATTTCCTCACCTATCAGGTATGCAAGAGCTTGCAACGAGTATACTGATTTTTGCAAATGCCACATATTTCTTCGGGATAAACTTATTAATCAAGGTTACAATAAAAACCAATGCTCCGCGCCTTTTATTAGTTTTACTCCAGATACCACTTCCGTGTCGAAAAATATTCTATTTCGTTTAAAAATATGGTTACATATAATTTCCCCAAATTTTAAATTCAGTGTGAGGTGAATGTGCAACGATGATTGTTGGATACGCCTATTAGTGACCTGCGGTATATGATACCTATCCCTTTTAATCAACTTACCAACTCAAATACTACAGTAATGAAAGCGGTATGTTTGGCATGCCTGGCTTAACCTACCATTCCTTTTGAAAAGCCTGTACCAAGTAAGGACCATTGCTGTAGTTACTATATTTTTGGTTGTTGGTTCTGGAGTTGCCGGTTTATCTGACTTTGATTGTGGAATGTTTGTTTCTGTGTTTCATCGGTGTTTGGTATTATTACGTTCACTTCTGTATTACAGATTGATTGAACATTTGTGAGCCATATTTTAGGTACATATGTGACAAGAAATAGTTTTCAAACCATAAATCAACATGTCAGGAATTCAGCAACGGTAACGCAATTTTTTCCAGTTATATCGAATCTATGTATTGTAAATGTGTGAAGCATTGGGTGGGAAAAGAGAATTAAGTTGTCTTAGCGGCTACACAGAGCCTGCTGTCTTAGTAATCTACAAAATTGCGTCTTTATAGTGCAAGCAGCGTAACCGTCTGCAAAAATGGCACCCCTTATAGTCCGCGGCCAGGTTCTGCATATTATGACCTGACAACCCCAAGAAGGGAATCCCCATTGACCACCTGAGACGCCCTGCAGCACTGTGGATTGATCACTGGGAACCCGCTCCTAATGTCGAAAAAGAAAGACTTTGTAAAGGTCAGAAAACGTGTTTATTCATGGTATTTTGAATTAAATCTGGAGAAGGACAGGAGGAGAAAAAGGTCATTTTATTGTAATAATAATAATAAATAGTAATAATATAACTTATAATAAAATACATTTAACAATGCTTGCCTAGTCAGAGGCTATTTTGTAAAAGATATTTATTACTTTATGCGTCTTTCCTTCGGGTATCCTTTTCTTAGGTTTTGGAGTGGTTTGCTTTGGTTGTTTGTTTTAGTGATTTAGTACATTATTTATTTATTTGCTTTGTGTTTTAGTATATTATTTATTTATTTGCTCTTAGCAATATTTCAGATTACGAAGACTCAGTTGTTCTGTGGATTACGGAGTACCTGGTGAAAGTAACTTTATTTTGAGTAATTTGTAAAGGTTGTCATGAGAGAGAATGAAATACACTTTGTTTCTTTTGCTACAAAATGAGATGCGACCACACGCTTCAGCAATAATAAGCCGGTGAAATGTGTTATCTATACTAAATAGACCTCTCAGCTGCGACAGGATTTCACATATTCTAATAGTGAAGATCCATGACCTGAGCTACAGTTTTAGGATCACTTAAACACTTTGCGTCTTCCATTTCATCGAATGAGCGATACGCTAATTGGTCTGTGTCGACGACCGTTTTGTCGGAATCTATTTTCATTTTCTTTACGGTTCTCATTCTGTCTAAATTTTGTTGTTGTGGTGGTAGTCACGATATCATCGGTGTTTTGACGCCGGTCTCATTGTTAAGCATCAAAGTCTATAAGTCCCTTACATTTGTTTTTAAGCTTTATAAATTGTTCTCAATAAAAAGTCTGATTTCAAATATACAAGTACAATCACGATGACAGACGCGCTAATATGAGAAGTGATTTGGTTTTACACAAAATGAAGGACCCACACTTTGAAATTTAGTTAAGCGTACATGCACTTTAAATGTTCGATTTATTCTTTACAAACAAATAGCTTTAAATGTACCTTTATTCTTAATTTACAACCGAGTCCAACATGGAAGTATCTTTTTTATCGCTTGTTTTATTTCGGGAATACGGCAGGCATAGATAAAAGGGTTTACGATGCTATTCAGTATCAGTGGTACAAACAAGTAAAGTCTAGTTTTTTGTGACGTAAATCTTTCGCCATAAAAGTAATCGAGCCAAAATGAAAATATAAAAGGCCAAGTGAAAAAGGCTGTAGACACAGCGATGATAATAGTGGTGATAAATGCACGCTTTTCCCAAACGTCTGGTTTAAATATGTTTTTCTCAATATTTCCATATAATGTTGTGTAAGGATATATATTTTCATGTTCTGTCTTATTACGATCTTTTTTCATTTTTGCTATCAACTGACGAATTAATTTGGATATTTCTTTTGATTCGGATTTTATCCTTTCAGAATTGGCCTTTTCTTCTATTGTAGTAATACGACTATCTTCGGATTCGCTTTGTTCGCAGCTAGCCATTTGACAATCTGTGATATCATGAAGCCAAGAGAAAGGGTGCCGCCAATGATTACATATTTGAATCGTTCAAAGAAGGTTTGCACTCCGAAATTGTATTTCTTCACAACCAAATATCGTTCATAACATACAAGGAACACGATACTGTGCGTGAAAACTAGTCCATAACACACAGCAAAAGTTTGAAAAAGACACATATTGATGTTAGTATCTAGCCAGTCTGATAGTTTCACAAGTGAAAACCATGTCAAAGACAACGATAAAATACTATCTCCAATACACAGCACAAGAACTAGCAGGTTATGGAATTTCTTCTTCAAGGTTTTAAAGCAAACGACAACATAGAAAATGTTAATAAAGATTGGTAGTCCAGTAACAACGCCAATTAATATTCTTCCTACATTGGAAACAGCCGTTTCTGACTCCACCGCCAGTTTCGTGGACTGAAATAAAGAAAGTCAACTATTATTAAAAATGTTATAGAAGCTATCTGGTATATGTGTTTTATGTTGTGTAATTGTGTATTGTAACACAATGCTGAAAACGTTTGCTTATCATAGGAAATAAACTAATATAAGTTGATCAAGCAAACTAAAAATTGATCAGCGTCTTGCAGCGTTTGACTATAACATATCTTTTTACTGAATTGGCATATGCAACAAACAATTTAATAGTTTTTTAATAGATTGATACTCGTTCTTTTCTATGTCAGATTCTTGATCTTGATACCCTGGTATTAGTCAGAAGGGGAGGCAGGGAAATTACTATCAGACGAGAGATGATAACAGATCGGACAGACCTAATACAAACATGTGTGAGTGGTGTTTGATTCCCATTTGTATATCTTCCGGCCTACCATAGATCACTAGTATTTAATATCCATAAAAGGTGTAATTCACAAGTGTTTTTGATTGTCTGTTATTAATAGTACAATTTGAAGATATTTTGTATACCTTGTCTGTTCTTTTTTGTATCTATTCTTTACACAAAAGGATTGATTTTACTCACAATCTTGAAAACGAACTTGATCAACGTATGCATCTTTTTAATTAGTTGTGTCCATGCAAGTCAATTGTGATGTCTTTAGTAAATACATTATAATAAAAGTTCTTAGAGTCAACACATGCGTATCAAACCTAAACAGCGTCAGTCTAATATTAAGACTTCAAACGAATTAATTCATGTTGTAATTTATGTAAGTGCTTTGGTTGGATAATTACAGTTAAACAACGCCATCCTACTCTTCTTACAAACTTGAAATAAGTCCAAAATTAACAATGTGTTAACTCCTGTGATCACCAAACTTAAAATGTGTTTGTGAGTGAGTCGCTGGATTTTAAAGATTTACAATTACCTAAACAGTGTTAAATCCTATATTTATTTTTTGTACATTTATACTTACAAATGTATACTTATGATTGAATTCTAAAAGGGACAGTATTTTATTTGAATTTGTTTTGTTTGATTAGGATTAAAGTTTCTAGTGTATTTATTTTCAGTATACTTTCTAAGAAAATTTCAATGATGTCAACGTTCTAGGGAAAAATACACATGTTCAAAATAACGTGCCCCTTTTGTTAACGATTTCCGGTAATAAAACCTTCTTAGGAATCTTAATAGTAGCGGTATGTTTTAACTAAAATTGACATTAATAGCCTAGTATATTTTGTTGATGGATATTTTTTGCAAAGAAATTTGTTTCGACCAGAATCATTATACTGATAAAATGAAATATTTTTTACAATTATATAAATAATCTATTACACATATTAACGAAGTAAAGGAAAATCACAAGAAATAAAATGTAATCAAAGCTACACATGTTATACAATGGAAGTATCTGTACAAAATTGTTTTACTGCAAAATAGTATAAATAAAATACACGAGTACATCTTAATTGATGTTACGACTCCAAACATAGCAAAATTAAAAAATATAAACATTATTGATTGAAAGTTTTCCATAATTTGAGAAATATTTTTCTTTTTTCTTTAAATTTAATGTAATATTTCAACCGCTTGTAGAAAATATAATTCTCTTTTCACAAGAGAATTTCTGGTTTGCATCTGTTGATTGCCTTAAAATAATAACGTCATAAACAAAAATAAGGGCGTCATAAATATACCGCGTATTCTAATTATGACCATTATTTTGGTTATGTAGAATTTGTGTTTCATTTCATAAAATTAATTTACAGTTTTTATAAATGAGTGAAACAGAAACGTACATAATTACTCTTGGATTGTCGGATTTCCAAACATTAATACTTAAATTATGGAAATTAAAGTCCTCGCCAAGGCACAGACTTAAAATTCCATCATTTAGCTATCTATATAAGAAAAATCCGTGCAATCATATATATATACAGTCCCTGGAACGTATAAGTTAACAAAGCACGATGCATGAACGATGAACGGACGATATACGGACGATGTAAGCACGATGTACGAACGATGTACGCACGATGCACGAAACGATATACGATAGAAACGGTGAGACGGCGTTTATCGTTTTAAAAGATCGTTTCGTCCATCGCATGGTTTATCGTATGGTGCATTGTTTCTCATGTCGTCATTGCAGGGTTGAATGATTGTTCTTGGTATAAATGGTTTATTTTTCAGTATTTTCTTCAGTATTGAAGGCATTTACTAATTTTACTAGATACATTCAGCATCTATATATAACGCTATGTATTTTGTTATGGAACTTCGTTGATTAATAACATTACTTTGACCTCTGTTTTTAATAAATTTAAAAAAATAACTTAAACCTTATCTACATTTCCTAATAAAAGCGTTTACATTCATTCGATTGAAAAAGCCGACAAAGTTAAACAATTATTTCTATATGTTTTAAAAGCAGTAAATCCTATACATGTACCTTTCATCAAGGTCCTACCTTACTACATGCGCCAGTCATTTACAAATTGTATGGTTGTTGCGGTTTGAATAAAATATAATTAAACTTTTTCTGTTTCCGTATGTGTACCTGAAAATTTCCTTTTGTGCTGAGGGTAAATTGACTCAACATAAATCTTAGATCCCTAATATGTACTTTGTTTATATGTTAATTCAAATATTCATAATTCCCGAAAATAAGCTAAAATATTGCTTGCTGAAGTCAAGCAATCCATCAATCAATTAAATATTCATATATTCAGTTACAATAGTTTATTCTTTAAACTATATTTTATTCATTAATATTATTGTCACCTCTTTCTGAACTTTAAAATGATCGTTAACTATATTCACAGACGCGTTTTTTGTACAGAAGTACTAACTGTTAAACTATAAGATTGTTGTCACTACATGCTCTTTGTTTTAAATAGAACTATTTTTGTTTTCTTATCTACATCTACTGATTGTTTATATGTCTTAGGTGGTAAATAAGTGTGCGTCGCCGGGAATTTAAAAATCGTAAAAAATGACTCATTTGTATATTTTATAACAGGTAATTTTGCGCAATCATCCCAGACAACGATTCAGATTTATACTTTATAATGTAATTCATTCATTTGCAGTTATGAAATGAAAAGAAGTGTCTTTTAACAAGACGTTTTTGTCCCTGTTGTAAATAGCTTAAAACTGTATGTAGCGTTCTGAAGGTTAATTCTTCTTTATTGTCGAAAGTATACCAAACTAGCTTTAAATTCGAACACATTAAATCTGTACATAGGACGACAGAGAGAATCACCGACAAACATGAATTCAAATCGAGTGCCCCATTTGTTTTCACCGTATAATGTCACGCACAAAACATACAAAACAATACGTATGCATTTATAAACATAGAGAATTCAGTTAGAAAACATCTTAGCAAAGCAATCAACCTTTAAAAAAACAGTACTGCGATTTAAGTGAGACCAAAAAAAATTTAAAGATTGTAATTAGCTCTGAATCAACAAAACCCAAGACATATTTCCAAACAATTCAAATCGCCACGATGTCTTTTAACAGTTTAATGCGTTGTTAATACACTTTAAAGCTCAAAATATTTGCATTAAAGTTTACCATGAGTTTAGGTTTTTTATTACTTGAAAAATAATTTGATTTCTTGTTTGAAATTATAAGCCACTCTCGGCACTTTTCAGCATGGGTGGGGGGTGGGGTGGGGTGGCTCGAATTTTTACTGGAGAAGGAATAGCGAGAACCTAGTGGAAGCCCTTAACTTTTCGGCAAGGAAAGAGGGATGAAGTCGAGCACACACTTTTTAGTTAGTTTTTAGTTGCAAAGTTTTTGAATATTCTCTTCACAGCACTTTAATAATATAAGACCATAGATGCATTTTGTGCTCCAAACATACGTGTTTTTAAATAAATTTCAATATATAAAATAAAATTTTAAAAATAAGCACGAGACGCATGATTCGTCATGCACTATAAGTTGGTTGAAAATTCGAAAACGTTAATTTTATTGTAATGATTGTTACTATGTATACAAAGTGTTATTTATTTAACGTATACGTGCCATGTACGTGTAGCTATCTGGGGTGCAAAGGTGCACAAATAAGATACGTTAATTGTTAATAAGTTAATTGCAATCACCACGGGTAATAGAGGATAACGTGTCCATTTAAAGTGATTTTATTACAGTGTAATTTATATTACAACTTGATTATCTTTTGATAAGTACCCTTATTTCGAAGTAACGATGTCATACGACCGACATCATATTTAGTTGATGAAATGGTGGAGATACGTGTATTTATTTTAGATACCTCTTTAGTTATCTGTTAGATAAGACAAAAAAAACTCTTCATTGTCGGTATTTATATTTCATCGTTTTGATAGAATGTTATTAGACATACGAGTAAATATTGTGGATTGATGTAACATAATTTTAAATCAATTCGGATGCAAGCGGTCATATTCAAAACTCGAACAAATACATCAAGTTTTCGTTTACTTACAAACTAACTCCTTTTAACATTGTTTTATGTCGGCGGAGCTACATTGTTGTAGCTATTGTACACAAGTGTAACGGTTACTGCTATCTGTAGCATCTACTATAAATATTGTATTTATAATTTATCAATGAATGTATTTCATTTAAAAAAAATCGGTATTATATCTCCTGTTCAGTGGACCTGTTTATTACTTGTATAATTTAAGTGCATATATAAACTGCACATAAATGGTCATGTTCCCTTGGACAATGTCGGTTAAACAGCTCATGAGATAGCTGGTGTTCTTATTTCATAAACCATATTGACTTTAAATAAAACTTAGTTGTATGTTCCGATGTATTCGTATCGACTTAAAGAATATTTATTTATTTATTTATTTATTTATTTATTTATTTATTTATTTATTGATTGATTGATTGATTTATTTATTTTTTTATTTATGACAACTCAATTGCAGTTTATATTATGTAAAAAGAAAATTCAGATCCTGTTTATTGCAATAAACTTTTTTACATCAATGCTTCAAAGTTATTTAAAAAATATTAGTGCCCAGTTATTATCTTTAGAGCAGAAATATGTTATTTAATGTTGCAGTTTACTAAACGTAAATAACGATGTACATGTAAAATCAAATTACCCAAGCATTATACAATGTACGCTAATTCGACAGAAGAACAATATGGCGAACGATAACTCAAACGATAAACCATACGATATACGATAAACCATACGATATACGCTAACATAAACGGAAAACCATACGATAAACTATAGAACAAACGTTCCACCATACGATGCACGCTGGTGAAAACGATGCACGATATACTATACGTTATACGGTACCATATACGAACGATACACTTACGATGTACGAACGATGTACGGACGTTGTACGAACGATAAACGCACGATGTACGAACGATAAAATCGTTAACTTATACGTTCCAGTGACTGTAAGAGCATGAAAAATTAGGCCCTTTTTAAAAACAAAAAGTGTAAAGTTAGATATATTGTTAGTTTCATTCAGTACTGATTTGTTCAGGGGACATTTTCGGTCATTTTTGTCGCATGACAAATATTTTTTATTTGTTAATAATAAAGTCTAACATTTCATGTTACAAATGCAACTATTGATGTGGGTTTAAATTAAGAGGATTTTCGCACATAAAATATTGACCGCAGGTACCCCAATACGAAAAATGCATTGCACAAATTGGTTTATGGTATTTATCAAGCCACGTGTCCATATTATTTGTCTACCTTTACTGTTATCTCATGAAATATGACGTTTTTAGTGATTATGTGATAAAGATATTTCAATAATTTCAGCATCAATTACCACTTATATTGGACATTAATATCACAATTATCAATACAATTAGACGCAAGCGAAAGGAACTTTTTTTCATTAGCAGTATGATTTAGAACATTACTATTGTACGCTAATTTGGTGATAATTTGCTTGATGTTCGGAATTCGTGTTTTACTTTTTTTAGTTGCTTTAAGGCACTCAAATATCAGGCGACATGTAATGCATTCATTAAAAAATTATGTCAGATTGGGGTAAAATACGTACCAAAAATAATACGTAAACCACTCATACTCCTAATCTGCACAGATAATTTTGGTAACTTGTTACGCTTTCAATTTTATTTCCAACACACATGTAAATCGGTAATTGCACAATCAAAATTTGACCCGGATCTTGTAATTGTATGTCTTGAAACATAATTACTTTATTTATACATTGTAATAATTATATGTCTTGAAACATTATTACTTTATTTATACATTGTAATAATTGTATGTCTTGAAACATTATTACTTTATTTATACATTGTAATAATTGTATGTCTTGAAACATTATTACTTTATTTATACATTGTAATAATTGTATGTCTTGAAACATTATTACTTTATTTATACATTGTAAAAAATTATTTTACAGTGTTCAAGGCATTCTCCTTGTTTACTCCGATATCCTGCAAAATAAACGATGAGGCCCAATATATAGGTTGAAAAATAAATTATTGATATTGGGGTATAACTTCGTCCATTTCAAACAAACAAACAATAACAAATATGTTCATGTAAATTAACGTTCGGCCCGATTCAAACCTCCATTGCATGATTTTTTAAGGAATTGTATTGTCTTTCAAATGCTGTACTTGAACAAAAGGGTTTGTGCAAGCAAACAATACAATAAATATTCATTTCTGCGCAAAAATGTTATCACTTAATGACCGCCATGCAGTCATTATTAAATATACGTGATAGCTATAGATTAATTGCTTTTTTGAATCCTATTTCATCGAAGGGCGACAGCCTTGATATGAAATAACGAGAAAAATCATCGATTTTATAAAACATAAGTAATATTTTTATCGCTGTTTTGCATCATTGTGACGCCACGGTGTTTACTTAGTGACGTCTTAACAGCAGGTGAGATGGACCCATCTCATGCTAGTAGAGTGAATGGGATATTACCGCAAATTACCATCTAAGAAAAATACCGCAAAATATCGAAAGGTTATAATATGTACAACATGCTTTCTATACACATTTTATCCCTGCCCTGATTTATATCTTGCAGAAAGGCTCTTGATTTATGTCGATACAAATCAACATATGTTGTTTTAATTTCTCACGAACGGTTTTTCACATGGTTTATACTGGAATCCGCATTGCCGCTAGTCTTTTTATAAATGCCTCCATATAAATTTGTATCATAAAAAAGGTTTCATACTATCCGATTATTCGTAAATTTCAATATTCACCGGATACTCAAATATTCTGTAAATAATGGAACTTTTAGAATTTGAAATCTGCATAGCCTTTCGTACAAGTACGTAATATTTGTTTCTTTTTACCGTTGAAAATTATAACACCAAACCAATCATTTATAGATTTAATATGAATTGACACATACATACTTTCTTAATGTTCCATCAACAAAATAGTTGCCAAAAAAGTTTTTGTAAAGTAATATATTCACACGATTAAAATTAACATGATTGCATGGTTTTATTGCAATACAGTTAACACTTGAATTCGTTCTCATATGTAGCAATTATATTATCGGATAACTGAAACAAAATGTCTTTAGGTAAACAAAGCGTTCATGTTTTCCGCAGTACGTTAAATATCACTTTTGCTTAAATACGATATTTTAAATCGTTCACAACAACTCACTTTTCGTTACTTTGCTTGAAAATAACTTCTAAATATGTAGTATTTCTAGTTAATATTACAACATTAGTTTTTGCAGCATTAATCTCTTATCTTGGTATCGCTGATGACATTTTATTTCCGAGTTTCAGAATACAGATAAATATCATTCATAGCAGGCGGTAATTGAAGTAGATGCAACTAAAACAACAGTCTGAAGTATCAATTATAACATTAAATAATTTCAACTTCGTGTCAAATTTCACGTTGTTATTGTGGAAATAAGCCGGAATACTAAGACGAAACCGCCGACCTTCGGTACGGAAACTGACAGTCCTTGTCAATTAAGATTGAAGTTAGGTGCACCCTGCCAATAGTGAGACTCGAACCGGTAAACTCAGTGTACGTTACTAACTACCTTAACAACTTGGCCACCGGGGACCTCTGTTCTGTATGACAAGAAGCATTGTACCATCTTCACCAATAAGCAATTACTTTTGCAATAACAATACAAAAATTGTATTAAACATTTATGTTACAAGTATTAAGTGTTCATGGATTCAACCAAATTATGTGTGTCCTATTCTGAAATAATATGATCACAGACTCACGAGAAATCACTTTATCAAGCCAGTCATCAATGTTTTTTATATTATATGAAAATGACGTCATTTGAAACAAAGATGTAATGAAGATATTACATTAATTTTAAACTAAATCTAAATGGACATTCATTAAAAAAATATATTATGACAATTATCAATATAGTTGATGAGACTCGGGCAAAATAACTATATTTGTAACATTTACATTAAGTTTTTAAACGTTGCGATTATATGCATATATTATTTCCGGATAATTCGTTTGATGTTCATACATCGTGTTGTTTCTATACTTTGAGGAACACGAGCATAAGACAATATGTGGTATATTCCTTGAAAGGCCTCCATCCGCCATAACCATGCCTATTACAAATAAAATTCGGGTCAGGATACAAGAGTTTGGGAGGAATTGTCGTGATGTGTTTTTGCTCTTTCGGTAAATGACAGTCGCATTTTGGACCGCATTTGCAAAAAAAAACAAAAACCAAATATAATAAAATTAATTAATTAATTAAATAAAATAATAATAAAAAACATTTCGGGTCATCTTATGTAGTTAACGTTTTGTTTATCACTATATTATATGGAATACTACATGTTTCATTGTCGATGTAATCCGTGAGTTTTCTTTAAAACACTGTAGTATATGTCCAATAAAGTGACAACACTGATAAAGTATAATTTTAAAATTTGAACTTTTTATTAGTATCTCGCTTATAAATGTAAATAGACAATGGTAAACTCAAAACCGGACCGCAGATCTTGCAATTTGTATGTTAGAAACATAATCACATTACTTTTTTTATAATTAATAATTTTATAATTTTTATTCCTGGGCGGCGATATATATTTGTATTCACTTTCGTTGCTAACGATGGATAAAGGAGAACATATTTAAAAGTACACTTAGTTACCATAAATGAACAGAATGTTGCTCCAAGTATGTTAATAATTTAACTTCAGTGAAAAATAAAGATGGTGTATGAGGTTTGACTTCAAAAATGCTTTTGTGATATTTAAGTTTCATGTAATAATAAATTTTGTTAGTATTCTATTTACGGAAGTTAATAATAGAGGGAGACCATTTTTATCCTGGTACTAAGTCTTTCGTTGATAGCTCTATGGACGAGCGTATCTGTGAAAAATCGGAAACCAGAATAAAAGGCTATTTATTTTGTGTAGACAATTCCGGATTATGTCGATATTTGTAAGATTCAATAAATAAATTTTATGTCAATAATTTAATTGAAACACGTGAATATTCGTTTTAATTCAAGTATATTTATGATTTAATATATGACAAAAGATTACATGTGCACCAATTTAGAAATTGGCACTTGAAACTAGCCACAACAGCAGGGCTTAGCTTTACATAGAAACTTATGGGTAATAAGTTTAAATGCCTCGTTTTTAGAAACGCTTTGACAAACGCGTGCAGAATGTAGAATAAATCGGCGGCGAACTGATGCTTTGCATCAAACGTTTTCTTGTTTATATTTATTTAAATAATTTTATTGAAGATGGAAGGGAAATCATTCCGTTTATTTTCCAAATAAAAAAAAAGTTTAAAAAATATATTATTGAAAGAGGCGTGATACCTCGTTCGATTTAAACAAACAAACAATAAAATATTCTTCGAATTTTATTTCAAACAAATTCAAATTGCATGTTGTTTCCTATTCAAATTATTAAATAAATTATCAAGAAGTAAAACTAGCTAAAGCATACTTACATTATTCATATCAATATCTTAATGAAACTCTCTCTACACCAGACGGTGAAATGCTGGAAAATCGATAGCAAAACTGATAAGTACCTCATAGTCGAGACAATCGTCTTGAAACCTTCTTGCGACAAAAAACTGATCTGTGCATGTCCATAAATTATGTTTATATTCAAGTATTGGCGTCAACGTTAGTCGTATAAAGTGCGAACTGCGAGGGACCGACATATAGTTATTGTATTGATCAAATTGCACATTTCTATTAAATCATTAGTCTAGTTTTAAGTGTTGACGTGTGATTTGTAACTCAAACTATGGATAATTGCTTCATTCACAACAATATTTTATAGTTTCGCTTATAAATGTTGAAATAACATTGCATACGAAAGACAAACTTTAAAATAAAAATATACATGCTAAATGTACAGTAATTATGTCGTTAGATAACTGAATAACAGGAAATAAATACTGGTTGATCATGTATTCGAAATTGATGTTCGAATTTAGTCTTTCCAGGATTTATTTGTTTCCTGTTTTTTGTTTGGGGTTCATCCCTACATTCAGCAATATTATAGCTGCACTGTTTCGTCCAGTTTTGATTTAGGAAGAAAGCCTGCATAACCTTACCTTAAAAGTTATCGACATGCGGCAGTAAGCTATTAAACCACTGGTACGCATCAATAGTGGATGACTACGTCTACACCGAAGATCCTTAAAGGAATTTTTAGAGCCGTTAACAGATGGAAGATATTATAGTCTTTCTTAGGTTTGTATGCAAATATCGGAATCAATCTGATTATCATTAGATTTTACAATCCCTTTCATTTTGTAACATAATAAATCTAGTTAGAATTCCAAGTCGTAACCCATAATACTTATAAGTATAGGTAAGGGTCTTGCACACCATGTACAAAGCCAGGTGTACTTCACAAAGCAAGCTTAAATAACGTTGACATTCATAAACAATATGATTTATAACATAGACGACAATAATTCGAAAACGAAATTTAGTATTCTTAAAATAGATAACATCAGGTCGAGTTAAGTTCGACACGTGTTCTATCGTATCTCTGAAGTACCAGATCATTCTAATAAATATATATTTTTGGCATAAATATAATTATGATTTACGTCATCCGATAATTATAAATATACGTTTTGTCATAATATAATGGATTTAATAACACATTGCAACAACCAATCGCAATTTTAGTTTTAAAAATTCAACATATTGTCTCTATCGGGAAATCCTGGTAGGACGTCAATACTATAACTAAAATTACTTTTAAATAATAAACGGTACAAATTTGAAAATGACAAATGACACGAATAGACATTAGTGGCTGTCCAGTAGGATTGTATTACAAGTGAATACATCTTCAACGTCTTCAAGAATTATCAAATAATATTCGGAATCAAAGGAAATAAATTTCTCTAGAAATGTATTCTAGGCTTTAAAATATTGAATCCGAACAATGAACATTTTTGTATCAATCGATGAAAAACAATACTTTTAGTTGACACATGATTAATTTAAGTAGCAGAACATGTCAACATTTAATTTGTGTAATTGTACATTTTAAAACAACGATCAACACTTGAAATGTAAGTTGGCCATCAGGTTATATATGACGTCACGTTTTATGAAAGCTGCACGATTGGTCAAGAATTAAGTTAATATCGTTTAACCCTAAATAAAAAACAAAACAGAAATTATGTTGTTTTGTAATATTAATATTACAACCAGATATAAGGTTTACACTTAACGACATCGATATTCCTGCTACTAATTTTGATAAACATATAGTAGTCACTTCTAGTAGTGATGATATTAGAACATACACATGTACATATTGCAAATATTCAGTCCAAATCATTACATTTTAAAATTACAAAAAATTGTAATATAACAAGAAACAGTTGACAGTTTCTTGTAAAATTAACATTGAGTAGCAGTTGCCTCCCTTGTAATACAATCAATTTTTTCTGAAAGGCAACAACACTGTTCTTGATCTGGTCACTGATAGTAAGAAAGATAACTCAGATAGTTATCTATGTTTTTCTGTGGGCTCGCCCATCCCAACCCCGCATAAATACACCTGACAAGCGTATGTATAAAATGATGTCAAGTTTTCAAATCAACATAAGGCTTATAAATTTAAAATATTTAAAGATTTGATTTTGATTATTTGTGTAAATTGTTAGTACCTATACTACACTAATTAGAAGTGTGTGGTTTTGACAACTTAATACATGTTAATATATTGTAAAGTAGGGGTGTAGCTACGTTAGGCCCGAGTCGCCAACACTCAAATTCGGCATTTTTTCACTGATCGTATTTTTAAAATGTTTTAAAGATAAAATTTCCTCTTCAATAAAGACTTCAATTACACAATTTTATATTAATTTTTACAACACAATAAATGCATTACTGCAGGAGCTTGTGGGGGGGCTTCATCCCTGGACCCCTTTCCATTACTTTTCACAGAACCCGCTGGTGGTCCTGAGCGTCCCGGACCCCTCGCCCTAATGATCTATGCATATACTCTTAATTGTTCTAGCTACGACCCTGTTAGGGTATAACAATAAATGGTGAGCCCTGGGATCGCGTTAAAACTAACAGGTTCAATCCTTCCACATTATTTATTGTGTGATTGTTCTAAGACAGTAATCTGACCAAAAATGGAATCAACACACTAAACGAAGGCATACACGACTGACCTAGAACAATCACACAATAAATAATGTGAAAGGATTGAACCTGTTAACTTTAACGCGATCCCAGGGCTCACATTTCGTTTACCGAAGCACAGTACCGCTTCATAATGAAAATGTGCGTTCTTCAACGCTTTCATACGTCAAAGAATCGATTCAATTGTTACATTGACATTGTATTTGATTAAAAAATACCGAGGTCCTGGTTTTAATTGTGCACAACGTATCTGTTCAAAATTTAAGTCACTCCGCTTTGTTTGTTTCCTGTGGACATCGTCAAGGAAGCGCGTGCTCTTCATGGCTACCGTTTCCATTGCGAAATGCACAGAATGGTTCCAGGCCATCGGTAACGGTATAATCTAATATAAATCTATGATATACGTAATTTAAATATGGATTCATAACTTGCCTCACCCTCAATATTTCAGATAGATTGGATATTTGCGAGTCACATTTTAACTATATTCATGACAAGAAATATTTCTCAAACAATAAATCAATGTGCCAGGAATTAAGCAACTGTAACACAATTTTTACCAGTTGTATCACATCTCTGCACTGTAAATGTGTGAAGCATAAGGTAGCGACTGCGAATTAAGTCGTCTTAGCTTCTACACAGCCCATGGTTTTAATAATTTAAAAAACTGCGTTTTGATCATGCAAGCTGTGTAACTGTCTCCAAAATTATAGTTCGAGGTCAGGTTCTCTGTATTACGACTTGACAACCTCAAGAAAAGGCACCCCTGGGACGTCCTCAGCAGCACTGTAGATTGATTACTGGGACCCTCCTAGTATGTCGAAAAAGAAAGACTTTATAGAGGTCAGAAGACGTGCTTATTCATGGTATTTTGAATGAAAGCTGGAGAAGGCCAGGAGGTGAACAAGGTCGTTGTTATATAGTTTCTATGTAATTATAAAAACCGTATAAAATACATTTGATAATGTTCGCCTAGTGGTAGTCAGAGGTTATTGTTTATAAGATATATATTACGTTATGCATCTCTCCTTCGTGTATTTTTTTTCAGGTTTTGGGGTGGTTTGTTTTGTTGCTTTTGGTGTGTTAGTATATTATTTACGTATTTATTTGTCTGTTTTAGGGCACATTCAGCACTTTTTCAGTTAGATTACGATGATTCAGGTTTTTTGCTATGGATTACGGGGTACCTGGTGAATGCTTTAGGCAAGTAATTAGTAATCGTTATCCTGAGTAATTTGTAAAGGTTGTCATGAAAAAGAATAAAATGCACCTTTTTCGTATACTACAACGTAAATCGAGACCCACGATTAAGGTTAAAAGCTCTCCAGACCTTAATATGTTAAGACGACATGACGTATGTACTGTTTTCCATTTGGAATCGGGCTAAAGCGTTTCTTCTTGGATGGTAGGAAATGAACTAGTACCCAGTCGTAGCATCAACTAATATCTCTATCTTGATTAATCACCTTGATTTGGAAATGCATTGAGTAACTATAACCCTTACTTTTGATCCATCAGAGATTCGTCTAGTCGTTAAATTGCCTTAAATTAATACCTCAGCATTGTCAATAAGTGGCTTTTAAAGCCATTCTGAAGTATTGTAGATTTTGACGCAATATATTAGTTAAAAGCTTTTTCTACACCATTTGAGTTGTATATTTTGTCGACCAGTAACCTTCAGTGCATTGCTTGTAAATCAACCCCGTATTAAATATTTTTTTGCTACGCAAGCCTGTATTTCTAACACAGATGGCTTCTAAAATAATTTGTATGATGACGAATAAAACAGAATAGTCCTCCTGCGTTTACTTTGGATGAATTGTATAGCATATCCCAAATGTAAACAAGCAGTTAAAACTTGAGTAATGAGTAATCTTAAATTTGAGACGCAATCAACATGTTTTTACAGTAAAAATTCTTACTCAAAAAATCATGTTGCATCGTGCATATAGACATTATCGACAATAAAGAGGAGAATTAAATAGACAGCAAGTCCGGGACAGAAAAATACCGTGGCTAAACCAAAAACAGAAAACAAACAACAGAGCAAACAGGCGCACAGTACAAAAACAGTTAGTACATGAACCCGACTAAAATGGAGGTGAGTCCGGGTGCTCCGGAATGTAATCAACTACTTCTAGACCCGTGGCACTGGTCGTGTCAGTGTACAAGTGCTCCAACTCCAAAGATAATCGGCTGGTGAGTAATTCTAGGTAACTATGTAGTTGTGACTGTCCTCACGATTTCATCTGAGTTTTGACGCCGTTCTCTTTGTTTTGAATCAAAGTCTATAAGGTCATCACATAAGCTTTACTCATTCTTCGAAATAAAAATTCTAATTTTAAATATACAAGTACAATCATGATGAAAGACGTGCTAATATAAGAAGTGTTTCAAATATTTTTACACAAAATGAATGATCCCCACTTTCCTTTAAATTTAGTTACACGTACGTGTCTTTGAGATGCTTAATGTAGGTTTTACAGCTTCTTGATACTAGAAAACTGCTTCTTAAAGATTCCTTATACAGTTGGAAGTCAATCAATGTAAGATTTAAACTACTCATTGTTGATTTGGAGGTAAATGTACCTTTATTCTTAATTCACAGCTGTTGTCAGTATCTTTATCTTTTTTATGGCTTGTTTAATTTCAGGAATACGCCAGGCATAGATAAAAGGGTTTATAATGCTATTCAGTATCAGTGGTACAAACAAGTAAAGTCTGGCTTTTTGCGACGTAAATCTTTCGCCATAAAAGTAATCGAGCCAAAATGAAAATATAAAAGGCCAAGTGAACAAGGCTGTAGAAACAGCGATGATAATAGTGGTGATAAATGCACGCTTTTCCCAAACGTCTGGTTTAAATATGTTTTTCTCAATATTGCTGTTTATTGTTGTATAAGGATATGAATTTCCACATTCCGTCCTTTCACGATCTTTTTTCATTTTTGTTACCAACTGACGAATTAGTTTGGATATTTCTGTTGACTCGGATTTTTTGCTTTGAGAATGTGCACTTTCTCCGACTGCAGTAACACAACTATCCTCGCATTCGCTGTGTTCGCAGCTAACTATTTGACCGACTGTATAATCAGATTCATACCCACTTTGATATGCTGCACAGATAATTGTTTGTTCTGTCCGATTGTTTGATATTTTTATACTTTCTAGTTCTGTTAAAGTCGCCGGCTTAATTATTGGTGGTTTAAAAAACAATCTCCAAATAAGCATGCTTGTTCTAATACAACATACGATAATACCTGCATCGATCAAGGTCAAGCCACCAATAATCAGTTCAACGAAAAATCCAAACTGCTTTCCATACAGCTGGGGCACAGTACATTTGGAAATGTGTTTCACATGCGGAACAAACAAGACAGTCTCGATTGTAAACATGAAGCCAAGGGAAAGGGTGCCACCAATTATTACATATTTGAATCGTTCAAAGAAGGTTTGAACTCCGAAATTGTAATTCTTCACAACCAAATATCGTTCATAACATACAAGGAACACGATACTGTGCGTGAAAACTAGTCCATAACACACAGCAAAAGTTTGAAAAAGACACATATTGATGTTAGTATCTAACCAGTCTGATAATTTTACAAGTGAAAACCATGTCAAAGACAACGATAAAATACTATCTCCAATACACAGCACAAGAACAAGCAGGTTATGGAACTTCTTCTTCAAGGTTTTAAAGCAAACGACAACATAGAAAATGTTAATAAAGATTGGTAACCCTGTAATAACGCCAATTATTATTCTTCCTACATTGGAAACAGCCGCTTCTGACTCCACAACCAGTTTCGTGGACTAAAATAAAAGAAAGAAACTATTAAAATGGTATTGAAGCTATCTTGTATGTATTTTGTATTGTGTAATTGTATACCACTTTTATTGTAAGAAAATGCTAAAAACAAACTTTTTGTTGATGTTTACTTGAACAAGACTCCTTTTAATTTTTATAATATGAAATAAACTAATGTAAGTTGATCAAGCGACTAAAACGAGTGAAAAGTGTCTTGCAGCGTTTGACTAAAAACATTATATCTTTTTACTGAGATGGTGTATGAAAAAAATCAAAGGTGTTTTAATAGATTAATCTTTGTTTTTTTTCTACATCAGTCTTTTGATAACGATACCCCTATATTAGTCGGAAGAAGAATATTAACAAATCGGATAGATCTGATACATAAAAGTGTAAGCGTTGTTTGAATCCATGAATCACTAGTATTTAATATCCATAAATAGTGTAATTCACAATTGTTATTAAACGTACCATTCGTTTATATTTGTTTACCTTGCATTTCCTTTGTGAATCCATTCTTTAGATAAACGGATTGACTTTTACTCACGATTTGAAAACAAACAAACTAAAACTATGGATCGTTTTAAGTAGTTTTGTCAGTGCCAGAAGTTAATTGTCATGTTCAATGCATGATATTGTTGACTAGCTCAAGCGTCAACCTATGCGCATCAAACCTAAACGTCATTAGTAAGGTAAATATGAATACTACAAAATAATAAGGTCATGTCGTATGTATATTAAGTGCTTTGGTTGGATAATACACTTTAATTGTCGTCCTTTCAGATAATTTATTAATCGATATTTCCTCTGTGCGCACTACTTTCAGTATTGAAAATTAAAAAGATGACATCTTCCCAGGGTATCGAAAAGGAGAGCGAACAATGTTTTGTATGATGCAAAGGTTTGCAATTAATTTGATTGAGATTTCAATAAAATATTATACTAGCATATATAAAAATTTGGTTTTCATTTTGATTTTAGACTATATCTTCAGAACCTAGATTCCTTTCGAACTATGTTTTGTACATTTCTCAGTTTTCCCTCCTAGATACATTTTTAGATCTACATAACATATAACTGTTCTGCAGCTTTAAAAATAGCAACGAGTATTTATGAGGATTATAATGATAAAAAATGTGTTATAGAAAATTATTAATGTGTAAACACAATCTTGAAATAGTGTCATAAATTAGCAATGCGTAACCTCCGGCGGACCGTCATTCAAATTCGAAATAAAGTCCTTTAGAATATACGTAGTTTGTTAGAGAGTGGCCGAATCTAAACATTGATAATTGCCTACAAACAGTGTTCAATCCGATATTAATTTTTTGTACATTTACACATACTTGAATGACTGAATAGTTTTATTCTTAAAGATAAAGTAGTTATTTTGAATTTTTTTTTTTTTTTTTGTTTAGGATTGAAGTTCATTTTGTATTAATTTGTAGTCGAAATATACTAGTACCTTCTAAGAAACATTTACTAGTGTAAATCTTACAGGAGGAAATACACATGTTCAAAATGACACGCCCTTTTTATTAACGTAATAAAACCGTCTTCAAAATCTTGGCATTAATAACCTAGACTATTTTTGTCGACGGAAATTTTTCACACATAATATTTTTTAGCCACAACTACTACAGTCATGAATTGAAATAAATTTACAAAATGATATTAAGAATCTTTTTAACATATCATAAAGAAGTAACAAAAGGCAATTAAAAAAAAAGAAGTAAAATGTCATCAAAGCTAAAAATGTTATAAAGGGGAAGTATCTCTACAGATGCGAAATCGTCCAATAACGACTGATCGGACAATGGAAGAACAGTTATAAATATTAACTTTGTCATTGATTAACAAAAATTTTGTGTCGCTATATGAAATACAAATGAATCTTTTAGATACCATATTAGCTGTTATTTTCAATGGTTTGGCGAAAGTTACTTACGTTGTATTGTAAGAGAGGCTCATGGGAAATATTATTTACATGTGACTAGTATCAGGTTACAATATAACAATTATTTGTTTATATGGAAATTGTTTTACCCCCAAATAGTATACAATAAAAAATACATGGGTGCATCTGATTGGATGTTGGGAGATATAAATAGCAAAATTTAAAAATATAAACATTATTGATTTGTTTGTTTGTTTGAATGGTGTTTTAACGCCACTTTCAGCAATTTTTCAGCTATTTCATGGCGTCCAGTTTTTATTGGGGGAGGAAGCCGGAGTACCCGGAGAGAACCCCCGACCTGCGGTAGGAATAAACATTATTGATTGAAAATCTTCTATAGTTTGGGAAATTTTCTATTTCATAAAAAAAATTTCATGGATGTTTTTTTGTCCTCTGAGTTTTAATCATGCTTATCCGAGAAAAAAGGTTAAAGAAGAAATTATACTGGAATGATTAGTGTTCCAAAAATACAAATAACTGGAATAACATTCTAAAATACGAATGATAACTCGCATATTGCTACACAGCTATACATTTGTGTCAAACACGTTAAAAACGTTTAATTTGATAGAGGGTAGACTCCTGTATATTATTGTTTGTTTGAATGAAGGATTTTTAGCGCCACTCAGCAGAGAACCCTGAAGAGAACCCCGGACGTTCGGTCGGAAAACTGGCAATCATTGTCAATTAAGATTGGAGTTGAATACATCCTTCACGCAGAGAGACCCGAACCGCAACCTCAGTATTGACCGACCACGTGATCAATTGTAGACGAGCCACCTTAACCACTCGGCCACCGATCCAGATCTTGAATATTAAAAACTAAAAACCTTTAAAAATAACTATTTTATTTTGAAAAACGTGTGGATGTTGTTTTTTAGTTTTTAATGCTTTCTATAGGTTGCGATAAACCAATTATAGTTTTACACTACACTCAAGAATTATTTACCCGAAGATAATATACAGAAGACAATACATGGATGGATCTAATTGGATGTTAGTGTTCTAAAAACGCGAATAAAAAAATATAAACACTATTGATTGAAAATCATTCATTTTTAGGGGATTAAAGTTGGATATTTTTTTAGTTTTATTCAGTGCTGGTTTTTGCATTAAAAATTTTCGGGTATTTTTGCCGCCCGACATCAATATTTAATGTGTTATTAATGAAGTGAAACATTTCATCTTACATAAACAACTGTTTATGGGAGTTAAAATTAAGATGATTATCGGACATAAAATCTTAATTGCAAAAACTCCAATAAGGACAATGCATAGAAAATAATGTTTGTGATGGAATTCATCAAGCCACGTGTCAATGTTTTTTTATACTTTTACTGATTTTCCTACATTTTCTTTTATCTCACATAAAAATGACATTTTAATAATTACGGTGTGATAGAGAAATTTCACTAATTTGAAAGTATCACGAACATCAATTACCACTTATTAAGGAAAATATTATCACAATTACCAAAACAATGCTAGACACAGGCGATAAGAAAACCTTTTTCCATTTCTAGTACAATTTTGAAAGTAACTACTCTACGATTATTTTTCCTGATAATTTGCCTGTTGTCAAGTAAAGGACTTATCAGTAGAAACGATGTCAGCATGTGTAAAATACTTACCAAATTAGTACTTAGACCACTCCTAATATTGATCTTTTCGGTTGAGATTGTCACGCACTTTACTTTTGCTGTTTTAAAGCAATGTACTAATAAAGTTGCAACCTGCACTGATAATTTTGTTAACTTGTAACTCGTTAAATATTATTCCCATCAGAGATGCAAATCAATAACCGCGCTATCAAAACTTGACGGAATCTTGCAATTGTAGGCCTTGAAACATTATTACTTTATGTATACAAAATTTTTAAAATAATTATATAGATTTAAATGGATTCTTCTTTGTTACTTCATCTTCCTCCAAAATAAAAAAATTGAGGGGCTAAATAAAGGCAAAAGAATTAATTGTTGATATTGATACACGTTAACTAGAGCTCTGAAATTAGACTGCGTCTACTTTACGATATCTTTATTTTTAATTTAGGCTTTGATTTCAGCAATTTGTCAGTAAACCACATTCTAATTTAGAGCTGAAAAACGGAGTTTATGGTAAGAAATTCGGACGTTAGACGGACAAACGAGCAACGCATGTAAATTAAAGCATTTTTTAAGAATCGCATTGCCGTTTAAAAGCAATACTAGAACAAAATGGTTTATTACCACAAGACATTAAATACATATCTATTTTTTTGGCATAAAATCTAATCACAAAGTTTTTTGAAAACGAGAGGAATTTTCTCGTTCCTTTCTCATCGAAGGGTGATGTTTATAAATGCGTCAATACAGATTTGCTTCGCCATAAATGTTTCATACATGCTGAATGTTACGAAAGCTTTCATATCTACCGAATACTCAAATATCCTGTGGATAAAGTAACTTTTAGAATGAAGGGCAATTCCTTTTTGAAATCTACAAAGCATTTCGTAGAAGTATGTAATTTTTTTTCTTTTTACTGCTATTATAACCCCACACCAATCATTCATAGATTTAACACGAATTGACACATAAATACTTTCTTTAGTCTGCCATAAACAAAAGAGTTGAAAGCTTTTGTTGTGCAATATATGTACAAAGTTATAATTGGAATGATTCAATGATTATATTACAATCTTCATAACACTAGAAGTCTGCCTCGTATGTAACAATTATATTAAGCTTTTTTTCTTTACGCAGTACTATAAAATATCGCTTTTGGTTTCCGACTTGATGTACATCTTTTAAATATACCTTTGTGGGGGATTTCAATACAGAGATATATTAAATCATCATTAACAACACTTTTCGTTATTTTGCTTCAAAATAACGTCCTGTTTGTATTCTTTCTAGATACAATTACACATAATGTTTGGGACATTAACCTGTAACCTCGGAATCTGATGACATCTTATTTCCAAGTTTCAGAATACAGGTTAAGAGCATTCAACGTTGGTTGTAAGTAAAGCAGATGCAGCAAAAACAACAGTCTCATCAGCATTAAGTAATAAGTATAATATAAAATTATTTCAATTTCTTGTTTTTAATGTGGAAGGAAGCCTCTATATTCGGAGAAAACAGCCGACCTCCGGTAGGAAATCGGACAATCCTTATCAATTAGGAATGGAATCGGGTGCACCCTGCCCGCAGCGAGATTCGAACCCGCAAACTCAGTGTCGACACACCACGTGACTAACTACCTTAACCACTCGGGGGACGAGGCACTCTGTATAGTTTTACATGCTACCCTCTGTATAGCTTTAAATGCTACCCAATGTATAGTTTTACATGCTTCCCTCTGTATAGCTTTACATGCTCTGTACAACAATAAGTACAAAAAAATGTTATAAAAATATATTTTATATGTATGGACATTTTTTATGGATTCAATCAAATTGTTTATGTCGATTTTTTAAATAATATGAATAGAAACTCGCTAAAAATGACTTTACCTTGTCATTACGCCACTCATAAAGGTTCTTTTATATCATATGAAAATGACATCATTAGAAATAAATATGTAATATTTCACTAATTTAAAACTATCGAAATTCGCGTGATGTTCAGACGTGTTGTTTCTATACTTCGAGGAACACGAGCATAAGACATTGTGGTATATTCCTTACAAAGTCTCCATTGCCAATAACTATGCATATTACGAATAAAAGTCATGGTATAAAGTTTGCGAGAAATAGTCGTTATGCGTATTTGCTTTTAAGGTACGTGACAGTCGTATTTGGGTCGCATTTGCAAAAAATAAAAAATAAAAATAAAATAAAAAAAAAACATATGGGGTAAACTTATGTAGTTAACGTAATGCTTATTACATTATATTTTATAGAATAATGCATGTGACTAAACCAAATTTTATTATCATTGTCGATGTCTACCGTGATTGTTTATAAAGTTAGTATATGTTAAATAAAGTAAAAAGCTGCATTGATAAATTTGGAGTTTTTACTCTTTAATTAGTATCTCTCTTATAAATGTAAGTAGAGCAATCGAAAAATGAAAATTTGCAAATTTGTAGTTTAGAAACATAATCACACTATTTATACAAACGTTATTTAAATAATTTTACTGAAAATAGAAGGGTACTTTTCCGTTTTTTCCCAAATACAAAATCGAAATTAGCTCAAAAACACATTAATAAAAGAGGTTATGATCTCATTTGATTTAAACAAACTTACAAATATTCTTCGAATTTTGTTTCAAACAAATACACATTCCATTTTCCCTATTTCAATAATTGCTATGTACAAGTAAACCTACCTTAAGCATACTTACATTATTCATATCAATACCTTAATAAATCCCGTGTTGAGAACAATCTCCCCACCTCAAGGTGAAATTATGGAAAAGTAATAGCAAGAGTGATAAGTACCTCACACTGTATGAAGATAATCGTCTTAAAACCTTTTTGCGACAAAAAAAAACCAGATCTGTGCATGTCCATAAATTATGTTTATATTCAGGTAGGGGCGTCAACGTTAGTCGTACGAGGTACTTAGTGTTCCAACTGCGAAGAACCGACAGTGATATATGTATTGTATTGATTATATTTGTACCTTTCTATTAAACATGTTTTATTTCATTAGTCTAATTTTAAGTGTTAACGTGTGATTTGTGACTCAAACTATTGATAATTCACTAATTCGCATCAATAGTTTATAATATTGTCTGATAAATGTTGATAAAACACGTTATAAAGCATACAAATATAAAATAATAGCATAATTTTTAAATAAGTAGAATATTTTCATCAGAAATATTGATGTTAGAATTTAGTCTTTACAAGAATTCTTTGTTTATCTGTTTTTGTTTGGAGTTGAACACCACTTTCAGCAATAGTTTAGCTGCACTATGGTGTCCAGTTTTGATTGTGAGGGAAAGCCTGCATAATCTTAAAGCGTTTTCGACATCTTTCCCTAAGTATGGACAATTGCTAAGGAGAGCAGTGTCTTGTTTTATTTTGCTTTAAGTTGTTTGAGGCCTACGCTTTTTTAGCATTTTGTTTTGTAAATCAGCATAACCAGTCCCAGGCCGCAACCCACAATACTTTGAATTTAAGGTAAGGGTCTTGCACACAATGTCTACAGTCAGGTGTATCCGATCATAACAAGCTTAAATAGTGTGACATTAGTGAATAATATGATTTATAGCATAGACTTCTCGAAAATTCCGGCAACAGTTTAATTTTTTCATTGAATATGCACCTTGAATGCAATTTTTTGATTGTCAATCATTCGAAAACGGTATTTAGTCTTCTAAAAATGGTTAAATTCGTACGGAAAGCGCGAGATATCTTCATAATTCACACTTCAGACTTCTGACTTCATAGTTCAGACTTTTGGCTTCATACTTAAATGTTAAAACTTCTCGTTGCATACTTCTGACTTCGTACTTCTAAATTCAAAGCCCAGACTTCAGAATTCAGTTAAGGATGCAGACTTCTTCGCATTTTTGCATTTTTTGTAAATCCTCATGTCCAGTTAAAAACTGGAGTTGGATGTTGAAGAATCTGGTTGTAACCCCCACCATGGACAGATAAACTAGTTATACTTATTAGTTAAGGTTGTGTGTCCGGCACAATATGTCTGAAGCCCAGGCCCACTCTAACAACACACATTGAAATTGGTGAATAATAATATAATTTATAAAAAGACCACTCAGAAATTCCGGCGAGTTTTATTTTGATTGGATATGCAATAGTTTGATTGTCAATCACTCGAAAACGGTGTTAAGTGTTTTTAAAACTAGTTAACACCAGGTCGAGAAAAGGACGTTTTCTTTCGTAGTTTTGAAATACGCGAACAATATAATAAATATATATTTTTGGCATAAAATATAATTACAATCTACGTCATGCAATCATCATCACATAAACGCCTCGTAATAATATACTGGACAATGCATTTGATTACACTTAGCATTGCAACAAACCTATCATAATTTTGGTTTTAAAATCAACATCTTGTATTTGTCACGCACATATCTGGAAATTCCCATCCTGCTAGGAAGACAATACTCTGCGTAAAATAATTATTTAATAAGTAACGGAAAAAATTTGAAAATTTGAAGCTGACACGTAAAGACAGTGGCTGTCTAATAAGATTATATTACAAGTGAATACGTCTTCAACGTTAATTACAATATGTTTCTAAGAACTAAAAGTTCATCGATGTTTTGTAACATACGACGTCATTGAAAATGTCAATTAAAGATTCGTTATTCATGAACAAAGGAACAACGGCAATTATGGTTTATTGTTCATTAATATTCGGAATCAAAGGAAATTAATAAGTCTGGAAATGTAATCTATGCTTTGAAATGATATGTAACTCGATTTATTTTCTTCTATATGTTTAACTAAAATGCTTGATAAGATGATAGAAAAAACTCTTACAGTGAAAATTAAGGATATTAGTTTCAGTAATACTTAAAGGAAATTATCTACATTTACTAAGTTTATAAGAACTAACCGAAAATGAATGGCTCGTCGAGCTTTTAATACACACGACAATGTTCGTAGTCTAGTAAAAATCTTATATATGTTTATTGTAAATTAAAATTCAGAATCAAACGCACCTAAGTTCCCTAGAAATGTAATATAGGCTTTGAAATCATATGCAACACGATTTATTGTCTGCAATATTTTTAACTTGAATGCATAAAAAGTTGTTAAAGAAAACTATTTCAGTCAAAATTAAGGATATATTCGAGTTTCGGTAATTAAGAAAATAATTTTTATCTCTTAAAAAGTTCCTGAAAGTTAATTTTGCCCTTATAAAGGTGAATTGTAATGGCAAGTTTATATTTTAACCCCAATTAAGGATAAACTATACAAATAATTTCCCCATCGAGGGATAACAACATTTCTGTTGCACTATGCAAAATCCGCGTTTATATTAAATGTAGCTAACGGAAATTTTGTGATTCCTCGATGGAAAACACATTTTATGCAGATAATACTTATAAATAAATTTAAGCAGCAGAATAAACCCAACAATTTATTTGTGAATTTGTTCACTTACAAAATATAGTAAAAATAATAATATGACGTCACTATTTGATATGGTAACTAAGAACTAAAAGATTATAAAATGTGTAATACATACGACATCATTGAAAGTGTCAATTAAAGTTTCCAATAACAACCACAATGATGTTCATTGTCAATAAAAATCAAAATTAATTTCACTTGAGATGGAACCTAGACTTGGAAATGGTATGTAATTCGATTTATTTTCTGCTATATGTTTAACTTAAATGCTTAATAATTTGAAAGAATAAACTCTTTCAGTCATTATTATTGATATATTCTAGTTTCAGTAATTATAAAATGAAATATTTTTTATTTACTTCGTCTATAAGAACTGACAGAATATTGAATGTTTTCATAAAGCTTTTGATACACATGACAACATTGAAAGTGTTCATAGTGTCGTTATCCAGTAAAAACTGCAATTATATTCATTGTAAATGAAAATCCAGAATCAAACGACCTTAGTTTCCTTAGACCTGTAATTTACGCTTTTAAATAATATGTAACTCGATTTATTTCTGCTATATGTAAACAAGGTGCTTAAAAGGTTGATAAATAAAACTATTTCTGTCAAAACTAAGGACATATTCGAGTTTCAGTAATCAATAAAGGAAATTATTTAAATTTCTTAAAAATAAGTTATTTCTTCAATAATGAAGGCAAATTTTACCGGTCTGCCGGTAAATTTGTATTTTAATCAATTAAGGAATAAATTCTCCATCGAGGGATAACACAAATTCTGTTTTGCACTATATAATCAGTGTTCATATTAAACGTGCAGAACGGAAACTTCGTTATCCCTCGATATTGTTGTTAATAATTATAGATAAATTCAAGCAGGACGATAAACACAACAATTTTATTTGTGTAATTTTACAGTAAAAAAGATCAGTACAGAAAACTGTAAGTGGTCCTCTGAGTCACCTTTTAAGAAAGCTGAACAATTCATCAATAAAATTGTGAATGTTGTTTAACCCTGAAAAAGAATTACATGTCTTTTGTTTCCAAATATATTACAAACAGATAGAAGGTTTACTACTAAATTACATAAATATTCCGATTACTAATTTTCATCAACATCTAGGAGTCACTTTTATTAGTGATGTAAATTGAAACATACATATTGAAAATATTTTATAGTGTTTCTAGGCACATAGGCGTTCTCAGGAAACTTAAATACAAAATAATGTCCAAAAATATGTATTTCATAAAACCACTTTTTTCAGTATACATGCGAAGTTTTGGGACAACGTTTGTGTGGGTTACCGCAATAAACTAGAGCAACATTAGCTAGAGGCTTCTTGAATCGTCACAGGCTTAGCAGGTGTTACCAATACAATTAATATTTATATGGAATCTGTGTGGGAGCCTTTGGCTGAGCGTAGATAACGTTGGAAGCTACACATGTTTTATAATATACAACAAAACACAACTCAGCACCAGCCTATCGTTGTAATTGAATATACCACCAACTATACCAAACACGTCCGTGTGTCCCTATAGCGTAACGGTAATAACATTATGACGCCTTATTGTATACTGTTCCTGACACGCGAATATTTCATACCATCAACTATTCGACAGTGAAACAGCTTAAATATGTGAATTCGAAATGTCGTATCTATCATTAAATTTAGATTTGAACAAGAACCTGAACACATATAGAAACGTTCCAAAGAATTATGAATATGGACAGCGACAATTCAATATTGTTCTTAGCCAACTAAGAAGCTTAGCTTCATTTTTATACAATGATCTTTACATAGGTAATATTATTTCTGATCGATCCTATCGTTGTTGATCTGACCGTGAAGATTCGTAACATTATGTCTTTGCATGTTTTAAATGTACTAACATTAGAGGAGACAGATTATTTGATAACCTTGCCAGGCTGCAAATTTACTGTCCAGCAAATCTAGAACTTTTAAAATCTGGCAACCCGTTACTGTCCACCAATCATAATGAACACGTTTTAACATATGTTTGAGTATACCCAGGGTCAGAAAGATTCCATAATGTCTATTTGAGTATGCCAAGAGTCAGAAAGATTCCATAATGTTAATTTAAAATTACATCTGACTTATTCTTTAATTATTCTTATATTTTTGCAAAAAAATTTTACTTGACCATCAACTCTATCTCTTGTTTTGTACTTATCTTATCTTACACATATACTGTAATTGGTATTAATTTGTATGCATGCTCCGTGAATGTTCTTTTGTAACATATTGTATATTTGACTTCATACGATTGTCTAACTTTTGTCGTGTCGTGTTTGCATATTTGTGCAATGTTATTTAAAATGCTCGTGTCTCCATGACGAATGATTTTTCACATTCTCAGATAGAAATATTATCCGGCCAATCATTATTCAGTATTCTCGTAAAATTAATTTATTATATTAATTATTATATTTTTACAAACAGTACTACAATAATAACTATTATTACTAATGATTATCAAAAGGATGGTTTGCAGTCTTCATATAAAAAATTTAGATTTCGCGCATATACTGATTAATTACATTTGTTCCAGTACAATTATAGTGTTAATTAGGACTGTTATTGTAAAAATTATCATCTAGTAAGGCCATTACAATTACTTTATTCATGTAACTCTTGTGAAAGAACTTATCGATTATTGCTTAATACAAATAATATGAAACGTGAAATGTTCAGATATAAGTATTTAGTACAAGTTAGAGATAAGTCCTACATCGTTTAATTCCACTATATTTTTAAGAACAAATGTCTTCAGGAGATGTCATCGAGATGATGGATTTATTGTACATTTCCGAATATTGTGGTTTTGTTTTCCATCAAGTAGTTGCATACTGATAAGTTCGAAATATACCCCCCCCCCCCCACTCGCCGATTTATCTCACTATCCTTGTGTGCTTGAGATTAAAGACAAGGCAAACAGTATAAAGCCTACTTCCTATTTATTTTTATCTCTAAGCTGATAATCTCAAATTTAAACAGTAAACATTTAAAAATAACACAAATAGCCATAAGTTATAAAATTTTATAGTTTAAAAAATTGATTTTCTTTTAAATCTTATAAGACAGAATTTAATTATACATACTTTTTCATTGCCTTAATTTGGTGATTGCACAAATATGATACATACTAAACTACAGCATAGATGTTGTATACAGAAATAATTAAGTTAATGTACCTGCGATTCTTGTGGAAATCCATTGGAAGCTATAATATATTATTTTCTGCAATGTCCTAAACTGAAGTTATTTTATTAGGAACACACTCACAAGTGATGAACATTATAAAGCAATATTTAGAAGTGTTCATAGATAAATTAAAAAAAACGACGAATTTGTCAATAATATTTTGGTTGTGTTTCTTTAAAAATCTTCAAATACATATACTCGAGAACTGTATACTCTTTTTTCATTTATGTTTATTTAGATCCTCGTTGACCAAGTTGTCATCTGCTATTGATAACGTAGTCTGTCAACAAGAGAACAATAAGGTTGGGGATTCGAGTCTCACTGCAGCAGGTTATTCTCGACTGCAATTTTAATTGACAAGGATTGCCAGTTTTCCTACCTCGGGTCGCGCATTTTTCTCCTTGTTTTCCGCCTTCCTACTCCAATAAAAATTAGACGCAATGATATAGATGAAAACATGCTGAAAGTGGCGTTAAGCAAATAAACAAACAATGCTTATTTGCTTGTATGTTTGACTTGTACCGTTCTATTTATATATATATTACATGTATTATTACTTTATTGTTGATTGTATGTGTTTCTCTTGCTGTCATCTTGTGCATAAACATAACATTACAGTTTTGGAGAGGCATTGTAAGCTGTTATGACTTGTGTTCAATCATTTTGTTCTTTTGCAAATCAAATATTTGTAACCAAATAGTGAGGAGGCCTTGGTGGGGTGGCAGAATAGATATGGTAGTTCATGTACTATTAATCAGTTGGTCTGTCAACACTGAGGATGCGGGTTTTAGTTTTAACGGCGGGCAGGGTGTTCTCGACTTCAGTCTTAATTTAAAAGGATTGCCAGTCTTCCAGCTATAGGTCAGTGGTTGTCTTCCTCCTCCCAAATAATTCTGGATGCCATGATATAGCTGACAAATTGCTGAAATTTCGTTTACATCATTCAAACAAAATAAGACTAATATTGAATATGCAGATTTCATATGATGTCACACTTTACATCGTAATGTTTTCTCATTTTTTTCACTTGACTAAGCCGTAGTACTTGGATAAAAACCCCGACCTTCGGTCGGAAAAGAGTCAATCCTTGCCAATAATGATTGAAGTCGAGTAAACCCTGCCCGCATTGAGACTCGAACACACAACATCATAGACCATGTGATCAATAGCACTACTGGCTAAAAAAATGACTGTAACTACCAGTTGCAGTCATTTTTCGTCTGTCACTGACTGAGATTGACTGCAAACGACTGTAAAAATGTCTGTAAAAGACTGCAAACGTTGTGTCAGACAATAATTTTTACTGTGGCAGTCATTTTATACCTGTCACAGACATATTTTGTCCGTCACAGATATTTTTTCCGTTGGCGCAGTCATTTTATGTCTGTTACAACGGCGTATCCGTTGCATCAGTCAAAAAATGTCTGTGGCAGTCATTTTTTCCGTTTACTCAGTCGAAAATCGTCTGTTACAACGGCTTTACCGTTGTATCAGTCAAAAAATGTGTGTCACAGACATTTTCTCCGTTGCATCAGACAAAATGCGACTGTCACAACACCTGGTAATTATTATTGTTAATTTACTAACTGCCGTCGATTATTATATTTTATTTCACTTGTTTTATGAAAATTTTCGGAATTAAACAAAAAATATCTCTATTTGGAAATTGTACGTTCGCACAATTACGATAACAATTGTTATTTAAATAGTAATGTTAAAGATAAATGTATGTTTAAATAAATCTGTTTCTAAAAAATGAAGACTGCTAAAAATGTTAGCATTTGTTCAGTCCTTATTTATAATTATTACACTGAATTTATCAATGGTTTACTTACACATCTGGTGAAATTTAAACCAGCATTAAAGCCATAACAACGATTGCATTTTAAACATTTGTACAATAATGTTTTCTTAAAACACGGA
The DNA here is from genome assembly GCA_944474755.1 of Limnoperna fortunei. Lineage (NCBI taxonomy): Eukaryota > Metazoa > Mollusca > Bivalvia > Mytilida > Modiolidae > Limnoperna > Limnoperna fortunei. The sequence continues at coordinate 45,486,427 of OX104124.1, forward strand.
CAAAGTTTAAAAAAAAATACATATAATAAATCGCCAATTTCTTTAATTATGGCGGAAACTGTTAGTATTTTATTTAGTACGGATACATACATTAAATTGTGACATTTTAGTCGTTATATTTTTTCTGTCTTTCAGTATTAAATATTAAATATTAAAAAAAACCCTAAAATAATGTTTGTTTTCTAAGCTGCATCTACTGTCGTTTAAATGGATCTGGCAATTTAGTTACGACTATAAAATTGTACATGTACAATTAAAAAGAATGATACATGTTGTTAATTAGGTTACAGGTAATCTTGCCTCGCCGCCTCGCTGAACAAAGATAATGTGTATAATACATTTTGCGACACGATCCGGTGTTTTTCCGCGACCAAGCAGAACAAGGGTTGATATTGTGTAATATAATAATGTAATAAATACATTTATAGTTATGGATGAATAGGTACTGTCTTCTAAAATACCTGTTCCTGCACCCCCCCCCCCCCCACCCCGTGTTAAATTGTGAACTTTGTACACACAAAACACTAATTGTAAAGGTGTACTTTTCTTATTGTCAACGTTGACAAGCAATTGAGATCATTAAAATAATTACAAAGAAATGCCCCGGAAAGACACGACGATCTGTATAATATACATATCATGCAACTGAATCGAGTGCGCCGTTTGCTTTTAGTGGTACAATATTCTGTCAAGCACGAAACATAATAAGCAAGAGAATTAAACTACACAGGGACTTTGGAATTACTAGCCCATCGGTATAGTTTAATAAGAAAAATGAAATTATAACTTCAAAATAATTTTTAAAATGTATTTTTGAAAAAGTTGTACACGTTGTTGATACAATTATTTCTACTTGTAGTGGAGACCCTCTAGTTGTAGTGTTAGGGTTAGGGTTAGGTCATCATACGGAAAGCCTGACCGCTGACCGTAGTGGGAAACGTGTTTGAAGATTGCCACACCCCAAGCACGATAAAGCCCCTTTTCCAGATTTGAAAAAAAGAGTAGGCTCATTGTAGCTGCTACAAAAGGCTAAATTCTCCGCCCCTACACAAAACTTCATACTTTTCCAGTGGCGGTCTAAATTGTGTTACTTGTGTCCCACCCCACCCCCTTTTTCCGTTGATTAATTGTTAGTTTACTTTGTCTTGTCCATCTATTTCGGTAATAATTGGATATCACATCGTTTAGTTTGAATTTTAACACATTATTTATGCGATTTCATTACCACACTTGGACTATTGATTTATTAAAAACAAACCTTTAATAATTGAAAGGTGTAAGTTTTCATATTTTAATACACGCTATATTTATTTGTTTTTTTTTGTTTGTTTGAATGGTGTTTTAACGCCACTTTCAGCAATTTTTCAGCTATTTCATGGCGTCCAGTTTTTATTGGGGAGGAAGGCGGATTACCCGGAGAGAACCCCCGACCTGCGGTGCGAAAACTGGCAATCCTTGTCAATAAAGATTGGAGTCGAATACATCCTGCCTGCAGCGAGAATCGAACCCGCAATCTCTGTGTTGACAGACCACGTGATCAATTGTAGACGAACTACCTTGACCACTCGGCCACCGAGGCCCCCTAAATATTTATTAAAGAAATTAAAAGACCGTGTGCACAATAATATACTTTAGTTCTTTTTAATTTCAGTTCTGAGTGTCGTTTTTTTTTAAATCTGAACTACAGAATTATTGTTAATTTTGTTAATTACAATAACCGAATACAATACAGGTCGTGTATATGTCTTTGAAGTGTATTTATTACTTGTGTACATATGCGCAGGGACAATGTTCGTGGTGTACTCGAACCAGTAAAAACAAAAAGAAGTCTGATTTTCAAATTCCTTTATTCAAATTTATAATAGTTTATTTCGTTTTATGATGTAAAAACCTTATACACTTCTCGATAGAATAAAGGGAAATCCTACCATGCAAGCTGGAGAAACCATGCTTCAGTGTTACTAACTGGCTGAATATGTATTGACCCTTGTATTTATTCTAGTGGATAAGTAAAATTCGTTTCGCTAGCTTGCATGATCAGTCCGTATGACTAGCCAATCTATCATATGCTGGAAGGAGTCACGAAATAGCTTACTGGTCCAGAAGACGTAACGTGTAATACAACTTTCCGTATGGCCCTGCAGTTTGAACGATAAAAAGTTATTAACCTTTTTATATTAGTACAGTGATCAAATATTAATCATCCCTATATTAATAAATTAGGGTCGATTTTACGTATTATTTAATGATATATGTTCTACGATAGAAAAACGATTTACGTTTAAAAATATACAAACTATGTACGAACGATGCACGAACGGCGTACGAACGATAACTACCCGATGTACGAACGATAACATCGTTAACTTATGTTAGCACTCAAATTTGCAAAAAAAAAATCGTACAACAATTGGGGAAAGCTTTTGCAAAGGAGACGATTTGTATATTTATTTTAGAAACCATAATTTTTTTTAACTATTTTACTATCGTATCTACTTAGTTTCATTAGATAAACTGAGCGTAGTCACATTGAAAAACATTTTGAGTATTAATGAAAGTGACCAATATGACACTTTAATGGCATACAACCGATAACAAGAAATATTGTTAATGTAGCCAAACAGCGTTTAACTAAATCTTTCATGGAATTCATCCGTTGTAAAGGTATAATTTTCACATTAACTATATACGATGTATCCTACGTTTTTCAAGTCACTTAGCTAATTGGTTACGATTAGTTGGCAAATTTATTGAATAATTGTAGATCTGAAAATATAACATACTTATGTACGTATTCTCATTTAACATACGTTTTAAACATCAACGCAGTACTGCCTAATGCGTTATTTTATAACATGGCACAAAGTGCATGTATATATATATACATGTATATAGTGCTGCTTATAAGAATATAACATCTGCCACATGTCACTGATTTAAATTAATCGCGACAGGCATAAAGATACATAATATAAGCGTATTTTATTATATAATTATTTACCTCCGTTATTTCATTCTTATATAAACTAGGTTATTATTGCGGTTCAAATGCGACCCTCTGTTGCTAACATATAAAACGCATTTAATGTTATAAAAGTATGTAATAAACACTTTCAAAAGGATGTTAACAACATTATCAATATTATGTAAACAACTTTATCAAAATAATGAAAATGAAAACATCATTATGAAAATTATGTAAATAACATTTTATCAAAAATTATGAAAACAGCATTACCAAAATTATGTAAACAACAAGATAAACGTGGGCCTTATCATTTTCAGGCGGTAGTTTATGTTTGTTTTTGTTTGTTTGAATGGTGTTTTAACGCCACTTTCAGCAATTTTTCAGCTATCTCATGGCGTCCAGTTTTTATTGGGGGAGGAAGCCGGAGTACCCGGAGAGAACCCCCGACCTGCGGTAGGAAAACTGGCAATCCTTGTCAATTAAGATTGGAGTCGAGTACACCCTGCCTGCAGTGAGAATCGAACCCGCAATCTCAGTGTTGACAGACCACGTGATCAATAGTAGACGAACTACCTTGACCACTCGGCCACCGAGGCCCCTGCGGTAGTTTATGTGATACAAAGATAAACGTGGGCCTTATCATTTTCGGGCGGTCGTTTATGTGATACAAAGATAAACGTGGGCCTTATCATTTTCGGGCGGTAGTTTATGTGATACAAAGATAAACGTGGGCCTTATCATTTTCGGGCGGTAGTTTATGTGATGCAAAGATAAACGTGGGCCTTATCATTTTCGGGCGGTCGTTTATGCCTTATCATTTTCGGGCGGTAGTTTATGTGATGCAAAGATAAACGTGGGCCTTATCATTTTCGGGCGGTCGTTTATGTGATACAAAGATAAACGTGGGCCTTATCATTTTCGGGCGGTAGTTTATGTGATACAAAGATAAACGTGGGCCTTATCATTTTCGGGCGGTCGTTTATGTGATACAAAGATAAACGTGGGCCTTATCATTTTCGAGCGGTCGTTTATGTGATACAAAGATAAACGTGGGCCTTATCATTTTCGGGCGGTAGTTTATGTGATGAAAAGATAAACGTGGGCCTTATCATTTTCGGGCGGTCGTTTATGTGATACAAAGATAAACGTGGGCCTTATCATTTTCGGGCGGTCGTTTATGCGATACAAAGATAAACGTGGGCCTTATCATTTTCGGGCGGTAGTTTATGTGATACAAAGATAAACGTGGGCCTTATCATTTTCGGGCGGTCGTTTATGTGATACAAAGATAAACGTGGGCCTTATCAGTTACCTACGTTATAACCAGGGTGTATGGAAATTGTACCACCTGAAAGTACTCTGTTCAGCCTGAGGCGGAGCTGAAGGCTGTCCAGAAGTACTATCAGGTATTACTCAGGTACAATTTCCATACACCCTGGTTATACCTGAACAGAGTACTTTCAGGTGGTACAATTTCCATACACCCTGGTTATAACGTAGGTAACGGATTTATCCCCGGCTTACAAGTTTAAAAGGCTGAAAATAGGTTCTTTTGTCGTCAAAAATAAGCTAAATTTGCAACGTCATCAGAGTTGCTTGCAATTTTTTTTACTTTTTTCATGCAGAAAATGCCAATTTTACCAGGTCGAGGATGGTACCTTAGGTACCAACCTCAGACTTAACGGGTTTTATTAATTTTAATTATATTTTCCATTGTTTTTGGCGGCTCAAGTCACGTTATCATAATGTCAAGAGACAATGACGTCAAGTTCCGATTTCAATCATATTTATGTGTGTCTGTGTGAACGTATTGCAACTGCAGTGTTTGAAATGAAGTTAAAAAAAGAAGACAGAAATATTCCTTTGTGGAATGACATAATACTGATTACTCGAGAACACACGTTAGCAACGCACAAACAATACATCTTGCGACGTTAGCAACGAAGCCGGGTGCATGGGATTTGTACCGACGGGTAATCAACCAATCAAAAGTCCGCATTTGTTACAAGCCGGGGATAAAATACAGTACCCCATGGTACACCAGAGTCGACTGTACAAGGAGACGAGGAAATACCGTCGATGACAACACGCTGATTTCGGTTCATGAGAAATTTTCTTATCAAAAGATTTTTTTCCAAGTATTCCGTAATGTGAGAGTTTATGGAGCAGTTTACGATGTGGAACAGTGTCGTGTACCTTACTGAAATCTAGTATCACAAGAATTGTTGTTATTTATTGTTGTAGGATTTCATTTTATCATGCATTGGTTTTATAAGTTGGGTTGCACACGAAAGACCACTACAAAACCGTGTTTGAAATGAGTACGAATTTTATATCTCTCAAGATGATTCAGTGTATTTTGCATATAATGTGTTCAAAAGTCTTGCAGCATACACTTGTAAAGAAACTGGTCTATAGTTACTTGGTTGATGTGTATTGATCTTTTTAAATATTGGTAAGATGTTCGTATTTTGCTAATATGATGTGAGTTACCCAGTATTAACATGATTAAGACTTTTTTGGAAAATTGATGTTATTGTTGGTGCTAGTTCTTTTGCACATGACTTAAGGATATGATTTGGAATTTCAACTGGGATACTTGCTTTTTAGTTTTAAGATTTGATAAAAGTTTTATGTACGCCTTATTCCGTTCTGTTTGAAGATCCAACATTGTTGGATAATTGTGTCCTGTGATATTAGGTAATTCACCGTCAGTGATTTCCACTGTGAATATCGACTGAAATTTCATGATTAGTAATTCTGCTAAATATCTTCACTATCGTGAAAGAAAACGCCGTTACTTTTAATAGCAGCTAAATTAATGTTGTTATTACGTTTAGCTTTGACATATTTCCAAAAGAATTTGTTATTACCTTCCAATAAATTTTTATTTAAAACCTAAAATTACGTAAGTAAGTAAGTAAGTAATATTTATTATAAAGTCGGATAGCATACATTACCATAACAATAAGCCATCATGAGCTTTTATATCGACTATACAATAAAATAAATAAACAACAAATCAAGATACATGTTAAGAGTAAGACATACAAAGCATGTTAAAACAGAAATTATATAATCTAATCGAAGACAGGCACATCAATACTAATACATAAAGCTAAAGCAAAATGTTAGAGCTAAACGCACAGCAAGCATTATGACGAGCAATGAATATTACAAACAAAATATAAATATTGTATTGCCAGTGGTATAATATTAAGTAAAATAGATATATTTTGTTTTTATATTGGTTTCAAAAATTCTAAATTATTTTGTACATATAAATCAACATATAAATCAAAATAACAATTGCAACAGGTGGCCACCAAATTTAAAAGAGAATGGGTTGTAAAATTATTTATTCTAATTTTGAAAAATGTGTATTTCATATTAAAGAGTTTCTTGTTGAAAATACGGAGATGTCCTCGTGGAAAAGTGTTCGAAAAATGTTAACAAATTATGCTTATTGATCGTTTTCTCAATTATTACCTATTTTATTTCCTTTTTAAAACATTATTCGTTCAAAATATGAAAGAAAAGGGAATATTGGGTTCATAATACAGGCGTAGTTTGGTTTTATTTAAAGGGACCGTGTTAAAATTTACGCCGAGCTCCCGAAAACCTGCTAATATTTCAAGCTACGTAATCCGATAACAACTTGGAATTCACAATAAATAATATATGCTCCAAAGCGACAAAAAAGACGAATTGGTTGGTCTATACCTTTTATATGTGCAATTTTGCATCACGATAATATATGGCCTGAAAGTATAAAGACAAACAAAAATGGCGACCGTTACAATTGCTCGTGATTTGCACTGATTTTAATATTTTTTAAATGATAAAACATGGTCATGATAATACAAATGAAAAAATAAAACACTATCAATTAATAAAAAAAAATTAAAAAAATTACTGTCAAAGGATAATTCCAAAAGTTTTTTAACTAATTTAGTGGTTCAAGATACTGTCATTTCTGCGTTCTCGTTTAATCTCGTCTCGGTCCCGCGCGACAAGGAAATCGTACTTCCTTAGTTGAAGACTTAGTGAGTGTCCAATCCCGTTAGTTATACTAGTCCCAGATTATTTCATAATTATGGTAGAAAATGAAACCTTTATATAGAAAATTCATCAATCTTGAACATTAAATTTAATTTCCCTAGTTTTTGATTATTAACGATTTCGAAATCTTATACACTCTCGCACGAGAATGGCCGAGAACAAGGCGTGAGTGTGTGTGTGTGCGTGGTGGGGGTGGAGGTTAAGAGATATTTCTGTGATGTAATTGTAAATTGTAAATTAGATGTGCCTTGTTTATTTGAATTTGCTAATTGCTTATTTATGACACTGAGCTATTAGGTTACAATTGCGCAATTATTTGTTTACATGACAACGGGAAATTGTTTCCTACAAGATAGTATGCAGAAGAAAATACACGGAGGCATCGGATTGGATGTTGGAGTTCTGAAAATAGCAAAATTACAACTTATAAACATTATTGATTGAAAATGTTCCATATTTTGGCGGAAATTTTTCAGAGCCTGGAAAATTGAGCATAAAACGATTAAAGAGGGAGGTTAGAAACTGTGACAGTGCCATTTAAAAGTCATTATTTCAATCAAAATTTTCGGTCATTTTTGCCGCTGACCTATACTTTTTATCCTGGGCGGCGATATATTTGTATTCACTTTCGTTGCTAACGATGGATAAAGGAGAAAATATTTCGAAGTACACTTAGTTACCATAAATGAACAGAATTTTGCTACAAGAATGTCAATCATTTAACTTGAGTGAAAAATCAAGATAATATATTAGGATCACCTGCAAAATGCTTGGGTGATATCAAAGTTTCATGTAATAATAAGTTGTGTTGGTATTCTATTTACGGAAGTTAATAATGCAGGGAGACCTATTTTATCCTGGTACTTTGATTTCGGTGATAGCTCTATTGACGAGCGTAGCTTTGAAAAATCGGAAACCAGAATAAAAGGCTATTTTGTGTATCCAATTCCGGAGTACGCTGACATTTGTAACATTCAATAAATAAGTGTTATGTCAATAATTTAATTGAACCACGTGAATATTAGTTTTAATTTAAGTATATTTATGATTCAGTAAATGACAAAAGACTACATGTGCGCAAATTAATAAATCACCAATTCAAACTAGCCAGAACCTCACGACTTATCTTTAAATAGAACTTTATAGGGAAAAAGTTCAAATGCCTTCTTTTTGAAATTTCAATGCTTTCTAAGCGAATATTCATTAGATAGTCCATAGAAAGTGTGTGTTTTCGTTCGATTGAAAATCTGAGATGCCTGCTACGCAAGCTTTCATGTTAAAAAAACAACATAGATATAAACGTGCTTTACAATGCGTCCGTAAAATTATTATCAAATCTTTTTGACAAAATCGTGCAGAATGCAAAATACATCGGCAGCGAACTGATGCTTTGCATCAAAAGTTTTCTTGTTTGTTAATAATGAAGTTTTTCATTTAAACTTACACAACAATCTGTTTCCCGGGGGGGGGGGGGGGTAAATTTTTTTTAGGTTTTTCGCACAAATGAACTTAATTGCTAGGGGTACCATATGGGAAATGCATTGTAATTTTGCGCTTTTGTAACCTATTTGAACTGAGATTTCTTACAGAATACTTGATTTATTGACCCATTTTTAATTCCAAAATTTGAATTCGTCACAGAATGTCAAGTTATGTACAAATTATTTATTAATAACGATTTGTTAAAAAATATTATAGTCTGTTTCTAAAATATACGTATTTATTCGGCTGTGTGCCAGAATGCCAACATTTTGAAAGATCAAAGAACATTGTAGGCTCTCATTAGTGAGGGTATTAATTAACTGTAAAGGTAAAATTGTGTAATATTGTACTGGTGTAATAAATTATATTGAGTGATAGTATTTGTATATTTGCATTGTGAATTAAAAAAATTCTGCCTTCAGTCAATAAATACTAAAATTATAAATTTTATATCAGGTTCTGGTTGAAAAGTAATGGGCATGTGTAGAAAGTCCCATCATAGAAGATGCAGTCAGAAGCAGAAAGATGAGTCAGGTTTTCTGTCGATGCGCAGGCAAGGATGCGTTGTCCTTGTGTAGTGTCGTCGAATAGTGGGAATCGGTCTCAAGTTGTAGTCTGTGTCCACTTGCCATCAAGCTGGATGTCTGAAATAGTGGTGGGTAACTTGGGTGTCTGCTTGCTCTGTACAATATTGATTTTGCAGAGTTGAATGTCGGTATCTTCTCAACCACTTCTCTCGAATCGTCGCCCACATCTCATGCTTTGACTAAACTTCTTGGTAGATAGCTGGTATTGGTCTTAGTTCTTAACAGAATTTGGTACATATCAGGTGCATGATTTCTTCAAATACAATTTTTGCTTTGTATGCAGAGTGACTGTGTTGGTGCTGTCCTAGTCCAGTAGTAGTGTCGTTCTTGGTGTTGTTACTGGATAAGCATGCTGGTATATTTCATTGTTTAGTAAGTTCTTTCACCACGGGTAGTTTTTACCCGGAAAAGATAACCATTGAAGACTAAGTTGTTGCCTCCTAAAGTGTAAGCAGTAGTCACAGTTTAATATTCATGAATTAAGCAGCTTGGTATACTTACTTACTATACTTATAATTATAGTAATTAATACATTATATTATAATCAATTTGTTAATTTTCACAATTAAGTGTGATGCTTAAAATATAAATAAATTTATTTATTATTCATTTTTACCTAAATAACATAATAATAATAAGTTCTAAATACATGTAATTTTAAAATGTTAAAATTCACCCTTTTCTGTTTGTTTGTTTGTTTGTTTGAATGGTGTTTTAACGCCACTTTCAGCAATTTTTCAGCTATTTCATGGCGTCCAGTTTTTATTGGGGGAGGAAGCCGGAGTACCCGGAGAGAACCCCCGACCTGCGGTAGGAAAACTGGCAATCCTTGTCAATTAAGATTGGAGTCGAGTACACCCTGCCTGCAGTGAGAATCGAACCCGCAATCTCAGTGTTGACAGACCACGTGATCAATAGTAAACGAACTACCTTGACCACTCGGCCACCGAGGCCCCGCCCCTTTTCTGTAAAAAAGGTTATGTTACCTATGATTATACCTACAACCCTTGTTGTACCTCTTTGTAACCACTAAAACAACAAAACTTATGTGATTTTTAAAATGTTGGCATTCCGGGAACACCCCATTTATTCATAGGAAATCTAGGGTGGGCTACTATGACGAGTTTCAAAAATGTGGTTTTTCACAGATTCTACGAAAAATTCGTTTTCGGCCTTCAGATCTTTATTCGAGAAAAAATGTTGAAGAAGAAAGTTATCCCAGAATTGACTCGTGTACCAAATATACAAATAACGACAGAAAACAAGTACAATAACTCTAATATTACTAAGCAGCAACACATTATTGCCGGAAAACATGATTAAAAATGCGATTAATTTTGACAGAGGGTGGCCTCCAGAAAATTCAAACAAACAAACGACCCTTTAAGATAACTTTACTTTATTTTGGGAAACATTTGGATATTGCCTAATAATGATACCATAACATTTTGGGCTCATTCTGACACTTCCAGTGTTGTCTATTGGTTACAATTGCGCAATTATTTGTTATTTACATGACAACGGGAAATTTTTTACCCCAAGATAGTATGCAGAATAAAATACACGGAGGCATCGGATTGGATGTTGAGTTCTGAAAATATCAAATTAAAAATGTTAAACATTATTGATTGAAAATGTTCGATATGTGGGGCGGGAATTTTTAAGAGCCTGGAAAATTTAGCTTAAAGAGGGATGTTAGAAATTGTGACAGTGCAATTTAAATGTTCGGTCATTTTTGCCGCATGACCTATACTTTTTTATTTGTTAATAATGAAGTTTTTCATTTAAATTACACAAAAAACTGTTTTCCGGGGGTAAATTTTTGAGGTTTTACGGACAAATGAACTTAATTACCAGGGGTACCATATGGAAAATGCATTGTATACATAATTGCGCTTTTGTAACCTTTAATGAAAGGTATAAATGGAAGACAATTTAGACTCACATAATTAGCCACGTTATTATTTTTATACGAAAATAAGATTTTAAAACGGGCATGTTATTTAAAGAAATTTGATTTCTGAATCAGTGAAAAATGTAATAGATATTGGTAGGGACAATAAATTTCTTTATTAAAAAAACACAAAAAGGTATTTATAGGATAATTAATTGGGCGGAGTGAATATCCAAAATATGATCACGAGTGCCGCATAACGCATCTGATTAAACTAGTGCGCGGAACTTGTTCCGCGCACGAGTTTAATCTGATGCTTTATGCGGCACGAGTGATCATATTTTGGATATTCACGATACCCAATTGATTATCCTATTTATTATATAGATCAAAATTGTTTTCGTAAAATTTAAATGCCTAATCCTAAATTTTATGAACGGCGGATGAATATCTGTATAGCACAAAACCCATTGTGACGTTTTGGCGGGAAAAAACCCGAGAGTGAAAATAACGATAATTTTCACATGTGATTTACCGTGATTTCTGTCACTCGGAAAATTCGATATTTCATCTCTATCTATATAATAAGGATCTTTATTTAATTCAAGATTTAAAATTTTTATGTAAAACTATTTTAAAGAAGCAAGTTATATTAAGATACTTATAGAATGATATTAAACATACCTCTAAGATCGTATATGAAGTCCTTTAAAAATTTAAAAAGCTAAATGAAATTTTGAAAAATGTATATAATAATACAATAGAAAAACAATCCAGTTACATTCGAATAAAGGTCATCAACAGTTGAACTAGTTGAAAATAATTTTAGAAGTTAATAATCTCATAAATTGTTTGGCAAAAACAGAGACATATAATTACATGTGTCTGGCAAAAATAAGACTCTTCTATAATTTTTTGGTGGTTTATTTTTAAAGTCTGAAAATATTATTAAGTTTACATAGCAACGTTTATGCACATGAACGTTAGTTTGACGTTTGAATACATTTAACTGCAATTAAAAAAAATTAATTACCGTAAAATTAAATCAATAGAAATTGTATGTGGCATTTTTCTTTGATCTTCTGAGGATGCCCGACGGAAGGGTGCGATAATTATAGGATAATTAATTGGGCGGAGTGAATATCCAAAATATGATTACGAGTGCCGCATAACGCATCTGATTAAACGTGTGCGCGGAACTTGTTCCGCGCACGAGTTTAATCTGATGCTTTATGCGGCACGAGTGATCATATTTTGGATATTCACGATGCCCAATTGATTATCCTATTTATTATATAGATCAAAACTGTTTTCGTAAAATTTTCATGCTTAATCCTAAATTTTATGAACGGCGGATAAATATCTGCATAGTACAAAACCATTGTGACGTTTTGGCGGGAAAAAACCCGAGAGTGAAAATAAACGATAATTTTCACATGTGATTTACCGTGATTTATGTCACTCGGAAAATTCGATATTTCATCTCTATCTATATAATAACTGACGATCTTACCCCTCCCCCTTTTTTCCCCACAGAACCACGTGACTATGTGATTTCGAAAATAGTCAATGTCTTTTTATTGTACGTTTAACATTTGTTTTTCCTACACTTTGCTTTTTTATTACAGTACTCTTCTCAAAGTTGAGATATTATAATCAAGATGATTATTTCTTGCTTTGCACAATCATCAATATTTTGTAACACTGTACAGCATATGATGAAACTTTAAATAAAAACAAGTTGAAAAAAAACCCTTTAAAGCTTAATCGGATACACCTATAACATATCGAACATCTCTGGGTATGGGTGTAACCCATTTCACCCATATCATTTCTTGTTAATATTAACCTTTATGTCACTTTCAAAATATCCGGAATGTCCTTCACTTTCCGGATAGCCGGATAACTCGGACCGCGGACAAGTCGGACCGTAGTTAGGACCACTCGGCCCGTAGAAAATAGGACAACTTGGACCGCAAAAATTTCTTTACAGCAATAAACTTAATTTAAAGTCGGCAAGTCATATAACAAAAATATAAGCTCTTGAGAGCGTTTGAACCGACATTAAGTGCAATATATACAGTGCATTCATACATAATAATACAATTTACATACAAACAAACAATACATATACTTGGAATAAAAACTATTAACAAACACACGACAAAGACAAAACACATACAATACATGGTAATGTATAATACATACAAAGACACATGGCGAGCACTAAAGAAAAAGCAAATAAAAAGACACAACAGCAATAGCAAATACATAAACAACAATATGGTCAAACTATACTGCACCAATCTAAGATAAAGGTTAAAATTTAACAATTTTAGTGTTTACATGCTATGCATGTGCAAGATTTGCCCTCCCAACTAGAAATCATGGCCTTAAATTGATTAATGTTAATGTTAAAATGTGAGTTCCAGAGGACTGGAGCAGCATACCTGAAAGATTGTTTCCCATACTTTGTTGTATTTACATATGGTATCTGCAGCAAGTTACTACATGTATATCTGAAATTATAAATATGATTTTGTTTATTAATAAGGTCTGATAACACTGGTGGAGATAAGTCGTGTAAAATTTTAAAAGTTTCTAAAGCTATGGTTCTTATTCGTCTTATATGTAATGAAGGCATTTTTGTTTTAAGTAATAGATCTTCATATTTGGACTCGTAATATGAAAATATATATCTTAGTGCTCGCTCTTGGATTTTTTCAATTTTCTTAGTGTTGGAAATAGAACAAAAATCCCAAGACAGTGGACATAAATTAAAATTAGATAGTATAAAAGTATGAAAAATAGTCAATTTGCTTAACTGACATAAGTTTTTACCAATCCTTTTCATATATATATTAAGTTGTTGTATTGCTTTTTGACATATATTTTTAATTTGGTTATCAAAGTTTAACATAAAATCAATATCAACACCAAGTAATTTAACATATTCTTCTTATGTAATGTTTATATCACCAATTTTGAAAGAATGTGATTTCTGAGCAGTCATTTTTCCAACTACAATGGCCTGAAATTTTTCTGGATTGGCCTGCATACGATTTACATAAAACCCGAATTTTGCTTTCCCTTTATAAAGACATTTATTAATTCACCAATTAGTTATTAGAGCAATCTGACAAAGTATTGTCGTCTGCATAATTATACAAATACCCTTTATCTATAAAATAAAAAATATCATTAATAAACGCATTAAAAAGTAAAGGTCCTAAAATGGATCATTGAGGAACACCTTTCTGTACGTCTGCCCACTGACTCAAAATACCACCAATTTTAATTTGTTGTTTTCTATTGCTTAGATAGGATTTTACCAAGCCACAGGCTCCACCAGACAGGCCGTATGAGGACAGTTTAAAGAGCAATATATCATGGGGAAGTCAGTCGAACGCTTTTGAAAGATCCATTATTGCTGCTAAATATTTATTTTGTTCTAAAGCTAATTTTCAGTCTTCCAAAAGTTTTACTGTGATTGAAAAAATACGATAGCCTTGTTTAGAATATTTAACAAAATAAACTGTAATCAATTTTTTGTAGTAATTGAAATTTTTATACTCGAATGTAAATTATATTTAATTATATAAACGTTAAAAGTTAATAATAACATATCATGAGAAATGCAACACAATCAACGACATTAAATCTTAAGAATTAAGAAAACACTCGTATCATCTTTAATAATCGTGGCCTCAATTAATGTGATCGGTAATCATTTTGTATAATTAATACTAATTGAATAATTATTTTTAAGATCGGAAAGAATTTAATCTGTGGTTAATTAGATTATAAGATGCTGTGATTTCAAATGAGTAGCTTGGCCAAGCTGCGAAAGAATAATTACAAACCTGACACGGCGTTCTGTATCATATCTCAAAGACCATGTAATATCTTTATTGACTCGGCCACCAAAACGTTTGGCACGTATAAAGTAAGCCATTTTAATAACAATCAAACGTCCAATAGCCCAAAGACTGATAAGCATTGGTTTGATGAAGAGTGCAAGTCTGCAAGGCAAAACTTTCGTAAGAAAAAGAGAAAGTCAAATCCTATAATACAGAAACAAATCGTTTAGAAATGAATAATGCAGAAAAGGCTTACAAAAAGAAAATGATCGAAAAATGCATTAACTACTGCAATCAGCTAGCGGCAGATTTAAAAACTGCGTCAAAAGAAAAGCCAAAAAATTTTTGGAAAATTTTAAATGGACATAAATGAAAAAGTAACCAAACAATGATATAAATTTATTGTTTGACTTTTTAAAAACTTGAATATAAATTATCAAGAGCAAGATGAAAGCTTAGCATATGATATGCCTGAAAAACTTAACGACAACATAAATGGATATATTTCTCGTGATGAAATCAGCTATAGATGCATAAAGAATCTTAAAAATAATAAAGCCTGTGGCGAAGACGATATCATAAATGAATATATCAAGTCTACAACTAACCACTTTAAGTTATAGATATTTATGAAAAACTTTTTAACATTATATTCGACTCCGGTATACTGCAAAATAGCTGGTTGATAGGAATAATTAAGCCTATTTACAAAAATAAGGGGGACTCTAACAATCCAAAGAACTATAGACAACTATTGTCAGTTGTTTGGGAAAATTATTCACAGCCGTACTAAACACAAGACTGAACGAATTTTCAGAGCACATTCAAATTATTAAAGAAAATCAAAGTGGATTTCGACAAAATTATTCCACACTTGACAACATTTTTTCGATTTGTACACTATCCCAGATTTTGAAATATCAAAAGATAAAAAACTTTATTGTGCTTTTATAGATTTGGAATAGGCGTTTGACAGAGTTTGCGTGATGGATTATTCTTTAAGCTATTACTTAATCAAATAGATGGGAAAATGTACAAAGTTATTTTTAATATGTATTCTAATATTAAATCTTGTATATCATACAATAACCAGGTAACTGATTTCTTCGTTTGTGAAATGGGTGTAAGACAAGGGGAAAATCTCTCCCCTTTCCTTTTTTCAATTTTTCTAAATGACTTGGGGAAACTTATGTTGTCAAAAGAGGTAAACGGTGTTACAACTGTAAATGAAAATATTGAAACTGAACTTGGCATATATCTTAAACTATGTCTGTTACTATATGTCGATGATACCGCTCTAATGTCGGAGTCTGCTGAAGATCTACAGTTACAAATTATAATGCCTTTGGAGAATTTTGTGACAATTGAAAAATGAAAGTAAATATTGACAAAACAAAAGTCGTGGTCTTCGGCTTGGGGAAAATGAAAAAAAACTTTAAAATTTTTCTACAAAACGGACGAAATAGAAATAATTGATGAGTTTAACTATTTGGGCGTTAACCTAACAAAAACACTAAATTTCAATATTACTAAAAACATCTTGCAGATAAAGCGCTTAGAGCAATGTATGAAGTACTGAAATTAGGTAGACTTGACAAATTATCTGTACAAATTCATCTAGACTTATTCGACAAGATGGTAAAACCTATTTTGCTGTATGGTTGTGAAATTTGGGGATTCGGGAGGAATGATGTTCTGGAGAGAATTCAGTTAAAACTTTGTAAAATACTTTTAAATCTCAAATCTACCACACCAACTTATATAGTGTATGGAGAACTTGGTAGATATCCCTTAGATATTGATATAAAAATACGAGTTATCTCATTCTGGGGTAGATTAATTGTAGGAAAACAGAGTAAATATTCCAATATATTGTATCGCCTTTCTAGATCAATATTTGACAGAAATGATGGTCTAAAGTGGTTGTGTAATGTCAAACAAATAAAGAATGATTGTGGTTTTCCAAATATATGGGAAAGTGAACTTTTTCCTAATGTAGAATACCTCAAAGCTATTGTAAAACAGCGACTGACTGATCCATACATCCAAAACTGGAATGCTACATTAAATAATTCTCCAAAAGCACTAAACTATCAAAATTTTAAGAATAAATTTGAATTTGAAAATTATTTTAACTTACTAAGCAAAGCTGACGCTATTAGTCTCTTTAGATTTCGAACAACAAATCATTATTTACCCATCGAATCGGGAAGATGGGGAAATGTTGAAAGAGCAAACCGCCTTTGCAATTTCTGTAATAAACTAGGCGATGAATGTCATCTTGTACAAATTCAGCGAAGAACATATCGATAACTACTATGCAAAGAGACTTAGTACTTTTAAATTTTCTGAGCTTATGTCTTACACAAGTCGATCCGTCGCTGTTACGAAAATTAGTTAAATTCATTAAGATAATAAATGACAAGGTCAGTGCTCCTGGCATTCCTTTTGCTCTGCCATAATCTTTCTGATTGTGTATATAGTGTAAATACTGTACATGTTTTGTTTCGTTTTATTTTTTTTTGTCTTTCTCTGTACCAATTTAATATTGGCTGTTTGAGAATAAAGATATAGCAGTGTACCCCATAGCTTCCGCCGTACCAATAACTTTCAGGAAATAAAAAAATGTAAATATTGCTCACGAAACCCATCTTTTAAGACCTGAGATTAAGTGCTAGGAAATCGACAGAATGCAGGATTTTGAACATTTACCCCCAGAGCTTCCGCGGGCCTTGAACGGCCCCGAACCCCATGCTGATGGGATCGCTACGCGATACTGGTTAGCATTCCGCTGTGCCAATATCAAATGCGATGCCTTTGTACCCGAACCATTCGACCGCGACAGGAGTCCGTACTGTGTAATTACTGCTGTAACAAATACTTCCACGTGTCCCAATCACGTGGTCCCAATACAAATTTGAACAACAGAAGGCTGTTAATCTTCGGGTCCCGTTCTGCTACAATACATGCAAATTAATCACACCACTTCTCTGATAATTTTAAAATAAATATATGTTAAAGCTTCTTTTTGTTTTTTTTTCACTCATTTTCTGATACATGGAACATTCCACGTAAACAACACATTCAGTCTTGTCAACTGCTGTACAGTTAATAAAATAAACACCAGTTAACAAACAAAATCTTTATTATCTTATGACAATATAGATATTTAGGATCATGAATCATCGCATGTGGAGAAATATTACATATGGTGTGTTAAGTCCTAATTTTGATTGGTTCGTGCAGACAATGTGCCCCCCAAAATATTCTGTGTATATATTCTATTTCTAAAGCATATTTAAGGCTTGTAACTATTTTTAAACAATATTTAAGGCATGTTACTATTTATAAAGCATAATTATTTAAGGCTTGTTTCTAAAAATAGATCCGGATATACTCTTCCGACTCATTATTCTAAATTTAAATAAATAGAGAAAAATTCATATGTAATATAACAATTAAGAACTTTTTACTCTGTCAATACGTAGTTTACCTGTAGAAAAATATTGACCTCGGCCTTCGTCCTCGGTCAATATTTTCCTCCACGGTCCATATAACTACGTATTGACCTCGTAAAAAGTCCTTATTTGATAAATATTACATATGGTGTATTAAGTCCTAATTTTGATTGGTTCGTGTAGACAATGTCCCGCATATTTAAGGCTTGTTACTATTTTTAAAGCATATTTAAGGCATGTTACTATTTATAAAGCATATTTAAGGCTTGTTTCTAAAAATAAATCCGGATATGTTACTATTTATAAAGCATATTTAAGGCTTGTTTCTAAAAATAGATCCGGATATACTCTTCCGACTTATTATTCTGAATTTAAATATTAAATAGAGAAAAAATCATATGTATGGTCACACACTCGAATTTCGTCCATACTCGAATTTCGGCTATTTCCCTTCATTCAGCAATGTAAACAATGAACCCAAGGCTAAATTACTTTGAAAATATCGTGCATATAATGCTCTAACCAAATTACTTCTAAATAATAAAATATAGTGCGTTTTAACGAAATTAATGTCCGTTTAACCGACACACTTTCATCGCCGAAATTCGGGTGTACGTCTAGTATAATGTAATTTTAAGGACTTTTTACTCTGTAGAAAAATATTGACCTCGGACATTCGTCCTCGGTCAATATTTTCCTCCACGGTCCATATAACTACGTATTGACCTCGTAAAAAGTCCTTATTTGATAAATATCGATCATTTTATTCATGAGATAAAACCACGTGATCAGGACATGAATATTAAAACGGTCTGCCTTGTCCTATTACGGTCCTCACTCTGCAGATGTAAGACCTCCAAGACGGTCAGAGTGGGGAAACGCTCCGTTACCCATGTAGGGTACCGGAGTAGGCCAACGTTACATCGAAGCAGCCCGGCCGCTAGTAGGACATATGCTGCCGAGTCCTTCGACCATGTCTCCCGAAGGCCGGGCTTCGACAAAACCACCATGGTGGAGTCCATGGATTACTAACCCTAACAACCGTCCGACCGAGGGTATTAATTTACCAGTGTAGGACGTTAAAAACCACCAATCATCATCATATTACGGTCCGAAATAAACACCAGTTAACAAACAAACAAACACAATCTTTATTATCTTATGACAATATAGATATTTAGGATCATGAATCATCGGACAACTCGGACCGTATATGAGTAATACGGCCTGCCTTGTCCTATTACGGTCCGAGTTGTCTGCGGTCCGAGTTGTCTCGCATTCTACTTTACGAACCATTCTTGAATACATGCGCAGTTGATGTAAATAACAACATATTCGAAGTAAAATTGAAAGTATAGTACTGTTGATACGATTGCAGATCGTATCAAAAATAAAAATGTTCTGCTGTAGTTACACAATTATAAATATTTGATCAATTATTTAGGATCGATTGGATAGCAGTAATCGCAATGACACCGGCAGCTGATGACAGTGAATGGATGTTTTACTTGGGAGTCTATTTTTCAGTCATACTGGCAGTGAGCATCGGGGCCAATAGCGCTGCAAATTTGTGTGGAGTAGTGTATGGAACAAAGTCCATGACTTTCAGAAAAATATTTGTTATACTCTTCATTACCAGAGCCATCGGAACGCTAGTAATGAGTAAGAGAAACATGATATCCATTGTTTACAAAATTTTACAAACCCGTTGTAGCGTAAAATCGGAGCTAGTCCGTAAACAAGTTCCTATTCCGATTTACGGTCTAAACTACTTGTTTTTTTTACGCCGACTGTTGTAAAAATTGCGAGTCCGTTAAAAATTTCAAGACGGATCAAAATGTTAATCTTGAAAATCAAAATAGTAAATGCACGATTATTTGTTTCTTTGTTGAGTAAATTAATATTGAGTCACGGGTTATAAGTTATAATTATGGATAGTAATAGTTTTATGTTGTATTCTGCAGTGCTTTTCACAAAAAGTCATTGACTCAATGATTGAGTGTAAAATCTATCGTAAATGCTGACGTCACAATGGATTTCTCTATGATCTTCCAACACTTAATGTAGATTTGAGACTTGACATTTTTTTGAAATTGACTCAAGCATTTTTTTCACTTGCTGCCCCCTTTTCCTATTGAAAAAAAGGATCGAGGGAGTACGTGAAAGATTTAATTTTAATAAGATTAACATTTACATTAATAATTAAAATAATAAAAAAAAGTTGTAAGTATCTAAAATCCTGTTAGGATTGTATAGAAGATTCAATACTTCAGCTAATTACTTAATGAAGCACAAACATAATTTAATTTGTATCATTTAAAAAATGATAATTCGTAATTTATTACAATTTTAATCTAGATTACTAAAATAATCTTCAATAATTCTTAAATATATAAAATGTGCTGTATTTCAAATTGTAATTAACTGTATATCAAAATTTCACAAATGCATATATTTTGCACAGATAAAACAATAGAAAAAAATTGGTAATTGAGAGGAAATTTATATTGATACTTGCTGGGTCAAGTCATAATTACCATTAAATAGATCCGTATAAAAAGGTAATATGTGTCAAAATGTCATCTAATTGAACATTCTTATAATTAACATTAATTGTGAAATGTCAGAAAGCTTTAATTAAGCAATACATGTATATAACACATATACAATGTACTAGTAGGTATAAAAAAATGGTTTTTTGTCCATTTTGTAGTTTTATGAGGTATTCTTGGGTATTTCTACGGTCCGCTCTATACAGCCATAAAAAATATTTAACATGAGGCCAAAATTAAAATATATTGTTTGTTTGCCCAAATGTGACCGACCCGAAAAATACCTGCCGACTCAAATTCTTTTATTGCCATTTTTTACGAGAATTTTTTTTTTGGATTTTCTGCGTGCCCACACCGTTATCTTCAGACACATGCAGTACATACAGTAGTAAATCAAGATAAAATCCACAATAATATAAATAAAGAAAAACAATAAAATCTATATATTGTATTGCTTAGTACATTTTACATCTTCCTGTTAAAAAATCCACAATATTACAACATAAATAAAATACAATATAAATAATAATAAACCTAAATGTAGCTCATTACTTTCAGAAGGCTATGTACATGTATATGTGGAGGTTCAATGTGGACTTTTTTTTACAGGTTTCCAGTTATCTGAAGTGAAAATAGAGTCTGTGGTAGGAACTGGTAACTGCATTGAATTTAATGGTACTAAGGATGAGCTTATGGAAACAAACATAGCTATTATTGCAGGTAAACTAGTTTTATTAATTACAGCTGAGAGAACTGCATACCTCACAACTAAGCTGGATTTGGTTTTATTCACTCGTCCCCAGTGGGAGTGGGCACAGAATGACCAAAACTATCAGCTTGTCAAAATTGCTCATCCTTTGGATAAGGCATGCTATAGACTTTTTCTGCTTTATAGTAAGACTAAGGAATACTGTAGACATTTACTTTTGCTGGTACTTATTTTCATGGATCATGCATCATTGCAGAATTTGGGGGTACTTACTTTAATTTATGGTTTTAAACTTATATAGTCCCATATATAAGAAAAATGTAATTTGTGCACTTTCGTGGCTTTAATGGACAGCAAATATAAAACATTACAAATAACGAACATTTATGGGCTTGCTAATTGTGACGTATGGAAATTTTGTTTCATCTGAGCTGTAGTGCATATGGTTTAAAACAATCACTTAT
Organism: Limnoperna fortunei; assembly: GCA_944474755.1. Lineage (NCBI taxonomy): Eukaryota > Metazoa > Mollusca > Bivalvia > Mytilida > Modiolidae > Limnoperna > Limnoperna fortunei. The sequence continues at coordinate 45,508,463 of OX104124.1, forward strand.
AAATTCGGGTTTGTTCTTGATTCAGTTGTGGGAGAACAATGGCCTGGTCCATTCTGGAGAAATGTTTACAAAGTCAGGGTTCTCGTTAAGACGCGTATACGCGTCCTGGACGCGTCAAAATTGTGTGGGACGCGCCATTACTAGATTCCGTGCATCCTCGGGACGCATCGCAGTCAAATCATTTGCGTCCCTAAAATCAACAGCACGTCATTTACCAAACCATACCGAATGACACTTTTACAACCGGATGTAATTCTATTTTTAACTGTGATGCACAGCAGGTGAAATATATTTGATCTCTTACAGTGACAGATGACCGTTAATAAGTGGCTGAATTAACAAAAATCTAAACAATCTTAACATGATTTAAATAATTTTTTTGTGATGTATTTAAAAAAAAGTTTTTATAAACTATAATAATAATATCTTTCTAGTACATCGCGCCGAAAGTAAACAAACACGATTTCGAGTTCATGGTTTTTAAACGGCTTGCAACTTGATTTAAAAAGTTTTCTATTTGAATAATAAATAAATTATTTCCATTACCTATCAGTGAATAGCTAGAGCTTGGAATATTTGCTGGTTTACATAACCAATAATGTAATTCAAAGTCAAAGATTACTAAGAAAATATTTGCAGCAGAAAGATCGTTTTCGCTGTTTTAAAAATGTGATTAAGTGAAACACTTGTGACCTGATTGCAATGATTAAAAAATATTATTGTAATGATTAAATGTCGAATGAACTTTTGTTATTTTAGATGAGGTTAAGCAGAAATATTGTCAAGTTTTGGATTAGGAAATTTAAACAAAATTTATAAAATTTGTTGAATAACTTAATAACTACTTTTAATATAGAGCTTTGAAATTTATGTATTATACAATTAGTCTACAATTATTTAAACTGAGGTGTTGCCTCTTATCCCACTGAACCCATACATTTTCTCCCAGATGAAGCCATGCAGACTTCAAATAACCAACAGAAATAAATGGTGTTAATTCATAAAATGATTCTAATATCTTGGGATATATAAATATGGTCACAATAAAATTATGTGTATCTTTCCATGCTCATTCAAACTAAATTTTTATCTCAGTTGAAGATTACAACCCTACATTTTTAAGTTTGAAAAGTTTAAATAAATTTCACAGCAAACTCCATTATTGAATTGAAAATGCCTCAACCCTGACCAACTTCTTACTTCTAAGTACACCCAGACAGTGAACGGAAATATATCATAAAATATAAGGTCGACACAAAGCAAAACTACCAAAACAAATATTTTTAATATCTTTTCATTCTGGAAACATGTAGATTGAGCTGTCATGTAGTAATGCATGGGTTTCAATGGGGATTTAAGTATCAAATAAAACATGAAGATGTTCATAATGTAACAAAACAAAACTAAATGTATTACTCATGGTAACGTCATGCAGTACCGGTAGTTTGGTTCGAGTCATCTTTATGGACTCACCAAGACAGATTGGGACTCATCGTTCCAAAAAGTGATGAGTCCCAGGACTCACCATAAAAAAATCCTAGTGAGAACCCTGAAAGTAATGGTCATCTTGAAATTACAGTATTGTTTCAGAAGGGGTATAGCTCATCTTATTCCAGACATTTCAGTAGTTACAATGCTAATGTCAGACCCAGCATGATTGTATGTTGAAAAAGAAATGATTTTCTTTCTCAACTGATGCCTTGTCAAGTTGTATCAATCAATTAAAACATGATCATGATGATTAAATGAGTTTCACACCAGGTACTAGTACAGTAAGGGTCTCTTGGGCACAACCTACAGTGGCCCTGGTGTATAATGTTCTTGATGGGTTGTAATTTGGAAGGGGCCTCTATGGCAGAGTGGTTAAGTTAGATCTTCTATTATTGATCATGTGGTCTGTCAAAACTGAGATTGCGGGTTCGAGTCTCACTGCAGGCAGGGTTGCTTCATCTCCAATCTTAAATTGACAAGGATTGCCAGTTTTCCTACCAAAGGTCTGGGGTTTTCACCAGGTACTCCGGCTTCCTTCCCAATAAAAACTGGACACCATCATATTAACATATAATATGGAAAGACAGATCATGGACCGCCACGATAAAAACCAAACCATAATCAAATACAAAAATAACATTCATTAAATTAAATGAAATTTTCCTCTCTGCAATACATAAGGTCTGTCATACTAGTATTATCTTTTGTTGATTTTTATGTGGCATATAAACAGCTATCCTTTATTTCTAGGATCATCACTATGGTTACTTTATTGTACATTACAAGGACTTCCTGTATCAGCCACCCACAGTATCATAGGAGCAGAACTTGGGTACTACATAAAGAAAAAGGGAATATTAAATGTCAAGTGGGCACATGTTTTTAGACAGTGTAAGTCCTTTTTTGTTAGTTCCTAGAGATATTTATTATACGGATTTATATCCCCTGATTGAAAAGCGGGGTTATATAGTGTTTGGGCTTATAAATGTGGGCAGATACACTGTCTTCACTACACTAATTGTCTTAAACATTCCCTTTTATATACAACCACCGTAATCCATGTACCAAATTATACAAAATAACAACATAACACAAACAAAGTTTGGCGACTAGCTCGTAGCTGCTGTGTGTAGACTGAGCAGTCGATTTTAATAAGTACAGTAATATATAAAAATTACATATTTTAAGCAGATCCAGTGCCACTAGAATAACAAAATATATACTCGTACAAAATGTTCTGTGGCCGGCCAGGAAAAACCAGAGTATGGAAACCTGTGTCCATTTGCCAGTGCCAGGCAGAAACAAGTGTTGGACCTCACTTCTAAAAATTAAAATTGGATGTGTCCGCAGCAATAGTCGAGCTAGAACTGATAAAACTCTTACACCTATTTTCAACCTTAATTATTCCCGCTTAAAACCTCAAAACCATCCGTGCATAAAAAGCACTCATACAAAAATTACATAAACTTACGGACATAGCCGAGAAGACAATTAATTCCCGCTACACTACGTGACGCGGAAATTATTTATTCTCTTAACTCCTCCTGCACTATTATTCAATGTAATTGATAAAACTTACCTGGTATTTTTTTCACATAGTCTCATTGTGCACCTGATAAATTATACATTTGGATCGAAATGATATTTGGGGTCAGTGATTTTGTTAGCTTGAATTTGCCTCCGAATTTCTGCTGTTTCCCCTGTAGCAAATTTCCCAAATTTTGTCTAAATATTTCCCAATTTATGAAAAAAATCCCAACAGAAAACCATAGAACAGGCGATCATGGTCTATATTATTCATGGCTTCTGTTGGAGGGCGGCTGGCCGTTCAATTTTATTCCAATTTTAATCAGAAATCTTCGTATTTTTGTCACTCGTGTTTACTCGCATAACAAAACAGTGTAAGCTGATTACCGTCAGACTTTTACCTTGTACACACTGCGCAGCGGCAAAATATGAACGGAAACCAGTTTAAAGCAAAGAAGTTTAGAAAAATTCTGGAGCGGATATGAATTATGTGCAGGAAATTGCACAATACGATGCTGCCAGTGTTAAACAAGTATTGCAATGATTGAAACATCATATATAATAATTAGTATTTTGGCAGCCATTTTTATTCTTTTTATTTTAAATATTTTTACATACTTGTAAAAGTGCATTTTACAAAAATACATACTATTTTTATAGGATTAACAGAGTTGAAATTTTTAACTAGTTTCACTTGTACATCATTTATAATTCTAGCAACTTATTTAAAAAAAAATTATTCTATTGTAATGTATTTTTTTCAGGTTTTTTATTGATACTGTATCCTTATTAATTTAAACTGCTCACAATAAATCCATATTATTCCAAGCATCTTGATAATATAAAATCAAACAAAATGGAAATTTCTGCAGTCATCCGATGACATAAGTAAAAAAAATATATCTTACAATAGATCAAATTAGTTATTTAATTGACTGCTTACTGTTGTTTTCCTTTTTTATATATTAGTGTAAAATCATTACTTTTTTCCCAATTTCAGTAAAAACACCGATAAATTTTCCCAATTGAAAAGGAGGGGCTGTTTTTAAAAAAGGCAACAAAATCACTGGGGGTTTCCCATAACAAAACGTGGACTTTCTCATTGACATAAAGGGTACCCATGTCTTAATCCTTAATTTCACCTACACCACTAAATGGAATTTGATAAAAGAAATTGCAGAATCTTTTTCGCATAGTGCCATTGTGCACCTGATATATAACATTTTGATTGGAATGCTATTTGGGATTTCCCATAGAAAAAACATGGTCTGTCATTGACATAAAGGGGTACCCATCTCTTATCCACAACTCCACCTACACCACTGAATGGAATTTGATAAAACTTTCATAGAATCCTTTTCGCAGTCCCATTGTGACCTGATATTAAACAATTTGATGACATTAATATTTGGGATGATCCAATATTGTGAATGGGGAGGGGGGGTAATCACTTATTGAACATTGCATACAGTTTTTCTAGTATTTTTAGCTGTTTAATTGCATCAAAACTGTTGTTAAAAAATAATCATGTTATCATACATACACTAGGATCCCCACACTCTAAAAAGGGTTGAAAGTCATGACTTCTCCATGGGAACCAAGCAGGAAGAAGTGAGGCCTAAATGGAGAGAATTCATGGAAACATTATAGTGAATTGAGGGATACTAGTACCATAAATAATTTATTTCACATTCATAACATACTTTTTTTCTTTTATTTACATTAAATTGTTAATTATTGTGGGGTTTTTTTTAGATGTTTTCTGTTTTGTGAACCATAACACTCTTAAATTCAGTTTTTGTTTTTTTTAATTATTATTCATAAGTAATAACATAACACAGTACATACCTTTACCATGGCCATTAATCATTGAAAAACAGACCAGACATAGCAACAATTTTTTTTCTATGAACTATTAACTCTACACTATATACTAGTGGGCCATACAAGGTATTGACGAATAAAAATAGATCAATTAAAAAATATTTTTATGGATGTTGACACATCATACATGTATTTGTGGTATGGCATGTACATTATAATGCTCCTAACATTTGCTAATATATTTTGATTTGATTTGTCCCACCAAAGAATGTTTGGGACAATAGTATCTATCACAAGTGAAAAGGTGAGACAAGAAAACTTCAATCCCAAGGGCAAAGATATTTTGTCCATCCTGAGGCTCTGCCAAGTGATTGGACAAACATATACTAGTATTTTTGCCTGTGGGTTTGAGAATTTCTTGAATTGGCTTTTTTTGAGTGATTTGATACTTTTTCTCCCCAGAGTTCCAGATTTTTTAGGCATTTCATCAGAATTCTTGTTAGCCATTAGTATATACCTAACTTGATGTCAGTGACATAATTAATTAACGTCTCAATAGCTATCTCACCCGGTGAGACAGAGTAATCTCACCAACAGGAAGTCACGAGATATTTCTATACCTTGGATGAGAAATATAGATTTTCTGTCTGTTCCTCTATTCGTTCGTCAGTCTCACCTCAGCTTTTTTTTTATGAAGATGACTTCACATCTTCATGACACTTGATACACTATTACAGCATGATAAGATCTCGTCACTGGAAAATTCTGTAGAGGTATGCCAAATATTTTACGCTTGAGTTTATACTCTTATGTGTTGGCAAGACTTTTTTTGTTTTTTTTAATAATTTTGCATCTTTTTTGTATTTTTGTATTGCTCTGTGATGTTATTTATCATGATTATCATGTCATATATCAAAGGTTTTGTCAGCTTTCCTTTCCAGATCTGTCTTGCATTTTTGCCATTATGTTAGTACACTGTATTCCAGAAAGGTCACTTCTTTTCCATAAATATACTAAAATTGTGTATTTATAGTAAGTGAAAATAAAATGTCAACAAAAGATACAAAGATTATACCAAGAAATATATTTTAGAGCATTTACTATTGTAGATTTTCTCATTGGATCCGCTGGACTGATTATTTTGACGTCATTGATTACAACAGTTTCATACCATGTGTTCAGTAGAACTGTGACAAAATGGAAAGAAAGAGCTTTGAAAAATCCTGGGTTAATATGGTGGACATCACATGCTTTAGAGTTTGGTGTTTTAGGATCAATGTTTATTTTCATCTCGTACACACCAAGTGCACGTTAGTATACTTAAGTTAGAAATATTTTAGGGCAAGAAACCAAGGGTATAATGTTGCCAGTTGGAGCCTTACTGCTGGCAGAAATTACTCTACTCTAATGTTGTCAGTTGGAGCCTTACTGCCAGCAGAGTGTGCTCTACTCTAACCCTGAGTTGGAGCCTTACTGCTGGCAGGGTGTGCTCTACTCTAACCCTGAGTTGAAGCTTTACTGTCGGCAGGGTGTGCTCTACTCTAACCCTCAGTTGGAGCCTTACTGCAGGCAGGATGTGCTCTACTCTAACCCTCAGAGCATTACTGCTGGCAGGGTGTGCTCTACTCTAACCCTGAGTTGAAGCTTTACTGTCGGCAGGGTGTGCTCTACTCTAACCCTCAGTTGGAGCCTTACTGCAGGCAGGGTGTGCTCTACTCTAACCCTGAGTTGAAGCTTTACTGTCGGCAGGGTGTGCTCTACTCTAACCCTCAGTTGGAGCCTTACTGTTGGCAGGGTGTGCTCTACTCTAACCCTCAGTTGGAGCTTTACTGTTGGCCGGGTGTGCTCTACTCTAACCCTCAGTTGGAGCCTTACTGCCAGCAGGGTGTGCTCTACTCTAACCCTCAGTTGGAGCCTTACTGTAGGCAGGTTGTGTTCTACTCTAACCCTCAGTTGGAGCCTTACTGCTGGCAGGGTGTGCTCTACTCTAACCCTGAGTTGAAGCTTTACTGTCGGCAGGGTGTGCTCTACTCTAACCCTCAGTTGGAGCCTTACTGCAGGCAGGATGTGCTCTACTCTAACCCTCAGAGCATTACTGTTGGCAGGGTGTGCTCTACTCTAACCCTCAGTTGGAGCCTTACTGCAGGCAGGATGTGCTCTACTCTAACCCTCAGAGCATTACTGTTGGCAGGGTGTGCTCTACTCTAACCCTCAGTTGGAGCTTTACTGTCGGCAGGATGTGCTCTACTCTAACCCTCAGTTGGAGCTTTACTGCAGGCAGGGTGTGCTCTACTCTAACCCTCAGTTGGAGCCTTACTGCCAGCAGGGTGTGCTCTACTCTAACCCTGAGTTGAAGCTTTACTGTCGGCAGGGTGTGCTCTACTCTAACCCTCAGTTGGAGCCTTACTGTAGGCAGGGTGTGCTCTACTCTAACCCTCAGTTGGAGCCTTACTGTTGGCCGGGTGTGCTCTACTCTAACCCTCAGTTGGAGCTTTACTGTCGGCAGGGTGTGCTCTACTCTAACCCTCAGTTGGAGCTTTACTGCAGGCAGGGTGTGCTCTACTCTAACCCTCAGTTGGAGCTTTTCTGCAGGCAGGGTGTGCTCTACTCTAACCCTCAGTTGGAGCTTTACTCCGGGCAGGGTGTGCTCTACTCTAACCCTCAGTTGGAGCTTTTCTGCAGGCAGGGTGTGCTCTACTCTAACCCTCAGTTGGAGCTTTACTCCGGGCAGAGTGTGCTCTACTCTAACCCTCAGTTGGAGCTTTTCTGCAGGCAGGGTGTGCTCTACTCTAACCCTCAGTTGGAGCTTTACTCCGGGCAGGGTGTGCTCTACTCTAACCCTCAGTTGGAGCTTTTCTGCAGGCAGGGTGTGCTCTACTCTAACCCTCAGTTGGAGCTTTACTCCGGGCAGAGTGTGCTCTACTCTAACCCTCAGTTGGAGCTTTTCTGCAGGCAGGGTGTGCTCTACTCTAACCCTCAGTTGGAGCTTTACTCCGGGCAGGGTGTGCTCTACTCTAACCCTCAGTTGGAGCCTTACTGCGGGCAGGGTGTGCTCTACTCGAACCCTCAGTTGGAGCCTAACTGCCGGCAGGGTGTGCTCTACTCTAACCCTCAGTTCAAACCTAACTGTCGGCAGGGTGTGCTCTACTCTAACCCTCAGTTGGAGCCTTACTTTGGGCAGTGTACTCTAATGTTGTCCCTTACTCTCTAAATTGAAGAAATATAAAGAGATAGTCACTGAATCAGTGGAAAAAATATTTGTGAAAAATGTGCATAGCACCTCATATATCTGCAAGTATTTATAACATGTTACATTGTACATTGTATGATTGATTGTTTGAAAAGATATTTAACGCAACAAGACTAACTCACTCACAAACAAATAAAAGTCTGAAGGACTTTTATGATATGTTTGTGAGTGAGTTTGTTTTGTTGATATACTGATAAATCCATTGAAAAACGGTGTTCAATCCTTATAATTCTTTAAAATAATTGCATTAAGAAATAAATTGTCCTATTAACATGATTAATGTATTCTCTATTCCATGTTTCTTGTGTATTTTGTTAGCAGAGATCATCGACCTAACATATGAATATTTTGTTGATTTTTACTTACTAAATGTTATTCATAAACAATTTTTTGATTTTAATAAATACAAATCTAAGTTTTAACTTAAATCTATAACTTTATTTTCTTTATCAAACACAAGAATAGATTTAAATTTAACAAATTCATAAACGTCAAATTTAATCATAAAAATAATTTGTTATCGCTGTCGCTATTTGAATGCCGCCATCTTTATTTACTTTGGTTGCACTGAAAATAGTTGGGTCAACGTCATTTATCCAAAAATACTTTTTAAAACCTCAATCAGAAGTAATCTCAACCAATTAAATAAATGTATTACTAAATTTGCAAATCATATTAGAATTATACTGCAATAAATAAAAAATGAAAAGTTAAAAGAATATGATATCTGTATACTAAAACTAATAATGTACGATCATTTGAATACCAGGGGCCTCGGTGGCTGAGTGGTTAATGTAGTTCATCTACTAGTCTGTCAACAATAAGTTCGAGTCTCACTGCAGGAAGGGTGGACTCGACTTCAATCCTAATTGACAAGGATTGCCGTTTTCCTACCCAAGTTTTGGTGTTTTCTCTGTCATGATATAGCTAAAAAATTGCTGAAAGTGGCATTAAACAGCTTTAAAAAAACAAAACAAACAAACAAACATATATGAATACCATGATCTTCACTTTTTTTTAGTGATAAACTTTGACAAAAAACCAATGTACATAATAATGCCACCGGTCGTTAGAATCTTGCTGGGAATGGTTATGTTTTATGTGTGGGAGAAGACCAGAAAGACTATGTTGAGAGGCCCACCAGGTGTGTTGAGAGGGCAACCAGGTATGTTGAGAGGCCCACCAGTTTTGTTGAGATGAATTGTAAAACATACTGACAACATTATTATTGAAGTATTCCCTACTTGCGGTAAACAAGATTTATCTCCCATTTGCAGAGTTATCTGTTCTTTAGAGCAGGTACTTTATAATACCTACTGTGGGTAAAAAGTAGTTTTTCTACAATATTTTTTTATTCACATATAGCAAGGCATCCGGTAAAATTTATTATGATATGCAAACTAATTCTGCAGTTTTTTTTAGTTGTACTGGAAGAGTCAGTCCCCAGACATTATTTTAAAAAAATAAAAACATGATTTTTCCAAAAACATGATTTTTCCCTATCTGTTCAATACTAGATACCTGCTGTTATGAAAGATAACTCTTGCAAATGGGAAGTAACTCTTGTATTCCGAAAATAGGGAATATTTATATTGTTGGAGTGTTTTGTTAAATCTCTACATTCTAAATACGCAGAAAGAATTAAGACTTGGTAAAAATGTAAATCAAATCTAAAGTATAAATTAAAAACCACATGCACATGTTGATCAAGAACAAACCTCAAACATTTTTTTGGCTATGGTAGATTGCTTGGAATGTACATGTAGTAGACAGTGGGACTTTTGAAGTGAAAATATTATGAATTTCACAAATGAAATGGGTGGGTGGGTTTTGAAGGTTGCGGGTTAGTCTCATTGCATGCAGGTGTGGTCAACTCCAATCTTAATTGACACGGATTGCCAGATTTCTGACTTCCTTCACAATAAAAACTGGATATAGCTGACACATTGCTGAAAGTGCTATTAAAGATGTTCAAATCTAGAAGTAAGACAACAGAAAAACTATAACACTATTATATTAATTTCTGCAGCAGTAAAAAACAAACAAAATGTAAACAATTTTTACAATTTAATGATTACTTTATCATTTGTAAATTTGTAAATGACTTATACTCATTTATGCTTTGTTTACATTTTATAAGGTTCTTTTTCTGATGACATAAAGATGGCACTCCATAATTGTCTTGGTTTCCTGGAAAATATAATACGGATCTGTATAGCATGCAGTCTGGGCTTCCTGAGAAAGACAATATGGAGCTGTATAGCATGCAGTATGGGCTTCCTGAGAAATACAATATGGAGCTGTATAGCATGCAAACGAAACAGATGTAATATGTGTGTTTGGTCATTTAAACAGGACGACAATAAAATTCATGCTTTGAAATCATATATCCAGGTTGAAGAACCGTGTGATACTATGGAGAGTTCAGATCAAGGTAACTAGATGATTGCAAACAGATCAGTTGTTACGTGTTAAAAGCAGGTTCAATGTACATATGTGACAAGATTTATTTATATTCCTTTTTATCTGTATAACTGGATGTTCACCAAATTTTTGGGTAGTGCAAATTAAGTTTTCATAATTTGATGTTTTAAATGAGTGTCTTTTAAATGCAACCTGAGTGTATTTATTAGTGGGAATAAAGATTTGTTTGTTTGTTTGATGTTTAACGCCACTTTCAGCAATTTTTCAGCTATTTCATGGCTTCCAGTTTTCATTGGGGGAGGAAGCCGGAGTACACCCTGCCTCCAGTGAGAATCGAACCTGCAATCTCAGTGTTGACAGACCACATGATTCATAGTAAACGAATTACCTTAACCACTCGGCCAACGAGGCCCCCAACTTAACACACATTTTTTTCTGAATTTTTTGTTAATGCATGGAGATATTGAGCTGATATTTGGTATGAGAGTAAACCATCATAATTGGGATGATTTTGAACATAGTTATGGCCCGTGGGGTTTCCAGTAGGGTACAGTTTTGCATATGATATCCACACTTGTTTATTCTAATATCTGGGTAATGCATAATTTAATTTATTTGTAGGCTTTACCTTTAATATTTGTACTTGTGTTTGCCACCTATCCAGGAACAAGTATTCAATGAATAAATGCCAGTACAAACAAATTCCTGTTAATGCTGGATGTAACGAGAGTCAGCCTGCTTTAAGCAATGAAGAACACGGTAAACTAACAAAAACCTTTTTTATTTTACACATTGTCATTTTAAATAATTTTTTTTTATCTTTAGATGTACTGCACATTATGCTTCTCAGTAGAAAATTCAAGGGAGGTAACTTTACTTGTGACTATATGTGCAGAGTGTACAAGAAAAATTTGTGTATAAATACATGATGTGTCACAATACACTTCTTTTTTCATTACACATGTTTGATTATTTATAGTGTGCGTTTAAATAAAAACAAAATATTATATTAAAACAAATGTAAATTAAATTTATTTTTCTACAGACTCTCCTGTGTGAAGGTTTGAATTGCATGTAGAATTATTTATGTTTTGTCATATACATGTATATGTTTGAGTGACTTGGTGTTTGCAGTTTTGGTTTAATATTAACTTTGCATGATAATTAAAATTGGAAACAAGAAATGCGCTACTTGGGATTTATGCGTATTTTCCACAGTTTAACTGCTATCTTTGTTTAATTAATATTCTTTCCTTTCTCTGCCGTTTAGCTGACATTTCTACAATGTCTAATTAAATCATTTTAACACTTTTTCGCAAGCATGGCATTGTTGACAAAATTGAAATTGTGGAGTGTAGAATTGTAGAATCATATCAGTCAAAATCTGATCCCAGCTTATGCAATAAATCTGGAAAAACTTGATCCAGAATGAACATTTTTACCAAATCAATTCAGAAATTATGCACTTCCAGAATTCAAATTTTGACAACAATGCCATGATTACGAATAAAGTGTAAAACTACTGTTCTGTAACGAATAAGGTGTTGTAGAAATATCAGTTAAACTTCAAAGACATTAAAAAGTATGTAGCAAGTTAGGGAAACAGGTTAATAGCTTATTATATGCATAAAACCCCCGGGTGTGAATCACTCCTGGCCTGCTCCATTACGGGTAATGGGACCTCTTTGTAGCTCCATCCATAAAAAAAAGAACTACATTATTGTAGCTACGCAACCACTTTGTGTCCACAGTAGGCAGACGTATTGTAATTTTTAAACCAAGCAACCTATTTCAAATTGCTCGCAAGGTTTGCTAAAATATTAGTGAACAATACATGTACATGACTATGGCGTTTTAATTAATGTTTGACAACCTTGTTCAGTTACAAGCTCATAGATAACCCAGAATGTTAAACATATTTATCTTAGTTAAATTATTATCTTGTGCAATAAATATGCATGATAAGTAAATTCATATAACTTATATGGAATTTGAGACATGGTTGGGTTTTTTATTACAAGTAAGAAAATATCCCTAATTTATGTTACAGCCTTCATTTCAGGTGCAGAAATAAATATAACTAGGGTATAGTTTCGTAGTGAATGTTTATTCAACAACACATATATCAAACCCTACAACATATAAAATAACAACATAAATATATGCATACGTACTTCATAGTGTACAAAGGGAAATAACTCTATATAACTCAATGTCACTATCGGCGAAACTTATCAAGCACACCCATGAAAGTACATCACTGTATTAGTTTTAAACATTATAAAATAGTTATAAACATTTATAGCAGTGAACATTTAGACATTTACATTTTAAAATAGAATAACAGTACAACTACGCTACAACACATTTAAACGAATTTAAACATGTACATAACATAAAGAACACAAATCTTACCCTGTATGTGGTACAAAGGTTGTATGTGTTTGTGTGTCCTCAGAACCTCAGTAAGCTCTAAAATATTAATCTGTACAAAAATAAAATTACCACTTATAAGTCCATTTTTAAGGATTATCAATATACAGTGTACATTTAAGTAAAATCAATGCTACAGAACTTTTAACATTTTATCGCAATACACTCTTAAAACTTGCTTGTGGTTATTTCAACTTTAATATTCAGTTTATAGAAAGTTATAAAGTTAATTATGTTATCAGTATTACTTTTGTATTATTTTTTATATTATTTTACACACTCATATCATCTCCTCTTTCCAAAACATTACCCAAATAATTAATGTAAGAATAATTTAGTAATTAAGGTTTCTAATTAGTAAGGAAAATAACTGACCTGACTACAGAAAATTGTCCTAAACACAAGTATCAATAGAAATTACAAGGCAGACAAATAAATACTGGAAAAATGTCAACCAAGACAATATGTCTTCTTCACCATTCAAGTTGACCAAAATCTGACCACAATATTACAAACAGACAAAGAATAACCCATGAACCTGAATTCGACCAATTAAAACTATAGAATTTCCCTCCAAAACTGACCATCAAAATTGAGGCTCAACCAAGGGAAATCAGAAAGTAGTATTTGTCAATATGTAAACGTCAATATCAATGTCTGTAGTTCTGTCATCAAAATATTAATTATTAAAATATAATCATATCATATTTGATTCTACAATCAAATATGACTCTACTACAATTATACTTGTCAACTCTTGCACACATTTATACACGTGTGTATTAGTTGATCCCACAATAAAATCGCACGTGCTCAATCAATGCATCCAGTAGATGACAGGGATCCTTTTTACCTCGGGGCACCGTAGGAAAAGATGTTAATGCCAACATTTTATTAACACTTGCTGTTCATATTTTAAATGTTTAAACACCATTTGATTCTATAAAAGTGTACTGTATCCATTTTTTATTACCTTTTTTTTTTGCTCACCTGACCCAAAGGGTCATGTGAGCTATTGTTATCACTTTGCGTCCATCGTCATCGTTGTCGTCGGCGTCTGTAAACTTTTTACATTTTAATCTTCTTCTCAGAAACCATTATGTTCATTGGGTGAACCTTTACAAAGTTTGTGTTTTTTTATTTCGATTTTAAAACTAATATGGCTGCCACTGCAAGACTTATTTTAACATAGGACCCTATGGGCAAAAAGTTTAAAAGGGCTTCTTCTCTAAAACCAGTTTACCAATCAAAACAAAACTTACTAGCAATATTGCTTGGATGGTCCTTTATAAAGTTTATGTTTTCTATGCCAATTGGAAACTCAAAATGGCCGCCACCGCAGGACTTAGTTTAACATAGGACCATATGGGAAAAAGTTATAAAAGGCTTCTTCTCTGAAACCGGTTAACCAATGGAAACAAAACTTACTGGCAATATTGTTTGGATGGTCCTCTATAAAGTTTGTGTTTTTTAATTATGACAATTGGAAATTAAAAATGGCCACCAACACAGGACTTAGTTTAACATAGGACCCTAAAGGAAAATTTTTAAAAGGCTTCTCCTCTGAAACCGGTTAACCAATAAAAAAAAACTTACTAGCAATATTGTTTGGATGGTCCTCTATAAAATTTATGTGTTTTATCCTAACCGGAAATTCAAAATGGCCACCACCCCAGGACTTGGTTTAACATTGGACCCTATGGGAAAAAAGTTTAAAATGGCTTCTTCTCTGAAACCAGTTTAACAATCAAAACAAACCTTAATACCAATATTGTTTGGATGGTACTTTTTAAAGCCAATCGGAAAATCAAAATGGTTCTCTATAAAGTGTATGTTTTTTATGACAATTGGAAATTCAAAATGGCCACCAATGCAGGACTTAGTTTAACATAGGACCCTATTTGGAAAAAGTTTAGAAGGCTTCTTCTCTAAAACCGGTTAACCAATCGAAATAAAACTTACTAGCAATATTGTTTTGATGGTCCTTTATAAAGTTCATGTTTTTGATCCCAATAGGAAATTCAATATGACCGCCACCGCAGGACTTGGTTTAACATTGGACCCTATAGGAAAAATGTTTAAAAAGGCTTCTTCTCTGAAACCCATGAACCAATGGAAACAAAACTTACTACCAATATTGTTGGATGGTCCTCTAAAAAGTTTATGTTTTTTATTCCAATAGGTAAATCAAAATGGCTGCCATGGCAATACTTAGTTTAACATAGGACCCAATGGGAAAAAGTTTTAAAAGGTTTCTTCTCTAAAACCGGTTAACCAATGTAAACAAAACTTACTAGCAATATTGTTTGGATGGTCCCCTTGTAAGTTTATGTTTTTTTATGTCAATCGGAAAATAAAAATGGCCACCACAGCATTGCATAGATTAACAGTGGACCCTATGGGAAAACGTTTTAAAAGGTTTCTTCTCTGAAACCAATTAACCAATGGAAACAAAACTTACTGACAATATTGTTTGGGTAGTCTTCTTTAAAGTTTATGTTTTTTTATTGCTAATTGGAATTTCAAAATGGCTACCACTGTAGGACTTAGTTTAACATAGGACCCTAAGGGCAAATTAAAAAAAAAACTCTTCTCTAAAACCAGTTAACCAATGGAAATACAATTTTATAGCAATATTGTTTGGATGGTCCTCTTTAAAGTTTATTGAAAATGACAGGACTTAGTTTAACATTGGGAAAATGCCATCTTCATTGCCTATAAAATCAGGTGAGCGATACAGGCTCTTAAGAGCCTCTGGTTTAAATTAAGTTTAAAATAATATATCTGTATAAATTAATTAATGGAGTACCTATCTTGAGCATGTCTTTTAGGTGACTTGCAAAGAATTTACACATAGCTGAGTGATTTAATGACAGGAGCAATACACTTTACATAAAGTATATAACATTCAGTCCATGATAATTATGTTTTGTTCGCAGACATGTTGTTGAATTCCTGATCAATGGGGGACATCATATTTGTAGTCTCTGCGAATAATGAACTTCTTTTTATCAGGAATTCACATGTTCTACAATCTGTGCCAATCATGACTTGGCGTCATTCCTTCTGGTGGTAGTGTAGTTCAGTATAGCATTTCTAAATCACTTCAAATCTGCACTCTGACAATTATAAGTGAAATTATCGATGGGAAACAATATTATTGTGTTTTGTTATCAAGTGTGTTACTTCAGCTGCGTGTACAGGTGGAAAACCAAGGACATGACACCATGCCATACCATAGGTCTCAAGTGCCTACGTCAAGGGTCCGTTTTGGGAAGCCACCAATCCAAGTTATATGTAGTGTATCACTGAACCTGTTTGCACTAAACCTCAGAAACAATTTTAAATTATAATATATTTTATTACATATGTGACAGTTAAGACTATACTGCCATGCTAAAGTCTCTTGCCCAGAGTATGAATATGTACTTAAAAGTCCTCAGTCAGTTAGTCTAAATTAAATGCAAGGTAAAAAAAAATTGCTATCATTTTGTACATGTTTAATTAAATCAGGAGAATAAAGTGCTAGTTGGTCTTGCTACTTTCTTATTGTGATTTATTAAAAAAATACAGTTGAGGGATTTAAGAATCATGAACTTGTCTTGTCATGTCATTCTTTTAAATTACTTTTGTCCTCTTTATTATGGCTGATGACTTAGTGGTGGTTGCCCTATAGTGATAGTCTGTCCGTCCATCAGTCTGTGCGTCCGTCCATCTGTTGTTGTGGCCAGGCTATAACATTTTTATCTTTTGAGGAAGGCTTTTGATGTTTTGTATGTGGGTATATAGTATCAAAGTGATGTGTTGCATACCATGGGTGACAAAATTTGACCTTGAACTTTAACCTCAAGATCAGTGGGGCCCACATAAAATATATTCTATCTCATTTATATCTAGTTCTAGTTTTGTTTGTAACCGATTAATAAAAGGAGTGGAGTGTTTCTGGCATATTTTATGCATGTTGTACATATAGTATATATTGTGCAGTGTATTATTGCTAGTCTGAGTTTTTATTCATGCATTTGTACTTTTAAGATTGAGTTTTAAGCTTTGTTCTTATGACATTCAAAGAGTCTACATTCAACACTACTGAAAACTGCTGGTCATCAAAATGTTTTCATATCAACCAAAAAAGTTTTAATTTTTTATCATTGAGATTCATATTTGGTTTATCCAAATTTTTGTATCTGTCTTTCTGTCAACAGTTTTTCCTATCTTTGATTGTTTATAGAATTAGGTCGGAATGGCAAATATTTAATTGTAGCTTTTGCTAGTTATTTTTTCATTCAACTTTCATATGCATGTTGTTTTCTTTATTTAGTTATTCACAAAAAAACTACTGCATTAACTTATTTCCACATTTTTTATGTTGTTCAACATGCAATGGGATAAGCCAAGTGTTTGTGTTTGTTTTAGCCAAGAATTTTTTTTTTACTTCAGGAATATTTTAACTTTTTTTATGATATAACCGTGATTGGGTCTGTTTACGCCTAATAAACTGCAAAGCTGTTTATGAATTGGTGTGAACATACCCAATCTGGGTTATAAAGTATAACATGTTCAAAAATTTGAAATAGTTATTTTAAGTTAATTTTAACTACAATACTAGACAAATATAATGTTAGAAACAGTGGTGACATTGATGATTTAAATTTTAAGTGTGTAAGCATACAGTATATCACCAACTCAAATTATATTGTATAACCTGAGTTGCTGATTTGAATTGACCAATCAAATGTCAGCTTAGAAAGCAAATTAAATTATTTTACCTAAGATTGATGTTTTTTCAATGAGCTTTGTATTTGTAGTATTTCAAGCAACGTCCATCTATCTTATATATTTTTTTTAAGATATACATTGTCATAAGTAGCACAATTTGGTTTCAACTGTTTTATTTTATTTTTCTTGTTATTTGTATTAAGTGAATTATCCGATTTCTCCTATCAAGATAGTTAAATTATTGATATTTTAAGTCTGAACCTTGGCGAGGACTTAAAATACCATAATTTAACTATCGATATTGTAGAAATCCAATAATCCAAGTATACTTATGTGAGATTCTGTTTCTCTTATTTTAAAAAGTAGTAAATTTGCTAAATGAAATACAAATTCTCCCAACTCCAATTTTATGGACATGATTTGAATATGCAGTATTTATGGAAGTTTTTTTGTTTATAATGTTATTATTTTAATAAAATCAACAGATGAGAACCACATTTGCACTATTGATGAGAACTATTTTTTCCACACTGTTCAGGTGGTTTGAACATAACGTAAAGCTTGTGAATATTTCATATTTTATCTTTAAGATCGTAGAGAATATATAAGTAGAAGTCCAAATATTTATGCATGTATGACTTTTCATCTTCGAATTTTCTGTCTTATTTAAAGATTAAAGATTACTGTTCATGACAGTTTACATTTAAATTACATTTCAGTCCCTCTAGATCTGGTATGTTCCACAGAACAAGAAAAAGAACAGAAATGCACAGACTTTAGATATACCATAGTAAGAATTTGAAGTTATTGTGTATTTGTATATCCTATGCAACAATTAAGTTGCAGTAGTTATAATGTTTTTTACTGGTCTGTCAGTCTGTCTGTCATATTCTTGTACGTGCAACTCCTCTGAAAGCTACACATCAGAATTTTTAAAAACTTGGCAGGAATGAAGGACAGCATATTTAATTGTGCATATTGACATTAAATTATGATCAGATATTTTTTGTTGGATTAATGCTTAGAAATTTCTCAAAAATATTCAATAAACAACTTGAAACACTTCTCATCTAAACACTACATATCAGAATTATATAAACTTTATGTAGTTGTGCATACTGTCAGGAAATTATATTTTGTAGGAGTTATGCCCATTTTTACTCATAAATATCTCAAAATATACCTAAATTAAACAACTTATTAGCTCTTTACCCTTGAACCTACTGATCAGAAATTTATGAAACTGGGTATGAATAAAGGATGCCATAGTGCTTCTTGACAGGAAATTATGACCAGATATTTTTTGTAAGATTTATGTCCCTTTGATATCTCTCAAAATATGTACAAACAAACTTTTATGACCTTTATAGACTATCAGCTACATAGGTTGTGCAGATGTTCTTGGGTAATTTACCGGTCTACTCTTGTTTGTGCCCTCACACTGATTCAGACCTAAGTAACACTAGGGGTGTCGCTAGTGAAGCAGGATATACTCACATCATATAACTGATAAAGAGGTTCTTATTTGACAGGGGTGTCGCTAGTGAAGCAGGATATACTCACATCATATAACTGATAAAGAGGTTCTTATTTGACAGGGGTGTCGCTAGTGAAGCAGGATATACTCACATCATATAACTGATAAAGAGGTTCTTATTTGACAGGGGTGTCGCTAGTGAAGCAGGATATACTCACATCATATAACTGATAAAGAGGTTCTTATTTGACAGGGGTGTCGCTAGTGAAGCAGGATATACTCACATCATATAACTGATAAAGAGGTTCTTATTGCTATAGTTAGCAACAGCTTTTGCATTTTTTTTATGTCTAAGAATCATTTCATTTACAATATTTTTGTTAACAGCATGTGTACATTTATTGTCTCTACATCCAAATGTCCATTATAATTCTTGTTACACTTTACCACTATTGTATAAAGACCACAACAGCATAAAGTCATGAGAGTCATCTGCTTATTTGCAATATATTTTTAGAAGTGAGTTGAATGAATACTGTCACGTCAACTGTTTTACATCATGACTCGTGTCACAAACCAGTTAACAGTAACTAAATTGTTATGGTCATTTCAGGATATTCCTCAGACCTCGAACGAGAAATTGCGTGATAGATGGTTTACCAGACTGACACAGACAGTTGTTTTGTTTAGTTGTTTTGCTTATGGCGGACATGACGTGAGGTACATTTTTAGATGTTTATTACAGAATAATATGTACAAGAATTACTTAAATAATTCATCTGAAATAATTGACTGATTAACTAAAAGGATTTACATTACTTAGGCTGCGAAAATCGAAGCTAGAAAGTCTTTTATATACGGTCTATAAAAAAGTTTCAGCAGCTTACACTTCTGTTTGTTGGTTTGAATGTTGTTTAATGCCACTTTCAGCAATATTTAAGCTATATCATGGCATCCAGTTTTTTTTGGTGGAGGAAGCTGGAGTTCTTGGTGAAAACCCCGACCTGCAGTAGGAAAACTGGCAATCCTTGTCAATTAAGATTGGAGTCCGGTACAGCCTGCCTGCAGTGAGACTTGAACCCGCAACATCACTGACCACTTGATCAATAGTAGACAAACTACCTTAACCCAATGGCCAACGAGGTCCCTAACACTACTGCAGAGTTAAAATCAATGCCGATGCAAAGATTTACACGTTAGGCAAGGGTACTATAATCACATGCCTTATAAGGGTTAAATTTTAAAGTGTTTTTGTCCCAATTTGATTGATTGATTGATTGATTAATGGTGTTTAACGCCCGAGCAGCAATATTTCAGCTATATTCAGGCGATGAACATGAAATGGATGATAAAATGAACATGAAATGATGAATGAAAATGGGATGGGACACAAGGAAAAATAGGGGTAACGGATTTTAGATTGCTACTGGCAAATGGGAGGATGGATAGGGTTGGGCAATTTAGCCTCCTGTAGCAGGATCAAAATCCCTACTCATAGCGAATACTACAGCAGCGTTTTTTAACGTGCGAGGAACGTGGCATTTTTCCCAACACGGTGCACTAATATGGTTTGCGGTCAGGTTTTCCGTATTATGGCCTGACAATCCCAGCTTGCCAGGGGTACCCCATTCAACCACCTGGGGCACACATCCCAGTCGGTCTTTAGGCAAACCGACCTGACACGCCGGTCAGGGTACTGGGCGCTATTTAGTTGCCTTTTACGACAAGCTAGCGCGACTGCGGTCTATTCTTTTAGCCACCTGGATCCCGCACGGGCGTCCCAATTTGAAATTCAAAGCCTACAGAAATATAAACTAATAAGTGCATCAGTGAAATGTACAGGTAAATGTCACCCATAGTAGGATGACAATATTTTGTATGTAGTACATGACTTTCTGGTAGGTGTCACATAACCTTGAGCTTAATTTTATGGTTCAGTGACTATGTTAAAGTTTTTGGATTAGGGCAGTTCCTCTGTTACAAAGCATGGTAGGATGACAATATTTGGTATATAGATTGCTGATAACTAGTAAATGATAGCTAGCAGTTGAAAAGCCTAAAATTATGTATAAATCCTAAAGGTGTATTTGCTCCATTATGAGTATTGGGACCTCTGGGGCCTCATAGCTCCACTCATATATAGCAAAATTTCAAAGAAGCTACATAATTGTTAATAATGGGAAATATGTCAATACTTCTTTTTATTGACACTTAAGTATGCACCTTGATTTTTGTTTCTACACATGCTGCATTTTGAAAAGAAGGAACTTGAACCGTGGAAAAAAGTAGTCAAAAATGTCTAGGTTATGCCATTGACTACACCAGATTCATGTTTTTAATAACAAAGTCTTCTCAGTGGAAATCAAGCAAAAAATTTCAGAATAATTTTTGTCTCGCCTGCGACGAAAGTCGCTGGAGGCGAGACATATGTATGGGAATCCGGCGGCGGCAGCAGCGTAAACACTTGACATCTTGCTTCACATCTTTGTAAGCCCAAGCCCTAGGTCCATCAAATTTGGTCCAGAGGTAGCTTATGATGAGTACTTGCCAGTCAGTCACCTGTCACCTGACCTTGACCTCAATTTCACGGTCCAGCGACTACGTTAAAGTTTTTGGGTTACGACAGTTCCTCTGTAACTACGCATGGTAGGATGACAATATTTGGTGTATAGGTTGCTGATGACTAGTACATGACTGTCTGGTAGGTGTCACCTGACCTTGACCTCAATTTCACGGTCCAGCGACTACGTTAAAGTTTTTGGGTTACGACAGTTCCTCTGTAACTACGCATGGTAGGATGACAATATTTGGTGTATAGGTTGCTGATGACTAGTACATGACTGTCTGGTAGGTGTCACCTGACCTTGACCTCAATTTCACGGTCCAGCGACTACGTTAAAGTTTTTGGGTTACGACAGTTCCTCTGTAACTACGCATGGTAGGATGACAATATTTGGTGTATAGGTTGCTGATGACTAGTTCATGACTGTCTGGTAGATGTCACCTGACCTTGACCTCAATTTCATGGTCCAGCGACTACGTTAAAGTTTTTGGGTTATGACAGTTCCTCTGTAACTACACATGGTAGGATGACAATATTTGGTGTATAGGTTGCTGATGACTAGTACATGACTGTCTGGTAGGTGTCACCTGACCTTGACCACAATTTTTACAGTCCAGCGACTACGTTAAAGTTTTTGGGTTACGACAGTTCCTCTGTAACTACACATGGTAGGATGACAATATTTGGTATATAGGTTGCTGATGAATAGTACATGACTGTCTGGTAGGTGCCATTTGACCTTGACCTCAATTTCACGGTCCAGTGACTACGTTAAAGTTTTTAGGTTACTGCTGTTCCCCTGTAACCAAGCATGGTAGGGTGACAATATTTGGTATATAGGTTGCTGATGAATAGTAAATGATTGTCTGGTAGGTGTCACCTGACCTTGACCTCAATTTAACGGTTCAGTGACTTCGTTAAAGTTTTTGTATTAGGACAGTTCCTCTGTAACTATGCATAGTATGGTGACAATAATTGGTATACAGGCCGCTGCTCATAGTTAATGCTATTTACGTAATGCTTATGATGAAATTTATTTTCGTTACTGATGCGGAATTCAGGCGAGACGTTTTTCTGTGTCCACACTTGTTGATTGTGGTCACACATGTAAAATGTATTAAAAGGCAGGTTGCTTAACACTTCTATCACTATGAAATTAAAACCTATTATTGACATTACACAGTTAATATCTATTGGTTGCACATCTACATGTGTTGTATGTTGTATTGAAATCAGGCAAGATCCTTTCCTCACCAAACTATGTACCAGTAAAAATTGTCTTGTCTGTTTTTATGGCAATAATTTGGAAATATCTTAATAGAGTGTGGGTACATTTTATATTTGGTACCAGTTTCAATGTATTTTTGTTTGTTTGAATGTTGTTTTAACGCCACTTTCAGCAATTTTTCAGATATATCAGGGGTTGAAAATTCCTAAAGCCCAAGGCCCGGGGCATAAAAAATTGAAACCTTGGGCTTGCTGATTTTCTATGAAAAAAGCCCGTCGGCTCCATCTTTCTTCCAAAAATAAAATGTTGTTTTTATTTTCAATGTTTCTTCAAAGTGTATACCGTCAAAATTTCCTATAAATACTCACAATTGTAATTTAAGATCCTAAAACAAATCCATATTGATTTTCTATTTATGACAGATCTTAATCTTCTTTGCGCTTTAGCAACGTTGATCAATAAGAATTCAAGTTTGCTTCCTTTCCCTGTAAAAAATATCCCCCAATTAATTTTGGTTACGAATTCCAGAAATGTTGCTGTTAAACTTTAACTTTACGGTTAAGAAAATTTTAGGGCTTGGTTAATTAATGTGGGGCATAGGGTTTCAAAATTAAAAAAGCCCAGGGCTTAGACTTGCCCAAAAATTTTTTCAACCCCTGTATATCAAGACGTCACATTTTTATTGGGTAAGCTGGAGTAACCCTTTGGTACGAAATTTGGTAATCATTGTCAATTAAGATTGCCCTTGAGTACACCCTGCTCCATTGAGACTTGAACCCAAAACCTCAGTGTTGATAGACCACATGATCAATAGTAGACGCACTACCTTAACTACTCGTCCACAGAGGGCAGTGTTGTAATTGTTTATAAAATATTGATATGCACAGCATGAATTTAAAATGTATAGCTGGCTAAGGCAACACATTTATTTCTTTAAATGGTACTGTATTTTCAGTAATTCAGTGAGTTCTGTATTTGTGATGTTGAAGTTGACCTACCAGAGCAAAGCCGACCTTTGTCAAGAGAAGATTTCCTTCATTGTATTGTTCCTTGGATTTCTTGTAATTTCTTTAGGTGTCAGGAAGTTTGGAAAAATTGTGATGAAAACTGTTGGAGAACTGGTTACACTGGAACCTATCAGGTATGTAGTTTGTTATAGCTACAATAATGTAGCTCCTTTTTTATGGATGGAGCTACAAAGGGGTTTCATTACTGGTAATGGATCAAGCCAAGAGTGATTCACACCCAGGGGTTTTATGAATATAATTAGCTATTCAACTGTTTTCCTGAATTGCTACATACTTTTTAATGTCTTTGAAGTATAACTGATTTTTCTACAACAATTATTTGTTAGTTTTACGCTTTATTCGTAATCATGGCATTGTTGTCAAAGTTTGAATTTGAATTCCTTAAGTGCATAATTTCTTAATTGATTTAGTAAAAAATGTTCATTCCAGATTCATTGAATTAGCTGGGATCAGTTTTTTACAGATATGATTCTACAATTCTTCACTCCTCAAATTAAATTCTGTCAACAATGCCATGCTTATGAAGAAGTGTTAAAATTATTAAGTTAGACATTGTAGAAATGTCAGCTGAAATATGGCGGAGAAAGGAAAAAATATTAATTAAAAAAGATAGCAGTTTAATAGCAGAAAAGATGTATAGATCCCAAGAGTGTTTTTGCTCCATTACGAGTAATGGGACCTTTTTGTAGCTCTGTCCATTAAAAAAGAGGAGCTATATTATTGTAGCTAAGTTTGTTAACGCTGGGCCACATCTCTACTTTATATTGGAACATTTTGAAAAAAGTTTGCATACATAGTGTTCTAATGCAAAAGTACTTTTAAAGAAAAATATTCAGGATGATTTTGGCAATACAAGCAGTTTTGAAAATGTGTTGTGCAGTGCTGTTTAGAGAGCACAAGATACTGTTACTGATCAAAGAACAACATTAGAGAATAAAATTAATGAGAAACAAAAAGCAACAAGCAACAAACAAACATATAAGCAATAAGAAACCCTTTTAACAAAGTGGTGATATATGTCTTGTCCTGAATTATAGAGATTCACTAGTGAAACTGGTATTTTTGTGTAGTGCTATATTTGAATGAGAAAATGTTTTACAAGACAAAATATGTAAATAACCAGTTATTACAATGACATCAATGAAATACTGAGATTTCCAAGTGAAATAAATTCTGGTTAACCACATTTGAAATAATTTAAGTTCTAATTTGACATCCTTCAAACGCCTTAGAAACAAACCTCTATTTAAATATTCAACAAAATATGGCTGTTTCAGCAATTTCAAAAATCGCTCCCTGTTTGCTGATGTTTTTATTATTTCATTTTGTATCTCTGTATTACAAAAATCCAACAAAAAAAATTTCCATGATATCGCGTCCATATTTTATACGATGCTTTTATTGTTTACACGTCACAAATCGTCCTTTTGCTACATTGTGTTTTCAATGGACCTTGCGTTGTTTACAATGAGTTTCAATGTTATTACGACAACAGTGAGACTTTTCCTTCCACTGCAAACAAATTAACTGTATCAAAATGAAAACACAACTGAATTTCTCTAAATGCTGATTAACTGTGGAAAATAATTGTTGATTTAAATTTGCACCATTTTGGATCTACAACAGGAGCATAAGCTCAACCAAATGCTGTATTAAAGCAGTTTTCAGCACACAAACACAGCAACACAGTCACAGACAAGGTCACTGATGTAATGAAGCATTCAATTTTGTCATTATACCCCCCACTTGAAAAGCGGGGGGTATATAGTGATCATGGTGTCCGTCCGTTACACTTCCTCTTATTTGCAACTCCTCCTACACCACTGAATAGAATTTGAGGAAACTTACACAGAATCTTTGTCACATAGTGCCAACGTGCAGGAGATTTTAAACATTTTGATCGGAATTATATTTGGGGTTTACCATAGAAAAACATGGACTTTGTCATTGACCTAAGGGGGTCCCTATCTCTTATGTGCAACTCCTCCTTCACATCTGAATGGAATTTAATGAAACTTACACAGAATCCTTGTAACATAGTTCCATTGTGCAGGAAATATTTAACATTTTGATCAGAATGATATTTGGGGTTTCCCATAGAAAAACATGAACTTTGTCATTGACCTAAGGGGGTCCTCATCTCTTATGTGCAACTCCTACACCACTGAATGGAATTTGTTGAAACGTACACAGAATCCTTGTCACATAGTGCCATTGTGCCGGAGATATTTAACATTTTGATTGGAATGATATTTGGGGTTTCCCATAGAAAAACATGGACTTTGTCATGGACATAAGGGATACCCATCTTTTATTTGCAACTCCTCCTACACCACTGAATGGAATTTGTTGAAACTTGAATCTTGGTCACATATTGCCATTGTTCACCGGATATTAAACATTTTGATCAGAATATTATTGGAGGTTTCCCATAGAAAAACATGGACTTTGTCATTGACATAGGGGATGCCATTATTTGAGGGATGGGGGAGGGTTACATGTCTTATCTTCAACTTCGCCTTCACGTTTAACTAGATAAAGTTTCAAGTGCATAATTAAGAACACCTGATTTTTCAAAGTAATTGTGAAGCGGGGGGTATCAATGGTGAGCATTGCTTACAGGTTTTTTTACTCTAGTTTATTGTTGTGATTTTGAAATTATATTAATGTCAATAAATAGGTTAGTTTGTTTTTAATTTATACTTCTTCCTTTTTTCTGTCAAGTTTTCCATGAGAAAATTTTGTAACAAGGGAGGATCTTGGAAATAGGAACAGTCAAAATAAACCTTTTACCTATGTAGGTGCGAAATGTAAAATTTCAATATTTTCATATCAGAATCAAAATAATTCATCGCTGCCCCAATTTTATGGATTATTATAACCCCCACAAACTTGTTTGGGGGTTATATATAGGAATCACCCTGTCTGTCTTCTGTCTGTCTGTCTGTCTGTCTGTCCACATCCCTTGTAAGCGCAACTCCTTAACTGCTTGATGAACTTTAATGAAACTTAGCATGAGGAAGAACATTATAGGTAGATGTGCATGGAGGATTTTTATCGTCCTCGAATATCTTTAAGGGGAGATAATTGGACTTGATAGCAAAGCAGGGGGAAACCGCTTTGTGAGCGTGCTCACAGTCCGCACTTGTTTTATTCATGAAATAAAATATCATGAATATATTAATTGCTACCCATATTTAAATAATCAATAAAATTGGGGCTGTTTTTTTTATTATTTCGTAATTCTTTCACTCCCTGAAAGTGACATCACATTTCGTGTCCTTAACAACATTGCTAGTAAACATTGATATGCAAGAACAATCAGAACAGTTTCACAAGTTCTGCACCCTTGTTCAATCTGATGTATTCTACTGCACTCGTGATAATATTTTTAATATTCACTCTGCACAATTTATAATCCCATAATTATTAATAATTAATATTTTTTTTAGTGGATTCTGCGTTGAGATGAGTACAGTGTATACCATCTTTACCTATTCACACCTGTTTGACGTCCCTATTAGTATAACATACTGTAAAGTCGTTGCCATGACATCAGTTGGAGTAGTTGATAGAAGCCTTAAATGGTCCTTATTCTGGAAACTTTTGCTTTTCTGGGTCCTTACCATTCCTGCAAGTGCAGTTATCAGTGGAATTATATCCAGTATTGTGTTCTAAAATGGCAGAGAGAAATCTTTTCCTTTGACAGAGACATGAAATATAAGTCATAAGAAAGGAGTGTTAATTCAGATGAGTGATTTATGAAGATGAGGGACATTTGAGTAAGTGTTACTTGTACAAATTGTTATTCATATCAGGGCTTATGCCTGGTCAGAAACACTTCTTTTTCTGAGGTTGACAAAGAGAAGTTGGGATAGAATATAGAAGATTGTGTGAACTACAAGAATTTGTGAAGATTTGTTTTGTTCATATTTTGTTATTGTATTGGTATATGAAGTTTTAATTGCATTATCATGATTATTTTATATTTTTATATTGTTTTATTTTCAGCAGTTTAAATAAATGGTGATACATTATCACTTGAGGATATGAACAAACAGCAATAACTGGCCAGTCTTTTCTTTTATAAATGTTCAATATCACATATATATCCATTAATATTCATCAATGCAAGGAAAAAGAATTCAACTATTGAAAAAGTCTACTATAAAATACTTGTTTCTTTGTCATAAGTACAGAAGATCAAATTAGAAGGGATTGTAAAAAGTGACATCATCATCTGACTGATATGTTTGATGTCAAATATCACTTTTGCAAATATTTAAAGACATATCCTACTATTGTTTCTGTGCATTTTGATTTTAAACATTATTGTTTCGTAATTCGTTTATGATGTCGTCATAAAAATTTCGCGAAATTTCTATTTCAATTACGGTATGCTTTATGGATAAAACTAAAATGTTATTTTATAAGTAAAAAGCAGTACAGCCTTTTAGAATTTCGAAAGAACAAAATTAATAACTTTGCATAGCAAACATAAACAAAAAAGAACTCATGTAGTTTTACGAAAAACGTGCCCTTCCTTTTTTAGCTCACCTGACCCGAAGGGTCATGTGAGCTATTGCCATCACTTGGCGTCCGTCGTCCTCGTCGTCGGCGTCGTCGTCGTCGTCGTCGTTAACTTTTCTTCAAAATCTTCTCCTCCAAAACCACTGAAGGGATTGCTTTGAAACTTTGCACACATCATCAGTAAAATGTCCTCTACCAAGTTTGCTCAAATCATGGCCTCAGACCAACCAACATGGCCGCCATGGCTAAAAATAGAACAGGGGGGTCAAAATACAGTTTTTGCTTATAGTTCAAAAAGTATAACAGATACAGGAAAACCAAAGGGACCTTCCTTCTTCAGCATCTAAAGCTCTACAAAACACTCCATTGGGTCAAAGTTGTATGATGACTCCTTGTAGGAGTTATTGCCCTTTAATTGTCAAAATTGATGATTTTTGCCATTTTTGCCTCAAAATCTTGAAAATTATTAGAACTAGAGAAAAAGTTAGCATTGCTTAATTGTTCTGCTCTATGAGGGCTACAAAAATGACTTAAGGGTCAAGATTGTCTGATTAACCGTTTAAGAGTTATTCCCCTTGAACTGTTTTTTTTAATTTGTTTTAATTGATTTTTGAAAATATTCTCCTCTGAAACAACTGAAAGTACTGCTTTGAAACTTTGTACACATTATCCGTCAAATGTCCTCAACCAAGTTTGTACCAACCATGGCTGCAGATAACCAACATGGCCACCATGGCTAAAAATAGGACGGAAAGGGGGGGGGGGTAAAATACAGTTTTTGGCTTATATTTAAAAAAGTGTAACAGATACAGGAAAACCGAAGAGACATGCCTTCATCTGCATCAAAAGCTCTACGAAACACTCCATTGGGTTGAAGTTGTATGATGACTCCTTATAGGAGTTATTGCCCTTTAATTGTCGAAATTGATTATTTTTGACATTTTTGCCTCAAAATCATGAAAATTATTAGAACTAGAGAAAAAGTTAGCATTGCTTAATTGTTCTGCTCTATGAGGGCTACAAAAATGACTTTAGGGTCAAGTTAGGAATTATTCTCCTTGAACATTTTTTTAATCAATTTTACTTGATTTTAAAAAATCTTCTCCTCTTTAACCATTGAAAGGACTGCTTTGAAACACTGCACACATCATCTTTAGGACGTCCTCTACCACCTGACTACCTATATAGCTACGTTGGCTTTTAATAGAAAAAATGAAAAAAGGCGGGGGGGGGGGGGGGGGGGGGGGTGGTTAGTCGAGAGAGTTTTCGACTGATAGTTAAAAAAGTACAACAGGTACAGCAAATTTGAAGTGAACTTCCCTTCTCCCTCTAAGCATCAAAAGCTCCTCCTTATAGGAGTTATTTCCCTTAAAAGGTCGAAATTAATGATTTTGCAGAAGTGTTGGGCAATTCCTTATAGCAAAGAAAAGCTGGATAAAAAAGGGTTGTTTGGTTTCAGGTTCAGGTGAGCGATACAGGCTCCTGGGAGCCTCTAGTTCCAATTCTGGCCTAGATACAAATTTTTCACAAATATTTTTTCCCCTGATTCGGTGACCATTTTTTTTTATTTCTTCAATTTTGATAGTAGGTTATTCTCTATCTTCTGTGAAATTATAGTTTTCTTATCTTAGGTCAATTTTTTTAGATCTACGATTTTGTGTATTAGGTGTGCTTAACAAAAATGACAGGAACATATTAATTCCACATTTATGCTCGAAACATACGTTCTTTTTAAAAAGCATTTTGGCTTAGTTGTGTTCTACATGCCACGAAGCCTTCAAAACAATCTAAGTTGATTCTAACAGGAAACTATGGGAAAAGTAACACATAATCCTAGTACCCTAAAACAGGATGTAAAGATGATGTCATAACTTTTGAATACAGTCAGTGACACCAACTTTTTTTAAATTTTTATTTAAAGTTCTTTTCATAAGGAAAGTTAAGACAAAATATTAAGAAAATATCATATGGAGATGGAATAGTAGGATATGTTCTTAAACAGATAAAAACATATTTTAAAATTGACTTCCAAATTGCTAATTTTAACTAAAATCTAGTAGAAGAGTCAGAACAACACTTGGTAAGATGCTTAAGTTTGCAATTTTTATAGTACGACTAGTTTCTGCAGTTACCTCCCATCATCAGGACAATTTTATATAAAATTTCATTGCTTAAGTACTATATTTAGGTATCTACAATTATGTCAAAATATACAATTTTATAATCTTTGCAAAAGACATCTAAAGATGACTACCAGATGTATTTTTTTATAGTGGCTTTTAAACTGGCACATGTATCTGCTAGTATTATTAGGCTAAACTTTAAAAAAAAAATCAGGTGAGTACCAGCTTACACTGTTTTGATTACTGTGCTTGTTTATTAAAAAGGTGCATTAACATGATAAACATGGTGCTGTGACAAAAATACGATGGTTTATTTCCCAGTAGGAAATTATATTGAAAGGCGACATAGTGGGACTGTTCAAAATGACAAGGCAACTTTAACTTTGCCTTTGATGATGAACAAATTCAATAGGGACCTTATAAAACTACTTTTTTCTGCCAAGCTGCCTTCAAATGGAAACTGTGCCCTGTGTCATGGGGACAAACTCTCTTTTTGTTATGAAGTATGTAATATCATTGTTTTACAATGAATATCTGGTGACTGTTTCATGTTTAAATTGTTAACAAGTAGGTTAGTCAGATCCTAACTTTAATTTAAATTTATTAAACATGTAAATGTAACATTAATTATAATGTAAGTTAATTGGTTGTAACAGACTTATAGTCAATAGCCACCTTTTGGTAAATTGACAAATAACCCACCTGTAAAAAATGTATTGTTATAACACTGTAAATATGTTTGATATCATGATAATTGTATGTTAATTTGCTAGTATTTTCATGTACAAAGAAAAAGTCTGGCGGGTACCAGCTAACACTGTTTTGATTATTCCTTTTGTTTAATAAAATAAAGTTCATTAACATAATAAACAAGGCGCTATGACAAAAATATGATGGTTTAATACCCAGACGAAAATTATATTGAAAGGTTATATAGGGGTACTGTTCAAAATGACAAGGCAACTTCAACTATGCTTTTGATGATAAACAAGGCGAAATGGGACCATGATAAAACTACTTATTTCCCCGAGCTGACCTCCACGGCAAGTGTGGCCATATGTCATAGAGAAGACATTTTCTTGTTGTGAAGTTTGTAATATCATGTAGACACTGTAATTTTATTACAATGAATATCCGGTGACTGTTTCATGTTTAAAATTGTTGTTAATTGCATTTATAAAATACTAATTTTTAGTTGAAATTATATACTATGTTCATTAATAAGGTGCATTAACATAATAAACATGGCACTGTGACAAAAATACGATGGTTTATTACCCAGTAGGAAATTATATTGAAAAGCGACCTAGTGGAATTGTTCAAAATGACAAGGCAACTTCAACTTTGCTTTTGATTATGAACAAGTTAAAGAGGGACCATGATAAAACTACTTTTTTCACCAAGCTGCCCTCAAATGGAAACTGTGCCCTGTGTCATGGAGACAAACTCTCTTTGTTATGAAGTATGTAATATCAATGTTTTACAATGAATATCTGGGGACTGTTTCATGTTTAAATTGTTAACAAGTAGGTTAATCAGATCCTCACTTTTAGTTAAATTCATTAAACATGTAAATGTAACATTAATTATAATGTAAGTTAGTTAGTTGTAACCGATTTTATAGTCAAAAGCCACCTTTTGGTGAATTGACAAATAACCCACATGTAAATAATTAATTGTTATGTCACTGTTAATATTTTTGATGTCATAATAATTATATGTAATCTGTTACTATTTTTATGTACAAAAAAAAGTCTGGCGGGTACCAGCTAACACTGTTTTGATAATTCCCCTTGTTTAGAAATAAGGTGGATTAACATGATAAACATGGCAATATGACAAAAATACCAGGATTTATTACCAAGTCAGAAAATATATTGAGCGCTAGGTGATATAGGGTTACTGTTCAAAATGACAAGGCAACTTCAGCTATGCTTTTGATGATGAACAAGGCAAAGCGGGACCATGATAAAACTACTTATTTCCTCGAGCTGCCCTGCACGGCAAGTGTGGACATATGTCATAGAGAAGACCTTTTCTTGTTATAAAGTTTGTAATATCATGTAGACACTGTAATTTTATTACAATGAATATCCAGTGACTGTTTCATGTTAAAATTGTTGTTAATAACATTTATAAAATACTAATCTTTAGTTGAAATTATATACTATGTTCATTAATAAGGTGCATTAACATAATAAACATGGCACTGTGACAAAAATCCGATGGTTTATCACCCAGTAGGAAATTATATTGAAAAGCGACCTAGTGGAATTGTTCAAAATGACAAGGCAACTTCAACTTTGCTTTTGATTATGAACAAGTTAAGAGGGACCATGATAAAACTACTTTTTCCCCCAAGTTGCCTTCAAATGGAACTGTCATGGGGACAAACTCTCTTTTTGTTATGAAGTTTGTACATGTAATATCAATGTTTTACAATGAATATATGGTGATTGTTTCATGTTTAAATTGTTAAAAGGTAGGTTAGTCAGATCCTAACTTTTAGTTAAATTTATTAAACATGTAAATGTAAAATTAATTATAATGTAAGTTAATTAGTTGTAAAAGACTTATAGTCGATAGCCACCTATTGGTGAATTGACAAATAACCCACCTGTACAAAATTAATTGTTATACCACTATTAATATTTTTGATATCATGATAATTATATGTAATCTGTTACTATTTTTATGTACAAAGAAAAAGTCTGGCAGGTACCAGCTAACACTGTTTTGATTATTCTCCTTGTTTAAAAATAAGGTGCATTAACATGATAAACATGAGGCTGTGACAAAAATACCATGATTTATTACCCAGTAGTCAATTATATTGAAAGGCGTTTATAAGGGAACTGTTCAAAATGACAAGGCAACTGCAACTATGCTTTTGATGATGAACAAGGTGAAGTGGGACCATGATAAAACTACTTATTTCCCCAAGCTGCCCTCCAACCCAATTGTGGCCATATGTCATAGAGAAGACCTTTTTTTGTTGTGAAGTTTGTAATATCATGTAGACACTGTAATTTTATTACACTGAATATCTGGTGACTGTTTCATGTTAAAATTGTTGTTAATTGCTTTAATTAAATACTGATTTTAGGTTGAAATTATTAAACGTGTTAAATATGTAAATGTATAATGAATAATAATGTAAGTTAATTAGTTGCTGTAGAGATATAGACAATAGCCATTTTTTTGTAAATTGACAATCCACCTGTAAAAAAGTTTATTTTTATACATCTAAACATTTTTGATATCATGATATAGGTAGATCTGCTGTATATTTATGTACAAAGAAAAGTCAGGCGGGTACCAGCTAACACTGTTTTGATTATTCCCCTTGTTTAGAAATAAGGTGCAGTAACATGATAAACATGACGCTGTGACAAAAATACGATGATTAATTACCCAGTAGGCAATTATATTGAATAGTGGGACTGTTCAAAATGACAAGGCAACTTCAACTTTGCTTTTGATGATGAACAAGGTGAAGTGGGACCATGATAAAACTACTTCTTCCCCCAACCCACAAGTGTGGCTATATGGAGAAGAATTCTTCTTGTTGTTAAGTTTGTAATTCATGCATAACTGTGATTGTATTACAGTGAATATCAGGTGTCTGTTTAATGTTTAAGTTGGTAAAAAGTAGGTTGATCAGATCCTAACTTTTAGAATTTATTAAACATGTAAATGTAAAATTAATTAAAAAGTATGTTAATTAGTTGTAATAGACATATAGTCAATAGCCACCTTTTGGTAAATTGACCAATAACCCACGTATAAAAAAATAATTTTTATACCACTGTTAATATTTTTGATATAGATCTGCTGGTATTTTGATGCACATTTAAAAGTCGGGCGGGTACCAGCTAACACTGTTTTAATTATTCTCCTTGTTTAAAAATAAGGTGCATTAAAATGATAAACATGAAGCTGTGACAAAAATATGATGGTTTATTATGAAATTAACAATTATATTGGGCATTTATAAAAGGAGTGTTCAAAATGACAAGGCAAATTCAACTTTGCTTTTGATGATGAACAAGGTGAAGTGGAACCATGATAAAACTACTTCTTCCCCTGAGCCGCAAGCATGGCCTTATGTTGTGGAGACAAACTCTTTTTATTGTGAAATTTGTAATATCATCATAACTATGATTGTATTACATTGAATATCCGGTGACTGTTTCATTTTTAAATTGTTTAATTATTACATTAATAAAATACTGATTTTAAGTTGAATTTGTTAAACATGTAAATGCAAAATGAAATACGATGCAAGTTAATTAGTTATGATGGAGATAAAAACAATAGCCAGGTTTTTTGTTTTGTATTGTAGTAATGTTTCTTTACATTAAGGTATTGAATTTACTTAATATAATCAAACATAAATTTACTTAAAATAATCAAACATGAATTTACTTACAATAACAAGCATGAATTTACTTAATGTAATCAAGCATGAATTTACTCGCTTCTAATTTTTTTTCTGCGTCATGGAGGGTGTGTGACATTGAACTTGTGCTGATTGTTTTGAAGGTTAGACCACCCAACAAATGTGATATTTTTCTCCATGACCATGATGACATGGTTTCTACAAATTGTTATACTGTTTTTTTTATATTTTAAAATATGTTAAATAACTCCAAAACTGTTTTTATTTTAAAATAAGTGTGTAGAAATGAAATTCTATAAATAAGTCAATTTATTCAGAATAACCCCCTGTAAAAAAGATAGCACTATAAACGTCTTTGATTCCAAAATAAATGTATCTATGCAGTTCAAAAGAAACACAAACATTTTCAACACAATACAATTTGTATTCCAACCAGTACTGTTTCAAATACTCCTTAATGATGCTTCTGTAAGGCATACTGGCCATGTACTAGTTATCACAATTTTTCAGAGGTTTTTTGTAACTGCTCTCTTTACTTAGAATTAAGTGCCCAGTAGGGTCCCAGAATATGAATGATGACCCCAGAACATACCTATTATCAATTATATTATGTATATTAAAATTCTGCCAATGAAGATGGCTGATTTTGAAGGGGTTTTTAGTCCCCTACTGGCCTTGCCGAAGGGGCCTACGGGTTGCCACTCTGTCCTTCAGTCCATCACACACATTTTCCGGACTTTTTTCTAAACACTTGCCGATATTGAGCTGCTGTTTGGTACATGAGTCAGCCATCATAAGTTACAAGTCTTACTGGTCTAATGATTTTTGTCAAAATTATGGCCTCTTGACTTAAAAAATTTCTTTTTGTAAAGGCTTGCAGATATTGAGCTGATATTAAGTATGTGAGTCAACCATCATCAATTTGAAATATTTTTCTGATGCAATGATTTTTGACACAATTATGACCCTTGGAAATTGTATTTGCCTACAGTGGACAGAATTGCCTAAGCGATACTATCCACACTTGTTCATAATAATGTGTACCAGTTATCACAACAATTTTTATGCCCCCGCGGCGACATGTCGGGGGGCATTAAGTTTTACTCATGTCCGTCCGTCTGTCCGTACGTACGTCCGAACAAATTTCCGTCAAGCTTTTCTCAGAAACCGTACATGAGAACAATTTAAAATTTGGCAGAGTGGTTCAGTATCACAAGTTGTACGTCCTAAGCGAATTTCAGACCTGTCGGACAACTACTTCCTGTTTGGGACTTCATTTGTACATAAATACGTCCGTCTGTATGTACAAATTTCCGTCAAGCTTTTCTCAGAAACCGTACAGGAGAACAATTTGAAATTTGGCAGGGTTGTTCAGTATCACAAGTTGTACGTCCTAAGCGACTTTCAGACCTGTTGGACAACTACTTCCTGTTTGGGACTTACTTTAGCGGGGGCATCGGTGTCCCATGGACACATTCTTCAATTTTTTTATTATCACTTTTTTAGCTCACCTGACCTGAATGTAATGTGAGCTATACCATTGCTTGGTGTCTGTTGTCGTCGTTGTTAACTTGTATTTAATAAAATCAGTAAAATGTCCTCTACCAAGTTTGCACAAATCATGTCCACAGACCAATCAACATTGCCGCCTCGGATAAAAATAGAATTGTATAACAGATACTGGAAAACTGGAAAACTGAAGGAAACTTCCTTCTACAGCTTCAATGCTTTACAAAACACTCCATTAAGTCGAACTTGTATGATAACTCCTTGTAGGAGTTATTGCCCCTTAAGTGTCAAAATTGATGATTTTTGCAGTTTTTTCCACGAAATCTTGAGCATTGTTAAATTGTGTAACTCTATGAGAGTTACAGAGATGAATTAGGGGCAAGAATGTCTAATCAACCTATAAGGAGTTATTCCCCCTTGAACTGTTTGTAAATCAATTTTAATTGATTTTTATAAATTATCCTGAAACCACTGAAACGACTGCTGTACACACCATCAGTAAAATGTCCTGTACCAAGTTTGCGCAAACCATGGCCGCCTTGGCTAAAAATAGAACAGGGTGAGAGCGGGTCAAAAAAAGCTTTTGGCTAATAGTTCGAAAAGTATACAAGATACAAGAAAACCGATGATACACTCTGTCTTCAGCATCAAAAGCTCTTCAAAACACTTTTGCCCATATTCGTTAAAATTGATGATTTTTGCCATTTTTTCCTAAAAATGTTGAAAATTATTACAACTAGTTATTAGCACTGATTAATTGTTGAGTTCTATGGGAGCTACAAAAATGACTTCAGAGTAAAGATTGTCTGATGAACCGTTTAGGCGTTATTCCCCTTGAGCTTTTTAAAATCAATTTTAATTGATTTTTAAAAATCTTCACTTAAACCAATGAAGGGACTGCTTGAAACATCATCCTCATCATTAGGATGTCCTCTTCCAAAATTGCTCAAATCATAAGTCAAAACAGCTGACCAACAACATTGCTACCTTGGCTTAAAATAAAACAAGGGGTCAAAATAGAATTTGGCTTTTAGTTCAAAAGTATAACACAAACAAAATCTGAATTGAACCTCTTTCCTCAGCATCAAAATCTCTAAAAGATTTCTAAATGAGATGAAGTTGTGTAATGATGCCTTAGAGGAGTTATTGCCCCTAAATTGTCAAAATTGTCGATTTTTGTCATTTTTCCCCAATATCAGAAAAAAATGTAAGAGCTAGGGAAAATCTGTTCCGTTCAAAATTATTCAGCCTAACACGATTTGCAAAAATGATTATTGATGCATATGTTTTGGACAACGCCTACTAGGAGTTATTTCCCTTAAAACGTTTAAATTATTGATATTTGCCATGTCAGACAATTCCTTATAGGAAAGAAAAGTTGAATAAAAAGGAAGAATTGTCAGGTTCAGGTATGCGATACAGGCTCATATCATTTCAAGACAAACAAATATGTTTTGCTTTGGAACATATTGTCTGTATGCATAGGGACAGAAGGTGGAAAAATGCACACGCTTAAGCCACCTAAGTATTGGCGATAACTGGTACTCATCAATTACTAGTATACTGCCAGTAACAGCTGAAATTACTGAATCATCAAAGCTAGTTATGTACATGTATTACAGTTTACAGTTCGTGTCATTAATGAATACCACAAAGTGCAGATAATTCACCACTGGGCACTGGAATTAATGTGTGCTATTTCCGGGCAATTTTCATATTATTTTATATAAACAATTGTTATAGGAGTTATTGATGAAAACTGTTTTTACTTGTTTTTGATATCTATTGTAAAAGATACTGAAATCAAACAATGACAATCTGAAAAATAAAATGAGCATTAAACAGTTGATTTTTGATTTTGGATTAGGGCATTGTTCCAGCAATATTAATATAGATGTCAACATTAATAACCACAGTTAATAAATCACAATATACATCATACCTCAAACTAAAAAGTGATCTCGTGCAATAATATGAGTACATATATTAGTAAAAACTTAAAATAATAAAATATAATAGAACTTGATAATTTTCAGTAGCATTATTGTATACTGCATAAATTGATTTCTTTTAAAAACTGCAAAATTTTATGCTAGTTACAGTTATAAATAAATGAAGAATTTGAAGAATAAAAATGTTCCCCAATGTGGGCTTTGTTAGCACAGTCCATCAAAGACATGATTGATTTATATAGACTGTTGCATAGCACACACTCTGACATGTTTTGTGATTTGATAATAGAGTCCCTATCGTCCTGGTGTGACCAAAACAATTACCTGTTGAAACATCTTGTGTCTCTTCGATTTCTAAAAGAAGTAAAACTTGTTTGACGAAGCATTGGTTGGATATTGCATTATGCACACCACTTGCCTACGATACATATTCTGGGTTGATATGTATGTAAATTATATATAGAATGACAGCAGAGGTTTAGGAAAAACATATTTGACATTATCAGTCTCGACTGTTAACACTGAAATATGTTCTTGTATTTTAAAATAACGTAAAAATGAAGTTAATGTTAATGTTACATTATCAAAGCCAGTTTGTGTAATCTTCATGGAAAATATATTCTGTTTGCACATTAGTCATATTTCATACTAACACACGGGTGTGTTCTTTCAATATCTTGCCTATTTAAACAATTCAGGTAATATTCATTAGAATTGACCAAAATGACAAATCAAAAATAAGTACTTAAGTATATTAAAATTGTGATTATTATAGTTTTCCATTTTTATCTTCAATTTTGAATCAAACCATAATAGGGGTCATTGTTGATGTTAATTATTAAAACATACGTTGGCTTTATCACTTTTGTTTTGTATGTAATTTAAAGAAAACAGACAATCTAGATTCTTTGAATAAAGTGAGATACAACTTGGCCATGTTTTATAGAATTTTAATAGAATGTTATTATACATTGTTTTCTTAGGTTTTTTGTTTACCCTGCGACGAGGAGATTATTTATCTTGATGTGAAATGTTCTGACTGAAACATCATACATATGTTTTTATTGTGCATGGCAATAATATCGGGCTGTATATTTTTTAAATGTTGGCAACTTCTGAACTTGTATTGTTCTTATGTTTTCTTTTTGACATCAAACAATGTGCAATATATTCTGTTAAACATACAAACATGATATTTAATGAAGCATTAACCTATATTGATATTACTACATATTTTTTACGTTGTTGGAAATTATGTTTAAGCTGTTATGCGAGATGTTATAGAATGTTTGTTAAAATTTTATATAGTGCCATATTATATTTCTGGTATAAAATTCCATGAGGAGATTGAAAGGAATCTCATGTGTTCACCACTTATTGAATTTTTAATACTAAGACATGAAATAATGTTTCTTCCTTCAAAGATCTATAGTTATGTCATTATCAGGAGAGATATTATTGAAATATAATAATCTAAAAAACTGTAAGTAACGGGGAGGTAATTATAATTTGGAAGAATTTACTGATGATTTTGGAATTTTTTTTGTACCATGAAACACATTATGAATTAGTCTGCCTGATTCTTAAGAAAACATGTATTTAAAAGCTGATATTGGTGTGCTTTACCATGTTTACCACAAGGGAAAATAAAGAGAAATGTTATCTGTGTATATGTCTCAACATCTTCGTTATCCAAGTGTTACGATCCTTTCTCCTCTCTTCTCTCTTCTCTTTAATAGAAAGCGGGGGCATGACCTCGCGTGCATTTTAGGGTCTTATTTTGTTATTAGTTAACTTTTCAATTGTTGCTGAACTATCAGCATTTGTTATTAGATAAGGTTATGGATAAGGTTAAATGACCAGTTGTTGTGGTTTTATATAAATCGGCAGTATTTCATTATACATTGATCTTTGATAGATGGAATATAAGTTCCTGCAGCAAATACAATTGCAGACTGTAATTCATTTTGACATTTTTTCTTTAACAGTCCATTTTGTTTTAATTTGTTTAAAACTAATTCGTACATACAAGTCATACTGTGTGAAAGCTAAATATTGTTTGTTATGTACATCACAATGTCTACTGTTAGTTTGTCATATATTTCATTGAAACATTGGGAGCCTAGGTAGCAAACTTTTGCATCTACTATTGATCATGTGTCTTTGAGTGCTTAAGTTGCTGGTTCGAGTCTTACTTCTACCAAGGTGTGTTCATCTCCAATCGTTATTGAGTAGGATTGCTTGTTTTTCTGCCGAAAGATGAGGGGTTTCACCAGGTACTTCATATTCCTCCCATTAAATATCTGAAAAACTGCTGAAAGTGGTGTTAAACTACAAAAACGAACACTGAAATGTTACATGTTACATCCAAATATTAAATTTAAACCGTATATTGTTACATGTATATTATGCTACAGTTGGTTTACTGGGACTCTTTTAAGTTGAAGTAGAATCTCTGTTTTTTGTATCTATATACCTAAATGTATATTTTGTTTTATATACAGTAAACGGATTTTAATATGATTTAATTCGTTGTTGATGGTATAAATAAAGAGAACAATATATTCATAACTAGTTTTTTGTTGATGGATTACATCGGTTTCAAAAGTTCAATGACAGTATTTTATCTATATTCAGACAATCAATTAAGGAAAGGCGATTTTATGATGGATAAGAAATAGAAATGTATGGAGATAGAGACAGATAATTTCCCTTTTGTAGCGGCAACAATGCGCCTACCTTATTGACATCTACAGGAAGAGATCACGGCAGACTCCAAACAGTCAGCTGCTATGGTTTGCCGTAAGCTTCACGTATTATACACTACCATCCTCAGTTACAGGTATTAAGAACCCTCTTGTGGACGCGTCTGGCAGCTTTGTAGATCGAGACCTGGGCCCAGCGCCATAAACATTTTCTTTGCTGAGAACTTTTTTATTCTCAATTTCATCCAATCAAATCTGTCCTTTTCCCTTGTTGTCATGGTAGTTGAGTAAATTCTCATGCTGAGCAAACATTTTTTACTCAAGTAGGTTTTATGGCGCTGGGCCCTGGGCTACCTACTAGTACTCAAATTTTTTTATATAGTTTCATTTCTCAAACAATCAACTTCTATAACATGCTTCCGTCCAAAGGTTTAGCTTTTGTCTATCCTGCGACGAATGTCACATAAGGCGAGACATCGTATTTGGTTTTTTTTTGGCATATTGGGATATTAGTTACTCTTTTTCCTTGATGTTGTCGTTCACCATCTTGTCATTTCGTAGTTTTCAACGCATTGCAGGTATCAAACATTCGAGCAAATGTTTTTTGGAGGATCTTTTAATCCATATCTAAACCAGTGTAAGCATATAATGAAATTGTTCCAATTTTCTTCTTAATTAATCTCATCAAAATAGTCCGAAAACCGTTTTGCCCTGTAGTAGCAACCGTCTTCGAATTTTTTATATAAAAACAGGTTGTGTATTAGACCATCAAGTAAAAGTTCAAATACATGCACGTAATAATGGTGATAAATCTGGTTTGATTTGAATGAATGTCGTTATAGGATTAGTTTGCAGATTTGAAACTTGAGGGAAGATGACATTTGAGCATTTTCCCATAGGAGCATTTGTCAACCAAGTCCTGCTGCGGTGACCTTTTAAAACATTCATTATGTAGAGGATCATCCATTGAATATAGCTG
Source organism: Limnoperna fortunei (assembly GCA_944474755.1). NCBI lineage: Eukaryota > Metazoa > Mollusca > Bivalvia > Mytilida > Modiolidae > Limnoperna > Limnoperna fortunei. Next base: position 45,550,627 of record OX104124.1, read on the forward strand.
TTAAATAAAGTCCTGCCGTGGCAGGCCTTTTGGATTTCCGATCGGAATACAAAGCGAATGACTGTCTAATTAACATTCACACAGAATATGACAGTTATCTGCATTGCAATTTTATAAAGAAGGCATTTAACTTTTTCCTTATGGGACCACGTCGGAACTCATGAAATATGCAAGTGCACCTGTGCTCACTCCAGGTTTTATTTGGTTAAGTTTTGTCCTTTTTGGTTTAAGTCGTTGTTTGCTTACGGATTAACTCATTATTTTGTTGTATTGTTTAAAAAAAAGATTCGAAGACACCGAACAAAAAAACGACAAGTCAAAGACAAAATTACGGTTGAACAAAAGAGGGAACAACAATAAAACAAACAGGCACATAAAGATCATGTAATAGGACATTAGGTGATACGCCGCCACGTTTCATTGTTTTTAATGTTCATGAACACATTTGACTGAATTACAAATAAGCCTATAGGAACATCTGAGCATGATAACAGTACATCATAGAAGAAATTCTTACCTCTACCTTGGACCTACCAAACACATTTCAGATTGACTCAAAAACTAAAACAAAGGAAAATCCGTTTTTCAAGTAATATTTTGACAGAAAGTAATTTTTTGTTTGACATTTAAAAAAGGTTAGCCCACTCTAAAATAACATTAATGTGATTGTGTTGAAAATGGAACATTATCTTAGTTTAACAGTACTTAAAAAAAATCTGTTTTCTGGTTATCATTTTGAAACCGCCAACTGTTGACATAAAATGAATTGGTCTAAGTTGAAGCTACAAATTAAACTTGATCTTAGTATTTAAAAGCTGTGCAGATTTGCATACAAAATCTGTTCATGCGTTTTCAAGTGACATGGTATACTCTGAAAACCATTATTCGTTGATAAAAAAAATGTGAATGGGCCTATAAAAATTGGATAGTGCTGAAAATCGAAGTTGAACTTTATTCATGTACTTGACAGATGTAAAAAGTTGAAAAAATCTGTTGACTTGTTTTCAATTTATCATCTGGAAACAACCGAGGAACGAACAAACAGACGGACGGACATAATACTTTGTGTAGCGGGCAATAAACGCCAAAACTTAGGCAACACGAACCCAACTAAAGGTCAGGTGTTCCGGAAGGGTAAGCAACTCGTGGCATCCTTTGTATCACTCATTTTAAAATCTAGTAATAAGTTATAGCTGGAGTTACTCATCATCCAGTAAAAATGAAAGTGGTTTTGACTAAAGGAACAAATCAATGTCCATTTGTGACACGTCATGATGGCGACCCTGTATTTCCGCCTGTTCGAACACCCATTAATATGGATATTTTAGAGTAATATTGACATACGTGCAAGTCGGTGGTCAAACTCGTCGTTACATGTAACATCTTTCATCATATAAAGTGTACAAAGCATAGTAACCGCATACGTCATTTTCAAGATATACATGATATAAACACTCGCGTTAAAGGAGGTGTTTAAATACCGTGTTTGAGGGAAATAACCTAGATAAATCACGTGATATGACACATCTAACTATTTATCTTGAAAACGGCATATTAAAAATTGTGTATTGTTATGTAACATATTTAAACCACATGTGAAAATGTAAAATGCTGTTGATATTTCATTTAATATTGTCTAATGTACGTCATCAAAGATACCAAGGTTAATATAATTGATTACGCCAGATGTGCGTTTTATCTAATCAAGACTCATCAATAGCGCTCAACCCCAAACAATATTGCATACTAACTGTTGTGTTTTATATGAATATTTTAAATAAAAATGTTGCAAACATCATGAATTTAAACATTTAATTTAAACAACATTAAATTCAATTACCCTTCTTCTTTAAATATAGTAACAAGCCTCAATTATTATGTAAATGTATAACAATATACGTAACATAATATTAAAAGAAGCGAAATTTAGCCATAAAATATCTACATGTAATATATTGCTTAATCATATAATTAGTAATTTATAATGAGTTTTTGATATGTATGATAACTTCTAAGTCAAGTTTGCCATGTAGTGATGATGCTCATCCCGCATTAACCCATGTAGTGAATATGCGTTAAATAGAAGGTGTTTCCATATCGCAAACAATATCAACCCTCGACAAATATGATCCTTCTTGCAGAGCTCACGGGATGATATTTATGCATCGGTGTTGATATGCAGTGCGATATGGAAACACCCATATTTATAAGTGGAACTTACAGTTATGATGAGAAAATTTTTTTTACGCATTCCTCTGTGTCTCCAAGTAGGCTTGACTATTGTTAATATTGATGCAGACGTACCGGATGTAATGTGTACTTGTAGGCCTAATTAGTACCAGATTTAATATGAGGTTATTTGAGCGGATTGTTCAAAAACAGGTTACATATACAATATGCAACAATCCTATTATTCAACCATATGTATATGATAAATATAGAATATACTATGGCGTTTCTATATCGCACTTTATAACAAACCCGAGTCTTGAATGCCCGAATATAAAACTCATTTGTCATTTATTCTGAAGATTATTTTTACTACAGACAGTGAACAATTATCCATATTACCCTTCATACTCGACTTATCGTTATTTTTTGAACTAAAATTGCACTGCTTTAAGCATTTGACGTATCATTTCCAATGATCTCTTTTGGCTGTTTACATGTTTTAAACAAATCTCAATTCAAGAAAAGGACTCTGATAAAAAGCTGTAAGTTTATTTTCTGTAAAATTTTCAGACTGGAGATACGGCTACCAACCATAATGACTAATCAACCATTGAGCACGTGCAACGACGTCATTACTATAGTCGTTTCCAGTTGTTCCTACGTCCAATCCACCCCAGCTCTGAACGTTGCCCAAGCCGAAATTGTATGCAGCAATGCCACCTGGAATATATTTTCCTTGCAGATTAAACGTTTGTTTATGCAGGAATAATCGGATATAGCATTTTTCAAAAATGGAATATTGAAAAAACCGTTGCGCGTGAGCATAGTTTTGCGGCAATTACACATACAATTTATATTTTCTGACAATATAATTTTATCCTGTACCGATTAAATATATATTTTATAATGAACACGCATTTGGCGCGGAATCATGACGTCACAAACACTTATTGAATTCGACAAAATGTCAAAAACATAACAAAATACTAAATGTCGCTAGAAGTAAGGACAAGCTTGAGCCACTAACCAAATTAAATGTATTCGTATACCTTTAATTGACAGCAAATGTAATGTTCGCAGTTTTAATGTGATTAAAGATATTTTTAGGCACCAACCTTGTAAAGCTTGGGCATCGGTCCATGTTGGGTGTTTCCTTTTAACTGCTACCATGTTTGGTACTAAGACGTATTTGGTCATGGCTTCGATATGCTCGCAGCTATCCCAGGCATAAGATTGGCAAGTTTTGCCAATGCTGTGTAATGGGTTAGCGTTAATATCACACTAAAATGATACATTATATTCCATATACTAAGACGAAAAATCATTGCCAATTGAAAATCAATGATGACGAAAATTATAAATAAAGTGATGGCAATGTATTATTAAATTGAAAATTAAAAACAAAATAACTCACGGAGGCTGCGGTTTATAATTTTTTTAAATCGGGATGGCTTTTTATGTCCCTCATATTTTGTCGCGATCGACAGCCACAGGTAAACTAATGCGATGGTAAATGGCCATCCCGTTGCATAGACAATTACGGTACATTTTGGATATATATGTAAATATAACCTACACCAATTCTGTCGTAAACCTACCGAATTTTGTTAATTTAACACACACTATATCGTGTATTCTGTCAAGGATATTTATAGCGCCTGTCGCTATTGTTATACGAAAGTAGCTTTCCGGTCAAAGTTACAGTTTTGTGATTGGAGACGCGCTTTTTGTGGCGAGTTGCCAATACGTAAATCTTTTTTTGTAAACGGTGGAGGTCTCAAATCTTTTAAAGCACATAAATTAGAATGCAGTTAATTTTATTTTATTAGTTAAAATATGCAAATAGGATAAGATGGGCCTTGGTGGTCGAGTTGTTAAGGTAGTTCGTCTACTATTGATCACGTGGTCTGTCAACACAGAGTTGCGGGTTCGAATCTCAATCACATGTACAAGTTATATATCAGACTCCTGATCGTATACTTGTAGAAGGACTTGGAGTATTTTGTAAGAAAAATAGCAAAGAATCCGAAGGTCTAAGGGCGATTATAATTAAATCAGGACTCGGACAACATGGAATAAAAACCCCAAAACATGAATACACTTTTAAAAGTATAAATGCAAGCATACCTGCATTATACCCCATCCGTGGTGGTGATCTCCCCATCCCCCAGTGCTGTACAATAATTTTCCAGCTCTGGATTCACGACTAGCTACAGCAGCTACTACAGCCGGGTGAACACCTGAAACAATTTCTTTTATAATGAATCGTTGAAGACGTCACAGCTGATACGAATTGGAGCATTTAACGAATGAAAATAGATTATTTGTACGAAAATTTTGTAACCTAAATCAATGACTTAATAGATTAACGTGTTATAAACAGGACGACTCTTCCTTGATTTTATAGGTTAAATACATATGGAGATTACTTCCGTTGGATAAAAAATCCGATGTTTTACATAGAAGTGGCAATTTTATATTATGTGTGTCAAGCAAGTTACAATCTGTTCGTAGATAGGCAGGCTAGTAACTACGACTGTGAGGTGGTTAAGTTAGTACGGATTGTTTGTAGGGAAAACTTAAATTACTAGAACTAAAATTAATTTCTGAATGATTGGAAACGTACCATTTTCAGAAGTATTAGAAGGAAGCTAAGACTTGTAGTTGAGACATAGTTTTTAAGCCATACGAAGACGAATACAATTTGGTTCAACATTAACACAAATGCAAGAAAAGGGAAAGTTGTGCAGTATAGGTGAGGGCAGACAAGTTTTTCAAGAAAATCGACACACAGTTAGAAAATAGTCCTTAAAATTGTGTCTGACATTGAGAACAAACTAATGCGTTTGTTTCAGTGTTAAACACGTTATAAACATAAAATCGTACAACATATATACAACATAGTGCATGTTCAAATACTACACTGAATATTAAAGGAATATTTGTTCAATTCATATTATATCTTATATTATGTGGTTTTGTGTGACAACACTATATGTGTTGTTTGTAACATGTTTCTTACTTACAGTGGTGCTTCCGTGGCCGAGTAGTTAAGGTAGTTCGTCTATTATTGACCACGTGGTCTGTCAACAATGAGATTGCAGGTTCGAGTCTCACTGCAGGCAGGGTGCGCTCGAATCCAATCTTAATTTACAAGGATTGCCAATTTTTCAACCGAAGGTCGGGGGTTTTCTCCTTCTTTCCTTCCTTAATAAAAACTTGACGCCATGATATAGCTGAAAATTTGATGAAAGTGGCGTTAAAAGCCATTAAAAAACAAACATACTTACAGTTACTGGCACCAGCCTGCAAATAGCAATTTTTCCTTTTATCAATTTCCGCTTTATCTTGATCAATGGCTGTGTGGGAAGCTGCAACACCTACCAACAATAATTTTTGTTTAAAAGGCTATTTATGATCGCATTGTATATTTAGTAAAACTGTGGCATTAAATTTATTACATATTTCTTATTAAACAGTCCATATTGATGCTGCTCGGTGGGTGCATGGCGGTTGAGCTTGCTGGCACTCAAATGTTACACTCTTGGTGAAGTCAGTATCGTTGATCCCACATCTGTACCTAGTCTTAATGAAGGGTCATTTTCATATTTACTGCTTTAAAATATTCAGATGAAAACTTTGCATTAATTTAACTGCTATAAAATAATCTTTTTTTAAATATGACCGCCAATATTGAATAAAACATTACAGTAGATACAACTTACTGGTTTGGTGCAAGCCGTATTTCACAAAAGACACAATGTTAACAGTTTGATGTAAGACGTGTTTCACATGAGATATAACGTAAACGGTTTGGTGTATGCCGTATTCACCAATTGAAACTACACTTAACAGGAATTTGTATTAGACAATCCTTATAATGTCTATGCTGGAAACATATTCGAATATATAGCAATAAGCTTACAGGAAAATGTTTTAAAAAAACTTCAAAGCAGATAGGTGTTCATTGCAAAGGCATTTAAAGTTTTATCTAAATTTTCGATCGTGACTTGTAAATGGTTTTTCAAATTATGTCGTGACGGTCATGGAAGATAAGCCTGTTCGTTGTCTTGCTGTGTCACTGCGTTTATAACAAAACTATTTATTTTGCTATTAAACCGCCAAACTTAATCACTTGTCTGACTAACTAATTTCGTACTAAAGTTACTTTTTCATTATGGACCGTCATCAAATGGACGTATTTGTGAAAGGTCTAAAGCTGTTCAAAATTGCGTTTCGTATATTTGAAGAGCTCTTTAAAATATTTGATAGCGTCATAATTCAAATTAAGCAATTTAATTACCTATTGGAATAATTGTCTCCATTTCTAACCAATGGAACGGTCTTATTTCTAGGCTATTTTTTCGACTGCCTTAAAATCCACCATTTTTAACCATATAAGTTGTTATTAAGATTTCTTGAACTTAAATATTTCGATCGATCATTTCCTTTGTCAATACAAAATGTATGTGCGTCATTTATTAATTGTTTAATGGTTTGTTTCACGTCAAATAAGAAGTTTTGTTGGCTTTAACTCCCTTCTTGCTGACTTGTTCCTCTATACTTGTGTGAATATAACATAAAAAGCTACCCCAATGAAATGAAATTAAAGACACCGCGGACACAACTAGGTCTGCCTTCTACCATCAGCTAATCTAGAAATTTATAAAGAAAGTCGGATGAGAACCAAAATTTACGGCAAAAGAGATGATTTTAAATTTCCTTTTTTGAATTTTTATGTTTATGTGGCAACATTCCAGAAGCACTGCATATGTAATATACATCTCCCAATTGAACAAGAGACTGTTTTTCTTATCAAGATTTCCTATATGTAGTTTAACCGATAAAATGTTTCTTATTTATACATGTGTCTTTATTCGTATAATAGATCTAAAGTCAAGATTTTCTAGATGTAGGTTAAATTAAAAAATGTCTCTTAATTCATAATGTTGTCTTTTATTTGTATTATGGATATAATTTCAACATATTTAACTGTTTCTTATTCTTTTGTTTTCCTCGCATTATATATTTTGTTTCGCAAAATGGCGTAACGACATTTTGTACCATTAGTGTACAGAACATTACGCTTTTGCATTTAACACTGGCAGACCGAACCCTTTTCCTTGACGGAGTAATTTTCTCTTTTACAAAAAGCGTGTGTGTATAAACTTTAAAACAACAAAAGATATTGCAATGAAAGTTGTTCTAGCATGGTCAGTAATCGATCGCGAAAGTTAAATATTACACAAAGGAGTTTGATGACCCCTTATATGAGCTATTTCTCCTTTTTTATTGTAAGTAGATTAATAAAACAAAATACAAAACTGAAGCTATGACCACAGTTGTAATAGTTATCTGCCCTTGATCGAATGGCATTTACTGTACGTGGCAATATCTCAGTAACTTTAACAGATATTTGAATAGGTCATCAATGAGCTCGACCCTGTATGAGGACACAAAGTCAAAGCCCAAGGTCATCTAATTTTTATCTTATATTTTGTTGTTTGAAAATCTTCTCCTCAACCATTAATGATTCAGAAACTGTAAACCACGATTAACTGTAGATCCTTTAAAGGTTTTTAGGTGTCATATATTTTGAATGACCTTTTATTTGAATTATATCCTCTGGATCAATGAAATTAATTGCAAACTACCACATCTGAATAACTAAAAAAATATATATTGACATAGGATCTTCACTGTTGTTTATATTGGACCTTCAGCTTGTTCAAAGTCACAAAGTTAGAGGTCAAGATCAAATTTAAAAATTAAAAAAACAAAATTTTTAATTTTTATCTAAATGAAATGGTTCATCCTAATAAAAAAATAATAAATAGTTTGATTCATTATATATGCAGAGATCAGGTCAGTGGTCAATGCTATTTGTCTTAAACGTCCTATTTGATCGCCTTTTGTATATCAAAAAATATTGGAGTGTTTTTCTTTTATTCATTGATATTATGAAATAGATTTAATGTAAATATAAAGAATTTTAAGGTCTATGTTATATTGTTCCCCAATTTGACGTTTTCGTATTAATACTGATATCCATAAAGATTTTTCATCAAATGTTCTAATTTCTAAAAACAAATTGATTCAAGTTAAAATTTCAAGGTTATTGAATATTCGTTCTGCAGTACGATTTATATATTTGTAGTTTGACATATAAAGTAACAATCGGCATTCTTTTTATTCGCGTATAGACAAGTACTTTAAAGTATTTATGTACCAACCTCCGCTGTGCATTCCAGTAGGGTGAAGCGTTGTCACATCACCATGGCAATTATAATCTATGAATACGGATAACAGCTTAGATATGTTAATATTTGTAAGAAAAAATAATATCATATAAAAGATTCTATCATATGTCATAGAAAATTACAAACGAAATAAAGAGTTTCAATTTATTTGTAAAATAATTTAAAAAATGCAGAAACAGTACACCTATTTATAACAAAGTAAATAAAAAACAAATTGAATGAATAGTTTATTTAATAATCAAAGGGAAACCAAAAAAAAAACCAAATCAAAACTTACTTTGGGCTTCAGCTGTATATAGCACGAATGAGAACAGAAGTAAAGCAATCATGGTGATGATTTTCTGCCTGTCGAATTGAATGGCCGTGTTCACTTTGTCCTATTTATACTTTTATAGGGACTTAAACGTTGATAAACGTGAGTATGTCATGTCATGTAAGTACATGACGATTACAGGATATATGTATTTCTTATCAGATCGCATTATCTTAAAGACTCGTACCATAAGTTTCCTGATTGTATGGGATGCGGCATTATTTTAACAATATATATATATATATATATATATATATATATATATATGACGATACAGCATCAATAAAAATATATTATATACGTCTCACGAGAAAAGGTACAAAAACTCATTTTTTACCGAAATTCAGATTTTTACATTATATTATAGCTTAAGTCCTGCTGATTTATATACGCTTTTCTGTTTGTTGGTATCTTTATCAATAAGGAAAATATTCACATTTGAAAAAGGGCAGATAAATGCAAAAACGTCAAAAAATAACGTTTGACGTCGGAAAGTTATTTATTAACTGTTTTAATTTTTCACACTTTCCACTTACATCATCTTTTGGACCAGCTATTTTGATTTGTGGACAACATTTTTTTCAAATATCTCTTAAAAAGGATACACCTAAAACTATTTGTAAAATTTAATTTAAAATAGTTTCGGACGAAGAGAGAAATATCGGAGGTCTTCATCGCGTCCTCGTGGAGCCGCAGGTTGGGGTAGTCATTTGCATAGTCTATAAAAAAATTGTTTTGGTGTAAGACTGGTGTAAGACTGGCATTTCCATGTTCACGATGAACAGCACCATTTTCATCCATAGGCATTTTTATATTTCGAAAATACTTTTCAACAATGTCCAAACAAAGTTTAAAACATTTACTGCATACTGAACACCTTTTAAAAGTAAATGAGCACTTTGTCCTCTACTCCGAGAATCCTCTGCCGTCCAACGCTTTTTGGAGTGGGTCGGCACAAGATTCTCGGACTACTTCTCCTCTTTCTTTTACTTTCCGTTTTTTTCAAAATATTTATTATTTACGTACGATAAGGATTCCATAAAATACTTGTCTCGATCCAATTTGGTCATTTCCCGAACTCGATGATGGAGGTAACGCGGACTGAGAACCCGTGACTTGGGAGGTTGCAAAGTTTTATAAACAGCGTAAATAAGTAAACAATTTCACTGAAATGCAACTCATTGAAATGATGTACTCCAAGTAATTTGACTTCATTTCATAATCAATGTTTATCACTTCTTACTTTATTTTATTTTATTTTTACTGATTTATTAATTGTTTTTTTTTGGCGGGGGTGGGGGGGGGAATGATAAACAAAATTTTGGATTACATGGCAAAACAAACAAGAATATTTAAAAATCAGATAGTTTAGGTGTTGTCAATAAATGCCCAAGTCAATTATAATTAGTATTGTGTGTGCGTGTGTGTCGTTTCGTTGTGGCAAAAATATGGATCTATTATAGGAATTGATGTCATAATATAATTGTAGTTACAATGATGTAGCTCCTTTTTAATTTTTTTTCTTTATGAACGGAAAAAATGATGGAAGGAAAACTGCCAATCCTTGTCAATTAAGACTGGAGTCGAGTACACCCTGCCCGCAGTGAGAATCGAACCGCAATCTCAGTGTTGACGGACTAAGTGATCAATAGTAGACGAACTACCTTTACCACTCGGCCACCGATGCCCCGAAAAAAAAGGAGCTACAGTATTGTAGCTAATTAATAATCTTTGAAGAATAAATGCCCGCGAGTACGTAGAACACCCACAATAATGTTGGCGGTGAAAATTTCCAATTGAAAGTGAACTCAGCAACAAAAGGTAGACGGTAGTTATTGTTTATTTTTGCGTTAGTCTCCTTCGCTCACGACAATTTTTTTTTTTCGTTTTCTGGCCACATTTCGCCCGACATAATAAGGGTTCTTCCTGTGTGTGTGACAAAAATATTTTTCCAAAAGATTGTTAACGCGTTTAAAGACTTTTTCCCCATTATTCTATAATTGTTTTGTTAAACTAAAGGTCATAAACTGCAAATAGCAAATCCGATAATAAAAGAAACAATTCGATCTTTTATTGATTCGAGATATTTATAGAAATGTTGATCATGAATGGTCACGTGGGGGATTCCGAAAATAGTAGTCTCGATCATCCAGACGCTTAATTACATTTGTGCGTCTGGATTCATTTCTATATTGAACTCGTTACCATTACGCCCAAAACTGGGCGTAATTTTTGATTGGATGATATTTTTATTATCTAAAAAATTACTTCCGTTCAATATCAAGAAGTGTATAAAAAATTGTGCCAAAGTTTACATTTGAATATTTTTATAAAATATAACTTTATCAATTAATTAAACAAATATTATTGTTGTGCACAATGAAGAGTGAATCTGAATGTGACGTCATATTATAAGTATGCATGGTTTTCCTGGTTTAAAAATAGGGCCCTAAAAATAGAATCATTGTTTTGTCTCCACCTATTGGCAGCGAAATTACAACAAGGTGATCCCAGACGGTATTATATATGCGTCTGGGTGATCGAGACTACGAAAATAGTACTTTCACTTTAACTTGAGCACGGGATAGGGCTCCATAGTACAAGGATGATACAATTAACATTCGTGAAATCAATGACAAATTTCAGAAGATTACCAGGCTGGATCTGGAAATCATTCATTCTTCAAAGGGGGATTTCCAGTGACTCACGTACTGATTATTGACCTGTGGTAAACTCTTTTATTTGGAATTAAACATAACGCAAGTTTTTTTTTAAATATTACACAGTATTCAAATATTTTTCCCCCCAAATTTTGTACAGTTTTGAAAACCAATTGTCAAGTTTTTCACGAAGATACCGTCGTTTGCAAAAACAAACTCGCAACTGAACAACGTTAAAATCATAACGTTCATTCCGATGCCGTTTTCTCGATAACAACGTCACGAAGTTTTTGTACCCTTTCTCATGAGACGGCTCATATATATGAGTTTACAAGATTATGCAACGATACAAATATAGAGATGTTCTACTATAAAATAAATATATTAATAATTACGACACAATTTTCTACCAACCATCCATTGGTAAAAAATTTTGTCGTATTTATTAATATTATACTTTGAAGATTTATTTTTCAATGATTTCTTTGTAAGCATAAACGGTCTATAATATCGTATATAGACCGACCGGAGTATATAGACAGGTCCATGGATTTACACATCTGTTCGAAAAACATAAATCACCAAATATGTGATTTGTAATCTCAGTGAAGATTATTTACGACAAGTAAGCTGCGCTTCGGTCCACATAAATTTTTGGGGCCACCAACCGATCCATATACTGCCATATGACCCGAAATGTCATGAACTGTTTTTATATATATATATTTATTTTATAGTAGAAACATCTCTATATTTGTATCGTTGCATAATCCTCTAGAATTATTATGTTAGACTCAGATCGAAGTACGTCCTCAAAGCGACGGCATATTCCTAGATCTATGGCATACGACCTCATACAATAGAAAATACATGGCCGATTTTGAAGGTACTCAAATCGGTGGCACGTACGTCATAAAATTCATGGCACGTACATTTTGGTTACTCAAAATCTAACAAGGAAAAAAATGGGTTTAACGAACGACGTAAATGCTATATTAAACTGCAATCAGTCTGGACAAATGATATTACTGCCTTCTTTTGAAACAAGTATAATGCATATGTTACAACTAGCCCAATATCACCAACGAGTTATTTTGTTATATTCTTTGTTAATAATTTAGGAAAAAATATTGTGATTTTTATAATTATAGAGATGAAACTATAACTGCATAATTTGTGAAATCTGACTTGGATGTTTTAATACGACACTAATAGAAGTCTATTTTCTTAATCTTGTTCGACGTTTTCATTGATAATTTGTTTTACCGGTTTAACTTATTGCCTAAGCATAAACGTTTTTCTCAATACGAACGACGGAATCATTTTTGGGACTAAAATAGTTTCTTTGTTATTTTTCGAAAACAAAATAAAAGAAAAACGCAACATTCGAATTATTTTTTGTTAATGTAAAAACGGATGTTTTGACCGTTAAAATGTATTCATTGCAATGACTTTTGAACCAACCATCTTCTACCTGGGATCTTGTCACCTTTGTAATTTCGATAACATTTTGTTGGAATATTTGAGCAAAGCCAAGTAACAGCGCGTCCCCAGGTATGGGCTGGTTGGTGCTACATGTATGTATAGAAGTTTTAAATTTAGTTGGGTGAGAAAATTCAAGATCAATGTATTTTATTACTTGTTTACGTTATTTATTTATATTGACACTCGACGTCCACTGTAAGTGTCCACGAAACCCTGACAAACTTAGCTCGGAAATCCCCGGCTAGAAGTCACTATTTTGATTGGTTACATCATACCTTAATGTAGCCAATCAAAAGCTCGCTTTCATTCACAACTTGGTTAGGGAATATCCCGATGTCGATTGTAAATAAACCAAACGGACGTGTTGCATAGACGATGTAAAAATCAGTGTTTTTTGTACAGTATTGTTAATAGTTTGTTATTACCGCGTTATTTATTAGTTGCGTTACGATTTCTTCCCACTCGAAATGAGTAAGAATGACTACTGCCAAACACTTGCTTCTTTCACGCAATTTCATCAGTTAATATTTTGAAGTTTTGACGCCATATGAAAATCTACTAGCTTGGGAGTTTCCTAGCTAAGTTTGTCAGGGTTTCGTGGACATATGTGGACACGGAAACCCTGACTTGTGCGGATGGACACTCAATTACTAAGGCCATTCGTTGATCAGTCTTATTTTGACAAAAACACCGTCAATTGAATTTTCAATCTTTCCGTTTTACAATTACAGATAAAGCTAAGATCTTAAAATTATATGCATGGACACAACTTTGCTTTTATATGCATTTAAAAATTAAGAAAAAACAACGAAATACATTATGTAGATTTTCACAAATGTTTCATAACAACAAATTTATGAGTGTACGAGCTTGACTTTGGGCAAGGTACTTTTGAATCAAGCGTTAGTGACAAGGGTTGCAAGTTTAGTATGGAGTTGACATTAGTAAATCACTACACCTAATCAGTATAACAGGACGCCATGTTATAACAGATAAAAGGCTGAAATAGTTGACCAATGCATACATTAAGAAAAGACGAATGCAAGGTTAGGATATAAGTCATATTTGTCTGCCATTCGACCTTGCCTATTATAAATAATACTGAAATAGACTAATATAAACTGTTTAGAGGTTACATAATTCAGGTAAATTTTTTTAGTTGCAATAAGTAGAAAACCTATATTTCGTTCTATCGTCAAGATATAGCGGATACAATTGGCGTGAAACCTAAGGCAAACTAAATATTTAAAAATGCAAACTGTACATTTCAATATTTTGGTGCAATTAAATTTGCATGCTGTATACGTATTGCACTAACAAGTATTGAGTAAGACAAAACGTGTTGTAGTAAATTTAATAACCTTGTTGTTGCATTATAATAATTGAAATATAAATATCCACATCACAGTAAGAAGAATGATCGAACAACTTTGTAGTCATTGCCTGAACGACCACAGGAATTCCAAATTTGAATAGTTTTGTTTTGTGGTATCCATTATATTGTTACTGTTGAAACAGATACTACTCTAGAATGTCAAATTAGGTTGACGATGATGTCTAGTTCCAGGTGGCCAATAGATATACGAGACCCGTATAGTCTGTTTGAAGTATCCTTAATAACAACATAAAAAGTAATGAAATGTCATAAAAGACACCAAGAGTATAAAATTTACTACTTCAGAGGCACGTTAATCTAACCAATACTAATTACGTGGCGCAAAAATAAAAATAAATATATATATAGAACAAAACATTGATTTTGATCTTTTGTAAAAAGAACTAGCATATTATTGAGGGGTCTCTAGAAATTATCGTAAGGTATGGAATGTTTACCACAATCGAATATATTGGGATATAAAGAGTAGAGGTTTCTTTTCCAAGTAGACCATGGTTATCCAATTATCTATTATTCATGACAATTTTGTCCTTACGCCACATTATATCATCAAGCCTTCACCTTATTACCAGTATAATTATCTCGCTACACGTGCGGGGTTATTAAGTTAGATGTTTGTCAAATATTAATAATAAATCGGCAATATCGTAGTACTAGTCTGATATCTTGGGAAATACATTTTTGTTCAATTTCAAATAACAAATAATGATCGACCCCATTCAATACTTACCAGCTTGTCAACAATTAACTTCATTAATAACTGTGCAAATGCAACACAAGTAAACACAAGAAGGTTATGTATGTCTTCAATTGCATTCGGGTCACGAAATATCAAAACTTGTTTTATCATAGGAAAAATGGGCAATGGTATAACTTCAGCTACATTTCATTTTTTTATTTTTTATTGCAATTGTAGTTTAATATTAGATAGTGGCGTTAAAATTAATATATAAACATATATGACGTAACATGGCTGTCAAATTTTGCATAGTATGGAGCAGGTCAACTTATAGTACTGAAATTAATTATAATAAAATTATATTACCAAAAGCCAATTTGTAACGGTTGATTCCAAAAATGAAGTAAAAAATCAGCATGTGCACTTTTCGAAAGATCTCATTATGTGCACGAATACTGAAAAGCTGACCATATATGAAAAAACGCTAGTAAAATTGTACACATTGAAAAGTAACTATTGGAGATTTAAAGGAATTGAGAATAATAATGTCGTATTTTTAACCTTTTTAGTTGCATGCAATGTGTATCTTTGACTGGAAAACTTCTTGTGATGCTTAGAATAACAACAATAGTAATAAAGTGCAAGTCATAGAAACATCTAAATGCATTTATTCTCGTATTAATTGATTTTTACCGTCGTTTTGAATTTTGTGAACGGTTGTTTGAAACATAATATTATATTCCTTTTAGCATTTATTTTAATGCCGTTATGAATTTTGAACAAAACAAGTAATGATATTCTACTGAGGCATCTGTTTGCTTGTGTAGTGTCGTAATTGCACGAGCTGGAGTAATGCTTTAAACAGCTTCATTTAATTGCAATTTAAAAAATCCGAAACAATCAAACCGTAAATTCTGAACAAGGTGTCATAGCCGGTGGGCCCTGTCGTGATACATATATTTCTTAACGGCCTTAAAGTCCTGAAGGCGACTGCTAAAATTTAAAAGTGATGTCTTCAATCATGCCATCATAAACCCTGTTTTAGTAACATTCCTGACAGCAAGCACACTATAACAAAAATCTTGAGAACCTAATCTATTGAGAGATGTATGCTCCATAATGAAGGTCTTGTTGGAATGATGCCACACAAAAATTGAAAATGCACAATAGAAACATCAATGTTATTCCTTTTATCGTAATATTTTGTTCTCAGTCAATTCCTAAGTGTTTGTCAAAGTATGAGGCAGTTCTATGTGTCTGTGCGGTGTTGTTGCATATTGAATGAACCTTGACTAAGTTTTCCACGTCGATTTCAAACTATAGTAACTTGAAGACTTTTAATGATAATCTCTCCAATTCTAGAAATTGCGTCAAAAACAAAGCGTTTTGTATCAGCATCTAGAGGATAAGATATAATTCAATTAAAGTGCGTCAAATACAAACTTTGTTCACAGTGGAATACAACTTTTTTTTCAACTATATTGCGATTCAGAAATGATATAAGTAAATCATCATTTTGGAAATGACATAAGTCTGTTAATAATGCTAGTAAAAACCTTATGAGGTAAGGCAGCTCACTAATCCAAGGCATGATAAGGTAGGTTAAAGATAATTATCTACTCTCGGCTCGCTTTGTTCATAAGATTTCTAAAAGTACAATCTTTTAACTTATTTTATGACCGGCATACTTATTCTAAGTGCAGTGAAATACGTCAGTATTTACTTTACATTAGCGGTGGAACCATGGAGTGCCTACTGAATCAAAGCTGGTCATTTTGTTGTATTCTGGTCTCAGATTAGTCATATCGATCGCGTTTTTTTTTGTAATGTTCACATTATTTTCCACTTTCGTAAGAAGTTCGTCTGCGGATATACTATACGACCCCTACTTCAATAATAGATAGTATAAAATTCAATAACAATATTAAACGTACGCTTGATATTTCGTTTGCGATTACTGGACTTGTGTTTTCTAATTTCAAATTTCGGCTGACTCACTTTCTTTTTTAGTGGTTTTGGTTTTTGTTGTGTATGTTTGTCAATATCCGCATTTGTAATTTTGTCTTGACTTTTGGTGGATGAGAAAATAAGGTACTTAAGGTTTGTATCCGTGTCAATAAATTTGATTTTTTACTTGTTTAAATGGGTCTATTTTTTAGTGTGGTAGAAAGACGTATGAAAAAACGCCGACCTGCTTTCGGAACCTGGCAATGCTGGTGAATTAAGATTGGAGTTGAGCGCACCCTGCCACAGGGAGACTCGAACCCACAACCTCAAAGTTGAAAGACCACGTGATCAAAAGTAGTCGTAATACCTTTCTAATCGACCGGCGAGTCCCATCAACTAATCTAACAATATGTAGTAAGTATGTCATAAAATATGATTCTACATTCCCCACAGCATTATTTTTATACATGTACTTTCAGTAAATTATTGTAAAAAAAGATAAATACTTATCAAAGCATACAGAAGCAACTTTGATAATAATATACGCTTTCAGTAAATGTTGCTGAAGCGTCATTCGATTTTCGAAAAATAGTGAAGATACCACTAAGTACAGTTCATAAGGTATCGACGTCCTCAATTCTGAAAAGAGAGAATGTTAACAAACGTCACCTATTGTTTCTCGCTGATATATTCAAATCACCTTAAATATTTGAGTATATCATTAAGTTGGTAGTTGAATGAATGCATAACTTCCTTTTGGCATTTGTAAAGGCATATTTAGAACGTAAACATTCGTACATACAATTATGAGTGAGTCATATTATAGCCAATGCATACCGTATTTTGTGCATTATATTATTTATATAATATTCTTGTGCGAAAAGTAAACAGATTAAAATTTTTTATGTGCGTGATACCTTGTATAGTTTTCCTTTAAAAATGAAAAAAAAGGAATGCAACAAAGGGGCTTCATCTAATGGCTTACTCTGTTGTAAATGATTAAGAGGGTTATTTATTTTAGAAGAGAGCTCTTGATTTGTAGGTTAAATAAATAGACACAACTTTTAAACTTGAAATGCTATAAATTGTATTTCACAAACGTACGTTACTTATATGAATCATTAAATGTCTTTATGGTAGCTATAACCTTACTTTGAGCGTTACTTTATCTATGTTCAATGTTCTTATTTGGAATCCAATAGTCTATTATCACTGAATATACATGATTGAAACACAACGACTAGCAACTAAGGAACGCGATACTTCATTGTTAAAAACAAACACTATAATACGAGCAGTTAAGTTTTGAAAATGAGTAATGCAATGTTTTATTATGTTATCTTTAAACTGTGATACATTTATAAATTATAAATTTATTAAGATGTATTTTATGATCGTTCATAATACTCAAACAAATTAACTATTAAAGCTCAACATTTTATAATTTGAACTGGCAAATATATAGTTATCCTTAAATACATGTATATATTTCTGACAAACCTGGTTTACAAGTAAAATTGTGCTAAAATATTTTGTTCTTTGTGTTTGTATTTTGACAGTATGTCAAAGGGAACTATGTGTATTATTTTGGTCCAGGTATCAAATGAAATGGTTCTTTAAAGTTATTAAATACTCATCTCTGTTATGCATTTTATTCAGCTCAAACTGTCATGACTGTGTCACATCATCATGGAAATTATCATCTATAAATAAGAATACTATCAAATACTTTTTTGAATAGAAAAGACTACTTAACACATAAACAAACATAATAAAAAGTAAGCCATATACAGTTGTAAGCATGGGTAAAACATGAAATGTCATATGTTGACAATTTACGGACAAATTATTTATAAAAACAATCAAGGCAAAAAACGTTTAAAAAATATATCAAAAAGTAAAAATAAAACAATTAAACAATTAAACAAAGAAGCATGCGTTCTTTATAATGTCTAAATTATATTGTTTACTTTTACTCTACATAGCGTTTCGTTATGGTCTCGTGGTAACATAATGTGTATAATGTGCGAAACGCATATTATAAATGACATGGTCGCCATTCATTCAAAAGTGAATGGTAACATTTCTTCAAACATATCAGTCACCAAAGCAGCGAAATGTATTTTGCAATATCAATGACTTACAAGTAAATACTGGTACGCTGAAAAATTCATGGTACGCACAAATAAACATAGATAGACTGAGAAGAATGTATCAGACATTCCGCTGTGATTTAACAGAATTATATAAAGCAAAACTCTCATAAGGATATAGAAGATTTAAAAAAAATATATGTTTATCTCAAAACTTCAGCACGCTTAAGTTAAATATTGACTGCCAATAATTCAAAGTTTTACTCCGAATTGTAAAAGGATCTGTTACTTGTTCTTACAATTCTAGCCGTCAATCAGTTTTGAGGCTGTGATATATCTGACCAAATGCAAGGAAAATTATGATGATTAAACATTATTGCAATGAAATGTAATTTCCAGTAAGATGTGAATAAAAAGTTAAAAAAGAAAACCCATTAAATCAGCCATAATATGGAGGTTTCTTTGTGAAAGGAACATGACGTATCACTCTCCTGTAAAATGTGTAAGTGTGCCTGATGATACAATCATATTATTTTAAATTATAATTGCAAATTGGCTGCGTAACATTTATCAAACATTTGATATATAATATGAAAAGATTTATGATTTAGATTATACATCGTGTTTCACATCACTCTCAACATTTTTGCAGACGATCAGGTTTTATTTTGTAAGGAAGCTGAAATACACGCTAAAAACTCTCGACCTCTGGGAATGTATTGTCAAATATTATATGAGGAAACACAATTTTAGAACAACGATGTTTTTTTTGTATTCGGGTTGCTCGGTTATTGTTTTTAAGTTTTTGTTTTTGTCCAGTCTTAAATATATTGCTTTTTCAGTATTGATACAAATGTATAATAAATTTAATATAATCGTTTTTTGACTTAAAAGTGTATTTGGTTTTTTTTGTAATAAGGACAGGGTGAATCTATCATCTCGTATTCATGACAATGCTGTCCTTGCGCAATGTTATGTTAGAAACCTCTACCTTACTTTCATAATACTAATCTCACACGTGTGGGTCATAAGGTTAAACATGTGCGATGTTGATAACAAAGAAAACGTTATAAGGTTAGAAACGTATAACACTTAAAAATATTTTCTGATATACAAATAAAAATAAACAAAATAGAAATTTTTACACCAAATGAGTAATCCCGTGATGAAAATATGTTCACAGTATTTTATACATAATTATTAAAAACTATGCAATTTTACGATTTTTTTCCTTATTGCATATAATCTAAGGTGAATGGCTTTATTGCATATAAGAACTGTGGTATCAAAATGGTACTTAGTAAAATATAAACGATAATTGACCTATCGTTGCTGCTCAGTTTTAAATTTATCTTTGTTCGAAAATACCAGTGAAAGAGTTAATTAAACCCTGTTTAGTAGCAAAAGGAACATATTGTTGGCAAAAACTAAGACAATTCTTTTTCAGTAATGAGCCTCGGAGGTTAAAAAGACTTATTAATCTACTAAAAATCAACAGCACATTTATACTGATAATTGCGCGTTCGAGCCTCACTATGAATATGATGTGCTAATTTGCATTATTTATTGGCAAGCATCGAACAAGGTCAGATGCATTCAGACTGTTACGTAAGTTCATATGTTTAGACGATTTACAGAATCAAAAACAGCCGCACAGCGCGTCGCCTGTTGATAAATATGGATCCCTTTCGATGAGGTGTCAGGTTATAATTTAAAAAAGAATGACCCATAATAAGTGACGTGTTTGGAGATGCTACGTTAAATTTGCTGTATAGTTTGCAGTTGATAGGTAGTAAGGAAATATAACCAAACACTTCTGATCTATTGCACGAAAACTAATTATATGACTGTTTCGTTACCTAATACGTATGCATTTTCATTGAACAGTACAAAGTACACTGAAATATGATCAAAGACAGTGATATTGCTCTTATTAACAGCTAAAGTGGACCACAAGTTTTTACCCAACTTGTAGCAACGTACAAAAGGTGATAAAACAAATCAATTCATTTATGTGCATAACACTTTTGCTAGCACAAAACTCTATTAATATATTGTCTGCGTTTTTAATGAATAGTTGTGTACTCAAGTAATCCTTGTTGTCGAAGAAAACTATTTGTATAAATGTCAATAGAGGGAAGTCCCGTAGTAAACATTGCATAAGATTAAATTCTTGTCTCTATCAAGATTTTTTAAGCTCCTGTTTTAGAAGACAATTTTCCACCCATTACTCTATTGGTTCATTTATTTCCGAATTGATTTCATGTTTATTGACTTGATGCAGTATTTTTTCATGACTACAGCTGATCTTTCTTCCTTGCTTTTGCAAAGCAAACGAATGACGCAAAAATCATCTCCAGTAATTTGAAATCCATTTTTATTTGAACAACTGAAATGAATAACAAATAGAGATCGACATTGGTCCTGCAGCAATTTTCGTCTACTGAAATCGATTCATCAGTCTCGGCAAAAAGCTTACAAATTATGTAGATAATATAGAAATAAGTTTTCCTAGCCTGCGGGTCTCTATTATTTACACATGCACATCTTATACAAAATATACAAGGCTAGAAAATTGTATATGGGGCAAGCGCTAGACGACAACAAAAACCTTTTATAAGTATTAATTAATTCACAAACAGCAAAATATTTTGTGAAAAGAGTTTGCTTATTTTATGCATGATAAATAACTCGAAGTTTATTATGTTCGTTTGTTTTTGCCATAAATGTCACCCTAACGTAAACGCTAACCTCCTGATCGTGTTTAGAAATTATGGGGTTATCACGTGACGTAAATCGTACGTTACGCAAATCAACCAATTTAGGAACGTTAACATAAGCTTTGATATAATATATTGCACAGAGGTAGGATGATCCCAATCCTCAGAATATAACATGGGAATAATGAATAACATGACACACGCTTTTTTATAGAACGGTAATCAAGATAAACAAAAGAGAACACCAGTTGCATAGCACACATAAATAAACTTGGATAAATTATATTGTCCAATTTTAAGACACCAATACAAGTATATAGTATTAACAGCAATGGCCGAAACAATGAATTATATAATTATTATTGTATGATTATAATATTATACATTTGTCGCACTGTACCGTGTTGTTTCGGTTGTTTTAGGTGTTTTAAGTTTTTATCGATCTAAAGAAATATTGATATGAACTTAAACATATCAAGAAGACTAATGGCTAAGTCAATACTGAGTCAACACAGAGTCGGTTCATTCTATCCTCAAAGTTGTTTTGGACTTCAAGCTTAATGTCCAGGGTTGCCTACTATACTACCCCCTTCTCAGAAAAAAATGCACGTCATGATATAAAATGCCGTCTTATACTCAATTCAAACATAAACATCACAGTAAAACTTTGAAACTACAACCAGTCACTATTAAATATTTTAAAACAAATTGCAGACTTTAACACTTTTTCGCTAAGTTTTCTTTCTAAAATTTGAAACACTAAAAGATGTTACAACAAAAGTTGTTCCGATGTTGTCAGCAATAGATCTCGACAGCTGTCATATCGCGAAAAGGATTTTTGATGGCTTCATAAAGAGGCGTTTTTCTTTTGTAATATGTAAGCCATTTATATACAGTTGCAATTCATTTACCAGGTGCTCTAGATGCTTGTGGTTTTTATTGTTATTCTAAAAAAGTGGAGTTCAATTTAATTTGCTACAACAGACATTCAGACAGGATCTTCAATAGGTGATTATAAATGTCCCCAAGTAGCAAAATGAACTAAAAACCTTCTACTTTCATTAAAACTATAACCAACGAAGGTAATGATGGAAAACAGGATTTTAGATCACCTATTTTGAATCAGCCTTAATTAAATTTAGATGAATGCATGCTAATGTAAAACAGGACCATCGAACATCACAGACATACGAAGATGTATCTTAAGTTCTGAAGGACTTGGCTGAAAACTATTTTTAATAGTAAATTATTCTTAAGTCAAAACCAAAGTCGTGCGAATTGGACCCAATCACTACATATCTTCTTAAAAACTGTTTAAACAACATCGTTCATTTCATCACGGAATTAATCAACAAATCATTCACCAAGGAATCCATTCCGCAAGCATTCAAAGAGGCCATAGTACGACCGCTGCTAAAAAAATCCGGATTAGATCAAGACGTGTTCAAAAACTATCGTCCAGTATCAAACTTGTCGTTCTTATCTAAGATTCTTGAAAAGATGTTTGCGGCCCGTCTGGAATATCACCTTCAGTTGAATTCGCTTTTGGACAATTGCAATCCGCTTACCGCACAGGGCATTCTACCGAAACAGCTCTTTTGCGAGTGCACCACGACATTGCGTGGGCATTGGACAAGAACTCTTGTGCGGTTCTAGTAATGTTGGATTTGTCAGCAGCGTTTGACGTAATTGGCTATGCAGATGACACGCAGGTATATCTTGTGATTGAACCACTAGACAACTGGTCAGACATAGCTAGTCGCATGGAAGCATGTCTGGCAGACATCAGTGACTGGATGCGTTCAAATCTATTGAAACTGAATCAAGATAAGACCGAGTTGATTGTCTTAACCCCCAAACACCGTGTAAAGGACTTCTCAGACTGTCACGTTTCTTTTGATGGAACAGTTGTTAGCGATATTTCTTGTGTCAGAAACCTGGGTATGTATTTTGATAAGACCTTAAGCATGGAAAACCAGGTTAGCGCTACAGCAAAATCGTGCTTCTTTTACATACGGAATATCGGACGAATTAGGCCATATATTACCAACGATGCTTGTAAGACTTTGATCAACTCTTTGGTCACTTCAAGACTAGACTATGGAAATGCCATGTTGTATGGACTGCCTGCCAATCTTACGAACAAACTACAACGTGTTCAAAATACAGCAGCCCGTGTAATATAAAGAACCAAAAAGCATGAGCATATTACACCTACACTCGTCTCCCTTCATTGGCTCCCTGTGCAATACCGTTGCCAATATAAGATTCTTATATACGTTTTCAAATGTCTCCGGGGTACTGCCCCATCATACTTACAGGAATTAGTGCGTGTGTACAAACCATCACGTTCACTACGATCAGTGAACAGTGCGCCTCAACTAACTGTACCTCGAGTTCACTATTGTCATGACAATTCAATTTATAATATCCCATTTCATTATCGTATGATTTTTTTAATTGATTTTTGAATTACTTGCGGTATTTTCTTCTTCTTTTAACTTAATTTTGTAATGTTTTCTATTGATAAGTACTTTTAATTATTATTTTTTTTTAAATCGCTTTCAAGTAAAGTCTAATTTTTAATCTGTTTTTGTCGATGCTTTACATAATTTAAACGTTTTTATTAAATTTATTTAATTATTTATTTAATTATTTATTTATTTATTAAATTTATTTATTTATTTATTTAATTTTATTTGTTCCTTGATGCTTTGTTGTTGCATGTTGTAAAGCGCTTAGGGTGATTTGTATATTATATTAGGCGCTATACAAAAAACTTGTAATAATAATAATAATAATAATAATAATAATAATAATAATAATAATAATAATAATAATAATACAAGGCTTGATAATGTTGATTACTACAATTGATTAACCTTTTATGAATGTTTGAAGTACTCTTCTCCCCTGTTTCAAAATGGAAAATATGTGAAAATAAGAGCAGAAAAAGAAGAACTTAAATGAAAAGAAGAAATTTTTTATCTGCGCTCGTCAACCCTTATTATTCAGTCAATATTGGAAGTGCAAACTTTTAGAAGAAATGGTTCAATCATTAAAAATTCATGTTACAAAGCGATTATCATCATTTATCATAGCAACTAAACCACGTTTACCCATATCGCCATGTTGTTATAAATCAAGTCACATGCACGATGATCCTACCTAGCTTTACAATTTGTAACAAAAATGGCATATTCAGAAATGTAAATAAATATCAAAATGAAAATTTTTTAAACTTCATATTCTGTGAGTAAATTCTTTTCAGTTCTTGTTTAATAATATTGCATATTAATCATTTTTTATACGCAATACGGGAATATGAATACATTTGTAACGAATATAGTGTCGCGGTTTGTTAGTATAACCTAACAACGCATCAATACGAGACCATCACATATGCCCAGGCTGGTGACACGCTGGACAGGTCTGGTGATTGTTCAATGATAGATAATGAGTTTACTTGTATGGAATTAAAATCAATCTTTTACATGCTCAGGTTTTCTATTATGTGTGTAATTGTCACAGAACTAGTTGACAAAATATTTAGAAAATTAGGAAAATAAGAAATTGAATTTTTGATTGGTCGGTATAGCAATGTTGTGAGGTGAATTATAAATAAATATTTACATTATGAAGATCGTATGCAAGTTATCTTTTTTAATTTACAAGTTACATTGTAGTATCAAAAGCAAGGCAGGTGTAAAAATTCTGCTTACCCAGTTGATATCATGTGAAACTCTCAGAGAAACTTGTAACTTTTGAAAGTTGCTTCTTCATACGATTTCACCAACTAGACTCTGTGATGCACACATGATATCTACAAATTTTCATCCTTCGGAATAGAAATTGATGCTTTTGGTAATTTATATTAAGTAACTTTAGTAACTGTGCATAGAACAAAAATAGTTTACTTGGAGTTTTGATTTTCCCACACCTTTTTGAGAAACAATGTTGCCTATATTGTCTATTGGAGAAAATACGCAGTGAAAGCCTTGATCTTAGCAGGAAAATTATCTATTTGAGGAATACACAGTGTATGCCTTGATCTTAGTCAGGAAAGTTGTCTATTGAAGAGAATACACAGTGTAAGCCTTGATCTTAGGCAGGAAAGTTTTGTATTGGAAGGACTACACAGTGTAAGCCTGCCTTTGATTTTAGGCAGGAAAGTTATCTATTCGAAGGAATACGCACTATAAGCCTTGACTTTATGCCAGAAAGTTGTCTATTGGAAGGAATAAACTGTATAAGCCTTGATCTTTGGCAGTGGTCTATTGGAGGTAATACACATTGTAAGTCTTCATCTTAGGCATGAACATTGTCTGTTGGAGGGAATAATCAGTGGAAGTCTTGATCTTAGGCAGCAGAAATGTATATTTCAAGGATACACAGTGTAAGTAATTGACTATAGGAGGAAATACACAGTGAAAGCAGTGATCTTAGACAGGAAAATTGACTATTGGAGGGAAAACACAGTGTAAGCCTTGATCTAAGGCAGGAAAGTTGTCTATTGGAAAGAATACACAGTGTAAGCGTTGATTTTAGGCCGAAAAAGTGTCTATTGGAGGGAATACACAGTGTAAGCCTTGATCTAAGGCAGGAAAGTTGTCTATTGGAAGGAATACACAGTGTAAACCTTGATCTTAGGCCGAAAAAGTGTCTATTTGAGGGAATACACAGTGTAAGCCTTGATCTTAGACAGGAGAATTCTCTATTGGAGGGAATACACAGTGTAAGCCTTGATCGTAGGCCGAAAAAGTGTCTATTGGAGGGGATACACAGTGTAAGTCTTGATCTTAGGCAGGAGAATTGTCTATTGGAGGGATTACACAATGTACGCCTTGATCTTAGGCAGGAAAAATATATATTGCAGGGAAAACACAGTGTAGGCCTTGATTTTAGGCAGGTAAATTGTCTATAGGAGGAAATACACAGTAAAAGCCTTGATCATAGACAGCAAAATTGTCTGTTGGAGGGAATACATAGTGTAAGCTTTGATCGTAGGCATGAAAATTGTCTTTTGGAAGGAATACACAGTGTAAGTCTTGATCTTAGACAGAGAAATTGTCTTTTGGAGGAAATACACAGGGTAAGCCTTAATCGTAGGAAGGAAAGTTGTCTATTGAAAGGAATACACAGTGTAAGCATTGATCTTAGGCGGGAAATGTGTCTTTTGCGAGGGAATACACGGTGTAAGGCTTGATCTTAGGCTGACAAAATGTATATGTCAGGGAATACACAGTGTAAGCCTTGATGTTAGACAGGAACATTGTCTATTGGAGGGAATACACAGTGTAAGCCTTAATCGTATACAGGAAAGTGTCTTTGCGAGGGAATACATAGTGTAAGTCTTGATCTTAGGCAGGAAAGTTGTCTATTGGAAGAAATACACAGTATAAGCCTTGATCTTAGGCAGGAAAATTGTCTATTGGAAGGAATACACAGTGTAGGGTTTGATCTTAGGCAGGAAAGTTGTCTATTGGAAGGACTACACGATGTAAGCCTTGATCGTAAGAAGGAAATTTTGTCTATTGGAATGAATACACAATGTAAGCCTTGATCTTAGGCAGGAAAGTTGTCTATTGAAGGGAATAATAAGTGTTAGTCTTGATATTAGGCAGGAAAATTGTCTGTTGGAGGGAATATTAATTGTAAATCTTTATCTTAGGCAGGAACATTGTCTATTGGAAGGAATATGCCGTATAAGCCTTGATCTTAGGCAGGAAAGATGTCTATTGAAGGAATACACACTGTAAGCCTTAATCTTAGGCAGGAAAGTTGTCTATTGGAAAGAATACGCTGTATAAGCATTGATCTTAGTCAGTAGAATTGTCTGTTGGAGGGAATACACCATGTAAGCCACATTGTATATCTTGATCTTAGGCAGGAACATTGTCTATTGGACAGTATAATCAGTGTAAGTCTTGATCTTAGGCAGAAAAGTTGTCTATTGTAGGGAATTACACCATATAAGCCTTGATCTTCGACAGGAAAATAGCCTGTTGGAGGGAATACACAGTGTAAGCCTTGATTTTAGGCAGACAAATTGTCTTTGTGAGAGAATGCACATTGTATGTCTTGATCTTAGGCAGGAACATTGTCTATTGGAGGGAATACAAAGTGTAAGCCTTGATCGTAGGTAGGAAAGGTGTCTATTTGAAGGAATACAGAGTGTAGGCCTTGATCTTAGGTGGGAAAAGTGTCTTTGCGAGGGAATACACAGTGTAAGCCTTGATCTTAGGCGGGAAATGTGCCTTTGCGAGGGAATACACAGTGAAAGCCTTGGTCTTAGGCACGAAAGTTGTCTATTGGAAGGAATACTGAGGGTAAGCATTGATCTTAGGCGTTAAAAGTGTCTTTGCGAGGGAATACACAGTAAAAGCCTTGATTTTAAGCAGGTAAAATGTCTAGTGCAGGGAATAAACAGCGTAAGCCTTCATTTGAGGCAGGAACATTGTCTTTTAGAATGAATACACAGTGAAAACCGTGATCTTAGACAAGTAATTGGCTCTTGGAGGGAATACACAGTGTAAGCCTTGATCTTATGCAGGAAAGTTGTGTATTGGAAGGAATACACAGTGTAAGCCTTAATCTTATGCAGGAAAAGTGTCTTTGCGAGGTTATAGACCGTGTAAGCCTTGATCTTAGGCAGGAAAGTTGTTATACACAGTGTAAGCTTTGATGTTAGGCAGGAAGGTATCTATTGGGAAGAATACACAGTGTAAGCCTTGACCTTAGGCAGGAAAGTTGTCTGTTGGCAGGAATACACAATGTAAGCATTGATCTAGGCAGGAACATTGTCTATTGGAGGGAATAAGCAGTGTAAGTCTTGATCTTATGCAGAAAAATGACTATTGGAGGGAATACAAAGTGTAGGCCTTGATAAGAGGCAGGAAAGTTGTCTTTCGGAAGGAATGCACAGTGTAAGCCTTGATCTGCGGCAGGAAAGTTGTCTATTGGAAGGAATGCATATTGGTAGCCTTGATCTTAGACAGGAAAATTTTCGTTTAGAGGGAATAATCAGTGTAAGTCTTGATCTTAGGCTGGAAAATTGTATATTGATAGGAATACACAGTGTAAGCCTTAATCTTTTGCAGAAAAGTTGTCTATTGGAATGACTACACCGTGTAAGCCTTTATTTTAGGCAGGAAAGTTTTCTATTGGGAGGAATACACACTGTAAGCCTTGATCTCATGCAAGAAAGTTGTCTATTGGAGAGAATAATCAGTGTTAGTCATAATCTTAGGCAAGAAAATTGTCCGTTTGAGGGAATACACCGTGTAAGCCTTGATCTTATGCAGGAAAGTTGTCTATTTGAAGGAATACACGGTGTAATCCTTGATCTTAGGCAGGAAAGTTGTCTATTGGAAGGACTACACCGTGTAAGCCTTGATCTTAGGCAGGAAAGTTTTCTATTGGAAGGAATACACACTGTAAGCCTTGATCTTATGCAGGAAATTTGTCTATTGGAGCGAATAATCAGTCTTAGTCATGATCTTAGGCAAGAAAATTGTCTGTTGGAAGAATACACGGTGTAAGCCATGATCTTAGGCAGGAAAGTTGTTTATTCGAAGGAATACACTGTATAAGCATTGATCTTAGTCAGTAGAATTGTCTGTTGGAGGGAATGCACATTGTAAGCCTTGATCTTATGCAGGAAAATTGTCGATCGAAGGAAATGCACATTGTAAGTCTTGATTTTAGGCATGAACATTGTCGATTAGAGGGAATAATCAGTGTAGGTCTTGATCTTAGGCAGCAGCTAAAATGAATATTGCAGGGAATACACAATGTATACCTTGATCTTTGCCAGGAAAATTATTTATTGGAGGGTATACACAGTGAAAGCTTTTATCTTAGACAGGACAATTGTCTATTGGAGGGAATACACAGTGTAAGCCTTAATCTTAGGGAGGAAAGTTGTCTATTGGAAGGAATACACAATGTAAGCCTTGATCGTAGGTAGAAAAGGTGTCTATTGGAAGGAATACAGAGTGTAAGCCTTGATCTTAGGTGGGAAAAGTGTCTTTGCGAGGGAATACGCAGTGTAAGCCTTGATCTTAGGCAGGCAAATTGTCTATTGGTGCGAATACACAGTGAAAGCCTTGGTCTTAGGCAGGAACATTGTCTATTGGAGGGAATAAGCAGTGTAAGTCTTCATCTTAGGCAGAAAAATGACTTTTGGAGGGAATACAAAGTGTAAGCCTTAATCTTATGCAGGGAAGTTGTCTTTTGGAAGGAATGCACAGTGTAAACCTTGATCTTAGGCAGGAAAGTTGTCTATTGGAAGGAATGCATATTGTTAGCCTTGATCTTAGACACGAAAATTGTCTTTTGGAGGGAATACTCAGTGTAAGTCTTGATCTTAGACAGGAAAATTGTTTATTGATAGGAATACACAGTGTAAGCCTTGATCTTGGACAGGAAAGTTGTCTGTTGGAGGGAATACACAGTGTAAGCCTTGAACTCATGCAGGAAAGTTGTCTATTGGAGAGAATAATCAGTGTTAGTCATGATCTTAGGCAAGAACATTGTCCGTTGGAGGGAATACACCGTGTTAGCCTTGATCTTATGCAGGAAAGTTGTCTATTGGAAGGAATACATAGTGTAATCCTTAATCTTAGGCAGGAAATGTGTCTATTGGAAGGAATGCACATTGTAAGCCTTGATCTTAGACAGGAAAATTGTCTGTTTTTAAGGAATACAACGTATAAGCCTTGATCTTATGCAGGAAAATTGTCTGTTGGAGGGAATACACCAAGTAAGCCTTACTTTTAGGCAGGAAAATTGTCTTTTGGAAAGAATGCACATTGTAAGCCTTAATCTTAGGCAGGAGAATTGTCTATTGGAGGGAATACGCAGTGTACATGATCTTAGGCAGGTAAAATGTCTATTGGAGGGAATACACAGTATAAGTCTTGATCTTATTCAGGAAGATTGTCTATCGGAGGGAATAATCATTGTAAGTCTTGAACTTAGGCAGTAAGATATGTGAATTGCAGGGCATACACGCTGTAAGCCTTGATCTTAGGCAGGCAAATTGACTATTGGAGGGACTACACAGTGAAAGCCTTGATCTTATAAAAGGAAAATTGTCTGTTGGAGGGAATACACCGTGTAAGCCTTGATTTTAGGCAGGCATATTGTCTGTTGGAAGAAATGCACATTGTAAGCCTTGATCTTAGGCAAGAGAATTGTATATTGGAAGGAATACACAGTGTAAGCCTTGATCTTAGACAGACAAATTGTCTATTGGAAGGAATACGCAGTGAAAGCCTAGGTCTTAGACAGGAAAATTGTCTATTGAAGGGAATTAACAGTGTAAGCCTTGATCTAAGGCAGGAAAGTTGTCTATTGGAAGGAATACACAGTGTAAGCGTTGATCTTAGGCCGAAAAAGTGTCTATTGGAGGGAATACACAGTGTAAGCCTTGATCTAAGGCAGGAAAGTTGTCTATTGGAAGGAATACACAGTGTAAGCCTTGATCTTAGGCAGGAAAGTTGTCAATTGGAAAGAATACACAGTGTAAACCTTAATCGTATGCAGGAAAAGTCTCTTTGTGAGGTAATAGACCGTGTAAGCCTTGATCTTAGGCAGGAAAGTTGTCTATTGGAAGGCATACACAGTGTTAGCCTTGATCTTAGGCAGGAAAGTTGTCTATTGAAGGAATACACACTGTAAGCCTTGATCTTAGGCAGGAACATTGTCTATTGGAGGGAATTATCAGTGTAAGTCTTGATCTTAGGCAGACAAATGACTATTGGAGGGAATACAAAGTGTAGGCCTTGATAAGAGGCAGGAAAGTTGTCTTTTGGAAGGATTGCACAGTGTAAGCCTTGATCTTAGGCCAGAAAGTTGTCTATTGGAAGGAATGCCTATTGTAAGCCTTGATCTTAAACAAGAAAATTGTCTTTTGGAGGGAATAATCAGTGTGAGACTTGATCTAAGGCAGGAAAATTGTCTATTGATAGGAATACACAGTGTAAGCCTTGATCTTAGGCAGGAAAGTTGTCTATTGGAGGGAATAATTAGTGTAAGGCATGATCTTAGGCAAGAAAATTGTCTGTTGGAGGGATACACCGTGTAAGCCTTGATCTTATGCAGGAAAGTTGGTTATTGGAAGGAATACACAGTGTAATCCTTGATCTTATGCAGGAAATTTGTCTGTTGGAAGGAAAACACAGTGTAGGCCTTGATCTTAGGTAGGAACAGTGTAAGCACACAAAACATAAGAAAATGGTTGATAATAAAAAGGTAATAGATGACATTGACCTTTGACCCTGTGAAATGTGCAAGGTCAAGGTCAATTATGACCAATAGCGAAGATCTGATGCTCATATATATTATACTTATTTAAATATCGCTTTTCGAAATCATTGGTCAAGGGAGATAACTGTCATAAAATGTTAATCAAACTTGATGAGGATTCAAGATCTTCAAGACCTCAACCGATGATGACCAACAGTGTTATCTATTACGGTTTAAAAAATTATCATCACACACGCTATTTGTGACAGGGAAGATAAAAGTGAAGACAAGGTGTTCTGTGTGTCAGGTTTGACAGGGTAAAATGCATAATTGAAATGTTTAATACCTCCATAGCACAAGACATGTCGTGCAATTTGTATAGCGCAAAGAAAACGTGGCGGAAAGAAAAAATAATAAGAAACAAACAAACACTTTATGGCTTCCCACTTTGAAAGTGCAAAGCCTTAATAATAAGAAGAAACTGACTAGCAACTGCAAAGATTTAGTAAGCCCGTATGTACGTATTGGTTTTTTCTCAATCAGTTATATCTAAAAGACTATTTCATTTCATACGGTTTAACAACTATGCTGTTTCTGTGGTTTATTTTTACTCTTTGTTATTTGTTTGATTAAGAGTCAATCAACCGGTAAGTGTATGTTTATATATAAGACTAACTTGTATTTTTTCAATTTTCATAATAAACGATAACTATCACAGAGTCCAACCATTTTCATTTTAAATAAGACTCAAAATATTGATAGCATGTAGCAAGGTCTTCTTGTGCGGAATTTTTATGCAAATAAACAAAACATATAAAAACATTCTGTTGTGAGAAAATGACAAAAAGAAACGGAACAAAAATATACGAAGGCGCAATACATAATACAAAATTAACCAGTGCTTGTGTTGTGCAAAAAAATTATGCTTGTTCGCATTTAAAAAAAAATAGTGCAAAAAAACAAACATTTTTTCTTTATTTATATTGAGGTGGAATTTAAAAAAATAATTACATAATGGGTTATATGTTGCATATAAACACTGTAGTACATTGTAGGACTCTCTCAAAGTGTAAAGACTTAATAATAAGAAACTTACTAATAACACGAAGGGTCTTCACTAGGGATGTGGAAAATCTTAATAATAATATAAACCAGGCTAATAACAAGAAGGCATATTATATCCATATTCCGATTGGAAAACCGTAATTATATGAAGCAGGCAGGAACAGTAGGGCTTCCCTATCTGATGGAAAACCCCTATAATTAAAAAGGCCAATGTAGGTTCAATGTTTATTTTGTTGAGCCTATTGAGACGAATATTACAATATATTGTGTGGGTACATGACACGGTTATAATTTTGTCAATGCAATGGGAAAAACAAATTCGAGATGAAGTAGTCACTACAAACTATCATATATTTGCTTAACTCTTTAAAGTACGAGTTACTTTCGATTTGTATATGATTTTGACCTAATCATGTGATATTCCTTTGATTTATTGCTGCAATTAGTAATGCCCGGATGTACTTATTGATTTGTTCTCAATCAGTTAAATCTAAAACACTAAAAAGGCTATTTCATTTTAAACGGTTTAACAACTATGCTGCTACTGTGGTTTATTTTTACTCTTTGTTATTGTTTGATTAAGAGTCAATCAACTGGTAAGTGTATGTTTATATATAAGCCAACTTTTATTTTTACACTTTTTCATAATAAACGATAACTATCCCGGAGTCCAACCATTTGAAATAATTTTACATAAAACTCAAAATGTTGATACCAAGTAGCAAGGACTTCTTGTGCGGAATTTTAATTCAAATAAACAAACAAAATATATAAGAACATTCTGTTGTGAGAAAATGACATAAAAAAGGATCAAACATGTATGAAGACGCAAGACATAATTCAACAAAATTAACCAGTGCTTGTGTTGTGGAAAAAACAATAACGTTTGTTCGCATTTGAAAAAAATAGCGAGAAACAAACTTTAATTTCATTATATTGCCGTGTAATTTAAAAATTAATTATAGTAGTTTATATATTGCATATAAACACTGTAGTACATTGTATGAATCTCTGAAAGTGTAAAGACTTAATAATAAGAAACTGACTAATAACACGAAGGCTCTTCACTAGGGATGTGGAAAATCTTAATAATAATATGAACCAGGCTAATAACAAGAAGGCATATTATATCCATATTCCGAGTGGAAATCCGTAATTATATGAAGCAGGCAGGAACAGTAGGGCTTCCCTCTCTGATGGAAAACCCCTATAAGCAAAAAGGCCAATGTAGGTCCAATGTTTATTTTGTTGAGCCTATTGAGACGAATATTACAATATATTGTGTGGGTACATGACACGTTTATAATTTTGTCAATGCCATGGGAAAAACAAATTTGAGATAAAGTAGTCACTACAAACTATCATATATTTGCTTAACTCTTTAAAGTCCGAGTTACTTTCGATATGTATGTTTTTGACTTAATCATGTGATATTCCTTTGGTTTATTGCTGCAATTAGTAATGCCCGGATGTACTTATTGATTTTTTCTCAATCAGTTAAATCTAAAACACTAAAAGAGCTATTTCATTTTAAACATTTTAACAACTATGCTGTTACTGTGGTTTATTTTTACTCTTTGTTATTGTTTGATTAAGAGTCAATCAACTGGTAAGTGTATGTTTATATATAAGCCAACTTTTATTTTTACACCTTTTCATAATAAACGATAACTTTCACAGAGTCCAACCATTTTCATTATTTTTATAGAAAACTTTAAATGTTGATAGCAAATAGCAAGGACTTCTTGTGCGGAATTTTAATTCAAATAAACAAACAAAATATATAAGAACATTCTGTTGTGAGAAAATGACACAAAAAAGGATCAAACATGTATGAAGACGCAATAGATAATTCAACAAAATTAATCAGTGCTTGTGTTGTGGAAAAAATAATTACGTTTGTTCGCATTTGAAAAAAATAGTGAGAAACAAACTTTAATTTCATTATATTGCCGTGTAATTTAAAAATTAATTATAGTAGTTTATATATTGCATATAAACACTGTAGTACATTGTATGAATCTCTGAAAGTGTAAAGACTTAATAATAAGAAACTGACTAATAACACGAAGGCTCTACACTAGGGATGTGGAAATCTTAATAATAATATGAACCAGGCTAATAACAAGAAGGCATATTATATCCATATTCCGAGTGGAAATCCGCAATTATATGAAGCAGGCAGGAACAGTAGGGCTTCCCTCT
Source organism: Limnoperna fortunei (assembly GCA_944474755.1). Taxonomy (NCBI): domain Eukaryota; kingdom Metazoa; phylum Mollusca; class Bivalvia; order Mytilida; family Modiolidae; genus Limnoperna; species Limnoperna fortunei. Next base: position 45,585,873 of record OX104124.1, read on the forward strand.
CTGATGGAAAACCCCTATAAGCAAAAAGGCCAATGTAGGTCCAATGTTTATTTTGTTGAGCCTATTGAGACGAATATTACAATATATTGTGTGGGTACATGACACGTTTATAATTTTGTCAATGCCATGGGAAAAACCAATTTGAGATAAAGTAGTCATTATAAACTATCATATATTTGCTTAACTCTTTAAAGTCCGAGTTACTTTCGATATGTATGTTTTTGACTTAATCATGTGATATTCCTTTGGTTTATTGCTGCAATTAGTAATGCCCGGATGTACTTATTGATTTTTTCTCAATCAGTTAAATCTAAAACACTAAAAGAGCTATTTCATTTTAAACATTTTAACAACTATGCTGTTACTGTGGTTTATTTTTACTCTTTGTTATTGTTTGATTAAGAGTCAATCAACTGGTAAGTGTATGTTTATATATAAGCCAACTTTTATTTTTACACCTTTTCATAATAAACGATAACTTTCACAGAGTCCAACCATTTTCATTATTTTTATAGAAAACTTTAAATGTTGATAGCAAATAGCAAGGACTTCTTGTGCGGAATTTTAATTCAAATAAACAAACAAAATATATAAGAACATTCTGTTGTGAGAAAATGACACAAAAAAGGATCAAACATGTATGAAGACGCAATAGATAATTCAACAAAATTAATCAGTGCTTGTGTTGTGGAAAAAATAATTACGTTTGTTCGCATTTGAAAAAAATAGTGAGAAACAAACTTTAATTTCATTATATTGCCGTGTAATTTAAAAATTAATTATAGTAGTTTATATATTGCATATAAACACTGTAGTACATTGTATGAATCTCTGAAAGTGTAAAGACTTAATAATAAGAAACTGACTAATAACACGAAGGCTCTACACTAGGGATGTGGAAATCTTAATAATAATATGAACCAGGCTAATAACAAGAAGGCATATTATATCCATATTCCGAGTGGAAATCCGCAATTATAGGAAGCAGGCAGGAACAGTAGGGCTTCCCTCTCTGATGGAAAACCCCTATAAGCAAAAAGGCCAATGTAGGTCCAATGTTTATTTTGTTGAGCCTATTGAGACGAATATTACAATATATTGTGTGGGTACATGACACGTTTATAATTTTGTCAATGCCATGGGAAAAACCAATTTGAGATAAAGTAGTCATTATAAACTATCATATATTTGCTTAACTCTTTAAAGTCCGAGTTACTTTCGATATGTATGTTTTTGACTTAATCATGTGATATTCCTTTGGTTTATTGCTGCAATTAGTAATGCCCGGATGTACTTATTGATTTTTTCTCAATCAGTTAAATCTAAAACACTAAAAGGACTATTTCATTTTAAACATTTTAACAACTATGCTGTTACTGTGGTTTATTTTTACCCTTTGTTATTGTTTGATTAAGAGTCAACCAACTGGTAGGTGTATGTTTATATATAAGCCAACTTTTATTTTTACACCTTTTCATAATAAACGATAACTTTCACAGAGTCCAACCATTTTCATTATTTTTATATAAAACTTAAATGTTGATAGCAAATAGCAAGGACTTCTTGTGCGGAATTGAATGCAAATGAACAAAACATATAAGAACATTCTGTTGTAAGAAAATGACAAAAAGAAACGGAACAAACATATACGAAGACGCAATACATAATTCAACAAAATTAACCAGTGCTTGTGTTGTGCAAAAAAAAATAATGTTTGTCCGCATTTAAAAAAATAGTGAAAATCAAACTTTTTTCTTTATTTATATTGAGGTGGAATTTAAAAAAATAATTATATAATGGTTTATTTGTTGCATATAAACACTGTAGTACATTGTATGACTCTCTGAAAGTGTAAAGACTTAATAATAAGAAACTGACTAATAACACGAAGGCTCTTCACTAGGGATGTGGAAAATCTTAATAATAATATATGAACCAGGCTAATAACAAGAAGGCATATTATATCCATATTCCGAGTGGAAAACCGTTATTATATGAAGCAGGCAGGAACAGTAGGGCTTCCCTATCTGATGGAAAACCAATGGCCAATATAGGTCCAATGTTTATTTTGTTGAGCCTATTGAGACGAATATTACAATATATTGTGTGGGTACATGACATGTTTATAATTTTGTCAATGCAATGGGAAAAACAAATTCGAGATGAAGTAGTCACTACAAACTATCATATATTTGCTTAACTCTTTAAAGGACGAGTTACTTTCGATTTGTATATGATTTTGACCTAATCACGAATATTACAATATATTGTGTGGGTACATGACATGTTTATAATTTTGTCAATGCATTGGATAAACGAAATTCGAGATAAAGTAATCACTACAACCTATCATATATTTACTAAACTCTTTCAACGTCCAAGTTATGTTCGATTTGTATATGTTTCTGACATAATCATACTTTATTCCATTGATTTTTATTGCTGCAATAACACTTCCCGGATACAAGTAATGATTATTTTTTCAATATATGTAAACCATTATTTATTTAAAGTATAATCAAAGACCTGAACATTATGCTTCTGCTCTTTATAGCTTTTGGTTATTAGATTTTTTCGGCTTAAGCGACGATGCTGTTACTGTGGTTTATTTTTAATCTTCGTTTTTGTTTGATACAGAGGGAATCAACTAGTAGGTGTATGTATATATATATAAGACTAACTAATATTTTTATGGTTTTTTATAAAAAAGGGAAAATAGAGTCAAACTATTTTGTTTTCTTTTTGCGCAAAGTTCTGAATGTTTGAATGTTGATAACAAGTAACAATGAGTTCTTTTTGCAATCAAAACAATGAAAATAGTAAGAACATTCAACTTGAGGAAAATTATATTAAAGATAAAAAAAAACATTTACGAAGACGTACTATATGATTGAAAAAATTATCAAGTGATTTTATTGTGCAAAAAGTTTATGTTCGACTGCACTTACAAATTTTGTGACACAGAAATGTTTTTATTTATGTCGAGACGTAATTGAATTTAGTTATAGTGGTTGCATATAAAATCTGTAGCACATTTTCGAAAATAATAGAATGTAAACATTTTAATCATGTCAGAATTCCCTAATTTTAAAAAAGTGAAAGAAGTTTTTACAAAAGTGTCTTCTATCAGAATAGAATTTTTTATGACATGTATATACATAATATGATTATTGACGTTATTTTAGCGCAACTCTTAAAAGCAAACAGTTCAACCAACTGCATTTACACAATAACTAATTTTTGAATCGTCTACATCATGTTTAATTGTCATCACTTACTATGAAAGTTTAAAGCTTGCCATCCAGCTATTTTAAAATATAAATTATAGCACGACGTAGTAGAGTTCAGAATATTTGTTCGTGGCAAGAAATGTTGAAAAATACGTTCTTGCATTATATATTGATATATTAACTTGCTCTTCGAAATATCTGGACCTTAAGATTTCACGTTAATATTTTGTTTCTATTGTGACGATAATTAACCCTTTCTTCCTTGTCAGATTTTTGTTTTCACAAACAAGGCTTTTTTTATGTTGACGGCGCTGTCAATGTGACTTAAAGGAATACATTTAAAAAAACAGAAGTGCTCGTTTATATAAAATAATTTTTAATTATCTTCCGAATAAATACAACATTATCCGTCATAAATTTTGCCATTTAAACGCTGAGTAATAAATGGCAACGGATTTAATCTTACGTCAATTTTATATATGAAATAATATCTTCTTTTCACTATTATCGAAGTATAATTATAACTTATATATTGTTGCTTATACAGGTGTGTGTGGTGGCAGTTTCAACAATTTAGCCGGATATTTTACATCACCAAATTATCCCAACAATTATACAAATAATGCAAGATGTTATTACAATATTAGTGTAACAACTGGGTATATAATAACGATCAGTATCCACAATTTTAATTCGGAACCCTGCTGTGATTATTTAAAGGTAAAATTTATTTTAATATGAAAAGTGAATAAATAAAATTAAAATTATATGATGATTTGTTTGAATGGTGTCTTCATCACTTTCTCCAACGTTTAGCTACAAAATGGCATGTACTTTTTAATTAAAACCTTGCTAGAAATTAGGAGTAAAATCAGAATCCAAGTGTTGTAATGTATGTCATTAATACTATATATGATAATATTCAAAATATCAATATAATCTATTTGTATAACATCTTTACTGTTTTATTTAAATTGATATAATAGTTTCTTTGCCAAAATAACAAAGTTCCAAGTAAAATTTGGGTAAGTAATTTCTTTTCAATTTTTCAATTACTGCTCAAATTTATGTTTTAGGTTTTTGATGGAAATAGTGTGAGTAACAAATTATTGCTGGAGTTGAAAGGAAATGTAACTGGCAAAACAGCAATGTCAACCTCCAATAAACTTTTACTGTACTTTTACACTGACAGCGGTGGTGTGTCATCTGGTTTCCAGGCTACCTACACCTCACATGTTCCAGGTTTTTATATCATCACTTGAAATTATTATATTTGCTCTTTTACATTCTAGCGACGTAAGTATTAACAGCACACATATAAATGTTTGTCCTTAATTGATTAAGGAGAATTCTCAAAGTCATACACGTTTTAAAATTCCTAAGAAAGCAATATAATATTGGTCAGTTTACTAACAAATTAATTACGCATCAAGTTGTATATGGACTGGATCCGTTGTAATCAAAAATAGACATAACGTCTGTACAACTTTAGTTGTAAACCACCCTCAATATCTGGAGAACAAACAACATTTACAAAAAAGCACATAGCAAATGAGGTTGTAGCCTGGTTAATTATCAGAGAAAAGTTGCATGCAACAGACGAAAGCTCAGAAATGCTCCACGTATATAAAATATTTTCAAAACGTTACTAAAAATATTATTGTTAAACATGTATTAATTGAATGGTTGCTGTATATCCAGCAAGCAGTATTTCGTCATACATGGCAAGTTATTAGGTTTTGTTGTTGAGATATTTGACTAGGTCATTACTTGAAACAAAAACGATGAATTAAATTTTTTTATTGTTTATCTGTATTAAACTTCGATCGGATGTTTACACTTTTGTCTTATTTTAATAACATTGATATATGCATACTAAATCATATACACTAGATTATCAGATATCAATACTTATTTTATCAAAAATACATACTCGTGGCTATAGTACAGTTTCTTCGAATCTTTTTTTATTCAAATTTATATGGGACCATACTGTGAGGGTTTGAAGTGCTCCAACCATAGATCTGCACACTAAGTTTCCAGGTGGCGGATAGGAGATGTCATCTTAATAGCAGGTTGTCAGGTTATAACACGGACAGCCTGACCGCGGACCCCGTGATAACGTGTTTGGAGACTGCCACCTCATTGTATGATAAACACCACTTTTGTCAATGTCGATAAGATGAGGCTCTTTGTAGCCGCTTCAAAATGCTCAATTTTGCGCCTCTATCCATACCCATACTTTTCTAGTTGCATTCAGAAATGTTTCTACTTGAAGTATATCTGTACTAATTGATTTATTGATTATTAGCATGCCCTAGTCCAGAATATAGCTAAAATACTGCTTTATGGACGTAAATCAGATATCCAATCAATTTATCAACCAATCAATTACAATTTTCTATTTATGACGATATATTCAGGAGATGCAATTGATAAGATAGTTCTTCCTATTTATTTGTTAGCATGTTAATTGTTTTCACACAAATAGAAACCACCTCCTAAAACAAAAAAAAAAAGAATAAAGTACATGATTAAGTTGTAGTTGTAGTTGTATTGTCATTCTCATTTTATTATTATTATTTCAATTAAGAACCGATTTTTGTCCTATTCAATTCAACGTACTCTTAACATTATTTTTTGGAAATTGTGACATTATTGATTTATTCGTTTGAATGATGCCATTTTCCTCTAATTTTCAGCTATATCATGGCGTCAAGTATGTATTGAAGGAGAAGCCGGTATAACTTTACGAAATCTCCTACCTACGGTAGAAAAACTGACAATCCTTGTCAACTTGGATTGGAGTCGAGTACACTAAGCCCACAACCTCAGTGTTGACCGAACACGGGAATATATAGATCTACTTTAATTACTCGACATCGATGTCTTTATCGTCTTAAACGGAGCGTGACATTTTCCGTCCATTTTCTGCCAACTGTAGGACCCTCCCGTTTTCTCTGAAGATCAAGAACATGGAAGCATTCCAGTATGATCGAAGAAATGGTTATAGATAAATACAAATAAATATATTATAAAACAAAATATAAGATCAAAATGTTATAATATAAATGAATGATGGATGAAAAATTGCTGAAAGTAATAAAACACCATTTAAACAAACAAACTATTCAAATAACCTGTATCTGATTTGAACAATTTGGGCATTACCGAAATAAAATTTGTTTTATATGGAATTATAAAATCCTAACTACTGTGTTTACTCGATGTTGTCTTATACCACGCTACGCTTTGGGATTGGATGATGAAAGCTTTACAACATCTTGATCATTTATATTTTTATTTTTGGGGGTTTTATGCCAACAATGAGTCTTACTTTAAGCAGGGCGTGACTGACGTCGGAAATTTATAAACCTTGGTATTTTTTAGAACAACCTTAAAATTTAATAATTTTTATTACTTAATAATAAAACTCTCTTCATGGTACACAAGGTTAGTTACAGCCGAGCTAATAAGTACTGACAAAAGGTGTCAACTTTTGTAAAACAAACAAGAATTGTAAAACGATTAAAATGAATGGTTCTGCCAGAAGTCCAATTTAGTTTCAAGCAGAAATGGTGTGTTCAGCTTCAATGTACATAAGATGAAAAAAGTAAACATTTCCATTAAATAAGATACCTGTACATTGTAGTGAATGGAAACTGGGGAAGTTGGTCTTCATGGGGTACCTGTTCAAGATCCTGTGGAGGTGGAACACAATCTAGAACACGAGCCTGTAATAATCCAGCACCTACGAATGGTGGTTTAAATTGTTATGGATATAGTAATGAAACACAATCATGTGAAACTGACCGATGTCCAGGTAATACAAATTATTGAAATTTTTTGGTTAAACAAATTAAATAACGAGTAGTGTTACATCTGATACCATGCTGATTTGAAAATCCAAAAGTATATCAGAGTATATATCTATTCTTAGAAATACTACTAGAAACGTTATATTTTGTTGTTACCATTCTAAAACGAAAGCTACATCTAAACGTTGCTATATCTTAAACATCTATTTTAAGTTGTTTTAACGATACATATCTTAAAGTCTATTGATAAAGATGAATTGAATTGATAAATTCGACATTTTAAGTTCATCAACAAATATCGTACATTCTGATGCCTTTGTTTGTTTATATTTTCTTTAATTTGTATACTATTATTCGAATTTTAAGGTAACAGTATACAGAAGTCCAAGTAAAGTTTAGAGTTCACCAGCCTTGTAACCACAATTCAATAAATTTAATTAAAAAATACAAACATATTGACAATCTTTTGAAAACAGTTTGTTTAAGTACTAAGTTTAAGTGAAATTGCCTTAAGTAGAAAGGCGGTACATTTGTATTAAGACGAATGGCATTTACTAGATATTTACACAAAATTTCGCGGGCTTTCTATCTAAGTAGGTTTTTTATTACCAGAGAAATAGTAACGGTATACAATTAAGGACTTCAAGGAAGTATAATAATAAATTATACGGTCACCATCTTGAATTGGCATGCTTATCACACATATAATTGAAGATTTGGATGCACTGTATGTATCATATTTAATCGCTTTTATCTGTTTAACTATTTCTTACTTTGACAATTAATTTGATTAACTCGTAGGCATATCGCCTCTTCCTAGCAGCTAAGTTACCAAAGAATATAGTGGAGTTCGTTGTGTTGTTGTCTATGTAAAATAATCTGGATTATCTTTGTTTAGATTCAATTCTAGGCATTGTATCTTTTCTTTCCAAATATAAGTTGTATGCCTTTGTTTATATCTTCGAAAGCAATTGTACAATAATATATACCAAGGCAACATTGACTTGAAACCAAATATAATATAACAAGATACGGTATTCAGAAAAAAACTTTATTCTTAGATAAGACAGTTGTGTATATATTAACATCTAACTAAGAAAAACGACAAATTGTTCCTATTTATTTGGATTGAATTTTGTTTGTTTGAATGGTGTTTAAAACTATTTAGCAATTTTCAGCCATATCATGGCGCTCGGGTTTTTTTGGCGAAGAAGCCATAGTATCCGTTAGGCAATCCTTGCCAATTAAGATTGGAGTAGTGTACACCCTACCTGCAGTGAGACTCGCTAAATTAACCACTCGGTCAATGAGGTGAACCTTATTTACGTGTAAGCATGTTCTGTACGTTACACTCATATGACAAAAAATACTTTTTGTTTTTTCAATCACAATTTCAATATCTTCATTTTGAAAGGATGAACTTTTCATTGGTATTTCTTTTATCGTTCATGTTGCCATGTACAGATATGCAAACCTGAATAATAAACATAACATTAAAAGCTGAAACATTTAGAAGTAACAAGAGGATACTATAACTTATATCGAACATCTTTTAGATATCGACAAAAACATTTCTTTGGTTTTCTTGCTCTAAATAATTTCTGCAGGCGCAAACGTTGAAATACGTAGAGCTGTAAATCAAAAGTATATATGAATAAACCAAAACGATAAATCAAATATTTACGATGCATATGTATAATAAATTTACAAAAACAAATGACATGTAAAAAGATTCCATTATATCCTACATTTGCTGAAAATAAAAACACAAAAACGTAACATTCGGTTATGTTTCGAAAAACTTATCAATAAAAGTGCTGCATCTATTCCTATTAAGTGATAAGTTTCATCTTTCGCGTTTGAAAATATTCTCAACGTTTCATGATGCAAAATGAAATTGTAAAATTACTTACAGTAACTCATCGTTTTTATTAAACACGTATTTAAAAAAAAAATTATGGATATTATACATGTAGCCATAGTTCAGCATTATTGATATTGATGCTTAATTTTTTGAAAAATAGGACACATACAAACTTAATCATATTTATCAAAAGTCGCAATCGTAAATACTTATTACAATTGTTTAAAAGCAGGATTATGTCATCATTTTATGTTATTAATCAATCATGCAAATTCAAAAACATGTTCTGAAATATACTTTTTGTTGAGATACACAATTTATATTGTTCTGCTAGCGATTTGGTCACGATGTTTATAAAGTAAAATTATTAATAAAAAAATATTACTCTGTATAAATCAAAATAAACTAATGAATGTAACACATTTTCAAAATAAATGCGTTTTAATAATTATAAACAATTGATAAAGCTTCTAAATGTGTTTATAAATACATATAATCGGAAGGGTGAGTTAGACTGCATTGTGACATTGCTTCAAATCAGAGTAGACAATGAGAGTGCAAAGTTTATTTTGTGCCTATCTTAAGTCCCTCTTATGTCTTCAATAAGCAGTATAACCAACACGAACCGTCATTACAACACGACAACGCCTTCGCATGCTACAGATACTGTAAACGGTTTGTTGGAGGTACCGGGTTAAAGGTGTGATTCTAAACTTTCTATGCCATTCGATCAGTGGTTTAATTTGACAGAAATCTAAAACGTACATAATGTAAGGACGATCCTTGTCGTTTTAATATAAAAAATAATAGCGAATTGCACCGAATCGGGTCAACTATCTTATCTCAATATCTAATACGTGGGAGATTTCTCGCAAAGAACCACGTCCGGTAAGAAAGTGTTATGTAGAACAGTAGTCTGCATAACATTCGCTTGGTATGCGCCATACATTGTGATTAATTGTGAATCTGTATTCATTCATTGAGAATTAAGGTAAAACATTATAAAAGTATTGAGAAGCAGTTAGTCAATAATTCGTTTGCTGTACTTTTTACTTCGAAAATATGATCCTTAACTTTTTTTCCAATTCTATATACATTTTTTGTTTTCTATATGTGATTTGCTTACATTTTAATACATTAAAATCACTACAAAGCACGAGCATAAAAGCATAAATCATTTAGATAAAGAAGGAGACTTGTTGAATGTTTAAAGTAATCTGAAATATATATATGTATAAATATAATATAAATATAAACACACACACACACATACACTCACACATATATATATATATATATATATATATATATATATATATATATATATATATAAACGTCTAAGTATTGTGACAACCATATAATATATCTATCCAGCGGATTTCTGAAACATCAGAAATACAGGGTTAATATCAAATATTTATATATACGTCTACAAATTAAGCCCAACACTGTTTGAATTAGATTTTTAACACTGTCAAATTTTTTGCTTTCCCTCAGCGGGATTCGAACTCACACCGTTGTGACACTGTGGCACCAATTCGCCTGCACTATGTCCAGCGGTCTAGACCCCTCAGCCAAATCCGCTATATAAAAAATATAGTTTCATTAACCGGGGTGAAACGCAGACATAGACATAGTACATGTGTACTAGCGTGTGACGATGGAATTTTCGTAACCATTACGTATTAATCTGACAGTAATCTAATTTAGCAATTTTTATATATTATAAAGGATGACAAAGTTACTTGTCATACAGTCACAGTAAGTAAATTATATACAAACGTCTAAGTATTGTGACAACAATATATATATATATATATATATATATTGATAAAATAAATATATTGGCTTATTTTCAAACATTTTTTAAAATTTCGATATAACTCTTTTCTTGGTTTTTTTCATTTTGCTTGGTAATTTGAAATAGCAGTTTTTATGATATATGTTGGCGCAATAATAAAGCAAGTCGTGTTAAAAATTCATGCTGTTAAACCTATGAGAACAAAATTCAAATATTTACAATCTTTTTATAACACTTTACCGCTAGAAGAACATCTTAAGATAATATGGTTATACAATCCTATCATAAATTTGCTGAATTATTTCAATAGTGTTATTTATACATGTTTTTTTCAAAAGCATAGTGTGTGTGTTCAGATTTGTCGTATTGTGGATATTTAAGAACTTCTGTTCCAATTATTGATTATTAGTTCAAACAGTTTAATTACGGTTCCAACAAAGATTTTGTTACTTTTGATGATACTAACGCTCCGTTGTGTTGTTTGATTCAGAGCCAATCTCCTGGTAAGTTTGATTATAAGACTAACGTAGTTTAAAAAAAAATAGACACATTGGAGTAGTTATGAGAATGATAATGTTTATTATTGTTTAATGTTTAACCGTTACTTATAAATTTAACACAAAACACAAATTGCTAAAAATTATTTAACGATAGAATAATGGTATTTGTTTGCAAACACGTTGAACAGCATGTTGAAAAATAGTTAGTTTGAAACCTTGTTTTTATTTTATTTATTTTCTCTTTATTAACGTACATGACATAATTTTAAAGTAATTTAAAGCACTGTATATAGTGCTCATAGTAATAAATTGTAGTATATCGTTTTATTACATATTAATATTTTTCCCCATTGTATTTCACATAGCAATAAAGTGCAGTATATTTTCATATTTTACACTGAATCTCGGTCTTTCATGTAATTACCGGGAAAAGTACAGATGTGTTTCGAACATCGGCTTTTATATTTTACTGTTGTTTGGTAAACAAACATGGCCGAAAGTGACTTACATGATCTGCTCTCGAGGGTTAAAATAGCAGAAACGCTTGAACTGAACAAATAGAATTCGATTGTAGATAAAAGTAAATTTCATAGACCAACAAATGAAAAAATCAAGTGTAAACTGTACAAAACGGAATTTAAATATCGCGTACAAGTGGCTCGTTTCAAAGCAGGAATTTATGCTAGTGGTAGTACACTCAAATTTCGGCGATGTAAGTGTGTCGCTTTAACAGACGTTAATTAAGCTGAAACGCATTATATTTTATTATTTAGGAGTCATTTGGTTAAATGCAAGATATTTTAAAAGTAATTTAGCCTTGGGATCATTGTTTACATTGCCGAATGAAGGGTTATCGCCGAATTTCGAGTTTGGACGAAATTCGAGTGTGTGGCTATATATTCACAACAATAAGTAGCAACAAATAAAAACACAAAATTGAAAAAAAAATCTGCTTTTATTATATGTAAATCTACATCAAAATCTAAATCTGTAATATTGACCAAGTGAAAATATGACAATATTGGACCTAGTAAAATATTACAAAATAGAAAGGACAATGAATAATCACTTAAAAGCGCAAACAATTATTACTATATAATAAAAGGGTTATTGCATGAATATTGGAAAAAATTGTCCCTCACAAGATGCTATATTTCACTCGCAAGCTCGTGCAATATAACACTTGCTTGGGGCAATATTTCCCAATATTCATGCAATAACCCTATAATATAACTTCAACGTTCTTACCATAATGTCAAACAATTCCTAGTTTACAAATAGATAAATTTTAGAAAGTCAACAATATTAAGCAAAAATTTACAACCTCCGTGTCTTGTCTTGCAACCAACAATACGTCTTCGACAAAGTAAAATGCAGATTTTGTTTACGTCTACATCAAATCATGATACAAAAAACTTTCTGTATCAAACAACGTCCATTGGCTACCAATATACACTGATTAATAGTCTCGAGGCTAAGGCGTGTGCGAACTTCAAAAATGTATTTGAAGTATGCAATTTTAAAAATCCAAAATCGGCATTTATGACGTAGCCAAAACAGTTTTGTTGACGTACCACTTGTTTGGCAGTTTTAGAGACATGCAGAAACGATTTAATCCTCTGAACAAATGCTCAATTCAAAATTAGTTTTAAAAAAAACTTGCGTTTTTTCTTTCAGTTTTAAATATATAGAAATATAATTTATGACAAGAGCTTACAAATTACTTTTAAAATGATCACTAAAGCAAACTTCTAAAACATTTCGACAACATGCTTTAACGCTTCATTTTGTTCGTCTTGTCGTTGTTTTTGCTGATTTAGTGCTTACTCGTTAGCAATCGATTACTATCCGTTGTTGTCGGCAAATATAATTGTGACTTAAAAATCGATGCTGTTGAGAATACTATTTCTTTGTTGATGTTTGTGCTTGAAGGTAAAAGCAAAATAAAGAGCACGGAAAAACTGTCAAAAAAGACAATCCACAAATCAAAGTTCGGGAAACCGGCAAACTCCAGAACCATCAACCAAACATAAAACTAAAGCAATAGTCTGGACTTTTTGAGGCATGCCAAACATCCCGCTTCCATTACTGTAGTATGTTGGTTTGTTGCGTAAAATGGACCACTTGTCAGTAATAGTATCTATCAATCATCGTTGCACAGTAGCATATATAGTAAAACTAATTCAAGGCGACGAAGAGTCTTTATCTAATAATTTTTGTCAATAAGTTTATCTCGGAGAAATTGGTGACGTTTTCGAAAATAAGTATACGCGCTTCAAGCTCTTGCTTACAATATTAATTGGGAAAATTAGACACTGTATTCAGAAGAAGCTGGAATATTGCTGCATAGGTGAGGACAATTTTATATTTTGAAATTAAAATCCTTCGTTTGTCGTAAATTCTTGGGCTAAGATGGCCGTTTGTATCATATTGGAGGTATAAGTCTAAAAATGATGTTTATCTTTAAATCTTTATGTAAAATTAAAAGAAATACTTCTGCTATCTTCCTGCCTTTAATAAGACGTCGCGAAAATTCAGTTTTATGATAATGACAATTGTTTTGTAAATGACCTTTGACTGAGGGAGATGAAATTAGTTCTTATTTTGATATTTGGCTGCGCCGAGCTGTAGCATAGGCAGTGGATTTATTATTCAATGGAATTTTGGTATTAGAGCTGCATTTAAAAAGCAGTTTCATACAGTATTGATAAATAAATTTATTTATATAATTTGTAAAATGTATTGGTTATTTTTCAGCTGATTGTGCAAGGCGCATTTCTGGACTATTTTATGGGTGTTTGTGAGTTTCCTTGAGTACCCTTCGGGGTTTTTAAATTTGCGAAAAATTTTATCTGACATGGCACCCCGAAAATTTAAGGTGATATTGCTGAAATCATTTCGCTCGTTTTGAGAGGTCTCTAATTACTTAACGAAACTTGGTGCCTAAGTTAGAGCAAAACATGTTAATAGTTTTCCCTATGCACAAATAATTAAGAGGTCGTTGTCAAGTTGAAGTGTTGATTTTTTACTTTGTTGTCTAGAAGTTTGTATGTCAGTGATGTTATCAGTTCAGCCACTACAGCTATAATGTTGTAATTTTCACTTTATTCTGTCAGAAAACAATAAACAATTACAAAATACCTGTTTCGGTCTATATTTTACCCCGCAAAAACTAAAATTTAAGGTTTTAATCAGTAGGTTACATGGCCTTGAATGGCATAAATTTGTCAGATTTCTATATATATATATATTATAGACAGAAACAACAAAGAATTTGAGAAAAAAGCTAAATTATTCAAAGGAAAAACAGAAGCGAAATTCATTTAGTAAGGTTAAACACTATTGCAACTAAATAAATTTTACTTTGAACAAAACAAAATACCAATGTACACGTCAACCCTTTAGCACAGCCGCACATAGCACATGCATTCACCGGGGAACTCTGCGAGATAAGGTTCAATATGATATTGCTCACAAATGTATTTTTAACCAAATCCAAGTTTACTGTTTTACCAAAAAGGGGACAAAGCCAGTAAAATATGGTTTGTAATTTATTTATATCATTATTTTTTGTCAGAAAAACTGATTCAGTAGCAACAGATAGAGTCGGGTCATAATCTAGCACTCACTTTTCCCCCAAACAAATTATGATTGCATGATCATTTCTACAAGGTGTATTTAAATCCAGCATTTCTCCTCAAATGAATCATTTACCAAGTGGAAACACTTGTAATCAACATTCATATTTTTACCTTTTAGCAATTTAGAAAATAGAAATTCATAAACTAAAGTTAAAACATTGTCAACCAAGGGAGGTAATTGTATGCCTTGAAGAATGTAAACAAACTATAAAATGAAGATTTTATTGTAAATATATGAAATAGGGCCATATTTAAAGAACAAAATTAGAAGATAATAATCTAATTCCTGTTTTAGAAATACAATCACAGAAATGTCTTGCTGAGATTTCAAAGATAGCTTATACATTGTTTGTGTGGGTGGGGGGAGGGGTGCACATGTAAATGGAATAAGCCAGGATATGCGCATACTAGTATATATAAAAGTGACATATAAGTAGGTGGAGTGGTTTCAATCGGTAACCATGGACCTTGTACACAATAAATGCAATCGGTTACTAATTTAAAAAACATGCTTTTTTGCTTTCGACATTTAATTTGAATTCTTGTGTTGATGTTTACTTGTTTACAGTATATAGTTACATCATAGCATTATGACGTCACAGTTTGCATGATGTCATAATGGATATTTCAAAACTCCTGGCTGTGTAAATCTTTTTCTCAAGAAACTTCTTGGAAATATTGCTATTAACCTATTCATAATCAGTTAAATTTTAGTAAATACAAATGTACACCCATTTTTGATCCATAAGTATATGATTTATATATTGAGTACTGTTTAAGAATGTTTGATTGTGCAATTAATACAAAAATTATGAAGTAAGTGTAAAAATTTGTTCTAAAAGATAAGTTATGTGCCCATTTTTCTTCTTTGAAATGTAAATTTTTTATTACTTTGGAATTCAATATTGAAATTATTTTAAAATATAGCCTTCCTATGGTTTATTATGACATATATATAGGTTGCAAAAGCTAACACTTATCATCCAGCCATAGATATAATGACGTATGAAAGTTATTGATTTTTTTTTAAATTGAGTGTCGAGTTGAACAATTGAAAGCGTTAAAGTTTGTTCATAAAAAGGTCTGAAACGGCTTTATTTTATTTCGGAATGAGATGAAACTTGGCAGATTGGCTCGTAATATGGGGAACAAAAAGTAAATACAGTAAAAAGTGTGAAATTGAAAATTGCGTTTTCAATTCGACAATGGCTCTGTAAATGACCTTTGACTGAGGGAGAGGAAATTAGTTTTTATTTTGATATTTGGCTGCGCCCAGTTTTAGCATAGGCAGTGGATTTATTATTTAATGGAATTTTTATATTAGAGCTGCATTTAAAAAGCAGTTTCATACAGAATTGATTAATAAATTTATTTATATAATTTGTTAAATGTATTGGTTATTTTTCAGCTGATTGTGCAAGGCGCATTTCTGGACTATTTTATAGGTGTTTGTGAGTTTCCTTGAGTACCCTTCGGGGTTTTTAAATTTGCGAAAAATTTTATCTGACATGGCACCCCGAAAATTTAAGGTGATATTGCTGAAATCATTTCGCTCGTTTTGAGAGGTCTCTCATTTCTTAACGAAACTTGGTGCCTAAGTTAGAGCAAAACATGTTAATAGTTTTCCCTATGCACAAATAATTAAGAGGTCGTTGTCAAGTTGAAGTGTTGATTTTTTACTTTGTTGTCTAAAAGTTTGTATGTCAGTGATGTTATCAGTTCAGCCACTACAGCTATAATGCTATAATTTTCACTTTATTCTGTCAGAAAACAATAAACAATTACAAAATACCTGTTTCTGTCTGAATTTTACCCCGCAAATCAGTAGGTTACATGGCCTTGAATGGCATAAATTTGTCAGATTTCTATATATATATATTATAGACAGAAACAACAAAGAATTTGAGAAAAAAGCTAAATTATTCAATGGAAAAACAGAAGCGAAATTCATTTAGTAAGGTTAAACACTATTGCAACTAAATAAATAAATAAATAAATAAATGAACTTGGTGCCTAAGTTAGAGCAAAAAATGTTAATAGTTTCCCATATGCACAAATAATTAAGAGGCCGTTGTCAATAAGCTGCGTGTATCTCGTTTTGTTTTTCTGACGTGAAAAAAGTACCAATTCAATGCCTTATTCTGGCATCAACACCATTAACACCATTTAAAAGCCTAGAGTTAATTGTCAATAAATGTTAACCCGAGACAATAAAAAAATGAAATAAATTATGAATACAAAACATAATTGCATACGTAAAAACTTACTAAATGTTTATATTCAAACAGTTATATGCGGAGGTTATTTTAACGACTATTACGGATATTTCACATCGCCAAACTATCCAAGCAGTTATCCAAACTCTGCAGACTGTTATTACTTCATAGTCGTACCAAGTGGGCGTGCCATGATAAGTATTTCCAATTTTTCCACAGAAACGGGTTTGGATTATCTAAAGGTAATTTATACTTTTTAGAAATAGTAAATAATCATTTAGTTGTTAAATTTTTTTGAATGGTGTTTACCTAACTAAGCAATTTGTTAGATACAAAACGGCATTTATTTTTATTCAGAAGCCTAAGTACCTGCTTGGACCCTAAGTTCTGAATCATTTCAAGCGTTGACGAAAATGTGATGTTTTACATAGATATGTTTACTCGTCACAAGAAATTGTGTTTTACATCAATATTTTATATACAATACTAAAGTCATTTACAGAAATCCTAAAAACAAGCAATGGTCAATTTTTATTTAGGGCAAATAATTCCTATGTACTATTCAACTTTATAATTATTTTTCAGATTTATAACGGCGGGAATGTAAGTGCCCCATTATTGCAGACGTTAAGTGGAAATGTATTAGCCAGAACGATAGAATCAACTTCCAATAAACTTACACTGTACTTCCACTCCGACGGGAGTAGTGTGTCATCTGGTTTCCTAGCTTTCTACACCTTCACAAATAAAGGTTTCTATATCATACTAAAATTTGTATTTGTTCTATTATAAAGTTAATCATTATTACGTAAAAAAGTATCTTTGCCAGTCAGTTTTGATGTTGATTGATACGTTTCCTTCATTAGTTAGAAAGTAATTTGTGTATATATTCAAACAAGGGTTTGTTGTACCTATACTAAATGCCAACCCCCCCCCTTGGGAAAATAAGTTTTCTTGCATTTTTTCATTATTCTATAATTTACCTTTTTATTATGAAAATTCTGTAGAATAAATGTAGATACGTTAACCTGTCCATGTTTTATAATATGGCTCTGGTGTTAAGTTGTTACAAATCGTCCTTGACTTTTGCTACGGGAATTTTACATAATAAGTCAGCCATTTTTGTTTCTAAAGGAACCTTGCGATGTTTACAAATGTTCGTTTGCTTTCGTGACGTTCAATGGTATTCGGACAAACCGCGAGACTTTTCCCGCCTTTACTGCAGACGACATCACGTAAGGATTTCGAGTAGACAACAATCGATTGTTCCTAAAGTACACTTCCGTTCTAATTAAGGTCAAATTTTAGTATGGAACATCGCCATTTCAAAATTTAAAAACTGCCATATTTCAAAACGCTGAATTTCTCGAGGAAATAATTATTGATTTCTAAAAGTATTTTTCTTGATCTACAAAAAGGAGCATAAGCTGAACCATACGCGGTAAGAATTTTTCATTTTTTACGCAAAAAACCTCTCCACAATACATCGACACTTAGTATAGGTTGATGATATCCCTTGGGACGTTTTGTGGTCGCCTCCATAGCTTATTTGATCATTATTGGAAATCAATCCCTTTTCGCATTCATAGCTTGTCTCTCCTATTCCTGGATTTGACTTTTTCGACAACCAGTAACTGTGTTAGTGTCTGATTAGAGTCAGGCACTCCTCGTTCGGAATACCTAAGTGTACTCATGGTTTTGATTGGGTTTGGGTTACTCACTTTCTGATTTTGTGTTTTTGGTTTTTGTTTTACGTTGTATATGTTTTCCTGTTTGTAATAGTCGCTAGACTAGGTTCTTGTTGTTCGGTCTGTTTCTTGCTCTTTTTCCTGTTACTAACTAATACTCCTTACTAAAGTCACTGATTTAATAGCGAAAGATTCGATTTCGGTGCAGTACAATCGTCATCTCTTTCTATCCTGATGTATTTTTTTAGTATCAAAATTATTTTTCTTTCAGTATAGAGTCAATTACGATCACCTAAACAAGGTATCATTTTTCGTCATGGTCAGTATTTTGCACCTATATGGCTACTCAAACATATATACATTACTTTATTATGGAGAATTCACCCCTTTTAACACGAATATAAGACAAGACTGTTTTATTGAATTTTTGATAGTAAAAATTCCTTTGTAAATTTATTTTCTTCCAACAAAGTTATAAGCACGATGTCTCCTTTTCATTTCAACACCATTTGTGCTTTCTTCATGCAAAATACTTTATTTTTGTCGCAAGCGTCAAGAACTCCTATTTCATTGAATAATATTTTTAAATATTTTTTCATTAGCTTAAAACTATCATTTGACTCCAAAGCAACCCTTTGTATCACTTATTTACAATAAGCGGTAAACATCTCTATTGTTATCTGGTTTTCAATAAACTATTGATAACTGATAAATAACCTTATTGATTTGAACCAAGGGGATAAAACAACTGGGATAGCAAAAATATTAAAACATAAATAGTCAACAAGACTGTGGTTTTAATTCAATTTAGGATTTCAAAATTCAAGTTTTTGTATTAAAAACAACTAAAACGTCAAACAAAATAAACCAAATAACAAAAACTTGAATTTATTGTAACCAACTGTAACCAAAAATATAAAACAACAAGTACGACCATCTTGTAATGAGAGATACATTCAGATATTTATATACTCGGCAACCCCTCATGGAAACAACCCATCCACTCGCGTGCCTATAATAAATTTGTTTAAAGTGTTTGCTTAGGCGTTAATCATATATTTTAATATTTTGTTTCATTATCGATGTTTATACCGTTAATTATACTTTTTCGTTTGTTCAAGGAATATCAAACAATAGTTTAGCAAAACAGTTGTTGACGTTTTCAAGTTTATAACCTTCAGCTTTCTCGCCCTATATCTCGTCAAAAACCAGGTGGCATTTATTTCAAGTCTGATCATTTCATGTAAAAACAATTTCGAACACATAAAAATGAAATTGGAATTTTGGTTGTAAATAAAAACCACACGCAATTCAAACAAAATAAAATGTCATACTTAAGATCTTTGAATAAAAGATGTTTTTAATTTATAATTATATAATTGTTACAACCTTGATACAGTTTACGAAAAAATGTGGAAATTATATTTAAACTATGTTTATAAATAATTAAATTTAGTGTTATGTTAGACGTATTTTCGCTGTTTTATGTTTAACTTTAACATCTTCAAACTTTGTCACTGATTCTGTGCAATTATATTAATGGAGAGAGCAAATGTCAGACAATAGATAAATCTTAACAGGTCTCTCTGCAACAGACGCAGAATCAAATGTACTTTGTTTTTCAACAAAGATTACGTGAGTGTTGCAATCTAGTATTGTAAATTATGCTCGTATGTTGTGTTTGTTTGTTTGTTTGAATAGTGTTCAACGCCACTTTCAGCAATTTTTCAGCTATATCATGGCGTCCAGTTTTAATTGGGAGAGGAAGCCGGAGTACCCGGAGAAATCGTATGTTGTGAAATGATTAGACATGTTTTTAGAAATATTTTAAAATTGTGCTATAAGTACTGCCCTTTGAGCACAACCTGAAATATATTTATTAATGTAAGTAAAAAAACCACGATTTACTTAATAGATAGTTTCATTAGTTGTTAATTTAAGATCTAACTAAACGTCTGTATTTCAATCGTTACAAACAATCTAATAAAAACAAGCTTCCACAATTTATTGCATACGTATATATAACAAATATTTATATTCATAAAGGTATGTGTGGAGGGAATGTCAACAATTCATTCGGATATTTCACATCACCAAATTATCCCAGCAATTATTCGAACAACGCAAACTGTTTATACTTAATAACTGTACCAGTTGGGTATGCTCGGATAACTTTTACCAATTTTTCTACAGAAAGAAGTTATGATTACTTAAGGGTAATATATATATATATACCTTATAGAAATAAGGAATAGATAAAAAACGAAGTTACCGGTATTAGTTTTTTTCAATTTAAACGCTATTTATCTGATTTCCAACGTGTTTTACGGTCTAAAGCTGTTCAGCCTTTATTGGTGAAGCAAGCCTTAGTACAGGATACTTACAGAAATTTGGTTCTCACTCTCACACCCAGAAGCTCAAAACATTACATCTGGACTCAGACCTTGTTTTAGTGAGGTTTGGGTTACCAATTGCTAGTTTTTTGGGTTGTGTGTTTGTTTTGTTGTTATCCCCTCTTTAGTTTTACCACAATTATGTCTTGTCAGGAATTATAATTACTCCTTGATCTTTCTGTGCATTTATCTAACTAGTCCCGATAAGTATGATTGAAAAAGATCTGTATCTACAATGATACTAAATAAGGTCATTTACAGAATGTTTAAATTAATGTAAAATAATAATGGATGTGTAACATTTAACCCCATTATTATTTTTCAGATTTATAACGGAGGGAATGATATAGCCCCATTATTGCAGACGTTAACTGGATCTCAACCAATCACAACTGTACAGGCAACATCAAATAAACTAACTCTCACTTTTTACTCTGACAGAATTGGTGTGTCATCTGGTTTCCTAGCTTTCTTTACCTCAACATCAACAGGTTTTTATCTCAAGCTGAAAAACATATTATTGTTTTAAACACTCAACAATGTTTTAAACGGAGAAATATGACAATATAATTTTAATCTCTAGCAGTAGCTGACTATGAAACACTGTCTAACTTGAAGCTGATGTGAATACAAATACAAGCATATTTAGACGGCATTTTCGGAAATTTCACATTTTAGGAAAATTTGTCTACAGAAGCATTTTTTAGAAATAATTGCAGAGACAGCATTCCAAATTTGATCTATCAAAGTTTGTACAGAAGGGATGAGAAAGACATTATGTGAGATTTTAGTTTAAATATCAATGTCTTTTTAAATAAAGACACTTAATAATTATTTAAATACTCACATAATCCGGACAGTAAAAATCAATCAATCAATCAATCAAAAACAAAAAAGTGGTATTTAAGAAAAAAAATGTAAAACAAAAATAAAGCGATGATCTTAGGTAGTCAGCTAAGATGTAAATAGATATGTCTGCATTATAACTGGGAAAGTCATTAATGTACATGTTATTGTTCCATTTGATAAGGTATTGATCATAAGCAATTGATTTAAAGTGGATTGATTTAAGTATTCACATCCATTTGTTTCTTGACTAAAGTAAATTTTGTATTCTTTTATGTTACGGTAAAGTTCTATCCTATAAAATTCGTATCGTTTTTAGGCAGGATCAGCTATGTGAAACCTTTTTTAGGTTCAATATATTCAATCGGCTAAAACGGAATTATAACTCGGATTTTTTTTTATAGAAAATCTCTCCACATAGGTAAGAAAAATCAGATGTAGTCGTTACCAGCATACCATTCAATAAAAGAAAGATATAATCAAATTTTAAATTCAATTTACTATTCTCAATAACAAAAAAGCCATGAAACAACAGGCAAAATATATGCATTTTACAAGGCCAACGTCGGTAACTATATAATTGATTGATTTAAAATTAATGTCCAGTGAAGTTTTATAGCAGAAATCTTAAGTATATACATTGCAGTTCATGGAAACTGGGGAAGTTGGTCTTCATGGAGTTCCTGTTCAACATCTTGTGGGGGAATACAAAGTAGGACAAGAGCGTGCAGTAACCCGCTACCCTTAAATGGTGGCATATTTTGTGTAGGAAACAGTGCTGAAACTACATCTTGTAAATCATGTCCAGGTAATACAAATTACTGCATTAGGTTGTATTTCTAAAAAAAAAAACAAAATACACAAGTAATTAGCTACTTATTTTCAGATGTAGTAAGCTGTTTCAATTTCGGCGTATTACAGTCGATAGTGGAGTTTGGTAGTCTAAGATTCAATTTAATCTGATGTGAATGAATGAATGAATGAATGACTTTATTCTCATAAACATAAACAGTTACATAGAAGATAATAATACATTAATACAAATTAGTAACATACAGCATGCGTGAGATAAAGAATAATGTTTAACCAGGAGGGACTTTCACATTTATAATTTTTATAAATCGGCATAGTTTTTCTAATAAAAAACATTCCGTGAGAAGAATAGTTTTTTTTGGTAATCTATATTTTATTACTGTCTTATATTATCATCACATTACAAACATTTTCAACAGCTTAATATTGTATACAGTTGTATAATTCAACAAAACGACTCAACGTAAGTGTTAAAGTAAACTACATTGAAATTGAAAAGATTTTATTGTTACATCATCCACCCTCATTATATAAATTTTTAATTAAGGCCCATTGTTCTTTAAATTTGCTGAATTTTTTCCTAGAGCATAAACTTCCAGAGGCCATATCTATTATGTTATAAAATTTTAACCATTCTATTCCTTCATTAACTAATGGAAATTTATTTTTCATGTTAAAAATATAAATGTATCGTTTTAGTATTAAAATACAAAATTTAAAATTTCGGCATGAGGATAGGAGTCTATTCCAAGGATAATATTTGTCAAATTAGGAGTAAAATTAATATTTCATTTTTCTTCTAACTTGTCACAAAAAATTAGCCAAAAGGTCCTCACATGTCTACATTAAAAAAATAAGTGTCTATAGGTTTCTTTTGTCTCTGTAAAGAAAGTGCATAGCTCAGTTTCAGTGATATTACATTTCATCAAGATACTATTTATTCCTATAATTCTATGGAGAAGTTTAAACTGAAAGGCTCTTAGGGCAGGGACCTCTGTTGTCACCAAAGGTAAAGTAAAAAATACATTCTATTGCTCATCCTCAATTTCAACCCCTAACTTTTGATTCCAGTTGTCTTTTAATGCTGCGTGATATTCTTTGACACTGTTCAAAAAATGATTGTAAAAATGTTTTGATACTTTTTCTACCCAATGAAGAGTCAAGATATTCTTTTGGGTTACAGAGATTAATTTACTGGCAAAATTTTGCCGAATGATATTTCTCCACGCAACTGGAATAGCCTGAATAACTCCATAGAATTCTAAAAAGTTTGTATCTACCTTAAAAATCTAATAAATTCATAAAAAAAAGGAACATGAAGTTATAACGTTTTGCCAAAATATATTAAAATCCTGTTTTATTCTGCTTAATCCAGACTTGGTTAAATACCATATTTTTTCTCCTCCATATTCATCTAACAAATCTGAAAGTAGAGTTTTCCAAGGGGAGTTATTTTCTGGATCAAGAACTTTTTTAATCCAAAATATTTTCAGTGATTTAATAAATGATTCAATGTGAGGCATTTTCACGCATTCTTCTTTGTAATTCCCAACCAATATTTTTTAAAAATTTTATCTGGTTTTCCGTCCCAAACAAACTTACAAAATGTTGACTGAATCTCTTTCAAAATGTCAGAAGGTGGATCAGGTAAAACAGTAAAGCATTGAATCAATAATGGTAGTGCAAGAGTTTTTATGACTGTAATTTTTCCATATATTCTGATGTTTCTTAATAACCAAAAATTTAACAGTTTCTTTATTTTCTGTAATTTTTCATTATAATTGTCCAAATAAATATTATTTTTCCCAAAGACAATATTGTATTCCAAGTAATTTAAAATTTCCGGTGCGATTCCATATTATATTTTTGTCAGTATTTAACTCCTCACCACAGCCCCGTCTTACCCCAATCCATATAACCTGGGTTTTATCAAAATTTGCTTGAAGACCAGAACAACTGGCAGACAAGGCTATCTTGTTCAAAGCATTATTTAATGATTCTACACTATCTGCAAGAATACTGGTTTAATAGGTATTCTGAGTCCTGAATCTTAATTCCATTTATATTGTTATCATTTTAAATAGAAGCACTTAAGAGTTCTAAGCGCAAAACAAAAAGGTAAGGAGATAATGGATCTCCTTGTCGGCCACCTCTTTTGATTGTAAAGAAATCTGACAAGTATCCGTTATTTTGAATACAACTCTTTGAGTTTTTATATAATATTTCCACCCACTTAGTAATTGTAGAATCGAATCCCAAAAAGTTGAGTGTTTCACCAATAAAGGGTCATTCAAGTGAATCAAATGCTTTTTCAAAGTCAAGAAGTACAAATAATCCAGGTATATCATCCTTTTCTGTTTTTTCAATGAGGTCATAGATCAGACGTGCACACTCACTAATATATCTTCCCTTCATAAAGCCTGTTTGTGTTTCACTAATCAAAGTATTAAAAACTTTTCATTCTATTTGCTATGCATGTTGATATTATTTTATAATCAACATTGAGTAAGGAAATTGGTCGCCAGTTTTTTAGGAAGTTTTTCGATTTGCCTTTCTTTGGTAAACATGTAATGTAACCCTGATTTTGAGTAATGGAAAGATTTTCTTTTACAAAAGAATCTTTGAAAGAACGCAACAAAAATACGTTCAGGTCATTCCAAACAAAACTCTTGAAATTCTGTTGTATATCCATCTATTTCCGGAGATTTACCATTTTTCATATTTTTTAATGCCTGATGAACTTCTAATAATGTAATGTCTCCTTCGAGACTTAGCTTTTCCTCTTCTGACAAGATTGTAATGAAAGGATTTTGGCGTGAAAAGAAGTTAAGTTTGTGTTCATCATTTATGTTTATTTTTCATGAGGCATACAGTGTCTCGTAATAGTGTTTCTGTTCATCTCTTATTTCCTTTTGATCAGTTATATTTTTTCCATTATCCAGAGTTAATGAAGGAATTCATTTTTCCGTAAAATTTCGTTTTTCTAGATTGCAAAGATATCTAGTGCTACGTTCATCTTCTATTTGCCATTTGGCTTTAGGTCTCATTATAGCACTTTTTATTCTAACCTCTCTTAATATTTTTAACTGTAATTCAACTTGTGTAATGTGTATGTGATTTTTTCTGTACTTTCTGGGTTATTAGGTATTTCTAAAGTCTTTTCGAATTCAATCTCTTTTTTATTGAGCTCTTTCTTTTTAAAAGAAGAATAAGATATTGTTTTACCCCTGATCATTAATTTTAAAGTTTCCCAGAATAATTGATCTGAGATTGAAAATTCTGTATCCTCATAGTTTTCAGTGTGACTTATGTTATATTGGATAATACAATTTTGTATGCATTCTTTCACTAATGCAATATATTCGTTATCATATAATAAAGAATTGTTAAACTTCCATGAACCCTTGCCTTTTTCATGTTCATTAAATTGAATAGACATATATACTGGTGAGTGATCTGACCTATATGATATACCAATGTCACAATTTGTAATAAGTGACTGAAAATTTGATGACACAAGAAAACAGTCTAATCTAGCTTGCTTTTTGTTTGGGCCTCTCCAAGAAAATCTATTAACGTCAGGACTAAGTCTAACTCAGCCATCATTCCATGTACTCTTTTTTTAGATTTCTGATTATTTTTATGTGAATAATTTAATGTGTCTTTTAGATAGTTTTGAGGTAAGTTTCAATCACCTCCAACTATAGAAGAAGTATTTCCAAAGGTTTCAATGTCCCTCTGTAATCTATCATAAAAATCAGGATTGCCATTAAATACGGCCAATGTCATTCTAGTATCATATATTTTTATATCTAAAATTTAAAAAAAAATTACCATTTTTATATGTTTTATGACCAAAAATCTCAAAAGGAAAAGTATTTTTGAGTAAGACAGCCACACCTCTACTATTTGTTATTAATGAGCTAAAAATACTTTGTAGCCCCATTCAGCTTGCCAATATTTTTCTAATTCTTGTTTGTAATGTGTATCAACTAGCAAAGATATATCGAAATTTTCTCTACACTTTGTAAATATGTCTCTTCGTTTTAGATTATCAGAAAAAAACCTGCAGTTTATGCATCCAATTTTTAAATTAACCATATTTTGAATATCCAATAATTATATTTAGAAAATTATTTATGTTGAAATAATAATAAGAACGAAATTGAAAAAGACTTGAGATTTGACGAGGACATAAGACATATAATAAGATGTAAGCCCTCCCTAAACCCAAAACTAGCTTGTGAGAAGAATAGTTGATTAAATTGAAAAACATTTGGGTTGCTTTGACAATATCTGGGTAAGTATTATTGTCGTTCTCTAACAAAGTATTTACATGACATTATGTAATTGAACTCGTCACCAATGTCTTCGGAGTTACATATGACACAGGATCTATCGTGTCTGTGGAGACCCTGCCACCTGGCAGGCGGTGATTTCCACATCTGTATTTACAAAAAAATATACATAGTTGGCAGGTAGTAAAGAGATATAATTCTCTAACATGAAATCAATTTTGAATATTCTATAACAAATTCCTTTTGATGATACGTTTAATTGAGAAAACCACAATTGTTTGAACTGATCTTTTAACCTTTGTTCAAAACAACACAGAATCCAAAAGCAAAAATTATTTTCACTGATTTGTATTTCCATTGGTGTATCTTATTTGAATTGCTATGACTTAATAGTGTCTTGTAACTTTATGTTCATTCATTAAGATTTTATATTAATTTTTTTAGACGTTTAAGGTTTCCGGAAATCATTCCTAACTTTCTGTCAACTAATGCTTGTATATTTTAATGTTTAGTAAATGTATATCAAGTTAACTTTTTTAAAATGAAACCATAAAATAAACGTTTTCTAAAGAAATCAGTACTTGATTACCTATTATTATTAATGGCTTGCAGCAAAGTAAATTAAACTATTAGAACTGCTTTATAGTAATTTCTACAATAAACGAGATTATTTTGTAATGTGTCTCCTTTAAAAAATACACAATTGTGAGTCAGATTGAGTAGCTACCAATGTATGATGATCACAGAAAAGCTTTAGTCACTAAAGTATATAAAAATGTACAAATACATAGTATGTTTGTTGAATTACAATTATCAAAGATTAAAAACTATCAATAAAACAGAGTTATAAACTGAATAATGTAATGAATGACAGCTTTATAAGAAATAATACATTGGAGCAAACAAATACACTGATTACCACAAGTTTGTCCTCTACGCCATATAGTTTACCCAGAGATTGAAAAATTCGGGCATAAAGAGCCAACCCTTGATAAAATCATAATATATTCCTGACCACAACGACATAGTTTGATTTTTATAGGATATTTATATTTACTTGTATCAGCAACGTATTAACCTATCAGTTACAAGACTTGGCCATTTGGACACAAAAAATATTTAAAATATATCAAACATTTTACTATGACGTCACTTTAAAGGGTGTTGATCTTTTAGGACGTTGATTAGGAGTATATGCTTAGTTCACCACTATCGTTGTAGGCATGTCATATTATAGAACGTTCAGCAATCAGTATTACATAGGGAAGTACCGGCAGTTTGGCAGTCATTTTTAATATTTACTGATATTCATAACTAATGGAATTGATAATAAGCGAGTGATTCAATGTAGTTTCAGATTGATTAAAGTTTTAACAACCATGTTTCTATTATTAGCGTAATTTTTGTGGTTGAAAATAATTTTGCGTTCAAGTTTATAGATGAAGGTAATAGAAAAATACTGAATAGATAACTATCATAAACAACATCAAGGTCAAAGAAACTTGCAAATTTTAATATAGGCCTACCCAAACATATATAACATGATATCAGATACTATTAATATCTTATGCAGAACGGCAGTTGAGTAGCTACATACTACAAGAAATGCACGCAAAAATCACGATGATGGCTTTGGGTTTGCTTTAAGTAATTAGGCAGTTAAGGGGGTCCAGTAGACAAAACCCAGTAAGTGTTCGATACCTAGAATTTTTGAAATGATAATGAAAATATGTCTGAATTTAAGATTTATTAATTAGAGCAATTGTATGACACCTTTTTAACGATTAGTAAAAAATCTACATAAGTAATATAGTACTAAAACATACATATATATGCGCCATATTTTGTTTCATTCGTAAGTGGATCTCATGGAAATGTGACAAGTTAAAGGACAACAACCGTCGGACGCCAAGTTTTTCATAATTGTTGGTTAAATGAGCCAAAGACAGGTAAATCAAACTTTCTCGATAAGCATCATTTTTGTTTGATTTGCGCTGTTGAAAATATCATTGATTTCCGCTAGAACCATTCATGTTACAACGAATGCTTAGTGGTGCACGCGAACCTAATTTTGCCTGGCCCACAGTGGATCTAAGATATTCTTTTACGATTCTGATGAAACTGGAAAAATGTTCGGCCATAGCGGGAGTGTGTGGAATTTTGAGCAGCACATTTAATATCTCGTAAATAGTCTTAATAAATTAGATAGTCTGCCTGTGATAATCTTCATGGTCCAAAACGCTTTCGTCGAAATAACAAAGCCTGTCTCTTAGCAAATTAAGTAAATGAACAACGAACTTGTCATATAAAGTTTACTTACCAATAATCTTGGCGTTCAGCAATTCCTGTATTTGACATTTTATTATCGTTTTAGCAGCCAGTATATTCGAGCTGAATCTTGCTTTCATATCTTTGTGTATACCGGATATGTGGGCAGAGCTGTCATACTTCGAGCTCTCATGCAATGGATGTACAAGCCAAAAGATTTCAGGATTTACCATTTCAAACTCACAAAACGTTGCTAATGCCTTAACATAACCCTGAAACTCTAAGCAAAGTTTAACTTTCTTATCTGTATCTTATATAAACCTGACATAAACTTTGTACATGTTTTTGTACATGCAGTCATTCAAGGTTAATGCAAACTAACAAGCTTCTTTACAAACTACAATTCCTACCATAATCTTACTAATTAAATTTTGAATGTAAGGCATTTCACCTCGGTCAGTAAAGTGTGTAAGTCGTTTCAGAGATCATCGTTTTGTTTGGCTAGATGTTGAAGCAGTGCAAAAAATTGCGGCTCTGCTCAGTGTGTCCCGGATTGCAATATTCAGTCAGCCATACAACATTTATACATTGAGACAGTGCTACAAATTCAATAAGAACACAGATATTATGCTTTAAATCAATTTTGTGTTCCGCCGGCAGAAAAAAGTAATAGGATCAATTTTATTCTTTCAAATCCACAAATTATTGTGCAGACCTTTCAATGACCGTTCATTCATTTTAACGTATTTGTGAATATTAGAGTTGACGCGAACCTGAAGTCCATACACTATTTGGAGATTCAAGCTACAGGTTCATATAATTATATGTGCATATAGTAGTAATATATATTTTTCCAGACAAATCAAGTGCCATTTACTTTTGCAGTGTAAAGTGACACAAGTGGAAGTGTATCATTCTGAATTAAAATAATAAATCTTGGAAACAACTATTATAAATAACTATAATGGGAAATTAATCGATTTGGTTCAATTGAACTGCGGAGTTATTATGGGAGTGATGTAAGGTATATCAGTTTCAATTACTAAACTGTACAAAATTGTTGTTTTTTGTACACGCAGTTGCGTCACTGCAGCTACGTCATTGACGATTATCAGTTCCAAAAAAAATCTTATAACAATATTATACAACAGATTAGAGATAAGCAATCAAAAATTGGTCTTTTTCAGCTTTACGTAATGTTTGTGGAAACATTTATCTAGCCATCAGTAAGACAATAGCGGGCAATTGTTCAATCTAATAAGAATTAAAATAAGGCGAATAGACAAAATATGCAAAGGAATGTTAAGAAAAACTAATTAATTCCAGTTACATTACTGTTTAATTTCTACGTAATGAATTCGATCTTAATTGTCTAGTCAATAGACTTTTTACAATCAAAATATACGGATGTCGATTAAGGAATTAATGATTTCTAAGAAAATCTCATAATGCAGCTATGTTAACACAATGAAAAAAATAGAGCACTTTTCACAAAATACATTTATAAAGTCAACTCAGATTACATTGAGTGGTAACTCCGTGTTGTACCATAAAAATGTATTAAATCGAGATGATATGCACGTTTCTTATTAATTAACTATTAGTTAAACAACTTTCATTTCCCTAATGTCAAAAATGGTATAGCTCTGAAAGTTACATGAACTCAGGAGAATATGAGGTGAAGGGTATTCAGTTAAATATTTTGCGCAGTACAAATATAAAAAGGGTGAGGGCAAGGGAACTATTAAAAATGTATTAATATCAATAGAAAACATATTTTGTGAATATTGTTAGTCCTGTTTCCTATAGATGTTACATGTAATTGTCTTTATTGTCTTTGCATATTCATATACAAAAGTTTTATCAAATTACACACGAATACGCATACAATGATATAAATTAAATTAGTTATATGTTCAAAAACCAAGGAAGATGTTATTATTTTATAGTATCCATTATTAATGCTAGCTCAAAAACATGTTTTGTTTATGCATTAATAGCAGCCAAGCAAATTTTATATATAATTCTGTACATGGATTGCATACATTTAAATGTAGGATCATTGAAAAACTTGCACATTACTTCTTACTGTCATAATGCAGAAGCCAAAACGGCTGTGAAAACTAATAATGTGAAAACAGAGATCTAATTGTTTGCTTTTTTTTTATATTTCAGCTTAGTTTAAAAGGAGAAGTTATGTGTTTAGTAATTGTGCATGAAACAAGAATGAAAACGTTCCTGTTTAATAGGCTACATATACATTGTAGTGAATGGCAACTGGGGGAGTTGGTCTTCATGGAGTACCTGTTCGAAATCTTGTGGTTATGGGACAACAAATAGAACAAGAGTCTGTAACAACCCAGCACCTTCAAACGGTGGATTAAATTGCATTGGAAATAGTACCGAAATTAAATCGTGTCAACCTGTTCCATGTCCAGGTAAAACACATTATGGTATAATTCTTACTATCAAAAAATAGTCCTATTAACTGATATACATAAAAAAAATAACGTCGCTTGTGATAACATGTTTCTAAGAACACCCTAGCTCAAGTATTAGATTATATCAACCATTATTCTTTATATAACAAAACTTACAAATAAACAAAAAATAACAAGCGAATAAATTGCCTTGTTTATATTTGACATTTTGTTCATTCGTCAGGGAATTTCATACTCTCTTTTCTCGTACATGTATAATTTTACAACCAAAACAGATTCACTAGCAAATTTATGACAATTCAAGTTTAAAGTCCTATGACCTCCATCTTAGAATGGTGTGTTTGCCCCACAGATACATCAAGATTTGTTTCCAACTGTTTCAGCTTTCCTTATCTTGTTGAATGTTTTCCTATCTTAAATTTTACTTTGACTAACACTTACTTTAACCTCGTACCTGTTCCTAGCAAGTGAACTCATCATCGGAGGTCTTTAATCTTACATTTTGTTTATGCGTTTGATCTCGTTTTTTTTTGTCTGTTTTTTATTTTTCGCTTTGTACTTGGCTTTCAATATGGATTTGTTATGACGTGTAGGTGTCTTTTTCTTGTCATTTTATTCATTAAGTCTTTTAATCTCGTTCGGTTATCTTGCGATAAGTTTTATTGATCCAATTCCTTACTTTTAGTTTGTAAATTGAAATGTTTAGGTTATAACTCAAACTTATTTAAATCGATTAAAATAACTTAAAATGAGTCTAATAATGTTTAATAATTCATATTTAGGCTGAAAGGAAATATATTATTTGTTCCAATTCAAATTGTTTTAGAAATATTTAGTACATATTTAATCACGTTCATCGTCTACGAAGAGTGAAGGAAAAATTGAAATGAAAATTTGATATTTTGCATATTAATGAAAGAACACACATGCCTCTGTTTGTATTATTTTATATTCAAATGTTACGCTTCTACCCGGGATTAAAATTTCGTAAATGGGGCCGGAATATGGATAATATTAATAGGTGTGCGCCTTGTGACATAGTAAACTACAGTGTAGTCTTTCCAGTAAATGATAAATAGACCAGTTAACTAGTAAAACAATGCTTTTATTTCTTCACTTTCTTTTTAAAGAATATAAACACTGCAGAAATTTCTAATGACCATCTAACAACATGCGCTTAATAATACGTTTTATTGTTCCCATGATCAGTGTATTAATAAAAAGAATTTGTAATAAAAGATTTTTGTTTATTACCTTATATTAACTATTTTGTTATAAAGAAAAAGAATGAACAAAGAGATACATTTGTATTAAAATATAACAAAATACCGTATACAGTTTTGCAGTGAAACGACATTATTACCTGAACATGAAACGTTTATGGACACAAACACAAACATACATTTTAGAGCAATAAAAAAATATTCAAGTATGTTTGAACTTGACATGTTTGAGTTTTATTTGGTGCTAAAACACATTGTATTGTTTGGATATATTACAATAAACTTATTACACTAATCAGGTTTCTTGCTATGATCGGAAGCAGCAAGTCTCCTGCTTTACAGGACACTAATAATGATAATAATGGACCGTTTTAAGTCACTATGAAGCAACCGCATTGAAGTACTTTGTTATTATGTCATCTATATATTATGTCGCCATGTAGATATTCACAAGATGGCGAACCTCAACAATTGCATTTTCAAACGGTTGATTTACTTTAGCAGCTTTACCATTATACAATCATTTATTCTAAGTTAGCCTCTTCAGGCGATTAACACAATAGATACTTTATTCTATTTTAAAATTTTGACTTGATTATGATTAACACCTTTCCGAAACTGATAATTAAGCAATGGGATAAAATTTCTCCGTTTTAATTTTGACCTCGTCTTATTTTACTTAAATATCGTAACAAAAGGGCAAATTTCATTATTCCTGAAATAAAATCACAGCAAACTTGAAAGTTCATAAAGGATACACTTGCCAATTGAAAAGCATTTGTTGATAACGCGTCGCTTTGTACTGTTTCTTTTACATGTTGCAATATCGTCTATATAAAACATCTCAATGAAATAAATCGTTCCTCTCAAAATATTAATATGCAATGCAGTGAATGGAAACTGGGGAAATTGGACTTCATGGAGTGACTGCGTTTGTGGAACAGCAACTAGGAGAAGAGCATGTGATAACCCATCACCTTCATACGAGGGGTTAACTTGTCCAGGAAACAGTACTGAAACTAGACGTTGTAAAACGGATCCATGTCTAGGTAAAAAAACTTTTGATGTATTTATATTGTATAAATAATAAAATAAATAATTGTCAACAGATCAATAAAAATATGTAACAGATAATGTTACTGATGTTCAAATGTAAACTTTTGAACTAAAATACCCCAACCTCAATTACCCTTTTTCAAAACCTGTAAGCAGCATGTACCAAACGTTACTTATACGAATCTTAGAAAAGTAAGTTTAAATTTTGATCTGTTTAGTTGTTCCTAATCGACACATCTGTTACTTAAAAAAAGCTTTCTTGATGTACGGTATTTTGCTTTTACCCTGATTTAAAACATTTAGGACTGTTTTTCGTCCAGTGGCCACAAGTAGCTTATTTGAAAGTAAATTTAAAGGTACCGAGGAGTAATTTGTAAGGATAAAGTCACAAGCACAGCCATGGTTAGCAAATAAAGATCCAACAACAACAAAAAAACCCTAAACACACGACAAAACCCCAAAAACTTATTGGCAATCATCAGGATGACTCAAACTGCTTTGAAATTGCAAGTAACTTGCTCGACACTGGCACCCTTAATATCAGTCTGATTAAATTGCAGCAATTAGCAAGCGGGGGTATCAATATCCAGCAATAAGGAGGAAAGTGTCTATGTAAAAACGTAACAAATCAATGGTAATTCACACCGGTCAACCAAGTCATGACGACGACAATCAATCTTTCCCATTGTTGACTTAAATCTTGCCATAGAGAATACCTGGTGTAGTAGATGTTTTATTACATGTAGCAGTCGCCTTCTATCAATAAAGCTGGCCAGGAAACGCAGGCTCTTAAGCATCTGAATAATCCGGCGATGAATACTCATTCAAATCTAGGCAATGCTAGAACATTTGCATACTCAAATTGAACGTCCTTCGTTCGTCGTAAACGTTAGTTCTCAGCCGACACTAATAAAATCATATTCAAAATCAGAAAGATAGTAACCAGAATTCAATAAAAAGCGTTGATACACTCCGCTCTTCGGACAAGTGAGCAGTGTTATATGTAGGAAAAGTTAAATCCACAAATAAGGAAGACTAGTAAGTGAGAAATCCAATAACGTAAATGCCAAACGGAGCGTTGACTTTCTAAACTTCCTTATTATGTAAGACGGTGTCGTCTTTGTATATGTTAGGCTGACAACTTAATTATGATTCGTTGCATTGTAAAAGTTTAACTAACAGAGCCAAAGCTTGAAAAAGTATCATTCAGTCAGGAAAATAGTTGAACCACAGGCGAGGGAATGCGCATACACTTTCGACAACTGCAAACTCGGGGATTTTATTGTTATATTTTGTTAGTGTACTAGACATGTCATTTCTTTTACAAATGAAATAAAAATCACCATTCCTTTTTAAACAAGATTCCGGCAATATGGCACGCTAAACGAAGTTACTATCACGCTATTATTGAATTAGTGTATGATTGTTTTCTGATATGTTCAAAATTTACAAAATTAAACATTTTTAGGAGATTTTAAAGACCATGCCTCTTTGTGTATTCACTTTTGCAATATTTTTCGCGCTAGTTAGGTGTAGTTTTTACACCAGCAAATTTAATTCAGTGTGATTTTCGTTTTAAGTATATTTAATGTCCATATATTTGGTTATAATTAATAGGAGATCTACGTCTGCGTGATGGTCCATTTGTCAATAAAGGAAGACTCGAGGTATTTTATGACAATAAATGGGGAACGGTATGTGCTGACAATTTTGACGACAAAGACGCAACTGTGGCATGCAGGCAACTGGGATATAGGTAATGAAAATTCAGGGATAAGTTATTACGCGACGTTAAACTCTTGCAAGCAAACAATCAAAAATGGCAGATCGGAGAACAGTTTTAGCAAAAATTAATCAGATATAGGAAACGAATGGGTAAAAAAGGTATATCTTCTGACATTACCTTTCGACAGTAAAAACGGATTTAATGGTTTGTGCGACGGCGATTTAATAACCGTCAAACGTTCTTTTTCATATAAAGAGCTTTACTTTTACAACGCTTTTGTATTTGTATTTATTATATAACCACAGTATTCTCCTTGGATAACCATCTTTTTTAATTAAAAAAAATTAATAGCCGTAAAAATTTCCCCACTATGAAAAACAATTTTTGTTTATTATAAATAAAAATTAATAATAGATTCCTAAATAAAGTATGCTTATTTGAATAAAACGCTTGCAGAATTAACAATAAGTTCGTTTCGTGTATGTGCAACTGGTTTATGACGCTACTTTTTTACATCATTATTTATACATATAATCTTTATCAAAATTGAGATAGAACAAAATGAAAGAGCAAGCAAGAAAGTGATTGGCGAAATAAGAACTTTAAGTATGTTCTGAGCTCAGCCCTATAAACATTTTCTTTACTGAGAATATTTTAATTCTCAATTTTATCCAATCAAATCTGTCCTTTTACTTTGTTGTCATGGTAGTAGAGAAAATTTTCATGCTGAGCAAACATTTTTACTCAGGTTTTATTGAGCTGGGGCCTGACATCAAGTGGAGAAAATTAAAATGTTATTTATTTTCTTTGATATAAGTAACTGATGAGTGTAAGTAAAATAGTAATAGAAATTCATTTAAATATAAATGTAGTACTGGCTTCATGGTAAAAAGTTCATTCATTCTTGATGGGTCTGGTACGATATGGTTGAATAAACTTGAATGTAGTGGTACTGAGCAAACATTAGACGGATGTAAGAACAGTGGATGGGGTGTTCATACCTGTAGGCATCAAGAAGATATTGGAGTAGAGTGTTTTAACTCGTTGAATACAGGTATGTTTAAGACATGGTTTTTTCTCTATTCAAATTGGCAAAAACAAATATTAGTCTGGTGTGAAATGGTTACTTTAACAATAAGAATTAGTTTACTATTGTAATACCACAAGTGTTGAAAAACCGTTGTAACTGAATCAAGCCCATAACCATTGAAAATGTATATTACTAATAAAAATGAGCAAGGAACCAACAGAACAAAATAGAAGAGAGATTTAGGGGACAATTGCACATCAAATCCTGATTTGTACATAAAATACATAACTCAATTTCCAAAACCACGAGTTTACGAAGGTGATCCGGATGAGTATGCAGTGCCTGCCAATCATTTGACAAACGTTTAGTTACTCACTCTCATGTCAACTCCAATTCAGAAATATTACTACCTATGATTAGGCGATCATGGAACTGAAGGGATGACGCCAACCAAGGTACAACAAACCAATGTTTCAGTAGCTTAGTAGTCAACAGTAGTGACCGGTGTAGAAAATCGGAATACCGTTCGCAAGATCTAACATAACATATCACTGGTGAAATGTTCAAAACATAGGCAAGAAATGCTGGTACACAACATAAGTGCACATAACAAGAGTAGGCGAGGAGAACAAAAAAAAACCCGTGAGATTAGAATATTATCATTTAATTGTACATTTATTATATATTACCTATTGCAAGAAAAAAGTCAACATTCAAGTCACTGTGTATATTGGGCCCATTTTCTGATTTTTTGTTTAAATTATTGAATCAAATTTAAAAAATAACAAAATGGTTAATAGTATTAAACTGAACATCTTTTAATTGATTATTGTTCTTTATTTGGTATACCATACTTTCATTTCACCAGGCGCTTTAAGAATAATTGAAGAGAGATTTCCAAATCAAGGGAGATTAGAAGTGTACCATTACCAAAACACCAACGGAATCTGGGGGACCATCTGCGATGACTATTTTGATGACGTAGATGCCTTGGTTGCTTGCAGACATATGGGGTATAGGTAAGTTGAATTTATCATAGTAATTAAATTATTTTTCTAAATAGATATAAAATGTTCTGTCCTACATAGAGATGCAAATATTGCAAGTTCGTATTTCTTACAATAGGATTGTTTTGCAACATCGCTACCGGATATTAATTTGATAAATTTAATATTTAGTTTAATTTTACTAGATGTTCCTGCACATTTCAAATTTGATACTTTTTCATACATTTATATTTATCTGTTTGAGCACTCATATCATCACACTATTTGCAAATCAAAATCGTTATTTTTCTAAGGACTGGAATCACATTAGGCAACAATGTAATTGATGGTTCAGGAATAATACTGTTAGATGATGTGAACTGTACTGGAACAGAAACAACATTAAGCAGTTGTGGACATAATGGCTGGGGTATAAGCAACTGTACACATTCTGATGACGTTGGAGTACAGTGTTTCGTAGTAAATAAAGGTACTGACACTGAGATTTATTTGCACAATTTCAATTATTCATTGTATAAAAGAACAAACATAAATTACAATTTACAAATTTATACTTATTCGTCTTCATACAACAATTTCTGTAAATCCCTCAAAAGACGAACTTAAGATTTAAAAAAAACATTACACGCCTGAGTATGGTAATATATTATTGGTTTGCAACACAATGGTATGTGTGTGTTAATTCTTCCTATATACTATTATTTTTACCAGAGTGGTAGGTATCTTTCTGCTACTTAACACTACTAAATACAGAATAAACTCGCATAAATGACATGCAACATGTGATGCCTTCTGTAATGTATATATTATATAAGCTTATTCCTCTGTAATCTGAGTTTGTATAGTGTTTGCGGTGGACTAGATATAAAGGCAGCAAGTTTAATTTTTAATAAGGAAATGATTATAATTAATAATAGTATAAGTTCATTCATTCTACCAAACATATAGTAGGTTTGTGAAAAATAACCTTAATAATAATATTGGATGTAAATGATTTTCATATGGTTGTCTTTATACATTTACAAACTAGAAATAAACTAATTAGATGTATGTTAAAAGGAAAGTTCGAATTGTGAAACATAATGGCCTTGACCTTCTTTACAAATCAATGGACTCTTTTTGACAATAAACACGAATGAATGACACACCATTCAAGGTCATAAAATATAAATTTTAGTGACAAATGACCTTTTAAACTATGAGTTCATTTACTCAAATACTAGTCTCTATGCATTACTTAAAAATGTTTTAAAAAGGAATTAACGTTGATCTCTTACATTTTAAACTATACAATGCTGAAAGTAAATATTAATCAGCAATTAATTTATCGTATTGTTAACTACGATATGTTCATTTACGATAAAAGTCTCTATTTCA
The DNA here is from genome assembly GCA_944474755.1 of Limnoperna fortunei. Lineage (NCBI taxonomy): Eukaryota > Metazoa > Mollusca > Bivalvia > Mytilida > Modiolidae > Limnoperna > Limnoperna fortunei. Next base: position 45,625,109 of record OX104124.1, read on the forward strand.
AGGCAAATTCTCTTGCAAGAGCCATTCAAAGAAAAAAGGCTCTGTTGTGCAAAAGCGTTTTGTTAAACTGGTACATGGATGGTTTACAATGTCTCTATGACTATATTGCAAAATGAAAGTAAGCGGAATAGTAATAGTAAAAATAAACTGAAATAGGAAAAGCCTTAAGTTCAAGCATATGACAAAACACAACGAAAAATAAATGTGTATGTATAACTTAGAATTTGTAAAATTAGCTCAGAAAATTTGACTTCAAGTCGAAAGCGACAGCTACTCTTTATTTTAGATTCTGTTTTGAAGGTCAGAACCACACTAATATACACTATTGTTTGTGCCATCGCATGCACATTTCTATGTTATGTAATTTCTATCTAAGAAGAGCAGAAGACTTGTTGTTCCTCCGGAGTTGTAGCTGGTATAGCAATATCATGTATAGTGTTGACAATTGTGTGTAGTGTGGCTGTTATATTTGTCAGGAAGCGATTATTGACTTTAGGTTAGTGTGTTATCTGTTACTATAAACAAAACACAACTTGCTATTTGTACAGAGAAACTTCTTTTCTTCCAGAACAAAAAGTTTATCTGATGTTTGAATAAAAGGTGTCTGTACCTGTTATCGTTGTTTAGGTTGCTTTTGTGTGTCCACGTGCTTTTTTTTATCATGTTATTCATTTTTGTGTTCAAGGGGCCACAGTGGAAGAGTGGTTAAAATAGTTCGTCTACTATTAAAAACGTGGTCTGCCAACACTGATATTGCGGGTTCGAGTCTCACTTCTCGCAGGGTGCGCTCGACTCCAATCATAATCAAACAAGCTTGCAAGTTATCCTACCTAAGAACGGTGGTTTTCTCTGGGTACTCCGACTTTGTCTCCCAATAAAACTGGATTCCATGATATAGCTGAAAAATTGCTGAAAGTGTGTTAAACAGCCTCCAAGGAAACAACAACAAAATATTCCTTTGTAGGATATTCATTTCATACAAATTGATTCATTATATGTTTAGTTCAATCCATGTCGTATTATGCATGAACCATTACCACGTCTTTATGCATATAAAGACGTGGTAATGGGTTCATGTTGCTTGAAATCGATGGAATTTTGATTGTAAGTGTAAATAAGAATACAAAAAAGATTTGTCCTTCTAACGTTATTGCTAAATATACTCTTGAGATAAAGGGATTTAATTATTAATTTTATTTTAGCTATAAATAATGTCGCTGATAATGTCGTACAAAAAAGTATCTAAATAAAACATGATAGAACGATTTGTTATCTTTTTAATATTTTCTGTATGTTTTCCTCATTTTTCAGATAAAGAGATGAAGACACCAGAGTAAGTGTTTGATATATTTTTTTATTATTTATGTAATTTTTTATGAACTTAAAATGTGATGTACACAACGAAATCAAAACTGAATTTGTTTACAGAATATTATGCACTATTACAAGTCTTTAAGTCTTTTAGTTGTGTTTATAAACAGTGATACTTATTTTAATAATTTAATGACATTATTTAAAACATGTGACATTATTAAACTGTGGAACAATCGTACAGTAAATCTTTAAAAAACTAAACTTGAAATACTAAGCAGACTAGCTACTAAAAATAAAACGTTGGTTGATTGATTAATTGGATGTTTGCTTTACCTCCAGCTACCAGTATTTCAGATATATTTAGGGCAAGAACAAGTTAACAAACAATAAATTCCGTTTGACAGTTTGACAATTCTAACGAGAGGAACTCCCCTATCCACTACCTAGGACGTGATGGGCTGCTATGTGGGTTGAACACTGTCTGTGTTTTGACAAGTTAATATTTCGGAATCTGCAATTCAGAAAATTTTAATTTAAGATTTTTTCTTAATCAAAATGGTGTTGTTATTATTAGTTAAAAACTAAACTGTTGTTAGTAGTGCATTTGTCAATGTGTTGGTCAAGCAAGTTGTGGGCTAAATATATATTAAGAACATAAATAAACCAGATGTTGATTTAAAATGTGACATTTATGATAGGATATTTTAAAAACACAAGGGTTTACGTGATAAAAGGGTATCGATCTCAGACTTCATTATTTTACTTTAAAGACCATAACAACATTTTAATGCCTTAATCGTATATTACCAAAAAAACTGTAATACAAACATAAAGTTTTGGTATTTTTGTTATTATTAATACAAATGATAAATTTATTTTTATTGTAAGGAGTCTTTTTTGCGTGAGATGAAGGGCAGTACTTTAATAAATAATTTCTAGTTTAATAATTTAAAATTATCGCTTAAATCATAAATAATAATTAATGCAAAATAATTCATAAAACTATATTTGGTTTACCACTGCAATAAATATTTTTTAAGCGTGACTCAGTTTTGACACTTATCAAAGAAAATTATTGATCGTCTCTTTTTTAAAGAATAAAACATTAATTTCCTGTAAGGATTTAGATCATCATAATTTAATATATACTTTTTGTAAGAATAATACGTAAGGTAAATGCAGGTTGCACACAACCTTTATGATAAAAGAATTCATTTTTTCAGTACTTATGTGGATGTACGAGCAGCACAAGCGCCTGTGTTTTACAACTTAGCATGCACAGAAAAAAAAGGTGTCAAAACTTAATATTACACAGCAACGACACACACCATTACAGACATTTTTAGAAAACCCAGTGTTGTTTATGTTGAATATGTGACAATAACACAGACGTTTATAACAATATCATGCAATGGATTTGTTGTTTGCTCCTTATAAACATTTTCGTCTTAAGTTTTCATTTCTTTAAATGAACATTTATAAAAATAACTTCAGTTTATTCGTGTGTTTGAATATTGTTTAACGCCACTTTCAGCAATTTGTCAGCTATATCATGGTGTCCAGATTTACTTCGGTGAGGAAGCTGGAGTACCCGGAAACCAGCGCCCTTCGATAAGAAAACTGACAATTCTTGCAATAAGATTGGAGTCTAGCGCACCCTGCCGCAGTGAGACTCGAACCTAATTATTTAGTAAGCCGGATGATAATCCTTCAGTACTGTTTTACGCTAAGAACAGTAGCAAAGAAACCTGACCGAACAGTAACAGCCAAAAGTCAATTGATAATTTCAAATCCGAATATATATACAAACATATAAAACAAAACAGAAAAACTAAATACACAAAAGCAGAGAGATTAATCCGAACCCAATAAAACCATGGATCACTCAGATGCTTCTGACGAGTAAGTCGTGCCTGCCTTTAATTGGACATCCATAGAGTTTCTAATTGTCATGTCTAGGAAAAAGTGAAATCCAGATATAGGAAACACTTACCAATGAGCAAAAATGTCCTACCGTACTTGAGAGATTGATTGTCCATAACGATCAATCAAGTCATGTTGACGACCATAGAACTTCTCCAGAGATAACACCAACCTAGGTACAACAAACCCTTTTTGAGTAGTTAAGTAGTCAACAGCAGTGAAAATCACAATACCGATCGCAGGGTTTCGACTAAGTTGGGAAATGTACCCATTATACGCGGGAGCTGCTAGAATGTTGATGTTGATGAACGGAAAGTTGACAATTGGAAAGTTGAAGTCATCACGTTGTCGTAGAGTGTATTTTGTAGTTTTCCTGTGTCAATTTATAAAAAAGATATAAGTAAGAGAGTGCCTTAGTGTATTGGTGGTGTCCTGAATGTCAAACAAGCTAGGGTACATAAATATTGTTAATTAACATTTTTCGTTCTGGTCATTAATTAACATTGTACAGGCCAAAAATCGCTATTATCATAACGCAAAAACAGGAAACATTAAGTCATCTGCTATAGATACACACAACTTTACTTTGACACTTACCAGTCTTTAAAACTTATTAATACCAATATTCCATCAGATTCAGGATATGGTATTAAAATTTCACAAATGTAAAACGTTATACTAGATCGTGCAATCGGTATGATGATTGTCTAGACATGACGCTGCATTACGATTGATTTGGTATTATAGAAATCAATCTCTATCATACGATCGTTCTGTAAAAGTCATTGGTAGGTTTTCATGTATATTTCTGGATTTTAATTTTGCTCGGACTAATAACTCGACTTGTGCCTGATAAGAAGCAAGCACTGCTTTAGTTTCTAGAGCATTTGAATCACATATGTTTTTATTATGTTGTGTTATTTATTTTGCTTGTTTTGTTCTACGTGGATTTTCTTTTGTCTCATCTTTGATCCAGCAACTGTGATTTTGTTTTTGATTAGTGTCTTTTGTTCGAAGGTACTATATTATTTTGTTTTCACACTTGACAACAAAACATTTGTGTTCACGAACAACAAAAACGTTTAATTCATCAAGGGTTCGGCAACGATAAACAGTTGCAACGGCGTGAAACATAACTGATAACTGATAATATCATGCAAAACATATATTCGATTAAGGAAAAAATAACGTGACAAAACTACAAGGATCAAGGTAACATTACAGCTAGTCAACAACTAAACGAAAATATAGTTGAAAAACCACTGGCAAATATATAAGCCACACACACATTACGGCCAAATGCATGCACCCGATCGTCAACAAGCATAACATTTGCAACATATTCAATATTTCCATAAGGTTCTGGGAACTCTATATAATCTTTATACGTGGGGAGATACTTCTAACAGAAAAGTGTACCGGCAAAAGGAAAAACAGTCGAAGATACCGAAGAGTGTCCATTAGAAAATAGATCAAGTACAAAACAAACTGTTGTTGAACATAACAGGAGACAACACAAAGTCAGCAAACGCACAACACAAAACTGAGTGCCACGAACGCCACTAAAACCAGGCTTTAATCCATGTGCTTTAAACACGTTTTGTTTGCTTTTAAACGTTGCTGTATAAGAAAATGTTATAGTTGATAAGGAATATGACAATAAAACGAGTAAACATACTGGTCAGAATGTAAAATTTAAAATTGTAAGCCATGACTTGTGATAGAATAATATTGCAAAGACATGAAAACAAGTGAATTATTGGAATGGTTTCTCTCCTTACCTAGATGCCTTGCTGTTAATGTATCCAAATCTAGTGTTAAAGGCGGGAACATTGACTAAACCTAACCGTCCCTCTGTAAATTAAAAAAAAAATATTATATAACATATGCTCATGTTGGTCCCACTCTGATCCGAGCAAATTCCTTTAATTCCTAATCATAATTCGGCTTCCCGCTGTCTGTAACCTTTAACTTTGAATGAACAGTTTTCTTTAAATATTAATTTTAACGAATACAACGCAAAATAATGAAATTTTATAATGTCAAAGAAAACCTGACAGTTACATTTTTAAAGTCATAACACAAGGGTTTAATATCAACTAGATTAAATGCACAAGGATTAAAAAGAATCTACTGTAGCAACGAATATATTTTGAAACCAAACGAACATGTTTACAGTATCGATAGTCGGTGAGTTGCGCACGCTCAGACCCAAATCGCAAAATCTGATGTTCATCTATAGACGCACTGAGCCATGGATACCCTTCCAAATCTTGCTGATCGCATTGCAATAAAGAAATAAACTCTTAATATTTATTGGTTAATTGTTCGTGATTGATTGTATCCTTCACAGAACTGATTTTTTCTAAACAGTATGCAATTGCTTTTAATCACTATCTTATTGCAGTAAAAAGCAATGAATTTAAATAAGTCTCAGCGACATTGACATTGATCTAAGATTTTTGGAAAACAGCCTACTTTTTTCTAAGTTAACACAAACATTAAATATTTGGCACACACCTACATTTTTGCCATAGAAAAGATCGTATCATTTTGCGTAATGATGTGAAGTTATCGTCTTAAAAAAAATCCTTTTGATGTTGGACTGTCTTTGTCGAGACATAAACAAGAAATTGTTCAATATTGTACGTTTTATATAAATTTGAAATCGAAATACTAAATATATGTATATTTTTTATCATGTACTTTTAATTCCGCAAAAAAATAAATAGCTTTATAATATACTTCAACGCGAGTATGTGGAGAAAAATACTGCGAACGCGAATAAATTTGGAACAATCACAAAAACTATATCTAGCTTTACTAAAAGTTAATGCTAGAAAACAATTGCATTTTGACTCCATTGTACTTGTTCTAATATTTCAGAACCATTACACGTTTTGTCAACAGAAACAAATGAAAAAAAACCATGAATTCATTTGCAAATTTCGATTGTAAACGCTTAAGGTGTATTGATTTTGAGAGAAAACCCTTTTTAAATTTTCTCGTATGGTCATTTGCTAATAAGGTCCGTTGCTAATTTAGGATTTAAGATTAGTACCACAATCTACAGATTCGTTTTGGACCATCTAAAGTACAATTTCTATACCATTTACAACTGATTTTTAAGTAATGTGTCAAAGAGTAAATTTCAGCTTATCAAATTTCATTAGCACCACTGTCAGCAATGTTATATATGTACAGCTTCTAAAATTCGTTTTGAAAAAAGACCTCAACCAATTCTTTATTTCTGCACAAATTCTGTAAAATATGTGTAACTGTTTCTTATTAAAAGAAGCAGTTTGTCAATTGTTTTCTATAGGGTGAAATGTTCCACAGTGGCGGTAATATCGGATTTGGGATCGGCACAAAAACTCAAACTTTATAGGAGACCATCTGAGGTACATGTAAAAAATATCACAAATCGTTCTGTCAACCGGTTGATCTAAAAACAAATTTTGAGATTTCAGACAACCAGAACACATTAACAGTCATGGGAGTCACACTGAATTACCAATCGGCTTGGAAAACGTAAATAATACGATAACTACATTGGTTTTGTTCCTGCATAACTTCGCTTAATTGGGTGAAATGGTTTCATATAAACAGTTCGATATTTCTTCCATAATGAAGAACTATGTTTCGTAAGCAGTCGACTTGGATATACATAGCAAATCGACAGATTGTTATTCTCCTAAAATTTCAAAGTATTTTGCCCTGCCAGAACACCTTGTTCCGATTTTGCTTACAAAAAATCAATCATATGATAACATGGAACAACTATACAGAACCAATAATATACGTCACATAAACAAAATGGTTTCAATTTTTACTGCATCACAAACGCCGCCATGTTTGTAATTTGAAGTACATTTAACTACAATGATTTAGTGATTAAGACGTATCAGGCAAACATAACGTGAGCGTGAACGTTTATAAACAAAATAGTGAACATGGCTGCTATTTCTTGCTTTTATAATAAGTAGAGGTAGAAGTTTTAATATAAGCGGATTCGTTTTTTGAAGTATGGTGGAATTTATTGTGTTAATAAAAGGTGGACAACTATTCCGGTGTAAGGCCGTTTTATCCACTTTTAGCTTTTGGTTTGGTCGGTGTCCTTGCTTTTCTTCTACAGTTTAATTAATCTTGTCAACACTTCATAGCCTTCATAAGTCTTCCCTTATGTTTTACATAACACATGAAAAATGAATACATTTCGTTGTTTCTCCCATAGCTAAGAGGTAGAATTTTGAAACTTCATCCACCAAGATACTTACCTTGCAATTTTCATCCGAAAAAAAATTTGTCAAACATATTTAAACGTTTTATTTTAGACAACGTTATTAGGATATGTATTAGTACCTCGTTTTACATTTGTGTGTTGCTAATACACTTATACGATATGTATAAATCACATATTTACAACTTGTCGATGTTGAAAAACAAATACAAAATAATTATTCACTATAATAAATTTGTTAAACATTGTAAACACTTAACTTTGGTTAGATTCATTCATGTTACTGTTGAAACATATGTTGTGTAACCGTTTTTGATATCTATTGATATTGAAGACTTATTTATTTTTTCCATGAGTTTCATTATTTGATTCTGTGCTGTTTCAACAATGATATTGCTACTGTTGATGATGATTGTTTTCCGTTGTTGTTTGATCCGGTGTCAATCATCTGGTAAGTTTATATTTGATTAATACAACGTTTTGTAAAACGAATGATTTATTATCCGATTTTTAACCCTTTCGTATACTTATTTATATAAATGACAAAATGTTAACATAACTTAAACAATAATAAATTACTTTACTTTTCTGCTTGATTGGCCACTATACAGTCCAGGCGTATGCCCAGTCAAACATTTAGAAGACAATCTACAGAGAAAAATAAGACCAAAAAGAGTGTGTACAGTATATATCGGTTTCTTACAGCCTTTTTTCATCACAGGAAGTGCATCCCTGCTAAAACACTTAACCAACTAATAGATTAAACGGTTAGACTATTAAACTGGAATTGAAAATGCATATCGTGAATTTTTCTACAACAAATACAAACAGGACATTGAGTCTGTAAACATGGTTTGATTTGGGATAATTTTTCTACAATTCGACTAGAAAGAGATTATTTATTACTTTTAGCAGATAAATGATCGGCTCATGAATTTATTATGTCAGGTAACAAAACACATGCATTGACAATTACGTTTCTGCTATGTGAGGAGTACATTTAGTATCTTTGGGATTAACAATTGTAAGTTAAAAAGCGCGTCCGCTTAATATAGTGTCAATCAAAATGTATTTATTTGTTGACTTAGTTTGAAAATCGCTTATTGACCCTTTAGGTTGAAAATCATGTCATACATTCATATATTTAACAGCCCCATTTAATGTCCGAATACAATACAATAAGTAAAGAATGGTTTCAATTATTGACATATTATTTTGATCGTTTTGATGAATAATTTTACCATTGTTCCTTGTCATGATACAGTTGTACGAACAACGTTGTTTAATTCGTAGGTTCTGTTTATTTTGAAATTATATGTGAACTGTGCTTTGCATATTAAATTGTAACTATTATTTCTCTTTATCACATTAACATATCGTAAAATGCGGTCACATGTTCAAATAGATGCGTACGTATGCGTTATAAATACTGCCGCTCAAACACAATCATATATATGTACGTAGAATAAGAACCATAATTTACCGAATAAACGTCACTGTCATTGTAACCTTAATCGCTCAAGAATGTTAACGAATGCAATACATGCCTATAGTATATATAAAGTCATGGCTTGTTCCAATATTTTCTACGTATAACTAATATAATTGATTTTATACAGGTTTGTGTGGCGGTAACTTTACCGATTTAGCAGGATATTTTACATCACCGAATTTTCCCAACAACTATCCAAATGATGCCAGATGTTATTACTACATTAGTTTATCAGCTGGGTACACTATAACGATCAGTATCCACAATTTTAATTCTGAATCTTGCTGTGATTATTTAAAGGTAAAATATAAATTTTATAGACCAACCCCTCCCCCCCGTGAATAAATAAACAAAAGAGGAATATGATGATGAGTTCAAATGTTGTATGCATAACTGTCAACTGTAGGCTTAAATAATGCATCACATCTGAGCACCTGGTTAGAACCTTAATTCTCACATATGATACATCTTGGTACCCAATTTTATCTCAACCATCGGGTGAATTTCATGCTTCTTTTCCGGAAAAAATATATTGTGTCGACAACTGTCGGTTCAGCGAGAAAGATCATACAATTTATGCGTTAGTTGTGTTGGCTTAATATGCCCTTTTTAATAGTGATATGAAAACAACATATTTGAGCATCCTTGAACCAATTTATGCCGCAATCAGACAGCGGTACACAAAAACACGTTGACGCAACACAGATTATGTTAAGGTTAGATATCTCTATTAGACAGCTTCCAGCAGAACATCACCGGATTTATTTTAAAGAATTATTGAGACATAGAATCAAACACTGGTGGTAAGGCAAGAAGGGAAAATCTCAGACACCCACGTGAAAGATTTTGTTTGGTCTCCAAACATTTTAAGATACTTTTACTAGTTCGTTAATTGCTAGAAAGATATGAAACCTCTATACAATTATTAAAACACATGTATATAGCCATTTTTATGTACAGAACAGCTTTTGTTTGTTCGAATGGTGTTCAAAGACACTTTTGGTATTTTTTCAGCTATATCATGGGGAGGAAGCCGGAGTACCCGTACAAAATCCCCGACCTGCCGTAACTGCAGTCCTTCAATTAAGGGTGGGTGTCGAGCGCATCCTACCTGCAGTGAGACTCGAAACCGCAAACTCATTGTTGACAAGCCACTTAGTTGATAGCAGACGGACTACCTTAACCACTCTGCCACCGAGACATTACAGAAAAGTTTAAATTCAGGTAAATCATTGTTTCAGATAAATACCTTTATTAACCATAATTATTTTTCAGGTTTATGATGGAGGTAGAGTAAATAACACATTATTGCTGGAGTTAAAAGGAAATGTAACTGGCAAAGCAGCAAGGTCAACCTCCAATAAACTGACACTGTACTTTTACTCTGACAGCGTTGTTGTGTCATCTGGTTTCCAGGCTATCTACATCTCACAGGTTCCAGGTTTCTATATTACAACTGAAATTATTATCTGTTCGTTTAATTCTACAATGCTTTAAAGCATTTGGAGTATTTAACACACAATTTTAAGTGGGTTGCATAACCTATACATGACTTTATATTAATTCAGAATACTTCTTCAAGAAATACTTGATTTGTGATTTGAAATCCTTTGAGAAAATAGGAGTTAAATTTTGACCAATGTATTTGCTATGTGTGTTAATTATGTACCAAACTGGCTATGAACTGGAACAAAAAACAAAAAATATCCGCCGAAATCAAAAATGTTTTTATTTCTTAGAAAAAAACATACGAAAATCATATTTGATAAAAATTGATAGTCATAAGTTTTTTTGCATGGTTAAAAGATTTTTGTTTATTGACTGAATGTTTTCTTCATGGCAAGCATGCACTATTTTAGCTATACTCAGGACGATAAAAAGTTTAAAATCAAGAAGGCAATAACTGGAAACCGGATGGACCAACGTGAAACGTTAAATCATTTAACGGCCACAAACGTATGGAGCGCTTGGTATGGAATGAGAATTTAGCCCTTTGTAGCGGTTATTACATAACTAATCTCATGTGGGCGGTATAGCAGCTCTTCAGGTCGAGCACTGGGGACCCTTACAGTATTATAAAAGTAATTATAAAGATATTTACTGCCTAAATTGTCTTTAAATAAATCTATGCGTATTCAATGTTATGGTTCACGTAATTAAAAATGAAACAGGGCCGTAAATTGTGTTTGGATAAAGGGGAGGCAGTAAAGGCGGGGGTCTGGGGGAGCTTAGCCCCCTTTAACCTGAGCACATTTGTGTGCAAAATCCTGCTATTTGGAAAATCCTGGGGTGCTTTCCATTGGTTTTTTTATTGGAGTTTAGGGTATAAAACTCTGAATTTTGTTTACTTATACACTATAAAAAATTACTGTCTTGGGTTCGACATAATACAAATACAAATAATACAAATATTTATTAGCACAAAATTATGGTACAGTACATGGGTAAGGCACAAAAATTTAAAGGATCAATACAAAGTGTGTTAAACAAATGTAATACAATTCTTTACATTAATTGTATTTATTATTATATTATATAGTATACAGATGATATAACCAATTAAAATTACGTTTTCTATGATATAACTTTTTCTTAATTCAAAACATTCTAAAATAAATGTAGCAGTACGTTTTAGACAAAATTAAGATTTGCTATTCAACAAAATAGCATTATAAGGATTTGCTATTTGTTAAAAGATTTGGGATTAATCTTTTAATTTTTTAAAGAAATGTACTTCTTATCAGCTTATAATATTAGCAATGCAGAAAGTGTTCTTCATTTTCAATTTCTCCTGCATTGCAAACTAGACAGTTTCTATCTTTTCTATTTAGTTTTTGGTATCTTCCCTTTTCTATCATTAGAGTATAAGCACTGATACGAATTTTACAAAGAGCAGCCCTGTTGTTAGCTTTCTTTAAGATCTCTAAATAGTGGGGTGTGCATCCTATTTTAAAAATAATGCTAAAAAATTCTAGTTTTGGAGATGTGTCTATAAGTGTATTTTGATTTTGGAGATTTTGATAATTTAATCTGATTTTTATTTGATTTAATTATTGTTTAAGTTAGCTTAAATCATGATTTAGAAAGAAAAATCCTTAATTATTTATTATTGTTTTCAGTTTGATAAACCAATTGTTTGAGTGAACAGAATTTTCAAAAATAGTTTTTACTCAAGAATTTTTTGAGTCTAAAATATGTTCTAGATATGGGTAATTTAATCCAATTAGCTTTTTAATTTTAAAATATGCTCTTCTGGCTTTATCCATCAATGTGTTAATAGCTAGATTAAAGTTGCCATTACATTTTATTAAAATGCCTAGGTAACAGTACTGAGATACTGTTTCTAGATATAAATCATTATATTTGAATTGTTTTAAAAAGGTTTTACCATTCGAATTAAATACTACTAATTTTCTGAGTCTAAAATATGTTCTAGATATTTGATGCTTGAGTACAGAATTTTACCTTTTAAGGGCAGTCGACATAGTTCAGCTCGACATGCATCATTAGTAGCTTTGCAATGTACATCTAGAATTTCTTTTATAAATTTAAGATGTAATTTTTCAAATGGTTCAGTATCTTTAAAGTTGGAGAAAATACCCCATATTTCACTGCAGTATGTGATAATGGGTAAAATTAGAGTAGCAAAGCGTTTTTCTAATAATTTGGATGGGTAATTTAATCCAGTTAGCGTTTTAATTTTAAAATATGCTCTTCTGGCTTTTTCCATCAATGTGTTGATTGCTAGATTAAAATTGCCATTACATTTTATTAAAATGCCTAGATAACCGTACTACTGAGATACTGTTTCTAGATATAAATCATTATATTTGAATTGGTTTAAAAAGGTTTTACCATTCGAATTAAATACTACTACTATGGATTTATCAACATTTACATGGAAATTTTCTTTTGAACATTATTCCTGCATGGCAATAAGACAGTTTTGCAACCCTTCCCTACTCTGCGATATTAGTACCATATCATCAGCATAAAGAAGAATGCTTACTCTAACACCACCCAAGACCAATGGGTCATATTTGAGTCTTCCAGTTTTTTTTGTTATATCATCTATAAAAAAAGTTAAAGAGGAGAGGAGTCAAAACATCACCTTGTTTAACACCTCTTTCAGATATAAATGGCTCATTTAGACCATTTGAAAATTTTATTTTACACATAGTATCAGTATACATGGAGTATATAATTTTAAAGGTTTTATTAGGAATGTTATGTTTTAGCAGTTTATTAAAAAGACCAATTCTCCACACTGTGTCAAAGGTCAATGAAGGCTGCAAAAACTTTTTGATTTTTCATTTTATACCTGTGATAGTTTTTAGAGTAAAAATGTGATCAAAAGTCCTGCACTTATCTTTAAATCCTATTTGGTTCTTACTTATTAGAGAGTTATTATTCATAAATTCCGAAAGTCCATTGTATATAATCTTATAACATAATTTTCCTAAGTTTGAGCTGATAGGTATTCCCCTATAATTATTAGGGTCAAATCTATTACCTTTTTTATGTAATAAAACTAAATAGCTTTCATTCCAAGATTTTGGGAAGATACCATGTGAAAAGATCAAATTAAAAAATTACAGAGTGGTTTAATTAATGCTGTGGTACTATTCTTCAGCATTTCATTAGAGATGAGGTCTGATGATGCACTTTTACCATTTTTAAGTTATTTAATTGCTTTAATTATCTCCTTACAGGTGATTTCATTGTTCGACTCACCTGAGACTGAGAAGTTAATATTGATTTTTAGGGTCTCAAATTCCTGAGTGATATTATTTAACATAGATGCACACATGAAAGATTGGTATATTTAGTTAATTAATTTCATTCTAAAATAGCTCAGTAAAAACTGATGAAATACCACCAATCAGAAATTTTGCAAACCTTCATTATACTTATAGAATATAGATAATACAACAATAACATTTGTACTTATAATTTGTTTTTATTTTATCTCTTTCTTCGCTCTCTTTTCTCTTTTTAACTTTTATTTCATTTTATTTTATTTTTGGTCATAATTTTTTCTTGCCAGTTTGCAATAGGAGGTAGTTGCCTACATGCCTACATATAATTTACGGCCCTGATGAAATAAGTAATAGTTGAGATGTTCCCGAAAAATGTTTTATGGGATTATATCTGTGAATAATAGAAGCTCAAATACATGTTCTTATACTGCGCCAATTCCTGCCAAAAAATGTTAATGGAAACCATTATTGATAAAACAGATATATGAATGTCTTCTAGCCAAAGACAATGTCATCATGTACGAATATTCATAAATGATGCAGACTTATATTAATTAGTTTTATTGTATACATGGCTGGCATAAATTGTAATTTAGTATCGCTGCGAAATATACATTATAGTTGTTTTCAAAATGTCGATGACTCTTAACGCTTGTGAAAGATATAAAGGTATATAGAGATCAAAGTGACTGAATTTTAATGGACGTCCGGAGTAGATTCAAAACAAAAATTACGCCTTTAAGTGTACATGTCATGAAAGGAAACGTTCCTATTACATAAGATACATATATTGATAGTGAATGGAAACTGGGGAAGTTGGTCTTTATGGAGTAGCTGTTCAGTGTCTTGTGGAGGTGGGACAACAACTAGGACAAGACTATGTGATAACCCAGAACCTTCAAACGGTGGTTCAAATTGTATTGGAAATAGGACTGAAACTAAATCTTGTCAAGCTAACCCATGTCCAGGTAATAAACATAATTGTATTATTTATATGTTATTATTAATAAGTGAAACATATAGGAACAATAGCTACCGTACTTGTGATATGTTTTTTAACAAACCAAATGATAAAAAATATTACACCAACATTTCTTATATGAATATGATATTCAACAAGTAACTTATCTTAATTTCTAGAAATTCTATCAGACCTTTTTGATTTCAACATTTAATATTTAAGAAACAAACACGATGATAAAAAACAATATATAGCAGTTTATGTTAGTATCTCAATAAAGTATATTTTTTTATTGTTTGTGTGGTTACAAAAACTGGATCATTCATTTAATATTACAGTCTGACACATATAGCAGTTACAAATGAATATTATTATAAATAACATCAAGTATCTTTTTGGTTTCTTTTAAACAGTTCTTGATTTTCTGGCCAAAATTATTTCTGCAATAGCATTGTTAAAACCGATCATGAACATAAATTGAAAATTCATTTTAATAAACCTATTACAAAAAATAAATCAAATATTTATGCTTTATATTTCTGAGTGACTCGCAAATTCATGAATTATCAACACTGATATTTTGGATTTGTTTAAATTGCGTTTAACGCCACTCCTCAATTTTAAAGCTATATCATGGCGCCTAGCATTTAATTTGGAAGAGGTCTGAGTACCCTAAAAAATAAAGATTGTTATCGAGCACGCAGTGATACCTCAGTGTTGACTGGGTCCTGGTCAATCGTAGACTACCTACCTTAACATTCGGCCACCTATTGCCATCAACGCAGCTAGAAAAACTAATTCGAGTTTAAAAGTTTTTCGATGCTAAAACAAAATTTTTTTGTATGTTCTTGTCTACTGCTGATGTTGCAAATAAGTTTTCCCATTTTTGAATTTTGTGCACAGTGATTGGGTTAAGATGATTAATGGATACACCTATTACTGTCATGTGGTATATGATACTCATTTATTTTCCTCATCAATCAAACTCGCAAACTGCAGTAATGGAAAGGGGGGTTGGGGTTGGCATGCGATAACATCTGGATTTACCCATCATTTCTTTTAAAATGTCTGTACGAAATCAGGACCATTGCTGTAGTTACTATATATTTAATTGTTAGTTCTGGAGGTTGCCCTTTTCCGGGACTTTGATTTGTGGATGTTCTTTTGACATTTTCCGCGGTGTATGTTATTGTATTTTGCCATTGACTTCATTCTACGGTCAATTGATGAATATTATTTTGATCGTTTCATGTGTGTAAACAGCTGCTTCATCGTTTTTGCGGTTTATTTACAGCCACTGTAATTTGTTGATACTGATAAATATTCTAAACTATTAAAGACGCAAAATCTAGTGTAAAAATATTTTTTGGGAGAATTGTATTTCTTATCAACAAACATATATACGATATTTTTGTGATTATATAATCATATTATTCATTATTTAAATGAAAAAAAACTATGGATGTCATTCATTTTATTATATTTATTCACAATGAAAGCTCAAAGCTGGTACAACAAAACGACCGTTTACGGACGTACAAAACTATCATTCTGGGCACGATTAGGACTTTGTTTAATGATAATTATAAATGAAGCAAACTCAAAGTAATTTGCCATCGTTGTTTATTATTATAAACACCCCATGTTAGTTTTATATTGAGTATATGGGAATCAATTATTTTAAAATTATCCATCTTTTTTGCTGTATGTGTAAACATGGACACCTGACTGTTGAGTTGACATGAGAAGGGTCTTTCTATTAAATATGTAATTCTATTCATGTCTTACATAAGTTTTAATAATCAAGCACTACAGACCCAATACTTACATATTTTTACAAAATTTACAAAATAAATCAATTTTGATGGAGCTTGCACAAGTTAAGTAGATTTAAAACACGTGTGAACATTTAGTGTACATATAACACTAAACATTTTTATTTGATGAAATTCATATAAATTATAGTGAATGGAAACTGGGGAAGCTGGTCTTCGTGGAGTAACTGTTCCTGTGGAACAGCAAATAGGACAAGAGCCTGTGATAACCCAATGCCTTCAAATGGGGGCTTAAATTGTACTGGAAACAGTACTGAAACAATAGCTTGTGAGTCGGACCCATGTACAGGTAATACATATTACTGTTTAGTTTATGCTGTACAACATATTAGGTTACATATGTTAGGATACTTTAAAAAAAATAATAAACAGGATTCCATAAATACCCTTACATCACCACCGGAGTAGGGTGTAATGGGGTGTATATGAGAAAAATAAAAGAATCGTTACAAGTATAGTAAATAATATATCATTTTGCATATATATGTATTTTATACTTCAGATATTGCATAAATTATGTTGAAAAAAAAATAAAGAGAAAAAAAATTAAAAATATGACATGACTTGCTGACAACCATCAATACATGGACACAATCTTGACTTACAAGAAACTATATTTCCCCTCTCACTCAAAATTCATTCCATATTTTTGCTGACTTGTCCTATCAACTATTAACACCAGTTTGAGTAAATGATTTTGGGATAAGGGCCCAGAAATTTCTAATTTTACCATTTTCCGGTTTTTTACTGCTACACATAACTCTAGAGAAATATAACTTCGGATTTTAGATTTGAGACCTATTATATCTGGAACATTCTCTTTCAGTTTGCATTTATGTATTGCTTTGTTGATAATAAAATAGAGTTCAATATCGGAGGTCCATTTTCAAAACCAGGCAGAATTTGCTTTTTCTCTAATTCTAAGTTTCTGAAACATTGGTTTAGTTGATCCAAAAAGTGGTGCATTGTTTTTGAGCAATCAATCATAGAACAAATGATCTATAGTTTCTTCATGAACTGTATAAAAAGTACAAGTATTTGTATTCTTTATACCCACTTTAAATAAAAGAGTGTTGGAAGCAATTATTCTATGTAGTAGCTTATACTGACATTTTTTAAGTAAGTTTTCCGCTACAAATATGTCTTATGTCTTTTATGAAAATCTTTCTGTGTTTCACTTATTATAAATGGTAGAACAAGTTTTAACCTGTTTGCAATGAATGTTTATGTTATTTTGTAGCATGTATTTAGTAAACTTATTGGACGCCAGTTTGCTATGTAACGTCCATCTTTACCTTCTTTAGGTATACAAGTTATGACTTCTTGGCATTGAAATTATGAGAGATTTCCTAATTCATGGCCAATTTATATCGAGCGAACAAACAATGGTCCAATATCTTTAACAAAAGAATTTATAGAAATTATTAGTAAATCCATCAGATCCAGGGCGTTTACCTTTCGATATAAAATTTTAGCACATTCGGGATGGGCTTATTTAACTTCACATAATTTTGTGGTCTTCAGAAACTGATGTTAAGTTTGAAAAAATACTGTTTTCCATTCATTCCGTGTTTTTAAACTTTTTTTTAACCATATAAGTTTTAATAACAAATGTCTTCTTCTACAAGGATATCAATATGATATTTGTCATTTATTAGTTTATTAATAGTTTGGGTAAGATACTTGGAAAAGAAAATCCACGAAATTCAATATACCCTTTAATTTACCTTATAGAAAGCAATATATAGCATAAGCCAGAAGTTGATTTTGCGACATTACGAATCTTTCCATAGTATTTTAAATTTGAATAAATATATTTAGCCGTTCGAAGTCAATTAATCTCTGTATTACTTTATATTTGCTCATCAATGTACATGTATGATTACTTCATTGGAAATTGTGTATGAGTCCAAAAATTAATCGGCTTTTTTAGTTAATCGTTTAAAGCTGTATCAGTGGGTATTAACAACTAGCGACATGTACGATTTTAAGATTTTATAATTAGAAACAAATTAGAATTTTTACAATGAAAAGAATGGGAAAACAATGCTTTAATAAATTATGAAACTTGTTTCGTACTTAATTAGAAAGACTATAAATTGATCGAATGATCGTTACAAAGTAATTGTCACACAGATAACTCACGATTTTCTTTGCTCTGTCTCCTTAATATAAACGACTGCTTTGATGGCTATGTACACAGTCCAGTTGTTATTACCCGTTTGTATCAGTTCAGTTTACTAGGACCATACTTTGAGGGTTCGCAGTGATCGAGCCACAGAGCCGCCCAGCGTTTAAACATGTGGCTAATAAGGGATGCTTTCCCGTTTGGGGTCAGGTAATAATAAGGACAGGCTGACCGCGAACCAAAATGGGTAGCGTGTTTGGAGAATGACACGCTTCTTCCACTATAAAGTCCACTTGAATTCCGCAGATGTCAATAATAGTATTCTCGTTGTAGCCTCTTCAAAAGGCTAAATTTGAAAATTAAATATTAATATTGTATTATAATAGCAAAAACAGACATAGCACGGGTATAAGTTGAATACTTGAATCAACGACGACCTAAAGAAAAGAAGCTCTATTATATACACTCCTTGAAAGCTAGTTATTTTACGCTAACATATATGTCTACGTCATTCTCTGGGGAATAGTTCACGCAATTATTTTCAAATTGATCTATTTCCAGCACTATTTAATTCCTCTTAGCTGCACATGTTTTTTTAACTTCCCTTTTTTATTTTCATATTTTATAGTCAATATTTATCAGAAAACTTAGGTTTTGAGTCAGCAGTTTGAAAACTTTGTTACGTTTAATATCATACTTAGAATTACACATTGATCTATCGGATACATTTTACTATTTCATACAAAACGAAAACATGCACGCATATTATAGTTATTAAAATTGCACGTCCAAAATATTCCAAATTTCAAAATTGTATACCCATTTTTTACAGTCAAGGTAATTTATTATTATCTTTTCAATAGATTGAACTAACAATGTAGTTTTATATCTGCGAATTTAATGTATGGTTTACGTTTCATTTTATATTAACGTTAGTATATTTGTTATATATAGGAGATCTACGTCTTCAAGATGGACCATTTGTTAGAAAAGGACGACTTGAGATATTTTATGACAATCAATGGGGGACTGTTTGTGTTGACAGTTTTGACGACAAAGATGCAATTGTGGCATGCCGGCAACTTGGATACAGGTAATAATGTAAAAAAATATGATTTGATTAAATCCAGATGGAAGTTATTTTGTGATGATTATTCCAGCAAGCAACAGTTAAACTCGTTAAACAAGAGAAGTGTCTAGTAGCTGTAAATCTGCTTAATGGTACAAAATTGGTACGTGAAATAGGTCGAGGGACGATAAGTCTAAACAAAACACTATAATGAGTATGATCTACTGGCAGCACTAATTAAATAAATTCATTGTTTCTTTTACTCTATCGTACTCTTTTCCAAATGAATGTCTGAATTAACACGTTCATACAAAGGGCTTTGGATTGGTATTTACATACATTGTATATATATATCACAGCCACACGGTAGCCCCTTTTTAGCAGAATTTTTTCCGTCACAGGTTCTTACGAGGTGAAAATGATAAAAATCGTAGAACATTTTTAGAGAGAGAATATATAAGGATAACAGTTACATAATATCCATAGCAACACCAATACAATTACTAATAGAGTACGAAAACTTGTGTTGAATACACGAATGAGCTACTAGTATTTATAATGAATCCGGAACATATTTTAAATTGGCTTAAAATATTAAAACATCTTTTTGTATTTCATATTAAATCATAATTTGCACAAATGTTAGGGTAGCACAAAACGAAAACGATAAGCAAATGCAACATCACGATGGAATGATTGTTGTTTGTTTGTTTATGGTGTTTAACGCCACTTTCAGCAATGATTCAGCTTTATCATTGCATCCAACTTTTATAGGTGGAGGAAGCCAGAGTACCCGGAGGAAACCAGAATAACCTTCCTAATTTTGACGTAAGTCAAGATCACCATGCCGCAGTGAGAGTCGAACCCGAAACCCCATTGTTCTATGTTATTAAATGTAGATTACTGACTACCTTAACGACTCGGCCACCGAGGCACCCGATTGGCAGAATGAGACTAATTGGGTTCTCCTCTTGGTCGACCTGTTTGTATTTTCTTTATCAAGCTGTTTTTGAAGGCCTGCTGAAAAACACTGCCCCACCGTTTATTTCACATTCCGTTATATGGTATTTACATTTCACATGTTAAATGTTATCCTAAATCTCGCGATCGCTACAACGGTCGTCCACATAGGGAACTCATGTTAAATTTTAGGCTATTCAAACAACGCTTTGTTGCACCTAATATATTATCCCTATCAAAGTTCTTTAACCGTCACCATGCCATTATCTACTTTTATGGGAAATCAAATTAAACATGGACAATTGCTGTGAACAATAGGTAGTAGTTCATGTATTAAGGTATTACGTTTGTTTGTTTGAATGGTGTTTTAACGCCACTTTCAGCAATTTTTCAGCTATTTCATGGCGTCCAGTTTTTATTGGGGGAGGAAGCCGGAGTACCCGGAGAGAACCCCCGACCTGCGGTAGGAAAACTGGCAATCCTTGTCAAAAGGTATTACGTTTCAATGGACATAACATTAAACAACAAGACACTTATAATGAAGAGGCCAGCACAACTTACTCGCATGAGCGCCCGGGTTTTTGTTTTTGTTTTGATATTGTTGTTGTTTGTCTGAATCAAGTAATTAATCGGACAATTGTATGACTATCTTTATCATAGCAATCTGGATAGAATGAGCAGGTGTATTGTAATTTGACTAAAGAACTAGTGAAAATAATATTTAAAAACAATTTTGTAATTGTAATTACATTCAATTTTAATGTAGGACTGGATTTATGGTTAAACATACATTTATTCTTGACGGCACTGGTCCGATATGGTTTGATGACATAGCATGTTTCGGTACTGAGTACAGATTAGACACATGTAAGCACAGAGGATGGGGTATGCATGACTGTGGGCATCAAGAAGATGTTGGAGTTGAGTGTTTAACATCATTGGTTACAGGTAGATATTACAAATAATGCTACTGTATTAAACTTATAAGAACGTACATGTATAGAGTGCCTTGTTAACGCCTTGAAATACAGAAATACAAAGAATTACTGACTTCAAACCGTTTGTAATGGTACAGATTGCATTATCATTGAACTAATATGTATTTTAATGACTAAAAAAACGGTTATGTTAGAATGGATAACTTAACATTTTCCCAGATTCATACTTAAAAATGATATATATAACTCACTGTTAACATCATGGGCATTTATGAAATTAACATCAGTTATGCAGATAAATTAGAGATTACTTATTGCATTAAAATGTATGGTAATTGCAATTCATATTTTTTGTCTGTTTCATTGTGTTATAACATGCATACAATTATTAACTCGCTGGGTGTCTGATTAGAGGCATGTCCAGAGCACCTGAGCACACTTATGATTTTTATTGGGTTCGTGTTACTCACTTTCTGTTTTCTGTGTTTATAGTTTTCGATTTGAGTTGTATATATTTATTTATTTCCGGATTTGGAATTGTCTTTGACTTTCGGCATTTGTTGTTCTTTCTGTTTCCTTGATATTTTCCTTTTGTTTAGATTTTATTGCAGATTTTTTTAGAAAAAAAGGTCGTCTTCTTTGTTCTGTATTTGTTTTATTTTAGCCTAGGACTTTTTTCATCTAGGTATTGATTTAGGGGATACAACAATAAAGAAACTCTTGAATCTTTGTAATGGGTAAAACCCACTTTTCCCACAAAATATATTTCATTGTATTTTTCATTTGTTGTATTACGTTGTTGTTAGTATGTGGTGACGGTTTTGCATATTTGTGTTGTGTGTGTAAATATAAGGAACATTTAGGAATCTCCTTTTAGAATGTTTATTTGCTATGTATATAATAATATCAGGTGCTTTACGGATAATAGAGGAGAGCTTGCCAATGCAAGGACGACTAGAAGTGTTCTATTTCGCGTACGGTATATGGGGAACTATCTGCGATGACTATTTCGAAGATGTAGATGCCGACGTTGCTTGCAGACAAATGGGATATAGGTTAGTATTAAAATTCGAAAAAATGTGTAACCTCGACGGCTAAAAAATAAATCACAAAACCACTGGACACAAACAAAAAAAAAGAACAAAACGAACTACAAATAAAAGACGGCAATACAAACAATCAAGAAAATGGGAGTGACTTATGTGCTTCGGACGAATAGCACGTCCTTCCTCTTAACTGATACATTCAGGATAATTAAAGTCGGGTAAAGAAAGATACTACACAAATTTTACGACAAACGTACATCTGTACCAGAAACAGATATCAAGTATTGTATACAGGTACATGATTACAATTACAACCTGTGAGCAAAAAAAACCAATTTTCAGTTTTAATCGAATAGATCGATAATACGTAGTAGTACCCTTTCCAGGTATGGAGTTGTTATCCATATGCTGGAGTAAATGGAATGTTGCTGCACAATAATTGAAAGTTAGACGATTACAGCGTTGAGTAAAAAGTCTTCCTTGAGTGTGATTATTGAGATGTAAATCCATGTATGAAATGGACTTATTATTGTTTGTGGAGTCTTTAATCTTAAACTTTTTGAGTAACTTAAATAATGAAAATCATATCCAATAAATAATATCAAATAACAATTTGCTCAATGTACCTGTATGTCTCATGGTACTATATACATTTATGACCTTTAACCTATGCCTTGCAGACTGTTTGCTTTTTTATAACAGAATTGAATACATTCTTTTAGTTGTTTCATTCTGGTATGAAGGCGTTTACCGAAGCACATTTTCTAGACTAGAAGAGTATGCTACGATACAAATAATAGAAAATATAGAAATAGACTGACCAACGAATGGCCTTAGACATTGAGTGCCAATATAAATAAATAACGTGAACAAGTCACAAAATATTGATTTTGAATTTTATCGCTCCAACTTAAAACTTCTATATGTATTGCCCCAACCATCCGTCATACGCGGACGCGCTGTTAATTGCGTTTGCTTAAATATTACAACAAAATGTTATCCAAATTACCAAGGTGACAAATTCATTCAATATATATATTTAAGCACTGGAGTCACATTAGGCAACAAGGTAACTAAAGGTTCTGGAACAATACTGCTAGATGACGTGAACTGTACAGGTACAGAATCTACAATAACCAGTTGCAGACATAGAGGCTGGGGAGTACACAACTGTCAACATTCTGATGATGTTGGAGTGCAGTGCTTTATACAAATTAAAGGTATTGACCAAGCAAATTACTTTCAAAATTTTCATTTAGCAGTGAGGTTGAGACGATTTCCTACTTTATTTTACGATCTACCAACCGACACTCAATCTCAATCCCTTTTTGACACACATGACCACCATGAGTACCATCAATATCGATAAAGATCGTCAGGGGAGTCTAAAATCGTTGATGCACAAACTCTGATTGAATGGCGGCAAATGAAAGGTTTCCAGAGGTAAAACACGCTGAAATCAGATTAGATTCGTCCCATTAACCTAATAGGTTTTATGAATTTTAACGATTCGATTGCAAGACAAAAGCAAGTATTTGGTCTATTTTAAAAAGCTAGACATTCACATACACCGCCCCAATATAAAATATCGTTTGCGTCATTACACGTGAATTTCTTATTTTATATTTCAGACCAGCAGACTGAAGATAGAGGTTGTTGTTCCTCCGGAGTTGTCGCTGGTATAGTAATACCATGCATTGTGTTCACAATTGTATGTGGTTTGGCTTTTGTGTTTTTCAGGAAGCGTCTATTGTCTTTAGGTTAGTAACTTATTTGTTACCAATAATCAACACACCAAGTACAGGAACTTATCTTCCAGATCTCTAGAATTTATGCTATTCAATCCAAATGCACTTTGGACTGATGCAAGATCCTTACCTTTTGTTTTGACTTCGCTGAAGCTAAACGTTGCATTTTGCATTTTCATAAGTATGTAAATGTGCTTAAAGTCAAGGCAAGACGTCGTTGTTGTTTTAGAGTGTGAACATGTTTTCATTACAATTGTATATCGTGTTTGATTAAATTAATAATAAAGAGGCCATAGCGATATATTGATCTAATTGATATTGCTTTTTTACGAACAGGGACTATATTCGGCGAGTGCCAGTGCTCGATGCAGTGCCCAGCGCTTACTCTGGGGGTTGATAGGAGAGGCCATCTCGTAGAAGTGGGCGGCGGGTGTCAGGTTATCCCGGGGTAAAGTGTTTGAAAATGCCTAGCTCCTTGCACGACAAAGACCCATTTTGTAGATTTTGTCATAGAGCAAAAACATTGTAGCCGCAACAAAAGGCTACATTTTTCGTCCCTCCACATAACTATATACTTGTACAGTAAAGTTAAAATTTTGTTCCAGATGTCCTACCCGCAATTTCCATTGATTTATTGTGTACCTTGTTCTCTCCCTTAATATAGCAAAAATATTCCTCGTTGGACGTAATGCAAACATTAAGTCAATCAAATTCATGAAAATAAAGCCATTTATAATGTCAGGGCACACAAGTATCAATGATACCCGGATTTATAATATTTTCTTTTAATCCTAACCAACCACTTTGTTAGGCACCGCTGAAGCTAAACGTTGTTTTTTCCATGTCAAAGTGTATTAAAAAATTTGCACAGAGTAAAATAGAGATCGTTTATTAGTCTAACTATGTGGTTTATACTGCTGATATATCGTAATTACTAATAAATATATCTTAGAAACACAAGGATTGAATTGATATTACTATTTCATAAAATTGCTGTCATTTATAATTTCATATACAACTAGTAATAACTGTGTTGGGATGCCAATACAAAATGTCTCCCAAAGGAACCCACATTGCAACTATAATGTCAACCAATTGTAAATCACCCAAATACAATTGTTTTCCTAGATAATACTATGTCCTATATAATAACCCCTTTTTCCATGGAAACGGCAGCCAGTTTGGAAATTCCAAAAATGGATTGCAAAACTTCGGGTCACTTTTAACATGTTCCTAAAATTTCATACTGACTGGACATAATCATAAGAAACCGGGAAAACCCATATGTCACCCAAAACTACGTGTGGAAGACATATAGATTACCTGTACAAAATATTACACAACAATGATCTTACACAGTTTAACACTGTTCTTTGAATTTTTTCTAATTTTAGATAAAGAGATGGAAATGCCAAAGTAAGTTGTTTTGGTGTATTTAAATTTACATTTTGTATGTTTTCTATACATATATTAACCAATAATCTTAAAAACAATATTTTCAATACTATGCATTGGGTTTCTAGTGGGAGGGTTCAGTACTCGACCCACAGAGCTGCCCATTCCAGTAAATCTCCAGGTGGTTCTTTACACCTAAGCGGACCATAGTGTTTAACGGGTTCGTAGAGTGCCCTGGTGATTGCAAGATAAACCCCACTTTAAAAATTCCGAAAGAGTGACTCATTGAAGCATCAACTTTTCCGTCCATACACAGTACGTATTACTTTTCTAGCGGCAGTTAAAATTTTGTTTAAGTTGGTCCATCAAATATCTCTTGTACCGATTGTTTGTTTTTAACTTTTACTCGTCGGAATATAGCTGAAATAATGTCTTTTGAACGTAAATCATGCATCCAATTAATAGCAAACAATTAAATCTATATTTATGTAACGGTATGCAATCCACGAAATAACCAGTAATCTTGCATTAATTTTGAAACTCATCTACGGACATGATTTTTAGTGACTTTAACGATTTTACAACAATAATAAACTATACAAGTTGAAGTCAATTAAAATGTAATATCTACTTATGTGACAATAAATGGATAGCAACTTGGAAACTTCTTTAGTTCAGCACAAATTATTTTTTTCAGTAAAAATAAAAATGGTGATGTACGTCAAGCACAAGTCCCGGTATTTAACAGATAATGATATGGTGAAATACACTAAACAGCAACGACACGAATCATTCCAATCAACTGAAAATCTACCGTTCAGCTTCCGAAGTATTGGGTTTCTACACTAAACATTTTACTATTTATGTTTTTCACGTACCAGATGCTCATTCATAAATATTAGTATGCTATAATGTATTATTTTAAAATGCAATACATCAATAGTTCACAAGCTGTTAAGAATCTGTTAATTAAAGTTGTCTTTTCGTTACCTTTACTGTATATGTAAAGAACTGAAATACCGATTATATCAGGAAGCACAATGAGTGCAAAGAATCTTACTTTGATTCTACCACAGTGAAAGAATGCCTATTGTGTAATCCTTTATTTTTCAAACCCTGAATAAAAACCGTACATTTATTACATTCCAAGAACGACGAAAAAGTTTTATCTAAGATTTTCCGCAATAACAACAAATGAAGGTGACAAGTCGTAAAACACAGCTTATAACAATATCACATAAATGCTGGAATTTCTAATAGACACAAAAGTAAGCTGGAATTATCAAAGGAAAACGAGCGTTTTGATTGATATCCGACTTGTTTTGTCCTCCTATGAAGCAGATATCATTCAAAACTACTAATGACTACATCGATGAAACAGTCAAAAAAGACAATACACAAATCAAAGTCCGAGAAACCGGTAAACTCCAAAACCAACAACCAAGCAAGTCTGCAGTTACTACAGGTTTCGGGTAAACAAACATATTAACCAAAACACTTAACGTACAAATACAAGTCCATATTGCAAATATGTGTTTAGGCATAAATGAAGCTACACCTACACAAGCGTGTGATAATAAATTCACAGTCCAATAAAAATATTTTATCTCGTAAACATGTTAAAAAAGCCGTACCAATACAATACAAATCTTTGACCGCTTCTATACAAGAACAAAGTGGTTTCTCAGATTGTACTCTTCCCAAAAAGACACAATACTAGACAAACTTAGAAAGTCAACAAACCACCAAAAATACGAGGGCCAAAATCACAGGTCGTCTTTTCACTTAAGAAGGCAAAAGGACAAAAAAAATATGTAAACATTTATGCAAACACTAACTTTTGTCTTTGTCGAATGAAGATTTCTAACTCAGAATATTTATGCAAACCCTAACTTGTTTCTTTGTCATATTAAGATTTCTACATAAAAGAAATATCGTCTTGAAAGTACCTAGTATACGCATACCAAAAAAAAAAATTTTCCAAAGAGAAAAAAGTTCTAATCTGGACACGATTTTGTTGGGATGGGCGGACAGACTAGTCACTATAATACGTCAGCCATTAAGTGTCGTGACCCTAATGACCATGCATGTTTAAGGGATGGGTGGACAGACTATAGCACGTCCGCCACTATGTGTCGTGGCCCTAATGACAATGAGGGTGTCCTTCAAGGTTCAAGGGAAAAAGGAGAGCCCTTGTTTTTAATACAGTGTTAATTCATCGTTGTATGCAAGGGCATTTGATACCTGTTCAAGAAAACAACTTAACACAATGTGCTTGCTCTTATCACTAAACTTAACTTGTATGTGGCCATGATTTCCACATTATAATTTGACAAGCACACCAAAAATAATCACTCCCTGGGAATGCTCTGAAACATGGCTTCCCTACCAGAATCTAGCAGATCACAGTGTAATCTTCAATAAATCTCCTCTTCTTCTAACTACAGTGTTTTCACTGGATAATTATTTGATATTGATGTGCATTTTAGTAAAAGGTGTTCTTTTCTAAAAAGTTTGCAACTGCATTCAATCTCCTTGTTTATACAGTAAATATGAAACAGCAAGAAGACAACAAGACATTGCTTAATACTGCAATTGTTTTTTTATTTTTAAATATTATCATTTAATTATTATAATGCAAAAACTTACATAATACTATAACATATGTACAACACGTAAAATTGTAAATCATAACTGACATGACTGACATACTTCACGAATCATGCATTATCAGTACTATCTGGAACAACACAAATTATTGCCAAATAAACTGTGAAAGCTAATTTGCGTGGACACACCACACAATTTTATTTACCTTTTTATGCAGATTTTAATAACAGAAAAACTAAAATTTGACTCCACTGTACATCATATTTCTGAACCTTACAACTCACATTGTGGTATATACAACATCATATAATGCACTAAAAAGGAAGTAATAATCATTTAGTAGACAATTTACTGGTAAACATAATAAACATTTAAGCTTAATATTTGCACAAATACAATCAATTACAAATTTGAAAGTAAATAATGCAATATTTATGCACTAGCTGCTTATATAGAGGGTATTGTCAAGATATCTTGACTGCACAAGGGAGAGTGGTATTGCCTGAAACATTGTTAATGCCCGAGACAAAGTTGTAGACTGTAGCTGTTTGTTGATTTGAATGTGGGTCTCATAATATATCATTCTTTGATTTAAACATACAGTTCGTTATCTAAAATTGTTGCACATGTATATGTATTTATTTATACAAATTAAAATAAACAGCTTATGTTGTTTGTTACTGGAAACTGCATTACCTCGACATGACAATGCCCTTGGGTGTTATCACTTTGTGATAATGCCCTCATGTCACATACTGACAAAACTGCATATTAGATAATTCCAGATGACCAGAAACAAACATAACTTTACTGATAGGAAATAATAAGTAAAGCATAGATAGTTACTTAAAAACACTGCAATCATTTATTTTCAATATTTTCACCAATATCTATTGATTGTATAAAGCCAATCCAAAATAGAAACTCTAAAATTTCATCACGATCACTCTTAATTAAAAAATCATATGGTCTGGTGTAATATATTATACATCTATGTTTGTCGTCTTTAACAACACCTTTTTGCACAATGATTTTGTAGTGACTTGATTTGAGGTCCATGTATGTAAACATAATCTGAAAATACAAACAAGTAATTAAAGAGAATTATGACTATGTCATCTAGATAAGACAACATAAACAACAACAAGCATTCAAAGTAAGATGGGCAAAGAAAAATAATGACCAAACAAAACCAAAACTAGAGGCTCCCAAGAGCCTGTATTCGCTCACCTGGAACACAAATGACTCTTTTTGCAATTAACAGTTTCAGTCTAGTTGTTTTAATTTTTTTCTAATTTGATGGTTGTCTTGTAGCAGGGTCAAGACAAATGTACAGAATTGTTTTCCTAAAAAAGAAGGTGGGTCGTCTTGTAAGCAATAAAGTCTTATGGGCGGGTATTTACGATAGCTTTTAAGTTACTGGGCAAAAATTAAACATTTATTTAATAAATTTTGGTTAAGTAGATTAACTCCAATAAGGTGCAATCAGACAATTTCTGGAAAGGAAATAATTTGTAGGCCTTGTCTTTGAGGTTAACTTAGTAATTTTAGTAATATTGACTTTAATTTATAACACAAAAACAGATAAATTCGTAATTACATGGCAACAACTCCTAAAGTGTCATTTAACAATTTTGGACTAAGCAATACTTTGTAGGCCTTGCTTTGCTGATCATATGTGCAATTTACAGTTTCACTCTAGCTGTTATGGCATTTGAGTTACAGGGCAAAAACTACAAATTTCACCAACAATTTTTTATTAAAGGGAGATATCTACAAAAAAGGAGTCATCTTACATGTACCTGAATTACAGACCAACAAAGTTGTAAAATTGTAAGTTGCTTATCATTTTTTGTAATTTACAGTGGTTTAACTCTAGCTGTTATAGTTTTTAAGTTCAGGACAAAAACAGAACATATCATGAAAAAATCACCAATAAAGGGCAATACCTCCTACAGGAAGCCATTACACAGCATCATACTAATAGCAACTATTGTAGACCTTACTGTGCTGATCAATTTGAAGTAACCTTTTTCTCTATAGCTATTATGATTTTTGAGATATTGAACAAAAATGTGTGTTCACTCCTATGTTGTATGTTTATTAACAGTGGCCATCTTTGTATGTTGATAAACACCCTGTGTACACATTTGAAAGTAGGAACCCAAAGATGAATGTAGCCAGGTTTGAAAAATATTGAACAAGTGGTTTTAGATGAGAAAATTTTTGCAAAAGTCAATAATGGAGGAAGGATGACAAGTGATGGTGAAAGCTCAGATGGACATTTGGTCCGGATGTGCTAAAAATAATATCAAATCCTATACAACATGTTACTTTGGAAGTATCTGCCTCTTGCATTATAAAGAACACCTATCGCAATATAAGGGGACTTGGTGGCTGAGCGGTTAAGGTAGTTAGTCTATACTAATCACATGGTTTGTAAACACTGAGATTGCAGGTTCGATTCTTACTGCAGGCAGGGTGTACTTTACTCTGCTGTTAATTGACAAGGATTGCCAGTTTTCCGACCGCAGGTCAAGCGTTTTCTCCTGGTACTCCAGCTTCCTCCTAAAATAGAAACTAGACACCAAGATATAGCTGAAAAATTGCTGAAAGTGGCATTAAACACCAATAAAAAAACAATCATGATATATTTTAGTCATGTAAAGTGGCAAGTTAATTTAAGGACATACCTTGGTTCTGTGACAAATCATCCCTAAAACTTTGGGTTCAAATGCAGAGGATGTCTTCTCTAACAGCAATGATCCTCCATGCTGACCTAGGATTTTACTTTCTATCATTTCATTTGCTTTAAAACTAACATTAACCAATGTCGATGCATCTATAACAGCTTTATGAACCTACAAAAAGCAGTTCTGTAAATACTTTTTTGACTTTAAATTATTTTCCCCGCAAATTACTCATTATTCTGGCTTAATTACTCCATAATTCCTGAAGAGAAAATAATTTTTACTCATTGCTACAGATGGATCATAAATTTCCTAAAGTTATTTTGTTTCATACACACTAATTGTTCTAACATGTGGTTTATAAAAATAATTTTGCCTCTGTTGGTCAGGTTTTTCTGAGGTAATGAGAAACAATGTTACTGTATATAGAATACACATCAATAAACAAACAGTTGTTAAAATTTATTTGCCATTTAAATTAACAGATAATTGTCTCAATTGTGACCAAAAACACATTCTGGTAAAAATATCTGATGACCAATAATACACTGATAGGAGTTTTGACTAAAATGTATTTGTACTAGCTCCTTTGATTTGTGTTTTATCTAGACCTAGCAAAAATGTAATAGAGGCCCACAAGGTGATTCAATCGAAGGGGTTTGTAATATTTTTTCTCTATTATACTGATTTTGTGGTTAAAGTAACAAATTTTCCTTTCTAAGCCATTCAAATGAATTTATAAGATGTACATTTAATTAATTTATCACTTTATTTGTAAGCACGTCACCGGTGACAAAATAAAAAAAAGGAGTGTGGTATTCCCCTAAGTAGCATTCTCACTTCTGGGTTATTTTAGTTAAATTTATTGCACTATCTGGAATACCATCTTTCACAAAATGCATTGTTAAATTGGCTTTAATCGTCTGAACAGTTCCTGAAAATAGCCTTTCAAGAATATTCATAATAGGCATATATGTAAAACTATGTCCTGTGGTGGCAGCCATCTTGGATCTGTCAATTGCCAAGTACTATCTAAATAGACATTTATAGTTTCAGAGAAAAAGGTAATTAAACATTTTTCAATGGAGTCCTATGACATTACTAGTAAACTGTCATGAGGTGGCAGCTATCTGGCATTTACTATTTAACACTTTTTCGTAATCAAGGCATTGTTAAAAATAGGGCATCTAATGGGACATTAAATGATACCCCGCCACGATATTCATCAATAGTTAAATATATTTGTATATACTAGTATACTATACTGTATATACTATACATCCACTAGTATATAGAGACAGAAAGAAATGAGTTATCTTTCTTAGACCAGAAAATTTCATTATTGTCAAATTTAGAAAATTTATAAAGTGGCAAAACTTCAATAATATTTTTCCGATCATCCTGAAAATTGACCTTGACCTGTATTTTATTGTACTGAACAGCTGTGCAAAATATTATTCAAATCCCTTGAGGCGTTTTCAAGTTATCATCTGGAAACCTTCGGGGGTATTTGAAAATTTATAAAGTGGCAAAACTTCAATAATATTTTTCGGATCATCCTGAAAATTGAACTTGACCTGTATTTTATTGTACTGAACAGCTGTGCAAAATATTTTTCAAATCCCTTGAGGAGTTTTCAAGTTATCATCTGGAAACCTTCGGGGGACGGACGGACGGACAGACACCGAACTAAACTGAGGGTATAACATAATACCTCGCCACTTCGTGTGGCGGGGTATAACAAACACTGAAATAGTGGAGTGTAGAATTGTAATACATCCGGAAAATTTTTGATCCAGATGAATATTTTACCAAATCAATTCAGAAATTATGCACTTCCGGAATTTGAATTTTGACAACAATGCCATGATTACGAATAAAGTGTAAAAATAATGAACTAGGTGTTGTAGAAATATCAGTTAAGCTTTAAAGACTTTAAAAAGTATGTAGCAATTATTGTTTGTTTGTTTGATGGTGTTTAACGCCACTTTCAGTAATTTTTCAGCTATATCATGGCGCCCACTTTTTATTGGGGGAGGAAGCCGGAGTAGCCGGTGAAAACCCCCGACCCGCGGATGTAGCAATTAAGAGAAACAGTTGAATAGCTTATTATATGCATAAAACCCCTGGGTGTGAATCACTCCCAGCTTGCTCCATTACGATTAATGGGACCTCTTTGTAGCTCCGTCCATAAATCAGAGGCTCTTAAGAGCCTGTATCACTCACCTGATTTTATTGGCAATAAAGGTTGCATTTCCCTGATGTTAAACGAAGTCCTGTAATTTTCAATAATCTTTAAAGAGGACCATCCAAACAATATTGCTAGAAAGTTTTGTTTCCATTGGTTAACCGGTTTTATAGAGAAGAAGATATTTTTTTTTAATTTGCCCATATAGGGTCCTATATTAAACTAAGTAATCTATGTAATGCTGTGGTGGCCATTTTGATTTTCCTATTGGCATAAAAAACATAAACTTCACAGAGGACATCCAAACAATATTGCTAGTAAGTTTTGTTTCCATAGGTTAACCAGTTTTAGAGAAGAAGCTTTTGAACAATTTTTCCCATATTGTCCTATGTAAAACTAAGTCTTGCGGTGGTGGCCTTTTGATTTTCTAATTGGCAGAAAAAATACAAACTATATAAAGGACCATCTGAAATAATATTGGTAGTAAGTTTTGTTTCCATTGGTTAATCGGTTTCAGAGAAGAAACCTTTTTTAACTTTTTTCCCATACGGTCCAATGTTAAACCAAGTCTTGCGGTGGCGGACATTTTGAATTTCCGATTGGGATAAAAAACATGAACTTTATAGAGGACCATCCAAACAATATTGCTGAAAAGTTTTGCTTTGATTGGTTAACTGGTTTCAGAGAAGAAGCCTTTTAAACATTTTTCCCATAGGGTCCTAGCTATGTTAAACTACTTCCTGCATTGGTGGCCATTTTGAATTTCCAATTGTCATAAAAAACATAAATTTTATAGAGGACCATCCAAACAATATTGCTAGTAAGTTTTGTTTACATTGGTTAACCAGTTTCAGAGAAGACACCTATTTTTAACTTTTTCCCATAGGGTCCTATGTTAAACTAGTCCTGCGGTGGTGGCCATTTTAATTTTCCAATTGGCATAAAAAACATACACTTTATGTTTGGACCATCCAAACAATATTGGTAGTAAGTTTTGATTTGATTGGTTAACCGGTTTCAGAGAAGAAGCCCTTTTAAACTTTTGTCCCATAGGGTCCAATGTTAAACAAAGTCATGTGTTGGCGGCCATTTGAATTTCCAATTGTCATAAAAAACACAAACTTTATAGAGGACCATCCAAACAATATTGCTAGTAAGTTTTTATTTCCATTGGTTAACCGGTTTCAGAGAAGAAGCCTTTTAAACTTTTTCCCATAGGTCCTATGTTAAACTAAGTCCTGTGTTGGCGGCCATTTTGAATTTTCAATTGTCATAAAAAACACAAACTTTAAAGAAGACCATTCCGACAATATTGCTACTAATTTTTTGTTTCCATTGGTTAACCAGTTTCAGAGAAGAAGCCTTTTAAAACTTTTTCCCATAGGTTCCTATGTTAAACTAAGTCTTGCGGTGGCGGCCATTTTGAATTTCCAGTTGGCATAGAAAACATAAACTCTATAAAGGACCATCCAAACAATATTGCTAGTAAGTTTTGTTTTGATTGGTTAACCAGTTTCAGAGAAGAAGCCATTTTAAACTTTTTTCCCATAGGGTCCTATGTTAAACTAAGTCCTGCGGTGGCCGCCATATTGGTTTTCCAATCCAAATAAAAAACACACACTTTGTAAAGGTCCATCAAATGAACATTATGGCCAAGTTTGGTTTCAACTGGCCAAGTGGTTTCAGAGAAGAAGATTAAAATGTAAAAAGTTTACAAACGCCGACGCCTCCGACAACGACGACGGGCGCCAAGTAATAACAATAGCTCACATGACCCTTTGGGTCAGGTGAGCTAAAAAAAGGAGCTACATTATTGTAGCTAGGCTTTAAATCAGCTATTAGTTTCTTAAAAAAGACAAAAGTGTTTTCCCTAACGACTCCTACATGTATGTTAAATTATGCACTGTTGTTGCAACATTTAAATTATCCATACATGTACTAGTATTCAGTCTTACTCTAAGGTCTGTGTGTTGTTTTTCATACATTCATACTGATAAACTGCCCCATCACTGCATGTATGAATATATAAAAAAAAATATAGAAATACACATTACATACATTATGTGTAGGAACGCTGCCAACTACTAGTATCACGTCGAGACAGTTGTGTACATTCGTATCGCAGCGTCGAGTTGTAATGCGGAAATTGTATGCAACTGTGGAGACGTGACATAGGTAGTTGTACCTACACTTAAATGTATGTAATAAGTTTATCTAAAATTAATAATTATATATAAGGCAGAACAAAACTGAATGTTTAAAATTTAAAATTTAACATTCAACGAAGCTTTTATTGACAAAATATAGTCCTTAACGTAACACTTATTATGACGTCATATTTCATCCATGAATGAGAGTCATTCACAAATCATTGGATAAAATATTCATTGTGACATCAAGAAGTAGTACTGGCAAAAGTACATCGTGTATAACATATAAGATGATACAAGGTTTTGTATCACTAATGTTGTATCAATTGCTAAATTTTCAAATATTGACAAAATACGAACTTAATTTTAGATAATGCTTTGTATCCAGTAGCTAGTTGTACAACACCATAAAAGTAGTCCCTTAGCAGTCTAATTTACAGGTACATGCAGAATGATCAGGTAGCAGGAAAAATGGACAATGAAACAATGACCTTTCGTGACTATGCATACAAATACTATACCTCAGCACATAGTACTAATAATGTTCCTAATCCTTCAGATGAACTGGTATCTTTGATGAAGTGAATATCTGGGGTACTGGAAACTCTCACTTTATTAATGTCCAATTCCCTTTTGCGAGCATCTCCACTTCTGTGGGTAAACATTTAAATTAACATGTATGTACTTGATAATAGTTATAATACATGATTACAGGGTAATGTATCAGTGTTATTAAACAGTATTATTAAAGTTTTTTCACAACTGAATTTCGGCTCAAATACTGACCAATCAGATTGCTGAAAAATTAAATTAAAGAAAAAAGTAAGGAATAATTAAGAGACCATGCCATGAACCATCAAGCTTAACATGGAAACTTGAAATTTTTGGTTTTTAATTTTTTGGGCTTAAATAATCCATTTTTAATACTGTATAACATTTTGAACCTCAAAAGTCAAATCTTGTATTTTATTAGTACTTTAAATGTGTGTTATATGGTTTCCATGGAAACCGCTTTAATTTATAGGGAAAACACTTAGTTTAAGGATATTTAAATGCATTTTATTGACATTTTCCATTCAATATCATGTAATAAGATACCAACATACAAATGTGACATACAAAAGGTAAATATACAAAAACATAAAATATTAGAAATTGTTTACACTTTGTTGCTATGGTTACAATTATTACTCACACTTTTGAAAGCCAGTTTATTTGAAAAAAGTACAACATTTCAAAATGAATTATTTTAATTCTGCAACAAGATAATTTAAAGATTACAAATGAATAACCCTAGGCTAAAGTTGCTTTATAAATATCATAAATAAAATTGAGAAGCCTTTTTGTCTAAAACCGTGAAAAAGTAGCCCCAAAAAGTGACTTTTCAATAAAATTTCAGCTTTCTTTTCAATTTCAAATAGACAAAATCAATGTGTCAAGTGTCACTATGCCAGTAATTTGCTTATAAGCTTCAATTGAATGTAATAATATGTGGCATTAATAACTCTTGGCATTAAATTTATATGAAATATAAAAAAAAATTCCATACCAACCAATTTTGTACCATAGCAACCAATTATTATTTCCTAAACTGATCAAGTTTATTGTGGTTATATTCATGCACTTTTATGTGATTTCTTTCCTTCTCAAGTAACTGATAAATTATTGTGCAACAATATAAATCTAACTTCAATTTTTAATATAGAGTTTTCCCTTAGACCCCTGTAAGGTGGTTGAGAAGTCTAAAAGTAAGCATCGATATCTTTTTCAGGAATTTTGTAACTTTTTAGCCTGTTTTTTATTTTAAATGACTAATTATCACAAAAAATATGTAAAACTTAATCCTTTATTTTATTACATTAATGAAATAAGTTTAAGATAAACATTTAAAAAGAAATTAAGTTTTTTTTTTAAATCTATTTCAGGGGAGATACATGTACATGTAATTGGCAAAAAATGTGTTTTATAGAAATGTAATCATGGACAAATTTCTTAAATATCTTTAAAAGGGGAATGGTGATACATGTACGATTTTTATTTTATTTGTGCTTTTCAATATATTTCAGAAATAAAATTCAAATCTTTTGCCAGTTAAAAGATGCTTATTGGGACTTTCCCCTATTTAATCTACATAAATACAAAATATTATGGCATCATCTTCTTTATTTCAGTAGAAATGCTTATAACCCCATGTTTTTTCCATACTTTCACAGTTCATTTAGTAAAACTAGGTTATACAAAATTGTAGAAAAAAATAAAGGATTTTGTTTATACACCTGAACCACCTTAACATTCATTAAGATTGATTGATTGTTGTCAGCTTAATGTCCCGTCGGCAATATTTCAGCTGTAATTGGAACAGAACATTAATCATTAAGAGACTTTATTCATGAATTTTATGTCTACTGCTTATGTTTATAAAATTGAGCATTTTACTCCACCTAAATTTGAAAAGAAAACTACAATGATTTTGTATCATTTCATTAAAAACTGCAAAAATGTGTTTATAATAAATGAGCAATGGATGGCCAGTCCGTTCTTGAAATATCATTGACCCACAAAATGTGGGACCTGAGAAATAGACCTAAACCAAATTTGTTCATGCATAATATATAGATTGCATTAACCTAGTTTCTAGTGGTGTCGCATTACCAAATACACATATAGTGGTGAAACAGCATTGACCCAACTTAAAAACCAAGAAATTAAGAAATAACCAAATTTGTTCATGCATAAAATATGGGTTGCAGGAACCTAATTTTTAGTGGGTGGTGTCTGGTGAAATATTATTGACCCCACATGTAGTTACTAGTATATGAGATATGGACCTTAACCAAAACTAGATCAAAGCCCTTCATTGATAAAACATTGCAATGACCTAAATTCTAGTGGGTGGTGTAGGACACATCTTGTGTTTAAATATCATTGACCCCCAACATGTAGTATACCAAGATATATATATGGAACTTTACCATTAACATAACAGAAGTGTTACGGACATACAGACAGACGGTCGAACCAACAAGTGTAAAACTATATATGTCCAACATTCATGAAAGGTTGAAAACTTGAAAGATCATGTGATTGCAATATAGAGCCTGTTCAGTGGAGGTATAACTTAGATACAATTTGTACATGTATAACAAATTGCAAAGTATTCACATAATGTTCACACAAAGTTACAACATATACTAGTACATTGTAAGTGACTCATAGAGGAATAAACTTAGTTCATATTGGACACAGTTATTCTTGCATCAATTAAATTGTTTTCAAACTCTTCTGCTACAAGATCCTCATCTTGATAGTTATTCTGCGCCATTTTTCTCTTCTCTAAAGACAATCTGCTAAAATAGCTAGAAATTTGAGATGGTGTAAGAAATTCCTCTTGGGTAAAACGCCTATTCCCATCCTTTTTAATTGTTCTCATCACAACAGACACTTCTTCTGGGTCATATTTATGGCCAGTTGCTTCACCCTTTTGAAACATCTCTTTTAAAAAACTGCTCTGGTTAATTGAAAAGCGCTTTACACATCGCTTTGATTTCAAAGCCCAACCTTTTCCTAAATGTGAACAATTATGAGTAATGTTGGATGGTGTCTGAACTAATGTTGAATTTTTACTTTCTATTTGCCTGATGTATTCTACCTTAGATCTGTCTGAAAGGCTTGTTTGGCTTTTACTGTATTTGTGATCACCTTTATCAAGATGGTTGTTTAGATTTCCATACTTAACAAAACTTTGTATGCAGTTAGGTTCTGGACAAGTACCGGTAAACAAGTATGAGGTGTCATTTTCATTATCTGATTCATTTGATGGTTCTTGCTCAGCTGCTGCTGTTGATGGAAGATCTATTACAGAAGGTCTTGGAATTCTTACATGTTCATCTGTTGTACAAGATTTCACTGCATGGATTTCTGGAAATTTTTCGTACACCTGAATGGTTGTGTTGGCTTTTTCTACACCATTGCCAATCTTGTATTGCTTGAAGGCAACAACATTGTCAGGGTGGTATTGGAAGTTGTTAAAAGATGTGATATCCTTAAACTTTGGTTTCTTGTTGACAACAGGCTTTGGAGGTGTAGCGATAACTATTTCAACATTTTTAATGTTGGAATTTTTTACAGCATTTAAAAATTCTGTTGATGTGGTCACATCATTTCCTTCGTTAACATATTTACGTATTGCTCCTTTTATGTGAGCAGCTCTACGGTCACAGATACTTTTTCCCCCTTGTGGGTCAGCAAAGTCCATCTGTTCA
The DNA here is from genome assembly GCA_944474755.1 of Limnoperna fortunei. NCBI lineage: Eukaryota > Metazoa > Mollusca > Bivalvia > Mytilida > Modiolidae > Limnoperna > Limnoperna fortunei. Next base: position 45,664,818 of record OX104124.1, read on the forward strand.
ACTTTCAATTTACTTTGTTGATTTAAACAAGGAATGCTAAAAATGGCCTCAGCACTATGAAAGCAACCAGCATTATCAGACCTGATGTACGCCTTTGTTAACATATCTTCTTTAACTTTAAGCCTCATTATAGAATCTTGTAAAATTGCATTTGATGTTAATGCATCCTGGTTGGTGTCAAAAATATGTATAATTGTGTAACTGTGAAAAGAACCATTCTTCAAGTAGGAACCAACCGTTACATGCCAATTCATGCCACGTTTTCCAAACCACTTAGACTGTGGTTCCCTGAACATCATCGGTAAAAATTTCTTGGCCCAGTCTCTTTCAATTAGAACATCAAATTCTGTCATGTTTTCAATTACATCAGCTCTTGCTTTGTCCTGGTTTACAGATCTGAGTACATGCTTTTTCCATTCATCAACAGATTTGATACTCTGAAAAATGAAGATACCAGTAAAAAATTCAATCTAAAGAACTCAGAACTACCAATTACTTCCTAGTCTTATTGCATGGCAGATCTTAATTACATGTACAGTAACTCTATATTTCAGAATTCTACAATTTTACAATTTTTTAATAGGGTATTATCTCCCCCTGAATGATATCTGAAAGCAGCAAAATTTCTTCATGCACATCTCCATATGATGTACTTCCTCATTAAGTTTCATCAAAATCCAACATAGCATACATATGAGATGCTCTTGAAACAACAAATCCACACTGAGGCCAATTCAACTGCATAAAATTTACTGTTACAAAACTTTTCAAAATTACCATGACCAGTGAGAATATACTTGTAGGCAAGTTAAATACTAGAGCGGTAAACAGGAAGCAAATTAAGAAAGAATTAATGAAAGAACCTTAGTAAACAGGTTCACATACCCCATACATTCCGCTATTTGACTATAAAAAATAATCTTGAGCTCATAAATTTTTGTGAATAAAAAATACAAATACCAAAACGTGTAATTTGGTTATGCTGTATACATGGTATATGCATATTTCAAGGAGTAACCTCTCATCAGCATTTGAATCAAAACATTGGAAGGTTAACAACCAAAAGTATTGAACGAAAAATACTCAAAACCAAAATTTACCCCTATGTTCTATTTTTAGCCATAATGGTCATGTTTTTTTATGAATCAAAAATCCAAATGATAGTTTTGTAGCACATATACCAATAACCAACTGTACCAAGTTTGGTTGCAATTGGACTTGTGGTGTCAGAGGGGTTAACGTTTGAAAAAGTTTATGGATGGACGACGGACGCCACGTGATGGCAATAGCTCACATGACCCTTCGGGTCAGGTAAGCTAAAAACAGGTAATTTGGTTATGCTGTATATGCATGTTTCAAGGAGTAACCTCTCATCAGCAGTATCTAATTCAAAACATTGGAAGGTCAACAACCAAAAGTATTGAACAAAAAGTACTCAAAACCAAAAAAAAAAAGTTTGAACAGAAAAGCCAAATTTAACACCGAGGTTATCACATTCATTGTGGTGTAAACTTCAGGTTACAAATTTTTGGCACCAAAATTTTCTAACTTCAGTAATTGTTGAAATTTTAAATAACGATTTGAAGAACAAGTGATACCAGTTCATAGAATATCTTATAGAATATCTTATCAGAAATCTTGTGTAGTTTCAGAAAGTTTCATTGCCTTTTCACTGTTTATGAGTCAAAATTGGAAACAGGTGCCGATACAGGTACATGTGTATGAGTAACTTCACAAGAAATCAATCTATCAAGCAATTAATTTTATTTAAAGTTAGCAAGTCAAATAAACAAACAACATAAGCTTTTGAGAGCTTTTGAATGGTATTGAAATGGTGAGTTAAACCAGGTTTTATGGTGCCAAACCACCCTCTTGAACCCAAATTAGTACCAAATGATCAGTAAACATTTACACTACATAAAGATGTCTTTATAACAATGCATACCTGTTCAAAGTTTCATGAAATCTGAAGAATTTAATATCTAGTTTCGTGTACAAATAGTGTAATCCTGTGTTGGTGATGCATGAAAAAGTTAATAACAACAAACACTTAGTTTTTGTGGCATAGTTTTTATATTCTCATTGTAATACCTGTGAAAAAGTGTACTGCAGGTCATCCTTTTCGTTATCATCATGGAAACTCATTTCTTCTAAGCCTTGCTTGATCTCTTCCAAAGTTAGAAACATGTCGTTACAGCTTGAACAACCCTCATCATGTGAATGCAAACATTGTACACCATGATCTAAGCCCTCTAATGATAGAGCATACTGACAGCAATGGTCTGGTATCTCAGATTCAAGAGATATATGTAGCTGAAATAAAGATAAAATGCTTTAGTTTAAAGGAAAGTACTTGTAACTCTTTAACAAATTTTGAATTTGAAGAAGTAAAAGTACATGTATTTTCAATTTATTTATATGGGGCCAAGGATGGATACACCAAATAATTATAAAAACATTGCTGGTAACCATTGTAACATGGCCAACATGGAATCTGTAAGCCACTGCTAACTCAGTATACCTCCACTACCCTAAAAAATGTCAGTAAACAGGAAGTGAGTATAGGACAAACCTGAAATCAACACTTGCAATACAGACCTCATACATTGTCAAAGACATACTGATGTCATTTAACAAATTATAACTAAGTAGATGTGATAAGTACATACTGTTACAAAAAATGGGTGTGTTATAGCAAGCAGGAACTGCTTAATCTTACGGAGCACCTGAGTTAACTGTCATTACGACTTGAGTTTGTGATGTTGATTTCTATTCACTTGTTCTGTGTTTTTATGTTGTCTGTTTCTTCCTGCTGTTCTTATTCATGTTTACTTGTTTTGTATTTCACTTTTCCAACTTGACATTTGAATGATCCACTGGTACCTCATTGCTCCCTACATGTACACTCACCTTAAAATCAAGTTTAAGATACTGTTTTGCTTTTGACAGGCGCTGAAGTATGTCTTCTTCCCACTCTATGCCCTTAAAATTCTTGCCTAAACAACTAGCAACTTTTTTCAAATCATCAAAAGCTTTAGCACCATCTGCTGCATAGTTATCCAACCCTTTCATGCTTTTTCTGACATTAGGTTCTATTGCTTCTAAAATCCTCATGTATGTCCTGTCACTTGCTACATTGGTAACCTCAGATTCTGCACAGAACATCAAATACTTTTCCACAACATGTGACCTGATACTGTTCAATATAATTTGTGGAACTAGGTGCACTTCTCCATTTGACAGCTTTAGTTTGTTTTCTAAAAATATTGAATCAGTCATTATAGATGGGGACATCACAAAGTCTATGAAATGTTCTATCTGTTGTTGAGAGAGTCCTTCACGGTGGTAACCAGAACTTTGTAAAGGCTGTCCTATTCCTTTCGTTAATGCATGCTTCCTTGCAGCTGTAAATCTATATTTAGTTAGTGACGGGATAAAACTGGTGACTTCTTTGAAAGAATAGTCAGATACAAATATAGATAAAATCTGTCTCTGAGTTCCCCAATCTTTACACAAATCATAGGCTTTTGAAAGAATCTCAAGTGTTCTGTCACAGGGCTGTAAAGAATCTTTTAAGACAGTATTAAGCAAATGATGTTCTTTTCCTGGTGCAAGAACTTTTGCAACCTCTTCAAATATTTTTCTAGCCTTTATAGAATAGTCCTGTTTAGTTCGTACAGAAGACTGATTCCAGTCTACTCGAAGTTGTTTCTTGACTGGGCTTAAACCGCAGGATTCCAAAAAGTTGTCCAATGCTCTCCTCTTGTCATTATTTTGGACAGGGTTTTCGTCTAGTTGGTCTGTTGTATCTGTAGTACCTGTGTCCTGACTACTTGGCAACCACAAACTACCTTGGGAGTCTGAATTTATCTGAAATTAATAGAGTAAATGATTTAAAGCCTCCCTCCGTTTCCCTCAAAAAGTTCAAACACCCGTAACACCAATACAAAATTGTGGATCGAAATTTCATGGTAATATGCACAGCTACATATGGTGTTTTTTCCTGCATACCATGTATATCATTGGATTTGGTTCAGTAGATTCAGAGAAGTTGGCAGACAAGATGATAAATGAGGATTTTTAGCAAATTTCTAAGTTCAAAGGGCCATAACTCCTACAAAAATTTGAGGATCAAAATTTCCATGAGTTGCTGATTGTGGCTACGTTGTTTGTGGGTGTTCTAGTGTTGGGTGTTTCATCATACAGTACGCCCAGAGTGTATGGTCACTCAAACACTCTACACAGTGTAGAGTGTTTCACAGTGTTACACCGAAAATTTTGAGTGTAGACACTCAAAATCACCCACAGCTTATCTCTACCCCAAATTGCAAAAAATAATTGTTTATTCAATTTGTTGTTAGTCACTCTTGCATTGCCAACAGCTATAGACTGGTAAAGTCATGTCAATACGAAGAATTTATAATTTTTTAAATAATTTTCGTAAATAAATCGGAACTTGCACTAGAACTGATTTTTTTACGAACAACTTGATATACGGTAATTAAAGATAAAGTCATATATACAGTCCTTAGTTCAAGTAACAACAAACGGTATACCAGTGATGATGTGTTTTGTCCAATGCACGTGACAAAAATAAATACACAACTGTTTAACCACGCGGTCAGCAGAAAGTAATCGAGGTCAAATATACATTTACATCTTTAATGTACCAAAACCATGAAATAAAAATAGAAGTTTCATTTAAAAAACATTATCCGTATACACATTAAAAATGTCAATTTTTTTTACACCGAATTGGACCCATATTAGAGATAAAAATAGATCGATTGGTTTATGTGCCAAGTAACTGTTGCCGGTATAACGATGATTGTTGTTTTAATCGTTCTAGTTTCATTAGGTTTTCACTGAAATAATATGCGAATTTAGTTTCGTTTGTCCAACAAATTGACAATAGGCATACACTTAAAGTATTTTTCTCCCTACTCTATAGACTAAAGCCACGTGTAACATGTACATAAATACACAACTGACCTGTTTAACCGCGTGCTTTGCATAAAGTATAATTCAGGATAAAAGCTTTACATTTAACTTCAGTATTGCCGAAATTTAAAAAAAAGTAAATTCTGATTGAAAAAATTGAAGAATGTGTCCATGGGACACGGATGCCCCCGCTAAAGGAAGTCCCAAACAGGAAGTAGTTGTCCAACAGGTCTGAAAGTCGCTTAGGACGTACAACTTGTGATACTTAACCACCCTGCCAAATTTCAAATTGTTCTAATGTACGGTTTCTGAGTAAAGCTCGACGGAAATTTTCATACTCGTGTTGATACATTTTCAAATCGGCCCAGTCGAAAACAGGAAGTAGTTGTCCGACAGGTCTGAAAGTCGCTTAGGACGTACAACTTGTGATACTGAACTACCCTGCCAAATTTCAAATTGTTCTTGTGTACGGTTTCTGAGAAAAGCTTGACGGAAATTTTCATACTCATGTTAACACATTTTCATATCGGCCCAGTCGCAAACAGGAAGTAGTTGTCCGACAGGTCTGAAAGTCGCTTAGGACGTACAACAAGTGATACTGAAGCACCCTGCCAAATTCCAAATTGTTCTTGTGTACGGTTTCTGAGAAAAGCTTGACGGAAATTTTCATACTCGTGTTAACACATTTTCATATTGGCCCAGTCGCAACAGGAAGTAGTTGTCCGACAGGTCTGAAAGTCGCTTAGGACGTACAACTTGTGATACTGAACCACAATGCCAAATTTCAAATTGTTCTTGTGTACGGTTTCTGAGAAAAGCTTGACGGAAATTTTCATACTCATGTTAACACATTTTCATATCGGCCCAGTCGCAAACAGGAAGTAGTTGTCCGACAGGTCTGAAAGTCGCTTAGGACGTACAACAAGTGATACTGAAGCACCCTGCCAAATTCCAAATTGTTCTTGTGTACGGTTTCTGAGAAAAGCTTGACGGAAATTTTCATACTCGTGTTAACACATTTTCATATTGGCCCAGTCGCAACAGGAAGTAGTTGTCCGACAGGTCTGAAAGTCGCTTAGGACGTACAACTTGTGATACTGAACCACAATGCCAAATTTCAAATTGTTCTCATGTACGGTTTCTGAGAAAAGCTTGACAGAAATTTTCATACTCATGTTAACACATTTTCATATCGGCCCAATCGCAAACAGGAAGTAGTTGTCCGACAGGTCTGAAAGTTGCTTAGGACGTACAACTTGTGATACTGAACCACCCTGCCAAATTTCAAATTGTTCTCATGTACGGTTTCTGAGAAAAGCTTGACGGAAATTTACATACTCATGTTAACACATTTTCATATCGGCCCAGTCACAAACAGGAAGCAGTTGTCCGACAGGTCTGAAAGTCGCTTAGGACGTACAACTTGTGATACTGAACCACCCTGCCAAATTTCAAATTATTCTGATGTACGGTTTCTGAGAAAAGCTTGACGGAAATTTTCATACTCATGTTAACACATTTTCATATCGGTCCAGTCCCAAACAGGAAGTAGTTGTCCGACAGGTCTGAAATTCGCTTAGGACGTACAACTTGTGATACTGAACCACCCTGCCAAATTTCAAATTGTTGTGATGTACAGTTTCTGAGAAAAGCTTGACGGAAATTCGTACGGACGTACAGACGGACGGACGGACGGACAGACGGACGGACGGACATGAGTAAAACTTAATGCCCCCCGACATGTTGTCGCGGGGGCATAAAAAAATTCTTATTCACGTTAAATAGTTTTGAAAATACAATTCTGACCGAAATAGAAATAAATAAAAGTAGGTTTCCAGGCATGCGCACGATTTGCATAATTCGCGAATGTGAATTGACTAGCACAGCTCACTCTCCTCAGACTTCCAGGATTGCAATAAATCAAATTGTTAACGTTGTTGAAACCACTAAAGACGCTATTTATTTATAATTAATTTTTAAATATAGATAGACATATAGATAAAGACCGACAAGTTATTTCTACATGCGCAAAACAAAAGTTGAAAAGAAAAATCGTGAAGTTCGAAGATTGAACACATTTTAATTTTGTACATGAAGTAATGAGAAAAGCAAGACATTAGTTGGTTCTTTGCTTGCAATAAACAATCGATACAATATATTTTCTACACCCTGAAAATCCGAAAAACACAGTGTCACACCGTGTTACACCGGAAAGTCGGTACATCAAGGGGATTAATTTTTAAGTGGTGATAGATAACAACACTCTGAAACACTGTGATTCTCCGAGAAAATTTAGGTGATACACCGTGTAACACCGAGAAATTTCTCTAATTTGAGTGTTTGAGTGACCACACACTCTGGGCGTACTGTAGTGTTGTCTATGGTATGAACTGTGTTTGTCTTATTCTTGTCCAATGCAATATTGGTACTTCTTTGATTTTTGCAAATATGATCAGAATGCTTACAATGAAAGGCTTAAGGGAAGTTGTAATATCAGATAAACGGCTGTGCTATCTGTTTTAAAAAGAAACAAGTACTACTGTGAGCGAGCTAACAAAAGGATATTCCCCCTTCATATTGGATTCTGTACTGCGAAAAAAAACTCTAGTCCTACTATCTCCCCTCACTCAGAGAGCAATGAAAATTCTTCATGCACATCTAAATATGATGTGCTTCCTCCATATTAAGTTTCATCAAAATCCTTCGAGCTGTTTAAGAGAAGTTGCACTTACGAGGTCTCCCATTGAATAGCATATTTCAAAAGTCCAAGTCCAATTATCTCCCCTGAATGATATCCAAAAGCGATGAAAATTCTTCATGCACATCTACATATGATGTACTTCCTTCATGTAAAGTTTCATCAAAATCTGTCTGGCAGTTTAGGAGGAGTTGTGCTTACGAGGTCTCCCATTGAATACAATATTTAAAAAGTCTAGGTCCAATTATCTCCCCTGAATGATATCCCAGAGCAATGAAAATTCTTCATGCACATCTACATTTGATGTACTTCCTTCATATAAAGTTTCATCAAAATCTGTCAAGCCGTTTTAATAGGAGGAGTTGCGCTTATGAGGTGTGTGGACAGACAGACAGGATGATTCCTATATACCCCCTAAACTTTGTTTGCCGGGGGTATAATAAAAGATCACAAATAAATACCCCCATCCTTAAGACATTTAAAATAGTAGGTGAACATTAATATTACATTATGTAACAAAGATTGTGTGAAAGTTTTATAAAAATCTATTTAGGGGTTAAGGGAAAGTTTTATAAAAATCCATTTAGGGGTTAAGGAGTTGTGGATTAGAGATGGGTACCCCTTGTCGTCAAATGATTAAGTGCATGTTTTGCTATCAGAAACCCCACAAATCATCCTGATCAAATTCTAAAATAGGAGGGGAACATCTACATTTTTTTATGTCACAAAAATTGTGTGAAAGTTTTATGAAAATCAATCATTGGGTTTAGGAGGAGTTGTGGATAAGCAATGGGCACCCCCTTGTAGTTAAAGTTTCATGAAAATCCATCAAGAGGTTTAGGAGGAGTTGCGTATAAGAGATGGACAGATACCCTATCACTATACTTTTTAAGCAGGAGTTATAAAAACTCGCCCTTACAGGCTCATCTGATACTCAAATACATATATAAAGTATCAAATCGGAATATACATAATATTCTTACATCTTTACTTTTGTCTTGGTCCTGGTCAATAGAATCAACTAGAAGTCTCTGCCTTTTTCTCTGAAGTGTGCAAAAATGAGTAGATTTTACATTTTGCAGTGAAACATCTTAAGCTTTACTTGTCCTTGAAATCCTTTTAAGAGAGCTTTTGTTCCTTTACCGGCTTTTCATATTACATGTATTTGGAAGCCTCAATTTGAATTTGAAATGAAGAGCAGTTCTTTTGCTTTAACGTCATGTTAAAATATTTTTAATTTGAGAATGAATGTTCATTTTGCGTTCTCCTAGAAACTCCACATATTGGCATTGCTAGTTTATTTGTTATTTTTTTATCGTGACATGTTTCTTTGGAAACATTTTATTTTGACGTCGAAACATGTTGTCTTTTGAACTATTTTATTTTTGACATCCTTGAGTTGAGGCTCTCATGTGAACACATCTCAACTCGAAAAACGCCCATTTACAGAACAATATTTCAGTACTGACAAAATTTTGTTAAGATTATGAAATTTACATGAATATGTCCAAAAGAAATAATGCCCTGACAAAAACTTTTCTTTTTTTTCTGCCATTACGGCATTTACTGAATCATGAAATTGATGCAAGGGTATAAATCTATGCAGTTTTGTTAGTTCATTTTCTGATGTACATTTCATGTATGTGTATAGTTTTAATGCTTCTTCTTTTGTAAATGGGGGCATTAAAATCAAAATTACCAATTCAGATGAAGCATAACTGGTTTCTTTATCATCAATGTTTCCATGTTTGTCTACCTTTTCAATGGAGGTACTTATTATAGCATGTCCAGGTTGATCTGTTTCTTCCTCTGAGATACATGTAGCTTTTACTACTTCACCTCTACACTTTCTGCAAACCCCTACAAAAATTGGATGAAAATAAATGTATTTATAAGGTACAATGTAATATGTATCTTATTGAAAGGTGCTATCTTCTGCCTTGTAGTTATTGTTTTACAAGAAATACATTCTTTGTTTAATCATAAAGCTGGAAAATTATATAATACCAACATTTTACTGAATAGACATAATCATAATGATAGGTCATTCATTACACAATAGAACCTTAGTTTCATTAAATTCTGTTGAGTGGTTTCAGAGGAGTTGTCCACAAACTGTGATCACAGACGGACGGACAGATGGACAGACTGACTGATGGACCAGACAAAAACATTATACCCTCTGCAACTTTGTTGTGTAGGGTATAATTAGTGCATTACATTAATATAGGATACCTTGTAACATAAATTGCCAGAAATACTCTCATAGGGGTTCAAAATTAGCAATGGTTTGAGGTTTAATTTTTTGTGGAAATTGTATTGTAAATACCTGTCCTACAACTTGAATTACATGTAGCATTAGGTGGAACTTTAGAACCTTAATATAATTTCAGTCTTTGGTATTACAGATGTTGCCAGTTGTGTAAGGGACCGACCATGGTTTTTTGATCTGCATATGGTAAAAACTATTTTTTTAAAGGTGTGAAGACACAATATTTTTTTCATTAATAAGCATTATTTTTATTATGTTTTAACTTTTAGTTTACATGGTTTATAGCAAAAATATTTCTTTAGATTTTCTTCATTAACCTCTGCTGCCGAAGTATTTATTTTACATGTATCAGTAAAAAGATTTAATTTTTTTTAAAACAACCTCAGCCCCACCCCTCATTTTCAAAATAAATGGTCAGTCCTTAAACACCTATATGCGTGTATTTTACTAAGACTCATTTATAATCAATTTGTGTATTGTTATTTTATCTTTTGTTACAATATTTATGCAATTGTTATAATTACTCAATGGTCATGGGATTCCTTTCATATGCAGATAAGGATTTGTTTATATGTTTGTCGAAATTGTTGACTTCTTTAACAAGGAAAATTGCAATGAGTTAATCAGACATGGCGAAATGTGTCCGACTGAACCAAATGTCAGACAAAATTTGATCCGGTCAGACAGAAAATTTGAAAAATTTTAGTTGAACATATAGACATGATAGAGAAAAGCTTAAAAATGACATTCAGTCAGACAGATCTATTTTGCCAAGTCTGAACAGTTAATAAAAATAAAAGTACATGTACATCATCATACCTGTTCCCACTGGTATAAGAACTCCATATTTAGCTAAGATTTCTTGTGACTGGGAAACAGTAATTGTGGCCCTCTCAGTTTTCCTCAACCCATTGCACGTCTGCATGGGCCCCTTCATTCCGCATAGTTTTGATGGTTTCCATCCCTTTCCAAGGCAGTATCGATGGTTTGGACAAACTGAGAGTTGTTCTACATTATCATGAAACAGTCCTGCTCTATATGTTAAGAGATCAATCTCACATCTGATAGAGGAGGGGTTAATTCGGCATTGGGCAAGATGTGCAGAAATATTGTCAGTACACGACAGTAACGTGCATATCTGTGCTGATGGTTTTATATTGACATTTATGGAGCATGGAATACTTGGTGAATGATTTGAAAAAGAACACTCCATCTAATAATAAATTTAAGCTACGAAATATACCAATAATACCAAGTTTGAAGAATCAAACCCAAAATATATAGCGGGCTGACATTTTTGTACTGTAACATACTATACTGTCCTTCAAGAAACAAGAGTTATCAGGGCAGTTAATTTCCCGTACTTTTTAAAAATAAAATTGGGGTCCCAAGGGATATTTGGTGTTACATTTCCAGGTGTAAGTAAATAGGCTTCTCACTTTCTTTTGATATTTTTTATGCTATAGGCAGGAATTTTCAGAATATATATAAAATTCATAAATAGGTGGTTGCAGATTGTAATAATACGCTATTCAAAATATGATAAAATAGCACCTTTTAACCATATAAATTACCATTTAAAAATACCTAGAATGTTAGAAAAATCCAAAAATGCAATGTTATTGCTCGATTTAGTGTAATGTAAGATTCTTACAATAAAATATCCATTTAAATGCATTTTGGGCGTTTGATATCTTTAAAAGTCTGTTTTTTTCCTTAAAAGTTGGAAAAAAACTCATTTTCTGGTATTATAAATTAAAGGGCATTGAAGACAATAACAGCCTCAGACTGCTGAAAATAGCAAATAATACAATCTTATAACCTCTTTTATTAAAATAAACATTAATGTCAAAATCAATAGTTTCAATGATTTAACTGAAAAAAGCTTGATGGTTCATGTCATTCTCTCTTAAGTTTTATTAAACTGAACCTTACCTTACAATGTATATTATAAAACATATGTTTACTTTCTCTTAGAGGAGTAGTTTTGTAACTGTACTAGTACATTAAGTTTATGTGGATTTATTTCTTCAATACTTAAAAAAACTGTTTGCTGAACATTGCATGTCTTACTATAGATATGTACAATTCTAATATGACGTGCTTTAAAGGCTTTCAGACCAAAACTGATGTAAAAAAAAGATTTATGTATGAGCAACACGCAACAAAGAAGGCGTGTTTTGAAGGGCTCTTCCAATTACAAACCTGTTACCCCCACTGGAAAGCTATTGCGTATGATATACATATTTAAATAAATCTTATAAATAGCAACACACACTATGATTATCTGTTGCAAAATATTGCGTGTTACATTGACGGAACAGCCAGTTTATGGCAGAAATAATGTTTTAGATAGGTACGTAAAAATCATAAATGTATCGTAATTGTCTTATCAGAATAGAAAAAATTCACAAACACTATTTCTCGGGATACAATAATATGACACAAATGGTCAACCCCGTTGTAAAACAATGATAAACCACAGCCTCTGTGAATTATTTCTTTAATAAACATTATATTTTCTGACATTGTGTTAGTGTTGTTTTTGTCAGAAAATAAATTTTACAAACAAATAAGTCATTAACCAGAACAAAATACTTAATACATGTACATATAATATTAGAACTAAGGGCAAGGACTTCATCTAGCTGTAATTTGTATTTTTAGTTTGAATGATGTTTAATGCCACTTTCAGCAATTTTTCAGCTACTAGTATATTACAGTGTCAAGTTTTTATTTGGGGAGGAAGCCATACTGGAGAAATGACACAACCTTCAGAAGGAAAACTGCAAATCCTTGTCAATTAAAATTTGAGTTGAGCACACCTTGCCTGCACTGAGACTACAACTTGCAACCTCTGTGTTGACAACTTGGCCACCAATGTACTAGTACTATTATAGGATTAAACGCATATTTTCGGTAATTCATGGATGTATGAACGAGGTCAACTCACTCACAATCAAATAAAAGGCCTTGGGCCATTTATGATAATTTTGTGAGTGAGTCGACCTTGTTCATACATCGATGAATTACCGAAAATATGCGTTTAATCCTTATTTCTTCCAAAAATTGTTTTTAAATATTTGTTTCTTTTAACAACATAAAATTCCAATATAAGTGTGTGACGAGTAGGAATATACACAACAAACCGAAGAAGCAGATGTGGTCGGTTTAGAGTGAATAACTGGCATTGACAACAGATATATTTTACGAATTGCAGAGAAGATTATTACTCGTTAATTCGTGAATTCCATATACTAATATTCCTTAACGTCCCCGCGGTTAATATATAACGTCATTTGTGATGTCATTTCTGTTCAAACGCAACGTAAGCATAGATAGACGTTCTTTCTAAAAGATGAACAGAAAAAACAAAAGTTGACATTGTTCAAAAGATTTATTAGTGAAAATGGAAGGAGCTGTGTTGAAACATGGAGTTGGTGGCAAAGCCGTGCATCTTGCTCATTTCGTTGATTTGTTGTAACTGAGAAAATAGAAGGTAGTTTTAACCTAATTACTAGAAATGCAAAAATATAAGTATTGTTTATACATGTATATGCCTTCACACTTACATCTTGTCCACACTTGGCTTATTCCTGTCATTAATCAATGTGAAGAATGAACTAATGAATCCAAAACAAAGTGTACTGTTAAAATATTTTCTTGTATGTCTTTCTTGAAGCAAATGATTCCATAATAATAATACACAGCTGCTTCAACTAAATAACTTTACATCTAAGCGATACATCGCTCAAGATATCTGTATCGACAAAATTCGTGTGTACTGGCCTAAAATGACTTAATAAACGTAAACGAATGTAAGATAAGAATTATTTTTGAGTAATTAGCATATAATGAGTTTGTATATATACACTTAATTGTTAATCTAATTATATATAATGTAGTACATGTATTAGATCATAAGTATAACTATGTTTGTATACTTACTCTGGTGTCATAAAAAATATTCTTGTAAAATTCACCATCAACTCTGCAAACTGACCTTCACATTCACTTTCCTGTTCATTTCTCAGTCTTGTTGACAGAAATAATTTTAAACATTTCAGAAATGTTTCTGTTGCCATGGACCAAGATGTCAATAACCTACATGTAAAAATACATGTGTACACAAATTTTTTTTTGAAAGTGGTCTGGTGACAAAAATGTCATTAATGTCCAATCTCGTAAAGAACAGTCATGCCATGAGTATAACTATGTAGACACACAGTCAATTGTTAATTGAAACATATCCCTGGAATTGCTTGATGAATTTACATGTTCACATGTTATGTGACTTTTTATTTTTTGTTTGTTTTGAATTTTGTTTTAACGCCACTTTCAGCAATTTTTCAGCTATATCATGTGTCCAACTTTTATTTGGGAGGAAGCTGGAGTACCCGGAGAAAACCCCCGACCTTCGGTAGAAAAACTGGCAATCCTTGTCAATTAAGATTGGGGTCCAGTACACCCTGCCCCAGTGAGGCTCAAACCTGCAATCTTAGTGTTGACAGACCATGTGATCAATATAGAAGACAAACTTCCTTAACCACTAGGCCACAGAGGCCCCTGTGACTTTTCACACATTTTTTGTATAATAAACATAATCAATTAGGCCAAATGTTCATGAAGCATTATACATGTATCTATCACCACCTCATTGATGTTCATGTTCATGATGTTAGGTCCTCAATGAAATATCTGATCATTTACAATCAATTCATTTCTGGTCTGTCCAGCCTATTTTAGCATTGATTAAAGCTTTGTGAGTGTCTAAACAATTTAAAATGTGCCTTTTTAATGACAAGGCCATAATAACTTTGTAACGAAAAATCAGAATTTTACTAAAAACAGACATGACAGAAGGAAGCCCACACTTATCAAAATAAACAATATGTTTTAATTTCAAGAAATGTATTTGCATTTATATAGTCTGAAAACAAACATATATAATACATTTTTGAGTAGTATGAAACTAAAAAAAATCACCTTTTTTCGATCCCATTACTCTATAACAATAAATCAGAAACTACTCCCCACTTTTTTCATAAACATGATAAACAAACAACTCTATGATGATAAATCAGAATTTTACTAGTATACTAGTAAATGAAGCTTGCATCTATCAAAATAAACATTTCCCCAAACTATAAAGACAATGTATAATGTATGAAAGCAGTTACAGTCTGAAAACTAAGATAAAATCCTTTTTTGCAGGAACAAAGTCCCATAAGTATAAATCAGAAATTAAGTAATGCTATGTTGCAATCAGGGATTGAGTTCTGGATATCGATAAATGCCAGCCCTCTAAATATAACCAGGCATGTCAAGTGAGCTACAGAAGTAGTCAGTTAGCTTTGTCTGCTCAGTTGATTTTGATTTGATATATACATGTACTTACTATTTCTAACTGCTGGATAGCAGATATCCTGTTACACAAGATTTACTCATGACGATTCACATCAAACCCAATGAATCCTTCATCTATTTAGTTTTGCGACAATGTAAGAGTTGAGCATGAAATAATGCTATGTACTGATTACGTATCCAACCCTGGATCTCAGTATTGCCATCTGGTAGCCCGCTATCTAAGAGAGCTCAAGAAGTACGCCATTAGCTCAGACAATTTTGACTCAACTATACCTGCCAGAATGCAGACAGTAGGACTCCTGTTACACTAGCAAGTCCACAGGGAGTAACAAGTCGGTCATGGATTCTCTAGCAAATTTATCTGCAAAATAAAATTATCAACTTACTTCCAGTTTGCATAACTCAAGTCTTTGTTCTTATTCATTAATTCACAAGAATATGAATCAAATGCTTTCAGGTTTGCAAGGGCCTCATCGAATGCTGCCAATATGGGTTCTTTGCCAAGATCTTCTTCAAGCTGCTCATCGTAAGTAAAAGACAGTGCCTCCTTCGTGTAACTCACAAGGTGTTTCATTAAATCGGGAATATCGGCTGGACATTTAAAGTGGAACCCACGTCTCAAACAAGCCATTTCTTTTACTTGTTGCGCAAATTTCTCAATAGTGCATGCTTCGTCATCGAAAAATATGTTTTTCTCGTCCAAGTCCTTCTTAGTCCATTTTGTGACATTGTCACTATAATGTTTATATGAGGATGAAGAACAAGAATCGCTCAAGCTCCCTTCCGCCATGCGTGATAAATTCTGTCCCAGGCAAGAATACCGCGGGAAAGCAAGGGAAGTAGTAGATTCGGGAAGCGAAATTAATTGTCGTGTTCCTCCAACAGTGGGAGCACTCTACCAGAGCACATACTGTGATTATATAAAAGTACTGTCCAGTGATGGATCCAGGAGGGGCGTAGGGGCGTACGCCCCGGCCTCCCCCCTTAAAAAAAGAAAGGAAAAAAGGGAACAGGGAGGGTAACATTAACAACCAGCGCCAAAGGCAAAAATGTAATCCCTGCTCGTCCTCGAATTAATACATTAACGGTACTAATTCGTTTCTTATGATATCTCTGTTGTATATACTGTACCAAATAAAGGTTACTGAACACTATAAAAACCTTGTTCGTGGCCTTCCTTTTCCGATATCTTCTTTTTATGACCCCCCCCCTTTTTCGAAAATCCTAACTGTATCCGCCCTTGCTGTCCTTGTGTGCAGGTGATTTATTTACTCATATCATCGGACCTCGCGGTTGGTTATCTATTACACTTGCCCCGCCCGCATACAAAGCAATCAAGAAAAAAGCACACACACATAAAACAGAACTTGACAAAAATAAAAATAAATAAAATTAAAAAAAAAAAATTACAGACATCCAAACAAACAAAAACCACTCATCAGCGTTGCTTAAAAGTTACACTCCTTTTGCACTCTCAATTCTCCTCTTAAAGGGATGCAGGACACTTTCACTAAAAATAATGTGTCAATGAATTTTCTTTAACGTCGCCATATAGTTAGTTTTATATACAAGTTATTATAATTCAAAATAAAAAATAGGGGTTTCAGAGCTTTCGAGGGGATGAACATTGAAATTTTAAATTTTCTAATAGATTATACAGAGAAGAGAATAAAAATGCAGTTAAATACAAGATTCCAAAATTAAGTCCAATGAAATTTTCCGAATTTTAGATATAATGTCAAGCAATTGGTATACATAAATTAGTGATGGAAGGAAACATAGGGGTTTCTGAGTTAAATTTTTGTCAATTGGATAAAAAACTGGTCAAAAAGTTCTATTTATTTTGAAATTTTCACAAAAATTGGCGGATGGTGTCCTGCATTCCTCTAATTTTAAAATCATTGACAACGCCCTGCAGTATGGTCTCGTAAAGTGTTTTCGATAGCTGGTTTATTTTATCTTCTTCTTGTCATGTGCATTTGTACTCACAAAGCATGTCACGGTTGACGTATGTTGTACAACTTAAAAATAATTATGCCGTCTAAAAAGTCTATTACACATTTCTTTCATAACATGCTATTTTCAGTAATTTTGTTATGCTCTTTCAGTCTTTCAGAGAAGGAGAAAGAACAGACTGTGTATGCTCTATAAGATCAAGAATGGCCTTGTAGACATAGATCAGCTCCAATTCTTAAGACCAAGCGACAGGAGACCCAGAGGGACAGACCGATTATACCAAGAACGGACCAGGACAGACACCTATGGAAATTCCTTCTTCCCAAGAACCATCAGGGACTGGAATCGGCTGCCCAACAACGTTACATCGGCAAGCACATTGGAGGGCTTCAGGTCCGCCCTAAAGGCGGGACCTGACATTAAATAGAACAGTGCCCACCTGTACATAGTTTTAACCTGTATATACATCTTTTATTATTTTGAAAACTACTGTGTCGCCCGGTAACGCGCATAGTTTTTGCGGAGCCTCGAACGTTCGCTATTGAACCCGGTTCCAACTCAGAAAGAAGAAGAAGATTCCATCAGTTTGCATTAAGAATTAATTAAATCACATATAAGGTAGTAAGCACCGCATATAAAGTAGTAAGCACCGCATATAAAGTAGTAAGCACCGCATATAAAGTAGTAAGCACGACATATAAAGGCCTTAGAAAAGACCGCATATAAAATTGTAAGCACCGCCTATTAAGTAGTAAGCACCGCATATAAAGTAGTAAGCACCGCATATATTCGTAACCACCGCACATATAAAATTGTAACCACCGCACTTAGAGTCGTAACCCGTGGATATATAGTAAGCACCGCATACAAAATAGTAAGCACCGCATATAAAGTCATAAGCACTACATATAAGTCGTAAGCACCGCATATAAAGTCTTAAGCAACGCATACAAAGAACTTTTCATACAGAAGTCATATATAATTCTGCATATGTATTGCTTTCTTCATCATATGTTACACACTGGAATTAATTGACGTTTGAGAAAAATTGTAATTGTCGTTCTTTTATTAGTGATATATTTATTATTGCTGCGACTAAGAATACGGCAAATAAATAAACGTTATATGCAGTATTAGAATAATTTTCTAAAATTTAAATAAATGCGCGATTTACTTATTATAGGATTAAACACTGGGTTTAAGGAAATTATCAATGTGTAAACTCACTCACAAACCGAAGGACTTTATGTCAAGTTTGCGAGGGAGTCGCCGGAGTTTACACATTGATAATTTCCTTAAACACAGTGTTTAATCCTTATAATTCTGTGAAATAACCGTTGCGATTTTTAAAGCAGCAAAAACCGTGACAGAAACCCATCTAGACCTCAAAACGTATCTTGGCCGGAAAGCGTAGGGATATGAAAAACATAGCACCAAAGGAATCGCGGTTCTGTAGAATATTGATAGGAAAAAAAACAAAATGAAACACTAAATTGTATTTATATTATATTTTATTTGAAATCTCAATCGATATAATTATAAATCATTGGAGCAGAGAAAACATTTTCCCCTCTCCATGACGATACGCTATGAGGACGCCATCTTCTTTACATTGGATACTGAAAGTAGTCCGCTCAGAGGAAATATCGATATATAAATTATCTGAGAAGACGCCATTTAAATGTTTTTATCCAATCAAAGCACTTAATAAAAATAAATTACAGCATGAATAGAATTATTAAGGAATGAGTCTCGAGATAAGTTTATTAGAGCAGCAGGTGCATATTTGCATAAAATACATGTATTGTAACAAAACGAGTTATAAAGAAAAACGAAGGAGATAATTTACGTATGATAAAATTCGTTATACAACTTTCCGATAATAAACGTAAACCAATATATCGGCTTTGTTTTTTAACAAAATACTAATGAAACCAAAGTAAAAATGGGTATAAATATAGTATAAACACAATATATACATTTCCTTCTGTTAGTTAACACTATAAATGAATGACGATATAAATCATCGGTGGAGTTAATTTTTGAAATATTTGTTGATAAAAGATGTCTAACATCTGAATTATTTACTGTTACAGTATTAATAATTATGATTTCCCGGCATTAATGAGTCTTAATTATAGGAAACAAACGTCTCTTAATGTTTCTCTCGTTATAAATGTTATATCCTTCCTATTGTAGAAGGGATCGATTTGATTGTATCGAGAATACCTAAATATGCAGCCCGTGTTAAAACCAGGAACATGATTAAATTATACGACACAACTATTATAGCCATTGACAATCAATACTCGCTTAAGAAGATTTCATGCAAAATTATTTATATTTTGTGAAATTGGTACGTCTTGTTATTTTCTATTCTGAAATAAAGCAGTAATGTGCGTAACAGGTATTTTAAATGTCCTGTAATCATTACACCGTTACTACAAATAAATATACATTGAAAGATTAGACTTGAAATTTATCTGTATCACACACTATTACTTGCCAATTTTTTAATATATGTTTTTATCAGTTCATTTATGATAAGATTCATACATCCGTTACATTACATTTAGTTGAATTATTGAATTGCATCCATCTGTATCAATTGCCTAGGGTGATTGAAGGCGGAAGAGTTACCACCAATTTAAACATTAGGTGTGTAGTGGTAGTCTTGTGATTAAACTTATTAAGAAATAAACATCTTGGATTTTCTATACATCACAATAATGTTATATAGAGTTTTCGTAATATTTCTCTATTGCTGTCAGAGTAAGTATTTTTAGTTTCTGTAAAATATGCTACAATCTCATTGTGCAAATGTAAAAGTCTTCCTGAGATGTAAAGACATATAGTTTAATGACATTTTCTGTGTACTCGCGAAGACTGACTGTGTGCTATTTAATAGTTGTATGCACCTGTTTGGTTATTCGAATATTATTGAATGTAAATTGCAGCAATTTTTCATTTATATCATGCATGTATTATTAGGGGAGGGAGTTGAAGCCGGAGTACAAGGTGAAAA
Organism: Limnoperna fortunei; assembly: GCA_944474755.1. Classification (NCBI taxonomy): domain Eukaryota; kingdom Metazoa; phylum Mollusca; class Bivalvia; order Mytilida; family Modiolidae; genus Limnoperna; species Limnoperna fortunei. The sequence continues at coordinate 45,685,077 of OX104124.1, forward strand.
CCCCGATGTTCTTTAGGAAAACTGACAATTTTTATCAGCTAAAATTTGAGTCGAGAACACCATACATGCCGTGCGAGTCAAAACTGCAACCTCAGTATTGACAAGCATACACGTGATAAATAGTGGATGATTACTTATCTTAACCACTCAGTCAACGAGGTACTTCTTCCAGTTAAATTGCTAACACAATACCATAAAGCAAGATGTGATAAATTTATCAAGGAAACCAGGATCATACAGGCAACTAAACGTGTACAAAGCAAACTAAATTTTATTTCGAGAGTTAACTCAGGTTTCGGGCATGTTAGTGGCTTCCTGTTAATAATAAAACAGCAACAATCAAAATATGTACACAATAATAAGGAGTATTCATTTTGTCGAGCACTATTTGAACTCTACAGTTTTGGATAAAACCATTACACTTAACGTATATTTTGAAGAATATTAGATGATTAATGCATTCAGTTGACATTTTAATGACAGGTAAAACACGTATTAGTATTCTGTTGTGCATCAGGTCATACATTCAAAATTCATGCTTGGTTTCATGTATACGTACATCCTAGTAAAGAAATGACATTCACTATTTAAGAAATAGACTATTGCGAGAGGGCTCTGACCTAAATTCGAGTAGAGCCCAACTGCAAAAATCTAATTCGACTCTTATATGTGTAACAAATGTTTTAAAATTTCTAATCGGCTCTAAGAGGATGCTTACAATGGTAATGTTGTTATTTTTAAACTAATAAGTTATATCCCAAAGCATTATGTTAAAACAAATAAAATTGACATAAACATATATGCTCGCCATTTTATTGAATATACGTACCTATTAAGGAACAAGCATTGAAAAATCTGTATAAAATTGCATTGCTCCAGTTTGGAATTTTCAGTTGAGCATATTATGACGTCGGATTTCGAAATATGACGTCACATTGGGTGTATGGTGGATGCCATAATAGAATACATTACACCCTTCGTTATACTGTGGCAGCAAATAAACAACACATTTTCATGTATAACTCAAATTATAATATTGTTACATAGATTACGAATGAAATATACACAAGTAGTGAGCAGAACTTAAAACAACTACGTAATTGTGTTTTTTTAAAGGTTTTCAACATTGTGGTACACGAATTCTGCACAACATAGATAAAACAAAGCCATATCTTTGTCACTGCTGACAATATTGCTTTGATTAAATTATGGTATTTTTATGGTATTTAGTATTCTTAGAAAGTTTTGAAATGAATTTGACATTTCAATCTTTCAGCAACAACCCAACTAACTGTATCAACAGGTACTCAAAACAACTGGAACTACAGTTACTCAAACAACGGAAGGTACAACAGTTACTGAAACAACTGTAACAGCTGAAAGAATATCAACTGCTCAAACAACAGAAGGTACAATTACAATAATTCCTACGTATACTCTGGAAACGACAATTACTGTATCAACTGGAACAACGGAAGGTACAGCAGTTACTGAAACAACTGGAACTACTCAAACAACAGAAGGTTCAACTGCACTAATTCCTACTCAAAGAACGACTGAAACAACAACTAGCCAACCAACCTCTACAATTAAAACTTCAATTTCAACAACTGAGGTAACTTCAGGAACAAGTAAATCAACTACTAGCCAACCTAAAACAACAACTTCGTCTACAACTGACCTTTTTTCTACACAATACAGTCAGCTTTTTAATCGACTGCAGCAACAGAACCTACTTACTCTGGGTAGGCAAATGATAAATGGAACTAAACAACTACTAGGCTATCTTCAACAAATAAACGAACTTTCCTTTGTTAAAGAAGTAGTCAACGGCGTTCAACAACTACTTGACCAGCTTGTACAAACCTACCTGGTAATGTATTGTAGAGAAAAAAACCTTGTATCGTTAACCTAGCAATGGATACAATTTGGAATATCAAATTTGGAATATGTTAGATAGGGGGTTTTGGTAAGAAGGGAAGGGTCAATTGAAACGTGTCCACATGCGCTTTCTGACGTCTGTTGAAATTCAATTTGTACCCTTGTATACTTGTGGAATAGCAATTAAGTTTCTTTTAAAAACTACTAACTAAAGTTAATGGCATAGACATAAATAAAATATTCTATGATTCAGATGGGGTAATTAAAAATGTAAAGAAATAGTTTTGATACATTTAAGTTCAATGGTAACTGGACAAGTTGGTCTGGATGGAGTATGTGCAATTCTCCTTGCGGGGGTGGAACAACAACTAGGATAAGAACTTGTGATAATCCTGAACCATCATTTGGTGCTTTGAATTGTACTGGTGGATCAATTGAAACAATATCTTGTAACACAGACTCATGTCCAGGTAAAAAACACATAACAGGGTGATTTAGTACAAATTGTTTCGAAATGACCACATCACTGTGATAAATGTGTGTAATATAATGATATACGAACAGAACAATCGAATCTTGAACTAGGGGCTACATAAGAATGTTGGTTTCGTTAAACTTGCATGTCTTTGATATTGTCCCATTCGAACCTTAAATCTTGAACTAATTAGCAACTAGAGTAATGTTACTAAACGATCATACTCATACGGCAGTCAACAATTAGTCCATCTATTTGGAATTAATTTTTTTGTTTGTTAACTTGTTCTGTTCATATATAATTGAGATACTTCTCACTGAACGTAAAGCAAACATCGAATCAATCAATCAATCAATCAATCAATCAATCAATCAATCAATCAATCAATCAATCAATCAATCAATCAATCAATCAATTAGATGTGTTCTGATTAAATGCTGCCCTGGACGCAACATCTTTATAACGTAAAATGGATCTAAAACATATCTTTTAAAAGGAAAATACGAATGAAAAAACGTCCTGCATAGACTTTAAGTTATGAGCGTGTAGCTTCTTATAAGTATGCCAAATAATATGTATGTTAATTATTATGAGAAATAATGAACTTTTTCGTGTGTTTGCGAAAGTATTATCATCAATTTTATTAGTAAATATGATATCTCAGTTAAGGAGGTATCCGGTAGCCAAGGTACGTTGATAAACTCCATACTTGCTGTCCTTGTCAACTATAGTTGGAGTTGACTTGAGCCCGCAACCTCAGTGTGGACAGGCACGTGATCAATAGTAAGAAAAATAGCAAAGAAAACCGAGCGAACAACAAGAGTCAAAAGCCAAGGGACAGTTTCAAATCCAGATATAGACAAACACAACACAAAAACCAAAAACACAAAAACAGAAAGAGAGTAACCTGAACTCAATAAAACCATGGGTGCACTCAGGTGCTCCGGACGAGTAAGGAGTGCCTGCCTCTAATAAGACACCCGTCGAGTTACTCATTGTCATGTCTAGAGAAAACTCAAATCCAAGAATAGGAATCACTACCAATGACTCAGCGAAAATGTCAGATCGTATTTGAAACACTGATTTCCCATAACGATCAATGCAGTCATGGTGACGACCATAGAACTTCTGGAGAGATAACATCAGCCTAGGTGCAACAAACCCTTACTTGGGTAGTTTAGCAGTCAACAGCAGTGATCGGTCTAGAAAATCGGAATAAATTACTAATAAGTAACCACTAGTTAAGCCAACGCCAAAACTAAAGTGTTAGCCGACACAATGTTTAATAACTAATAATGAAATTAAAAAATTAAAGGTACTTGTTTCTGCCCTATATTAATTGATAATTATTTTTTTGATAGACGATAGCGTTTATTCTTGCAACATCAACACAACTTCAACCGCTTTGATCTGTAATTATCACCTCGTTAGATACCTAAAAACGTAGATAAAAATATCTAGTTCAAAATATATGACATCTATTATTTTCAATTACAGTTGATGGGAATTGGGGTATGTGGAGTGAATGGGGACAGTGTTTTTTAACGCGTGATGGAGGCATATCGCAAAAAACAAGACAATGTGACAACCCTGAAGCTATGTTTGGTGGGAGACTTTGTGTTGGTCAAAGCGTATTAACACAAAGCTGTGATGTACCACTTTGCCGAAGTAAGATAAATTTAAGTTACATTTAAAAAACTATTTTATCGACATTTCATATACATTTAAAGATTACAGTATAAGTGATTTAAGATTAGAAGCGTTATGTGCATTTATTATTGTCTGAAGACCTATTCATAGTGTAATTCCAATGTTTTGTATACTTGATTATTATAGATAAATTAATCCGCTAGTAACATCTGCATTTGTATTGTACTCATTACGGTTTGTCCAAATTTTCATATATGCTACCGATAACAAATGTTTAAATATGGTTTCTCAGCAATTGGCTATGGTTAAACTAGAGCATTTATTGTCATAATCTATGAATAGTACAAATAATAGTTTAACCTGTATCTTATCGTTTATGTAAAGCTAAATTAAAAGTTTACATTTATTAATTATTTAACTGCTGCAGGAAACACAAACGTTATTTTCATGATACTTTTTTATTTGGACATAAGCACTTATAATTTGTAGCCTGCATTGATGCAATGTATTATCGTTATTGCTTAAGTCTGCATATATATGTATATGTATATTTATTTTTGCATTATTCTAGCGTGTTTGCTTATTTGTGTATATTATTGCGATATATAGTCTACAGATTTTTCATGCAAATTTTCTTTATATATATATATATATATATATATATATATATATATATATATATATATATATATATATATATATATATATATATATATATATATATAATTGCCTACTTGTGGAAACTATAATTGTTTTTATTTCTCTTGTATATTCATAAAGATATCTGTTATGTTTATGATTGTTTGCTGTTTTATTTTCATTTTCATTTACTTGTTTTTGCTTTGTAACTTGCCAGTTACAAAACTACTTACTTAGCCATGTAATATTTTGAAAAAAATACTCTATTGAATTTATTAACGGTTGTTCTATTTTGTACAGCTATTAGTTATTAAAAACGTGAAATTTTCTCGCCGACCGTATGATGAAGAAAATTCCTGTATGCTATATTTAAGCAGTCTAAATTTTTTTTAAATGTATACATGAATGCTACAATGGCAGGTATGTACACTAATTTTTTGGAAAACCGTAAGTAAAGTATATTATGTGAAAAGTGTTAATAAAAATACTACACTTGTTATTGTCCCGAGAAACAAAATACTACACTTATTAACTGAATTGATTTAAAATCCGTTTTTTTCTGTGTTTTCTATGCAAGTGCATTTGACATCAAAACTAATACACATTTAACGAAAAAAACGGTTTTGACAAGATAGAGATGGCTTCGATATTTTCAAAGCAGTCATAGCAGTACCAAGTACAAGGCTGACTTATCCAGATAAATTAATCACAGTCACGACATAAGTTCAATTAGATTTGGAAGATCTTATTTTGATTTTTTTGTAGTTCAGTGTTACCAGGAATGATTGTTAATATTTGTATATTAAATACTGGAGGTAGATCTGCGTTAAAGTGTCAACATGTTATGTTATAATCAACACAGAGCATGGACTGCCTCGTGATAACATCAAATAAGTGAACATGAGCTTCCATTAAAATATTGCAATTGTAAAGATTATATATTAAGGTATTTATTTGGATTAGTAAACTGTAAACAAAAGTTATATATCTTGTTTTAGCTTCAATAATGTTTTTTGATGTTGTACAATTTTCAAATGCTTATATTATTACCTTCGAACATACACCGTTGTGACACTGTGGCACCAATTCGCCTACACCATGTCCAGTGGCCTAGACCCCTCTGCGAAATCCGCTATATAAAATATAGCTTCATTAACCGGGTCGGAATCGTAGAAATACATGGTACATGCGTACTAGCATGTGAGGATGGAATTTATATATATTAATTGGTAGTAAAATAAATTTTTAAAAGACAATAATTATCTTAACATACACATTTTTAATGCAAGTTCTATTTGTTTCTTGATTTAATAAATATACCAAGCATTAGGCCATATGCAATTTTTTTAAAACTATTTAACCACCCTTTTTACCAACAAAAACTCAAAAAATGACAGAAAACTGCATTTCATAAACAATAAAATACCCTTGTTTCAAATTTTAAAATGGTACTGTTTTTATTAAAAATAACCTTTTATATTTTTCAGACGACGAAATAATTAAACGAAAATGCAATTATTAGCAATGGTAGCCATAGAAGAACTACTCTCAGCTTCAGAAACTTCGATTTTAGCAGTTAAATTCTTGAAATATGTATACATTTATAGCGATGCTACATTATATTCGAACCTTTCTATAAATGGAACTTCACATTTTTAATAAGAATATGGTTGTCTGGATATCTTCATGACGTATTAATGAAATGGTTGTTTTTAATTAGTACAATATGAAAAGATACGCAGCAGATTGAACATAAATCTGTATAACTGTCAACAATATAATAAATAATGTAATACCGCTTTGAAATTTAGAAATACAATTGCCTTTAATATAACAGAGTTTTCTTATCATGAAAGACATGTGAAGTTAAAATTAAACACAACTCCTTTGAATGAACGTTATAACTCAATACCGAACACCGATGAAACTGTCGAAACAGACAATCTACAAATCAAGTCCGAGAAACCGGCAACTCCAGAACTAACAACCAAAACTATAGTTACTACAGTAATGGTCCTGACTTGGTACAGGCATTTCAAAAAGCATGCCAAACCTCCCGCTTTCATTACTGTAGTATTTGAAGTTGATTGAAAGGGATAGGTGTCACATACCAATAGTCAATAATAGGTGTATCCAACAATCATCGTAGCACATTCACTGTACACTAAATTAACAAAACTGGGAAAACTATCTGTAACCATATTTTCAATGAGATAGAATATTTTTCGACAAGGAAGTAGTATCTATAGTAAAACTTATAAAATGCGCGGACGTGTCGTTTTTTCTTGTAACCTTGGTTTTTTTAGTTTATCCCGAAGAATTAGATGGCGTTTGCCAAAAGCAGTATACTCGCTGCAAACTCTTGCATAACTGGTTAATTTGAGAAATATATACAACGTTTGCAGGAGAAGCTATAATATGGCTGCATAGGTGACGAAAATTTATTATTTTGAAATTAAAATCATCTCTCTTGTCCTACATACTTGTGCTAAGATGACCTTTGGTGTCATATTTGAGGTGTAAGTCTAAAAATGATGTAGAAGAAGCTGTTTCTGTGGTTTCTTTAATTCCTATTTTTGAAGGATATATTAAAGGAAGCCAGTCAGCAAATTGAGGGTTGTTGATTGAGAGTATATCATCCATATACATGTATCTATATGTAAGAGTAAAGGGAATAGTTTCTGCTATATTCTTGTCTTTATTAAGACGTCGAAGAAATTATGTTTCATAAGAATACAGAAACAAACCGGCAAGGGGTGGGGAACAGTTTGTGCCCATTGGAATTCCGATTGTCCGCTGAAAAAACACATGCTCCAAAAGTAACAAATATGTTCTCGATCAGAAAATCTAGCAAACTATAAACGTGTTCTTCACTGTAGCATAATTTGCGTTTAGTTCTTTAGAAGAAAAAAAACGTACTGTCGTAACCTAATTCTACATATTTGTAAGCGTATGTGGGAGCAAAGGCTTCATGTATGATTTCCTAAAGAAGGGATTTTAGTTTAACGTGCGGCAAGGTAGTATAAAGAGTTAAAAAATAAAAGGTTCGTATAGCATTATTGAAAATGCTGCTGCATAACGATTTATCTGACAAAGTTTAATTGTTTTATTATAGAATCAGTTCAGTTTTTTTTAATCTTTGATTTACCAACTTGAAAAGAAGGTAATAACAAAATACCGAACAGCATAGAATCTGTCAAAGAGAAACCCGAAAATTATAGCAACTGCACCAATGGTCCTTTCTTTTTATGTACATTTCAAAAGAAATGGCTGGTTAGACAATTAAATAAAAATATGAATTAATAAAAAAATAACATGCCAGTGTCACTTTCATTATGTTTTGAGGATACTTTTACACCAACTATAGCCGTGTAATATAATTTCGAATTCTGAACATGTTCCTGTTCTATCCCAATTCTAGGCACTTTCATTTTTAGCACAAAAAAACAGTAATGTCTTCACTTTTAATTTAACAGTTACTTAATCAACAATTACTATGAAAGGACACCAGCGTTTCGTTAGATCTGAAATTAAAACATGGTATATTTTTACCAACTAGGAGATATGGAATAAATTAATCTTCATAATACTAAAGAAACAAACATTACTGAAGAGCAGCTTAAATAGTTTCAATTGAAATTGATGTTGTAATATGCAACTATGGACTTTAGATGGGATTGAATATTTATTTAAAGTGCAGTATATAAGCGATGTCCTCGGCTGCTACTATTTTAACCTTTGTAACTTGTCACAACAGATTCCAATTTCTTACAAAGAATTATCAAATGGCGAGTACTGCAATGATGCATTTTAAAACAGTTCTATTGAATTAGTTTGGCGTTTTACAAATATGTCCTCTACAAGACACTCATTTATTGGCCACTGCAGAACCAATATGTGGGATTTGTAATGTATCACTGTTTCCACATTAAACATTCTATCACAGAAGGCTACTGACCTTTTTTCCGCACCACATAAAATTTATGTCAACGAAACATATCTGACTTCATTAGAATTTCCTCCCAAAATAATAATATACATTCTAGTACAAGGTTGTTTCTGAAATGGGTATACAGTTTTAATTATTTGATCGTTCCCCAATACTATTTGTGTCCGTGATCCAAATTAGTTAGTTTTAAACATTTTAGTATACAACCGTTGAAGACCCGAATCTGGTACACTTAGCATTTTGGTAAGTGGCATAAGTCCTATCAAGATTAAATGTTTTCTTGTTTTTCGAAATATTAGTTTAGAGATATTAAAAAAATATGCACAGACAGAAAATTTATTAATAATTATTTTCAATGATTTATTTTCAAAGTATGATAATTATGAGTTATATTTAAAGTTAAACGGCCTTGTTAAAAATTCAAAACAAAGAAGATTACTGAGATATTTTTTCCGCACCACATAAAATGTATGTCAACGACACATATCTGACTTCTTTAGAATTTCCTCTAACAATAATAATATACTTTCTAGTACTAGGTTGTTTCTGAAAGGGGGTATAAAGTTTAAATCATTTAATCGTTCCCCAATACTATTTGAGTCCGTGATCCAAATTATATAGTTTTAAACATGGTAGTATACAACCGTTGAAGACCCGCATCTTGTACACTTAGCATCTTGGTAAGTGGCATACGTTCAATCAAGATTAAATGTTTTGTTGGTTTTTGAAATATTAGTTTTCAGATATTAAAAACATATGAACAGACAGAATTATTAATAATTATTTTCAATGATTTATTTTCAAAGTATTAAAACTATGAGTTATATCTAAAGTTAAACAGACTTGTTAAAAATTCAAAATAAAGATAAAGTGCATATATTTATGAGTGTCACAAAATACGAAAATCTAGCGCTTTCATCCATCATGGGACTTTTCAAGATTGTTTTTGTTACTAAGCGTAACGTTGTTAATGGGACCTATTTGTGACGAAACATCATTGTTTATAGTGCATTTAGTTTCGGTTGGAACAGTTTTATAAATTTTCTTTCTGTTTCTTTTCTGTATTCCTCATTATCTTGTTGGCATTATAAAAAGGGAAAATTTTAAATTGAATTTAATGGAATTTGTCTATATTCCGGTTGTCGGATTTGTTGTTTGTGGATCCGAACGCGTTCACTTAGACTGTTTCCTGTTTGGCCAACGTATTCTTCCTTACAGCATGAGTTAGGGATATCAGCTATACAATACTAGGTGGATCGAAACAGTAATCTCATCGATAATAGACTTACAACCGATTTTATAGTTGACGCCATACAAAATTAAACAGAATCTATTAATAAATTCCCATAAAAAGATTTTGCCGCATCAAATGCAATGCCATTGTCGATTTATAGTGGTAAACAAGACAACAACTTGGACTTTCACTAAAACATCTTTATTGCACTCACCTAATGTGGGGTTTTCATGTAGTTTCTGTGCTTCACTATGCCTCTGGCTGACTACCACACATGACACCAACATTTATTTTTTTGTTTAATAGCTGCACAATTGTAGCAGTGTTCCAAAAGGCAAAAAACACACAACTAATACTCAGGGTATTCTTTATTTTATACTAGGACGAAAATGCCCTGAAACAACAATTTATAACTTAATAACAAAATATAATAAAGTTACAACAATATATCAGGTAAAAATAATATCTTCACAATCTATTAGAATGAATGTTCCTTTCCTTCTAGATTTGTAGTAAAAATATACAGATATGTATGAAATTATTCCAACAAAATGTTGTGTCACATTTTGTATTAACATAGACATATTGTACTTAATATATCTGCTATATAATCTTGTGTGTATGCGGAAATAAGGTGCGTACAAAGTATTTATTTTAAATACATGTAACAAATCGACCGCACAATATAATGTATACAAAAATATTAAAAAATAACAATACAAAACCTACCTCACATGTTTGTGCGAAGGCTGCGCTAGTATTTAACTAAATGGTGGTCAGCAATACACCAAAGTTAAAATCTACAGAATAAATAATTAACACTAATAAATCACAAGTCTAAAACCGTTGGTGCAAATAATGCACACTCTCATTTTATTTCTCTTACCATTTTATTCTGAATTATCTGTTTTAACGATATTTAAATAAATCCATAAACACGTTTTTAAGATTTACTTTTAACAAGGTTTAGGAATTTTAGCTATATTATAAAATTTAACTGTTTTATATAAATTTACCAATTACTAAATTTATACAAGTTTTATATTTATTACCGTTGATTACACATACAGTTCATCTGCACACCTTTCAGACATACATTCAATCACTCACGCAAAATCTCACACCAAGAGGAACTAATGTTTGTTTGTTTGTTTGAATGGTGTTTTAACGCCACTTTCAGTAATTTTTCAGCTATTTCATGGCGTCCAGTTTTTATTGGGGGAGGAAGCCGGAGTACCCGGAGAGAAGCCCCGACCTGCGGTAGGAAAACTGGCAATCCTGTCAATTAAGATTTGAGTCGAGTACACCCTGCCTGCATTGAGAATCGAACCCGCAATCTCAGTGTTGACAGACCACGTGATCAATAGTAGACGAACTACCTTGACCACTCGGCCACCGAGGCCCCCCAAGAGGAACTAAGAATTTTACTATTAAAGATGTTAGTATAAAGTACAGAACTAACCTCTCTGGAAAATATTTCAAACTCCAAAAACATCAAAACCAATTATCAGAAAACCAAAACCAAGTATCAAATATGACCATGAAAAATGTCTGCGTCTGACTATCACAAAGCAATGGTCAATTCTACTAATATTCCCGCCTAAAATACCAGGTGACCACAACTCAATCAAGACTTAGTTGACCACTAAATGTCACACCTGAATGAACATAACTATAAACAATGACCAAGTGTAAACACTGAAAAGCAGCAATTGAAAATATAATATTAAAATAATAACAACAATGAAAACACAATAAAATATAAAATATCACTGTGCCACACACTCCCCCCAGCTGTTCTTGGTAGTACTAATAATATCCAGGATGGCCTTCGCTGCTTCCTTCTTTTATCCTGTAAACAAAGAGGTCTGTGCTAGAGAAGAAATGTAATCAGACTTCTGTCGCCACTCTGGTATAACTTGTTGAACTGAAATCAGGCGTCTGCCCTACAGCTGCCATACTAGTTTCATACAGTCCAGAAGTAAACCAAGCAGGTGGTCGCCTTTCTCTTCCAGATCGTCTTACTGGTACCGGTGGTGTCGGTTCAGCGTGCTGAAGTACTTCTTCATTCTGAAAAGAAATTTCTTCGTCAGATGAAATGTCCTCAGGTTGTTCGGTGGAAGCGCTTCCCTGTTGTACTACTGTTTCCACATCATAAATCTGGGCGTCCTCAGTTTGCATGGAAACATCTTCAACTGTTAATTTATGTGTGTCAACATCTTTATTTTCAGTGAGAGTTGATTCGCTGTCAAGAATAAACACATAGCCAACTTCAGACTCCTCGGCTGATTCTGTGTCATCATCTGAGTCGTCCTGAGTTGAAGGAACCATCACTGGTATCTTTTGATTTCTTGTTCGAGGCCGTGGCGTTGGTTTCGGTTTCTCTATTATAGTTTGTTCTTGGTCTCTGATGTAACCGACCGGCAGTAGTAAATTCCTGTGCAGAGTTTTAACTCTGCCTGCTCCATCTTCTCGAAACACTGTGTAAACAGGAATTTCTGTATTTGATTGGTCCAAAACAACATATGGAGTATCTTCCCAGGTATCAGCCAATTTGTGTTTGCCATCAAACGATACTCTCTTTACAAGGACTCTGTCAACTTTCTGGATCACTGCCCCTCTAACCTTAAGGTCATAACCTTCCTTTTGACGTGCTTGGGCTTCTCTTGCAGATTCTGCTGCCAATCTATATGCATGAGATAGTCTGTCTCTCAAGTCTTGTATGTATTTTCCAGTTGGCTGCTTGGTGTCCTTCTGTAAGCCAAAAGCAACGTCTAATAGCAGGCGAGGTTGTCGTCCAAACATGAGAAAGTATGGTGCAACTCCGGTTGTTTCGTTCCGAGTGCAATTATATGCATGGACCATAGCTGTAACATAATCTTTCCAGTTGGACTTCTGATGAGGTTCTACAGTTCCAAGCATTCCAAGTAAAGTTCGGTTGAAACGCTCACACTGTCCATTGCCCATGGGATGATATGGTGTTGTCCTCGATTTTTTAATACCAGTCAAATTGCACAACTCCTTTATCACATTACTCTCAAAGCTTCCACCTTGGTCGGAATGGATCCGCTGTGGAGAATAAAGTGATTAAAGAGTGCCTGGGCAGTTGTTCTAGCTGTCTGGTTTCTTGTAGGTACGGCTTGTGCGTATCTTGTGAAGTTGTCTGTAATCACCAGTATGTTCTGGCACCCTCCTTTAGAACGCTCGAGTGAGAGATATTCCAAACAAACAAGCTTCAGAGGAAATCTGGTAGTGATGCTGACAAGTGGTGCTTTCTGACTGCTGGCAGGTGTCTTTCTTTTGATGCATCTACCACACTGCCTAATCCAATTATCAACTGATCTGTCCATGCCTGGCCAGTAGAATCTATCACGCAGGAGTGAAAGAGTTCTATCCTTTCCAGGATGACCCATGGCAGATGGTAAAACCAGTTGTGACTTCCTGTCATCATCAATCAATACATTTCTGTGAAGAACACCATCTTTTAGATACAGATGTTGAAATTGTCTTTAAAGTGGTGAAGATCCAACTTCTTCTACTGTAGGTTTCTTTCCCTGTTTCACAAATCCCAAGAATGGTTTTATCTCTGGATCCATGGCTTGTGCTTTATATCTTCTTCAGGCTCATCATCATCAGTAGACGGTATTACATCTGGGTTAATGGCTAAATTTTCCACATATGCCTTTGGATGTGTCGAGTTGCATATAGCTTGTACAGACTCTATGGAGCCTCTGTATTGTTGGAATCTGTAACAGGAATACGGATAAGAGCATCTGCATCTGTATTGTTCTTCCCAGGACGATAAACGATGCCAAAATTGAAGGCCGCAAGTGCTGCCAACCATCTATGTCCTGTGGCGTCAAGCTTAGCTGTTGTCAACACATATGTCATGGGATTATTATCAGTAAGTACTGTAACGTTGCTGCCATACAGATAATCTCGTAGTTTGTCGCAGACACTATAAGGCGAGAAACTCCAATTTATGTGGTGGGTAACGTTTCTCTGCTTTGGAAAGACCTCTGCTAGCATAACTGATAACTCGTTTGATCCCATTCTGTTCCTGGTATAACACAGCTCCTAACGCAGTTCCAGATGCATCAGTGTGCAACTCATACGGCAGATCGCTGCAAGCGTATCCTAGGATAGGTGCTGATACCAAAAGCTCCTTAAGTCTTTCAAAAGCTTAGTCCTGATCTGGTCCCCAGTGCCATGGTTTCTGTTCATGTTTCTTAGGATGTTGGTATTGGCATTAAATCAGTCAATGGTCTGCTGATTTGGCTGAACTGTCGGATGAAACGACGATAATACCCCACAAATCCAAGAAATCGTCTAACATCTTCGGGGTTGGTTGGTTTCGGCCAATTTACCACCTTTTCAGTCTTGTCAAGATCAATCTCGACACCATCCGATGATGCAACATGGCCTACGTATTTAACCTTTCTTTTGAAGAACGAGCATTTGTCCGGGGTTAGCTTCATGTTGTGCTGACGGATTCTGTCAAAATTAAGCGGAGATTGCCCAACTGCTCCTCAAAAGTTCTGCCAAAGATAATTACATCGTCAATAAATATGCAACAGATCTTCAAGTGCAAATCTGATAAACACTCCTCCAGCATTCTTTGGTATGTAGCTGGCGAATTGGTCAAACCAAATGGCATCCTGTTATATTCATAGAACCCTAGTGGACCAACTGTAAACGCTGTTCTCTCTTTATGCTCTTCTAACAACTCGACTTGATATTACCCGCTCTTCATATCAACAGTCGTAAAAATGTACTGCCAGCTAGACAATCAAGCAGATCTTCTACTCTTGGTAAGGCGTAGCTGTCCTTTTTGGTAAGACGGTTCAGCTGACGATAGTCAACACACATCCTTAGTTTTCCATTCTTCTTACGTACTAGGACAACATCGGATACATACGGACTATGTGATGACCTGATGGTACCATTTGCCAGTAACTGTCTTAGATATGCTTTAACCTCTTCAAACATTGCTGGTGGTATCCGTCTGTATTGTTGCTTAAATGATGTATCATCAATCAGATCAATTCGGTGTTTAACTGCGGTGTTGCCAATGTCTGTTTCATCTTTTGAAAATACATTCTCATATGATGTAATAAATTGTATTCCTTTGTATAGTTGTTCTTCAGTCAAGTCGCTTGTTGTTATTTCCACTTGATCTAAAATGGGCGTTGTTGATGTTAAATTCTCGGGTTCATGTTCAATTCTGAATGGTTGGATTTCACAAAGTATAGCTTCCGGTTGTATGGTAATGGTTCTTGTGGTCACATTGGCAATCTGCACATCTATTGGTCCACTATTTTTGTATCTATATTCAATGAGAGCTGGTTCTATTTCTAAATCTTTGTAATTCGGTTGTAAACAAGATGAAAGTAACATGGTTGGAGTTGTACTATAAGGGAGTTCTTTGTCTGTATATCCGGGGATCTGTACTGTAGAATTTGGCTTGATGGTAATTGGTGTCTTATTTGCATTTCTTACAACTGCCAATGTGTTGTTGTTGCGTAAAAGTTCATTTTCTCTCAGAGTAATGGTACGAAAAGTCAAATACCATGGTGTTGTGAGGTTTGCTGAATGCAAATAGTTATTTCCATGTTGATCTTTTAAAGAATCCATGATATGATGTAGTATGTTGGTACCAATTAGTAATGGAATGTGATTGTTGTATGTGCTATCAGGAACTACAAGCCAAATCCCTGGATAAGATGCCTTCTGATGTGGAAGCTGTATGTCTCCTTCAATGTATCCTTCATATGGCAACTGTTTTCCACTTGCACATTCCAATAAGGTGTTGATTTGATGTAATGGCTGGTCAGATAATTGATCGCTGTAATATGTATGGCTGATTGTGGATACAGTTGATCCCGTGTCTAATAAGCTCTTAACTATTCTCCCATTAAGTACCACTTCAGTCTCTGTTGGGTGTCCAAAAAGTCCTGGTGGTATATTAATTGTCATAGGACCTGAAGATGTGGTTGAAGAACATAAGCCTATCGACGGCCCTGCTCCATAGGCTTCTTCTTGTTTAAAGGTTTCTTCTCGATGAATGCTGTGCATCCTCTCTTAAAATGTCCTGGTAGTCCATATCTGTAACATTTCTTTTGACTCCTGTCTTGTGCAGCCTGAGTGGTGTATGTTGATGCATCTTTCGTCTGACTGTACTGTCTATTGTACTGCCCTCTGTATTGTCCTCTATACCCTCTACCTCTGCCTCTACTGAATTGTGTTTCCCATCTATCCATCCTGGTAGTGAGTTGTTGGATAAGTCCCTTAAATTCATCCATCTGCGTCTGATGAATAAGAGACTCTGGTATAACAGTGGCTTTAGCTGGACGTGGTTTGCTAGATGCTTTCCTCTCCTCATGATCTTTTTCTATTTGTCTCAATGCTACTCTTAGCTCATCGAAATCTTGGATGAATTCAAACTTGTGTCCAGATATGTCTTTTAGTTCGGTTTTCAAGCCTGTCCATAACATGGAGTGCAACATGCTGTTCCTGTCCTTCATATCAACAACTCCTTTCTCTACAGCACGACCAATAATATCCTCCAATCTACAGCTCCATTTGGTAACAGTTTCATCATCTGCTTGTCTTCCTCTGTAGAATTGGGCAAGTAAATCCTCTTTCTTTTCAACATCTCCAAAAATGCTGTCTAGTTTGTGCAGTATATCTGGTACACTGGCCTTGGGTCCTAAATGCATTGCAATGACACCTGCATCTCCTTTAAGTGACCTTCTCACAGCATAGTTAATGTATTCTGGGTCGTACTATTTGTCAGCCTTTAATCCACATACTTCATATCTCCACAGGTCATAGGTTAATTCACCTTTGTTATAACTTCCAGAAAAGATGGAGATTCTAGGTGGTTCTCGGTATTTGGATAGTGGGACATGTTCCTTGGCCTTTGATGTCAATTTCTCCTCAGTAGTTTCTTTCTTTGGTTGTAATTCTCCACTGGTTGCTAAATACTTCATCATCCATCTTTTTAAATCTTTTGCTTCCTCTCTCATTGGTGTCTCTTTAACTTCCTTCTTCAATAATTTCAAAAGTGCAATATCTTCAGCTGAGATATCCTCGGTCATGATGATATAAGTATATAACAAACAAATGTATATATAATCTGAAATCTGAAATTAATACAAAATATCTACAATAAATATACAAGAAATGTTTCTCTGAAATATTAAAAAAATATATATATTATTATTCCTACAAAAGATGGAAACTATAATCAAATAAAACTATAAAAAAAATGTCTGAAATGAATAGAAATATCTGAAATAAATAGAAATGTCTCAATAAATAGAAATTTCTGTAATAAATAGAAATTTCTGAATAAATTAGAAATATCTTAAATAAATAGAAATATCTGAAATAAATAGAAATATCTGTAATGAATAGAAATGTATTAAGTAATTAGAAATAACCTGAAAATAATCGAAATAATCTGAAAATAATAGAAATAACCTGAAAAATATTAGAAATAGAAACTATATAATTTATGTAAGGGAGACAAGTATCTGGAATATAATATAACTAAATAAGTAAATAACAAATCTATGAATAGATGCAAACAGCAACTTCAATATATCTGAAATCAATAAACAGATATATGAGTTAACTTATCAGTCAAACAAAAGTTGAACATATACCTTGCAAAGCAATAAAGTACCTGAATTGTAAACACATATAAATTGAAATAGTTTTAAGGCCTTAAAAAAATGAAACTAATCGAAACTAATATAAGCTGAAGAAAAAAAAATCAATGTATAGCAATAAGCTGAAAGAAAATCAATGTATATTAATATCATCTGAAATAAAGTTAATGTATATTAATATAAACTAAAAGAAAATCTGGTTACCTGGAGATTTATAAGAAATAGATATGTGATAAAATTGTATATGTATAATTAACTATCTGTAACAGATGAAAAATTTAATTGGTAAATATCTGAAATAAATAAAAAAAATTGTTTTGTTAATTATCTGCAATAAATACAATAATCAAATTAGCAAATTTCTGAAATAGATAAAAAAAAAAATGTTTATTAATTATCTGCAATAGATAAAATAATTAAATTAGAAAATTTCTGAAATATAGAAAAAAAAAGATTAATTATCTGAAATATATAGAAACAAAAAGAATATTTGTTTAATTATCTGCAATAGAAAAAAAATTCTAATTAACAAATACCTGAAATATAACAGAGAAAAGAAAAAAAAATTAATCCAACCTAAACAAAAAAAATCAACAGAAGTGCTGAAAGAAATAGAAATTATATTTATTAATTATCTACAAGAAACAGAAATCTTATTAATATTTATCTGAAATAAATAAAAAAATAAATAATATATATTAATGTACCAAATTTTCTGCAGTGTAGAAACAGACAAATGAGTACACAAATGCACAAGTACTTACCAACTGGATACAAAACCTAAACTTGGATATGAGTTGTAAAACTTTTACGTTTACAAACCCATTTCAAAAGTAAATAATACTAATATACTAATATATACAAATAACTGTTTAAATAAAGAAGTATAATACACCCAATACAGAACTGTGACCAAATAACGACAAACCACTGCCTATTACTAAACCAATCAAGTTCAATAACAACTGCTGACCTTACAACTCAATGACCAACTAACCTACCACTTGACAACCAACCTACTTAAATCAACTTATTAAAGTATAGGTATTAGTTCAGGTAGTATCAGAGTTAGTAATGAAGTATTGAAGTGTGATGGTACTGATAAGTAGTAGTGTTAGACTAAGGAACTGTTAAGGGAACTACTTAATCTCTCTCTAATATCCCAATTATACCTTTTACTTCCTAACTTTTATGTTTACGTTGGTAAATTTAGTTATCAAATTTTAGCTATTTTTTTTAAGTTGAAAAAAAATGAATCAATGGTCAATAACACAATTAGGTATAGACCATTCTTAAAAGTTATTCATGGCATGCATTGACCCCAGGTCATATTTCCAAAGCGAGGCTAAGCTAGGCCTTTATCATGCACTTACACGTGAAACATGTAAACAATGGAAAAACAAGAAAAACAAAGAGATGAATACTGCTGTGTTCCACTTTGTAATGGGAATGCAAGGATACATAAAGAATTGAGTTTCCATCATATACCATCAGAAAAAAAGACAGACCTAAGAAAAAAGTGGATAATTGCCATAAGGAGAGATGAGGGGGCATTGTTCAAGGTAAGTTATACAATAAGAAATTCTGAATTTATAACAGTGTTTACAATCTGTAAAGTGAAATATTTACCAGCATTTTTAAGTAATACAATAAAATTTTATCTGATTAAAGATTAGATACTGGATTATCAATTTAGACATTTGACCTGATTATTTTTACATGTCAGCATTATCTTTGATCACCTGCAGAGTGAAAACATTAGATCCATTCATGCCTGCAAGTTTTAAAATGAATGAACTGTGATTCATTTTATTATTTATTTATGTTTATTAATACATTAATTAATTATTTTAAAATAGATTGGATCAAACACAGTGGTTTGCTCTATACACTTTAAAAAGGAAGACTACAGGTGGACCCCAAATAGAAAATGTTTAAAATCTGATGCAGTGCCATCAGTTTTTGAATGGAGACAGGAGGCTCAGAAAAGGAAAGAACCAACTTTAAGACTACCCCTTGTTAAGAAATTAAGAGAAGAAACAAATGACGAGGTAGCAGCAGAAACACAAAATGTAGAACCAGCACCCCTTTATATTGCAGAAGAAATAGAGCTGTAAGTACTGCAGAGCATATCTAACTAGAAAATTTAAATATCTTTTTTTATTTCCTTTTAATTTGAGTATTTTTAAATCATTACCAAAATCACGATTTCTGTACTTTGTTTAATTTGCCTGTTTTTTATCCATGTAGTTGAATTGTCATATTGCATGTATTATATTGATATGGAAGATAAAATCAGTTTAAGTGAATATCATTTTGTTACTTGTTAAACAAGATGAACACGTGGGTATTTCTTTTCTTTCAGGGATGTTCATTTGCAGTGTAATCAAAGGATTGAAACTTTGGAAAAAGTCATTAAGGAAAAAGAAGCACAAATCAGCAAACAAAATGAAGAGTTGTGTGTTATTAAGCAAAAGTATCAACTTGAGAAATTCGGAGTTACAAGATTTTCATTTGATAATGACATGATTGAGTTTTATACTGGTTTCCCAACTTATGAATTATTTGTACAGTTTTATAAAGCATTGCAACCCTCTGCTCTAAAAATGAAAAGTGTTTATTACAATCCCTCTGAGGACATAAACACAAAAGGAAGACCAAGATGTATGGAATTCATTGATGAACTATTCATGTTTCTTTGTCGTTTGAAATGTGGTTTCCTAACAGAAGATCTAGCAGTAAGATTTAATGTGCATGTCTCAACTGTTAGTCGAAAAGTTATAACATGGGCCAATTTCCTTTACTTTATTCTAGGAAGAATAAATATTTGGCCAAGTAAAGGCAAAATTGCAGCTATTATGCCACCAGAGTTTCAACAATCATACCCTAGAACCAGGATTATCATTGATTGTACGGAAATATTTACCGAAAGACCTTCGTCACTGGCCTTGTCATCAAAGACATACTCATCATATAAAAGCCATAATACATGGAAAGGTCTAGTAGGAATTGCTCCCCATGGTGCACTCATTTTTGTTTCCTGTCTTTATTCTGGATGTATGTCAGATATAGAAATAACCAAGACTTCTGGACTACTACAACTTTTAGAACCAGGAGATCAAATAATGGCTGATAAGGGGTTCATACTAAATAAGCTACTACAAGATACAGGTATCTCTATTGCTACTCCACATTTTTTGTGCAGTGACGGACAATTTACGGCCTCTCAAATAGAAGCAAACCAGAAAATTGCGTCTCTTAGAATACATGTTGAAAGACATATTAAAAGAGTAAAAGAATATAAATTACTTCAGACAACAGTTCCTCTTTCCATTGCTGGAACAGTAAATCAAATGTGGACAATTGCAAATTTCTTAACTTTGTTCAGAAGACCATTGATAAAGAAAGGAAATTGAAATCAAACTATTTTTTATGCAAAAAAAACTGAATACATGTATGTTGCAACTGTAATTTATAATTGTTATGAATATTAACATGTCAGACAAATCAATTAAGATAATAAGTCATGAAAAACAAATCTAACTTGTCTTTTGTTGCTTGCCAAAATTCCTGATCAAACTTAACAGTTTCTAAATGTGATTCATTCTCAAGCCATATGAAAAAGTCACACCAATCTAGCCCTGTAACTGCCATTTGCATTTGTATTTGGTAATAATAATTGTCATTAGGCTTCAATTTTAATTCACCATTAACATGATGAAGGCACTTGACATCAACCAATTGTTCAGCAACAGGACATTTTATTTCTAAAAGTCCAAAAGAAGGATTACTGCCTGGTTTATAAACTTTTCTGTCTGGTGTTGATGCTAACCAATGGCAATAAGGATTAACTACAACTCCACAAGGAAAAAGATTCACATTATCATTCATTTTCTTACTATAAGCTAGAGCTGCTTTGTTTTCACAATCTAATCCTCGTTTCATTGCTGACGTTTGTACATGTCTAGTAGACTGTAATCGCTCAGCCAGTTTGGCACCATCGGTCCTTCTTTTTGCTATTTCCCCAGCATGCGAGGCTGTTACTCTGTCCCTTCTTATGCTGTGCCATTTAGGGTCGTTAGATTGATGTCTTGTTCTTTCTTCAATTTCAACAGCTTCTTGCAAAGACACAGTCAAAGATTCCATTTTTTTGCTTTGTAGTTCTGATAAAACAATATTCACATTATTGTGCATGACATTCTTAATGGGTAAATCAGGGAAAGAATTATTTTCTACTAGATTTATTATATAGTCAGTCGACATGCTTTGCTGGTAACTTAGGATGCAGCCCTTCGGAACCTTTCCAAAGTTAGTCTGAATATGTTCATTGTTAGTATCATTTACGACAACCGTTTTAAATAAAATTTCCGTATCTGCCATCTCTGCTACTAGGGCTTCCACATTTAAAGAGTCATTTTCTGTCACTGGATTGTAAAGTGTTGATTTGATTCCTTTGGTTGCCCTTTTAGGGTTTGTTCTGTCGTAACCCTGAACAGTAATATTTTCCACCTTATCACCATGAAGTTTTTCTCCTCTTGGAATGTGCCATGTTTGTGGCAATGATGTTTTTGCAACATCAGCAGGAATCAAAGTGTATTTCATTGTTTTGTAATGTGCCAGTTGATAAAGGAGTCCTATAATATGTCCACAACTTTCACTCAAACCAATTGTGCAGGAGCATGTAGAATGTTCCACTTTATCTTTATTTAATAGCACCTGTGAAAAACAAATGTTTAAAAATAGTGAAATATATATAGAAATATCATGCATTTTCATATAAATTATATATAATATTTCAACTATTTGAAAAATTGAATTAAGTAGAATTACTTGCTACATTTGGGGTCATGGGAAATACATGTACCTAACTTTAAATATTAAAAATTTTAAAATAATTATACCTTTACATCATGTGGACTAAGACCTTTCCTCTGAGACCTGTAACATCTTGCTGTAACCAGGCTCCCACATTCATCCTGATACACTGTGAAACATAAATAAACAAAATTCAGGTAAAGAAATCATTTATTTACAACATAAAGATAAACATAAGTTGTGTGGTTACATGTACTATTGACAGCATGTGCACTGCATGCTCTTATCGGTTATCAAATATTTATAAGTTATGTAATTAGGAGTATATATTCATAAATAATTATTTTATTTGTTCAAAATTACTACAACATAAATACAACATTTATGTCCTTCTTTACCATTTACTACAATATTATTGATGAACAAATTATTCAGACATGCATGTGCATCTCAAAATGAAAACAAATGAACTTACCACATACAGAGTGTATATATCCTTCACTGTAATACTTGAATCCTTTGTTCATTTGTTCCTTTCCAGAATTGTTAGCATTATTTTTAATAAAGTCCTCCACAAATGCAAAAGTCAAGTCAGGAATCAATGACAGATCTCTGTTTGATGTTGATTGGGAACTTGAGGAAGCCATTCTTTGTTTACAAAAATGCCTAGCTTAGCCTCATTCTGGATTTCTGATTAATTATTCATGAGATCTATTTAAGAAAGGTCTATACTATTATACAAATGACAAGTACAATATAATACAAATGACAATACTGTAATACACACAAACAACAGTATTCACACAATGCAGTACAGTATAAATATATTACACAAAACAATAAACAAATTTCAAACATGTATACAAAACACACATCAAACATAAATGTTTAAAGTTTTATGTATGTATCAACGCGAGTTACAGTATGGGACAGTATACACAACTGTAATATGAAGGAACTATCAATGTAAGGTAGCTACTATCAATCAATCCTGTGTATGTCTAAGTTCAAAAATAAATTAAGCTTAAAAAAAATTAATAAGTAAATGTGTCTAATAATTTCAATGTAAACACTAAGTGTATGTATCTACAATGTGTTGAACTACTGACTAGAACTGAAAAATAATAAAAAAAAAATAAATAAACAAATGTGTCAATATCTACTACTTCCGTTTGACCTTGACCTATAAAGGGGGGTGGGGATGAACAAAAAACAAATTCTAATTCAAAATAAATTTATTAAAGAAACAAAAAATAATTACATGCAAATGTCTTTTGAATATATTACTATTCAAAAATATACTATGTCTTCTACACTGTCAGTTCGTTATCTGAAACGTGTTCCTAAGATAATACAATATACTAATGTGTAACATCAACCAAATTTCTTTCGATTTCTTATCTTACAGTATTTAACTTGTATCTAAGTTTTCAAAGCACGTTTAACACAAAAATATTTTTTAAACCTTGACAAGATACAGTTACATCAGACAACATAAATCACAAGCATGATAATAACATACATGAATTATAGTTACCATATAATCTTCGCTGTATATCTGTTCTGTGTCTATAAACCACCTGACATGTCAGACAGATCATTCAGTGACGATTTCACAAAGACAACTAACAGAATAGTAGCTAAATATGACCGGTATATGTTTATTGGTGACTTAAATTTTAATATGCTTGATACCAACAAAAGTACAACCCTTAATGAAATGTGTGATATTTTTGACCTCCAAAATAATGCAACTAAACCAACTTGTTTTCCCAAAAACTCTAACCCAACATTGTTAGATGTTATCCTTACTAGTAGTAACAACAAGTGCAAAAAAAGTATGTAACTTTGGAACAGGAGTAAGTGATGTCCACAATTTTATTGGTGCTCAATTTGATTGCAAAGTGCCTGAAGTTAAATCGAAGACAAGATTGTGTAGGAGTTTTAAAAATTTTAACTCTAGATTTTTTATCTGATTTACAAAATTATAACCATTTTCAAAACTGTTTAACTGATGTAATAAATAATCATGCCCCTTTTAAAGAAAGAAAAATTTTATCTAAGCAAATCCCTTATATGAATAAAGAACTTAAGAGTGCGATATATAAGAAAAAAATGTTATATAAAAAATTTCAAAAGATAAATAAGAGTAGAAATTGGGAAGCATATAAAAAACAGAGGAATCTTGTAACGAAACTTAAAAAAAGATCTATAAATACATATTTTTTAGAAAGATGTACTGGTGGACCAAAATCGAAAGATTTCTGGCCCACTGTTAAACCTTTTTTGACAAACAAAGGATGTTTTACCCAAAAGGAAACTATTTTGTGCGAAGAAAATAAATTAAATACTAAACAAGATCAAGTTTGTGAAATTTTTAATGATTATTTTGTTAATGTTGCAAAAAATATTGGAACCTCATGTTAACCAGTAAATGATAACCACCCAAGTATTCAGGCTATAAAATCTAATTACCCTGAATTGGATAAACAAAATTTCTCGTTTTCACATATAGATGATGACTTTGTTCGTAAACAGATAAATAAAATTAATATCAGAAAGGCCAATGGAAATGATGGAATATCTCCTAAACTTTTACATTTGGCAAAACCAGTTATCTCAAAACCTTTGACTAAATTAGTAAATCTGTCTTTATCATTATCTACTTTTCCAGACCCCCTTAAGGAAGCTCAGGTGGCACCCATACATAAAAAAATAGTGTTTTAGAGAAAGGCAATTACAGGCCAGTAAGCCTCCTTCCAGCAATTTCTAAAATTTTTGAAAACGCAATTCAATTTCAGTTAACTGCTTACTTTGACAGCATCTTCAATCCGTTTTTGGCCGCTTTCCGAGCAAACTTTGGTTGTCAGTCCACCCTTTTGAGAGTGATTGAAGATTGGAAAACTTCTTTAGATAAAAACCACTATCTAGCTGTCATCTTAATGGACCTATCCAAGGCCTTTGATTGCCTTCCTCACGACCTATTATTATTAAAACTTAAGTCTTATGGTATGTCAGAATCTACCTTATATATGTTGAAATGTTATTTAAGTAATAGGAAACAGTGTGTTAAAGTAGGACAAGATATTAGCTCTATGTTAGATATATTTAAAGGAGTGCCTTAAGGTTCCATCCTCGGGCCTATATTATTTAATATCTTTATAAATGATATATTTTTCTTTGTTCACCATTGTAATTTGTATAATTATGCAGATGACAACACACTATCAAAGTCTGATCAATCATTAGAAACTGTAGTTAGATCTTTGCAGGAAAATAGTAAATCTGTAATAACATGGTTTTCCAACAATAAAATGCAGGCAATTGCCATTGGAAAAAACCCATGATGCAAATGTTGTTTTTAATCTTGAAAATATTATAATTAATTGTGATGATGAGGTTAAACTGCTGGGTGTCACCTTAGACTTCAAATTAAATTTTCATTCTCACATAACAAACATTTGTAAAAAGGCTGCAAGGCAATTGAACGTCCTAAAGCGGATAGGAAAAAATTTGAATCGGCTTGGAAAATTAACTATCTACCACTCTTTAATTATGTCTAATTGCAGTTACTGTCCGCTTACCTGGCATTTCTGCTCAGAACAAAACACACGCAAAATTGAAAAAATTCAAGAAAGAGCTTTACGTTTTGTGTATAATGATTCAGTGAGCCCCTATGATGACCTTTTAGAACGATCAAACTTGCCCTCTCTAAAAACAAGATGAATGAGAACAATTGCCTTGGAGACCTTTAAAATCATAAATAAAAAAGTCCTATATTTTTACAAGATTTGATTGTTTTAAAAAATAATTCTTATAACTTTAGGTATTCAAATACAGCAGATCTTCCAAGACCCAGAACTACTAGGTATGGGAAGAGCTCATTCAGGTATCAGGCTGCCAGACTGTGGAATGCACTGCCAAATGAGGCACGAATAATGACCTTCTTTGAACAGTTCAACAATTATATTGCCAGCTGGTGTGGGGGGCAAAAATGTGTTTGTACAGCATGTAAATCAAAGTCTGTGTGACTTTATACCAGCACGAGTTCTTTCATGAAAACTTTGTTCCATAGATTATTAGTTATTTATTTATTTGGTTTATTCTGCTAGTCTTGCTTAATTCTTAGTTTTATTACAGTGCTTTATATGCTTTTTTTATTTTGTGCTGTGTTTGTGCTCGGCTTTTTAAATCAATTTAAAGGCTCGGACTTAAAATTCCATAATTTAACTATCTCGATTGGAGAAATCCGATAATCCACTCGTACCAATGTAAGATCCAATATAAATATATGTTTTAGAGCATGTATTTTTATGCAGCTTATGCTTATCATGCTTTTACGTACTGTGTATGCTTTCCTTTATTTGTGATCTGCTTTGGTGCTTTTTTTCTGGTTGTTGGAAATATATGTTTATAATATATGTTCCTATGCTACCTGCTTTTAGTTAAGTGCTTTGTATGTTATTTTATGCTCAGCTCTCTAAAATCAATATATTCCTAATATATGTTTTTAAAATGCATGTATTGCTACATGTATCTATGATACCTGCTTTTAGTTTTAGTGCTTGGTTTGTTTTTTAATGTATGCACAGCTGTCTTAAATGAATCTTTTCCTAGTATATGTTTTAAAATGCATGTATTGTTCTGCTGTCCATCTGTAATACCATCCTGTTTTATATACTTTGTATGAATGTACCTTAATATGTATGTTAATCTTGTGCTGTCATGTTATGTTTTCTGATTTGTTTTGTTGGAAAATATTAAGTCGGTGAAAGAGCTCAAAAGAGTTATATGTTTGTTACTATGTATATATTATCCGACTCTAAATAAAATTTTCTTGCTTTCTTACTTTCTTACTGTTCCAAGAATAATAACACACTATTTCACTTTCCGATAGAACTGTTTGTTGACACCGGAAGTTTACATCAAATGTCTATATCCGGATACGAAATGTCAGTTACGTATCAATTCCGCAATAGGATAGGCCTAGTAATCCGTGATGTACGCCGATCAGTGATGAAACGTTGGGACCAAAAATGTAGCAGTGTTCCAATAGGCAAATAACACAAAACTAATACTCATGGTGTTAGATTCTTTATTTTATACTAGGACGAAAATGCACTGAAACAACAATTTAAACTGAATAACAAAATATAATAAAGTTACAACAATTTATCAGGTAAAAATAATATCTTCACATTCTATTAGAATGAATGTTCCTTTCCTTCTAGATTTGTAGTAAAAAAATACAGATATGTATTAAATTATTCCAACAAAATGTGTCACATTTTGTATTAATATAGACATATTTTACTTAATATATCTGCTATATACGTTATACATTTTCCATAAGTCAACGACGGTTAAAGTAACAGTTATGTTATCAACTGCTATATTTACACTTATACAAAAATATCAAAATATTAAAAGATAATCTTGTGCGTATGCAAAATGAGGTGCATACAAAGTATTTATTTTAAATACACGTAACAAATCGACCGCACAATATAATGTTTACAAAAATATAAAATAATAACAATACAAAACCTACCTCACATGTTTGTGCGAAGGCTGCGCTAGTATTTCACTAAATGGTGGTCAGCAACACACCAAAGTTACAATCTACAGAATAAATAATTAACACTAATAAATCACAAGTCTAAAACCATTGGTGCAAATAATGCACACTCTCTTTTATTTCTCTTACCATTTTATTCTGAATTATCTGTTTTAACGATATTTAAATAAATTCATAAACACTCAGTCAATCAGGTTTTTAAGATTTACTTTTAACAAGGTTTAGGAATTTTAGCTATATTATAAAATTTAACTGTTTTATATAAATTTACCAATTACTAAATTTATACAAGTTTTATATTTATTAACGTTGATTACACATACAGTTCATCTGCACACCTTTCAGACATACATTCAATCACTCACGCAAAATCTCACACCAAGAATTTTACTATTAAAGATGTTAGTATAAAGAACAGAACTAACCTCTCTGGAAAATATTTCAAACTCCAAAAACATCAAAGCCAATTATCCGAAAACCAAAACCAAGTATCAAATATGACCATGAAAAATGTCCGCGTCTGACTATCACAAAGCAATGGTCAATTCTACTAAGATTCCCGCCTAAAATACCAGGTGACCACAACTCAATCAAGACTTAGTTGACCACTAAATGTCACACCTGAATGAACATAACTATAAACAATGACCAAGTGTAAACATTGAAAAGCAGCAATTGAAAATATAATATTAAAAAAATAACAACAATGAATACACAATAAAATATAAAATATCACTCTGCCACACACTCCCCCCAGCTGTGGAATGACGTCCAGTCATTCAGTTCTTGGTAGTACTAATAATATCCAGGATGGCATTCGCTGCCTCCTTCTCTAAACCTGTAAACAAAGAGGTCTGTGCTAGAGAAGAAATGTAGTCAGACTTCTGTCGACACTCTGGTATAACTTGTTGAACTGAAACAGGCGTCTGCCCTACAGCTGCCATACTAGTTTCATACTGTCCAGAAGTAAGTTGGTTTAAAGATTTTTGTCAAAAGGTAGGGCGGCAGGAGGGAAAAAAAATATGTGAAAAATATCCAACCCCAATCTGTAGCCCAATGCAGGCTCACACAGTTTTTTTGTTTTTGACACATGCATTCTTTGGGTGACTTCTAATGCATATTTCACATTAAATATATTTATATCGACGCAAGACATGTTGTACATGAAAACAAATTTTCGAGACAAACTTTATTAATAAATAAAAAAAGAGCTCCAGATCTGTAAACCAATGAATTAAAAAGTGGCCATATGCATGACTTATTCCATACACAAATGAAAAACAAAGTTTTATTTCCAAGAATATCTAAAAATAATGTTTGGTAATGTTCTAATTTCTTACGAGAATATACATATATACAATCATTTTACCTATTGTAGAAGCTGCACTTATATTGCTGAACTCATCTTCTGGCACCATTATCATTATATGGAAGATAGGCGTTCTGCCTACAGGAGACATTTTTTTTATGGAATAAACCTTAACAGGAATTTGCATCAAACCAAAAAGACATTTTTTAATATAAAATATAAAGTTTTCACTTTAAATTTCTAAAACGATTCGGACACCGAGTCCCAAAATATAACTTTTTCACTTTAAATTTCTAAAACCACTCGGACACCGAAGCCCCATATGTATTATAATATAATATTTCCTGTTACTAGTAATTGGTGTTAGAGTCATCTTCTCTGTATGTTGCAGAAATTCTCAGGTCATCTATAGTTTATTCCCTGTCAGAATATTCCTGCTATGTATAAGACTGCTAAGGCTAGTATTTCTGATAGTCAGGTTGAGGTCTTTCATACGCAATAGTATGGATACTATCATGAATATTTTGATCGTTACGCGATATTTGTCACAATTACAGTGACATTTTATAAGTAACTTACCGTTTTATTGAAATCTTATGCTAGACATCCACTGATTTATTTATAACATAGGAAGCAAACATAAGAAGCAAAACGGCATTTTAATGATATCACTAATATGTTCCTAGGGTTCCTAGGGATTTTAACATCCTTAGGCATGGGATTTATGTCATTTTGTTGGTCATCTACGTCTACTCTGCATGTTGAAAACTTCAGAGGTGATCCACTGAATAGCTATATAATGTATCTACAATTTAGATAGGCATGACCGGCAATTTCTAAGGGGATTTCGGTAGCTTCAATCTGTTGCTCCTTTAAAGGCTGATAATGCAAGTTTTTTCGCAGGAAAGTTGTTTTCAAAACAACAAAAAGGAAATTGTCGACGTAAGTAATAAATCGCTGTGTGGTATATGTAACTCTAATGACGAAAAATATTATTTGAAAACATACCGTTGTCTTTTGTTTTAATGCATTCTTATAAAAAATATTAAATAAAACATCTCTGCAAAATATCCTATGATCATAGCTAGCAATAAATTTTAACTT
This sequence comes from Limnoperna fortunei, assembly GCA_944474755.1. NCBI lineage: Eukaryota > Metazoa > Mollusca > Bivalvia > Mytilida > Modiolidae > Limnoperna > Limnoperna fortunei. Next base: position 45,715,387 of record OX104124.1, read on the forward strand.
TATAATTTTATATCTTATTTACTTGTAAGGCAGATTTGACTTATTTTCCTTTTAATGTTAACGTCAGAAATAGTTCAATAAATAAATTAAAAGTTATCTCTCCTTAAATTTTTATTTTTTATATTTTAGAGAAATGAGAGTATTTATTTGGTTTGCCAAAAAAAAAAATCAAGCTTACAAATACCATGCTGAGTCAAATGTAGTGTTTAAATGTTAATCTGACGATATAATGCGTTTTTTACGCAGTATGATATATATATATATATATATATATATATATATATATATATATATATATATATATATATACAAGTCTAGAAGATTATGCAACGATACAAATGACGGTGATGTCAATATAAATAAATGACGTAAACAAGTCATAACATATTGATCTTAAACTTTCTCAATCCAACTTAACCCAAAATAGTTACTTCCCAGTCCGCCACCCGCGGACGTGCCGTGCCGTTACTTGGCTTTGCTCAAATATTCCAACAAGATGTCATCAAAATTACCAAGGTGACAAATTCATTACGCCATTACGCGTTTCGTCTACTCAAGACTCATCAGTGGCGTTTAACTCTAAATGCTTAAGGTATTTTTTTCATTTGGTGATGGAATAATATAAGTCCACTGGGATCGTGTAAATACACAATACAGGTAGTTCAAAATATTATATAAAAGTCTAAAGAATGTACCAACCAGCAAGCTTATCAAGTATCGGATCGACAAACATGACGATACAGCATAAACAAAAAAATAATATACAAGTCTAGAAGATTATGCAACGATACAAATGACGGTGTATCTTGTCAAAAATTTAGACAAAGACTGACCAACGAATGGCCTTAGTTATTTAATGTCAATATAAATAAATGACGTAAACAAGTCATAACATATTGATCTTAAACTTTCTCAATCCAACTTAACCCAAAATAGTTGCTTCCCAGTCCGCCACCCGCGGACGTGCCGTGCTGTTGCTTGGCTTTGCTCAAATATTCCAACAAGATGTAATCAAAATTACCAAGGTGACAAATTTATTACGCCAGACGCGCGTTTCGTCTACTCAAGACTCATCAGTGGCGTTTAACTCTAAATGCTTAAAGTATTTTTTTCATTTGGCGATGGAATAATATAAGTCCACTGGGATATATATGTATAGTATTTTCAATAGTACTTGAATACTTATAAAATACGTTAAATGTTTTGTTTCGAATACTTCTATGGTATAATACAGCATGACTGCGTTTAAAATTACTTAATAATATTTGCAGACAGAAATGATACCGGAAGTATTACATCGCTCAAACAGATGTCAATTTTTTCCACAAATAAAGGTTTAGATACGGTTTAGTTTTTGTTATTTTGTAAATGTCTTTTCATTAGAATTAAATAATCCTTTCTGGCAGATTATAAGAATACAAATATTGTTTAAAGTTACAGTTTAGAATAAGTTTAGGTTTTTTCTACACAGATGTAAAGAAATTTGAACACTATAGATATTTCACATTACTCATATCTTTCTTCTATATATAGCAATATCACAATATTAATTATTCTCCTGTATATTTATTTCGTTTTAAGTTGTCGTTAATGTTGCAAATCATCACCATGCAGATATGTGTCGTCTGTGCCATTTGACAACGGGATTCAAATTATATACCAAATACTATATACATTTCTATTCGTTATATACCAAATACTATATACATTTCTATCGTGATACTCGAAACTTTTGACAATTGTTTATGTCAATGTCTAAACTTGACAGATTTTTAACACTGTCAAATTTTTGTTTACCCTCAGCGGGATTCGAACTCACACCGTTGTGACACTGTGGCACCAATTCGCCTGCACTATGTCCAGCGGTCTAGACCCCTCGGCCAAATCCGCTATATAAAAAATATAGCTTCATTAACCGGGGTGAACCGTAGACATAGACATAGTACATGTGTACTAGCGTGTGCCGATGGAATTTTCTTAACCAATACGTATTAATTTGACAGTAATCTAATTCTGCATTTTTGTATATATTATATAGGATGACAAAGTTATTTGTCATACAGTCACAGTAAGTAATTTATATACAAACGTCTAAGTATTGTGACAACCATATAATATATCTATCCAGCGGATTTCTGAAACATCAGAAATACAGGGTTAATATCAAATATTTATATATACGTCTACAAATTAGGCCCAACACTGTCAAATTAGATTTTTAACACTGTCAAATTTGTGTTTACCCTCAGCGGGATTCGAACTCACAACGCTGTGACACCAATTCGCCTGCACTATGTCCAGCGGTCTAGACCCCTCGGTCAAATCCGCTATATAAAAAATATAGCTTCATTACCCGGGGTGAACCGTAGACATAGACATAGTACATGTGTACTAGCGTGTGACGATGGAATATATCTATATATATATATATATATATATATAACTGTTGGAAAAATTACACTGTGTACAATGTTTATATATGTGTCCAATAAAAGTAAACATAACCAAGAGTCATTGTTCTGTATTTACACTAGCGCTTTCTAACAATCTTCAGGTGTGTACAAACAAAGGTATAGTAACAGTGACTAGGTAACGTCATTATTACGTTACGTATATGTAAAGGAAATAACTCAATAAAGTGTTCACTCAAAAGACAAGTAACGGAAAGAAGATAACGTTTGTATAACAAAGGTTTAAACCTGTTTATAAAGTTTTTTCCTTAATTTCTCTCAACAAACCATCAGTACTGTGCATTTTTCTTAAAAGCACGGCCGATGCACTCATCTGAGTATCTACTTAGTGGTATATTTCAATATTTTGGTACTCTGATATGTTAAGGGTGGACAGTCATGCGTTGATTCAGAGCGTTTCCAGTGTGACCTATATAAATCTATTATCAATTGCTACATTGGATGCAATATATCAGATTTATACTTTACATGTTATGTTTACTGTCTTTGGTGATAAATTCTGATCCCGGGTATATATAAGTACATGTTACGCGCGCACCTACTGTCGTTAAATTAAGAGACGGTAAAAGTGTGTTGACGTGTAATAAAGCGTTTTAGGTTTCGTTGTTGTTCCTTACTTGAAAATACACGTTTTCTGTTTATAAGATCCTTTAATTTTTCGTATTGTGCTATTATTGGTAGATTTGAACGTGCAACATGAAATATATTTGTATTGCAGGGATTATACTTTTCATTGTTTGGTTCATTGTTTCTGGTTGTCCTAAGCTAATGAATCGGTATTGTTTCGACCTCTCAATCGAATTATCTATAAAGGTCTTTGGGTATCCCTTTTAAAAAGAAACTGTTAATTCATTTAATATTTCGTTGTTAATATTAACATTGTTACAAATTGTGCATACTTTGCGAGCTAAGCAGTAAGGTATGGCTTTTTTGCGTGGGACGGTTGACACGATTTGAAATGTAAATACGGAAGCGTGTCAGTCTCTATAGTATATATTGGTTAAGATGATTCTATCGCTGTTTGCTGCTAGTTTATCAAGGAAAGAAATTTTTTATATTTGTTTCTCTTGTAAATTTTATGGATGGATGGAGGCTTTTTAGAATGAGAAATCCTCTAAACATGCTTCTGATTCAGTCCGGATAATAAAACAACCGTAAAGTAAAAGGAGGCACGAGTTCTCTTTGTAATGTGCGAATTTGACGCCCTAATTTTCTCTACGTTTCTGGTACAATTAGAATAAGTTGTACCAAAATGTAGAAGAAAATTATGTCATTTGGACTATTTTTCTTGTTCATGTATGTGAAACAAAAACATAGAACTCTTTCGGTACATCTGCAGACATATATCATATGTAGTGTATATTTGATGTTGATAATTTCATTTCTGTCGGTAGAAAGTAAAGCTGTTAATGCAATCGGTTGAAAAAGTAAATGCGTGTAGCCACAAAACTCAAATTTGAAGAAAATAACGATGATGATGTCACTAGTGTTTTTGTGAACTCCATCTTTACATTCGATATTTACTTACATAAAAAGAAACCAAGGTTGTTATGAACGCAACGGATGTTTCCATAAACAACTAACCTAGTTTTACTTCTTCTGTCAGTAGATTTTTGTTAGATGTGTTATTTATATTTTTCTGGTTTTGTAGATGTTGAATAATTATATGTAGCTTTTAAATATCATATTATTTTATATTACTTTTACGTAAATGCATTGTTTTTGTTACAGTTTATAATTGTTGGGTAATAATGATCACGTTTAATTTTGTTGTTAGCGTTTAATTGAGAACGGTTGTTCTAAGCTTATCAGAAAAAAGGCTCGTCATCGGGAACAAAAAAGCGAAGAAACATGAAAGTGTATATTAGTTTGTGGAAAAATAATAACAAAGACAGAACAAACCAACACATAAAGAAAGCAAACAAATGTCAGGAAAGCTATAGTTTTTTATACTAACTGCGATTTTTGTACAAAATAGTAATTAATGGTCTTCCCCATGTCACGGAAGGACCTGCGTGTATTACTTATGATTATTTTTTCTTATTTCGTGGAAGTTGCCCAAAAGTGTGGCGACATTTCATTTCGATTCTTGTTACCAATAATCGGGCATAGCCGGACATGACAAGAATCTGGTTCGCATTTTCAATCCGTGCAACCTCACTCAATGAGACTCCAGCCTGAACTGGTCCGATGATATTGTTTCTGGTAGCAATATCCAACCGCGACATGGTATAATTTTTATGTTGTTACGAGTTGGGCCATCAAACCTGTTCGTTCTATATGCTACCGATAGACGGTTGAGTAGACTACGAACTTTTCGTTGGAAGCGCTTTCAAAATTTCGCCACACATTGTGTATTTACCTGTTCAAGTATATTTATCAATATGCCAAATCTAAAGGAAAAAGACGTTAAAGGTTCAATTGTCATTTTAAATTATAACTGATAAGTCATTTTTAAAAATTAAAATGTAGCTATGCGTTTCTTTGTTTTTAAGAAAGTATTTGTTTCAATCGTTATTTATTTTTTAGCTTAGTTATCTTGGATCATATATTTACGGAATTATTTTATCAGAACACCACATGTCTTTATGAATTTTATACATATTTGTTTTGCAGTAAACGGAAACTGGGACGTTTGGTCTGATTGGTCCAACTGTAGTGAATATTTTGGATGCGGGATGCAGAATAGATCACGAAATTGTAGCAATCCTATGCCGACAAACGGTGGTATATTCTGCCAAGGATTACCATTGGAGATTCAAATTTGTAACAACCGAAAGAACATGGGTAAGATAGTTTTAATTGATTGCATGTGAAACCATTGCGATTTGAAAACCAGAAAATGCCGACACAAGGCGAAGGTTAAATCCCCGGTGTGATCACGTTTCTCCAACATTCTATAATTGATTAAACAACATCCAATAAATGAAGATTAATGGCTACTTGAATTAGTTTCTTGCAGATATTAATCTGCTTTTTATATGTTAAATGAACTCAACGTACTTTTTATGCATTGCGTATAAACATAGAAATAAATTTCATATACAGTGATACAAAAATGTTAATAAATTGCCTATAGTTAAGCATTTAATATAAACAAATATACATTACAAGCATGATTAAAAATCAGGAAACAATATTATAACTAGCTCCAAGTACCCAGTTAAGCCAATTGCCTTACAACATAACTACGATCTTCGACTTGTGGTCACTCTTTTTGCCGTACTCTCACTCATTGGAAATTCGACAATGAATTTTTATGTGTTGAAATGTATTTTGCAAGCGCTTTACATACTTTATCTAACTGTAGTATTAAGCATAAAATATTATAATGTTCTCTAAAGAAACAAACAAAAATTAAAATCCCCAATAATACTATTACTACTACTAAGACTACTACTATTACTAATACTGAATGTAACTAATGAGACATTTAAATGTTGAATTTGCTTTTATCATTCATTAACACATTTTACTGAATCACAAATCAGCCTTAATGAACTGATGGGCTTGATAACAGTCCATCTCAGAAGACCATATTTATCTTGAACTTGGACCTATGCAATTGTTTTAAATTTTCCTTACTCAAAAACATTAATATGGATTTTTCTGAAAATTGTATTTCAACTTAATTTTATAGTACTTAACTTTGGTGTAATGTTTTAACGAAGTCTGTTGACGTGTTTTCAAGTTGACAAGAAATCGAATTTGAAAAATTAGAAAACTACAAACAAGATTGTGCAGAAAATTGAACTTGATCTTTGTTGTATAGTACTTAACAGCTATCAATAGGCAAATGCCTATCATATATTTAAAGCTGTATCAAATACGTTTGTTAAATTATTCTCAACCTCTAGAACAACTTTTAACCTCCGGTCGTAATTGGGTGTTGTTTTAGTTTAAGTGAAAATGTTGGAGAAACTTCAATTAACCAAATCATCCATTACCAAGATTGTAAAACTTCGCAAAATGTTCCTGTTGTACCGAATTCGAAAACTGAAAACATTTTCCATTTGCAAGAGAGATAGTATTTATACTAAAAATTAAAGCTGTGCATGCGTTATTTGTTCTTTAAACCTTGGTTTATAAAAGTTTTTTTTTCAAAAGGCTGGGGACGTTTTGACGTTTAAATATAACCTTAAAGTTCGTTTACAAAAACACTACTGGATATAAAATTACTGTAAATACCAGTTGAAGTCGTTTTCCATCTGTCACGGAATGAAATTGACTGCAAATGACAGCAAAAATGTTTATAACAACTGTTTTCTATTTAAGTTTCCAATTAGCGTTTTTATGTCAGCAGATAAAATAAGGAACTATTAATAATTATGTTTATTTAAACAACAACCTAACGCAATAGATGAAGTGCATATTCCTTTGAAGTGTATTTATTGATCGTGTACATTTGCGCAGGGACAATGCTGGTGGTGTTCTCGAACCAATAAAACCGAAAAGAGGTCCGATTTTCGAATTCCATTATTCAAATAAATAAATAAATAAATAAATAAATAAATAAATATATATATATATATATATCCAGCGGATTTCTGAATCATCGGAAATACAGGGTTAATATTAAATATGTATATATACGTCTACAAACATAACCCAACACTGTTAGTATTAGATTTTTACACTGTCAAATTTTTGCTTACCCTCAACGGGATTCGAACTCACACCATTGTGACACTGTGACACCAAATCGCCTACCAATCTCCAGCGGTCTAGACCTCTCGGCCAAATCCACTATATAAAAATATAGCTTCATTATCCAGGGTGAATCGTAGACATAGACATAGTACATGTGTACTAGCGTGTGACGATGTAATTTTCGCAACCAATACGTATCAATCTTACAGCAATCTATTTCAGCAATTGTGTATATATTATATAGGATGACAAAGTTATTTGTCATACAGTCACAGTAAGTAAATGACATACAAACTTCTAAGTATTGGGACAACATATATAACATCTATCCAGTGGATTTCTGAATCATAAGAAATACAGGGCTAATATCAAATATTTATATATACGTCTACAAATTGAACCCAGCACTGTCAGAATTAGATTTTTACACTGTCAAATGTTTGCTTACCCTCAGCGGGATTCGAACTCACACCGTTGTGACACTGTGGCACCAAATCGCCTTAATATACTCTTAATATATTTCTACCTGACAGGGTTTTCTCATTGCAAAATGGAAGATACCATGCCACTGCTGTAAAGTCACGTTAAACCTTTACATTTGTTTCGAAATGTATGCAATATGTATCTAGTTGTATGAATTTACAGAGGCCGAGACGAAATGTGTGTTAGCTGGACAGCACTCGGATACTGTCATGGCAGGTGTGGCAGTCGGTTGTGTCATTTCAACAGCGTTTTTTATTTTCGTTATTCAGTCTATTGTCAAGTGTATCTTCAAGTATAAAGGCAAAAAAGGTGAATATTATTTTAAGTTATATTGTTGTTGTTTCTAATTTAATTCAATGACAAGGTCATCTTTCTTGGCATTGTCTTATTTAATAAATAGAATTACGGTATTGCGTAGAACCTAAGGGCCAAAATGACAGCAAATTGTATGCAGACGCGCTGAGCAGTTTTCTATGCCAAGCCATGCATATATTTGTTTTCAATTACTAGCCAAGAAGAGAAAACTGTTACTGGAAAATATAACTATGCGTGGATAATTTTACATACAATAAATGAAATACATGAATAGAAGTTTGCAAGTTACAATTTCGGTTCACGATCAATCACAAAAGTACTAAAATTGCATTAAAAATAGAACATAGTAGTCCGCTGTACGATTCCGCTACACAGTGGTCAAGCTGAATCCAATACTGACCTGGTTTTGACTAGTTTAGCCTCTTTTTATGACTGTTCGATATAACTATCAATTTAAATTTTAGCGGTCATTGAATTTGATCATCTGTTCAAATATTTTAGTATAAAATTGTTGATTCATGTATACTTTTTCAATATTTGAAATGTGTAAAACTGGTATTATCAGCATATCAATATTAAAATGTACTATTAACAAAACTATTAAAGGTAGGCAGCATTACAACAATTACTAAATGTAAACATCCTCTGTTTTTCTAATAAAACAATTACTGACTACTGATATACGGTCGCTATTAGGATTTTTCAGCCGTCATAATGTATATTCACTTCGCCTAGAAGCTCGGTGAATATTACATTTTCTCTAGCTGATAAATCCTGATAGCGATCTAAAGCAAATTGATTAATTATATAATGTAGTAGCCATGAACATATTTTTATAGAATATATCATACCTTATCATTTGACATTAATCTTATTGGTATTTTAAGTCGTACATGTCTACTAACATAACGATGTAGATTTATTTTCATCAAGGTCTTGATAGTTAAGTCTTAAGTTTCTAAAGGATATAGAATATTAGCTGTAGCAGATGTTTGCTTTGACAGGCATTATTTACTTTACATAGAGCAGCATTTTCGTGTAACTCTCAATATTGCTGAATATCATCAGTAGAACAATAGACAATATTTTTTTCTGTGTAGAAAACGCGGAGCAGCACAACAAAGTGTAAGTTTATTCTGTAGTTAGCATACATTAATATAAAGATTGATAAGTGACACAAAATTATTTTATAAAACATAAAGATCATGCGCGAAAAATTTGAAAAGTGTATATTTGAAACAAGTAATGCAGAAATTAATTCGACTTATATCTTTTGTCATTATTTTAATAACACAATTAGCGACTGATTTTTAAATATTTCAAAGCAAGTGATCAATCTAAATAAAAAACAATGCCCATTTAAATTTAGTTCAAATTGTCAAGACATGCCGATGCAGTAGATAAAGGTTATTAAAAATTAAAAACAATATACCGATACATATTGATGCAAAAATATAAAAAGCCAGCATACGCAATCAATTAACATAATGCAATGCAATTTTAATTAACAATAAACATTGTTGAGGGTAAAAATCATAAGATTCACTAACTGTTAACAGACAAATTATAGGATAAAAATATCTAAAATTATCAGAATGTGATTGGTGAACGAAATTGAAAACCACAGGACAATAAATAAATACGTCATGAATAAGATAAAGAATAATGAAACAATTAAAAGCACACAAAAAGCCACAACTTCACCGAGAGTGAGACTTCAAAGCCCATAAAACAATGAGTGCACTCAGGTAATCCGAACAAGATAAACAGTGTCTGTGCCTAAATAGACAACCTTCGAGTTAATGTACGGGAAAAAAGTCATATGCACGGATAGGAAATCGTAGATATATTCCAAACCTAGAATATCATATTTTCAAAAAGTCGAAAATTTAATTTCTTTTGAATTATAAGGCTGAGAACATTTAGAATCACTTCCACATAATACACTCAATAAATTTTCTTTAAAGTGAGGAAAGCTTTGATGAACAGAGAAGGATACAGATATCGGTAACTCATAAAAATGAATCTTTTGACAGATAAAATAATGTTGCAGCGTGTGACAACTGCGCCGAAAATAGTTTCGAACATTCACAACTAGAAAAAAGCATAAAACTTAATGTCTCAGCTATTAATCAATGCAGCTAGATTCTCAAAACAACATATTAGTGCTTTTATTAATACATTGTCATGCTCAATGTGTCGTATTGTTTCATTTGTATCGTTCATGTCGTGTCGTGTACAACAAAAAACCAAAATCAAGCTTTTGATTGTTTAAAAAATTTACAATGTACATGTAGATTTTAATCAAGGTAAGTGGAAATCATACATTTCTTATGAAAGCATTCGTTTGTTTGTTTTCTAATATTATTTAGATTAATATTAATCATATGTATCATTTAGTAGTTATTATAGAATATAACCGATTAAACAATTGTCAATACACATGTTAGGCTGTGAAATACAATAATATAAGAGACTGTGATGGGTGGGAGTATAATAGCATAACCTCTCTCAATCGGCCAATTAGAGTTCAGATAAATTTGTCATGTTTATTTGTCTATTTAAAGCCATGGTCCTAAAATTCGCAGAACTTTAAATTTACTGCGATGGTTTACAAAAAATCATGTTCAGAATACATGTTTATTATAAATTCATAATCAGTCTATAATTTGTCATCGGGATTAAAAACAAATATTACCCCTGAAAATTGCTAAAATGGATAACCTCATTTATATTACTATAAATGATATGATTGATCGTTTGATAACGTTTGGTATAAATGCCAACCCAGGCAATATATCTGCGCGACATGTAACTTAGTTTCACAAAAAAACAATTTACTGTTTTAAATTCAGATAAATAAGTTTATCAGTCAGTTTAAGCATTATTGAGACTGATGTAGTTATTATTAGATATTGTACAAAATTGTACAAAATGTCGATTTTGTACATCTAAGGCTAGTTGTTTTAGCAGACACTTCGCACAATGTTTAAATCGCAAATTTAAACTTTTTGATTGCATAATGGTATTATTCAGATTGTTAATTAAACATACTTTCGAATTGCATTTCAGTTGTGTATCGGTTCTTTATTTTATGAAATTAAGTGTTCGATTTGTTGCATTTAAATAAAGAAATATGTGGGTTTTTTTCATTTGCTACGTTCAATTAGTTACCTCGCAAAAAGAAAATTCCCATTTATATCAAATATATTGTAGATATTTCTGTAAATAAATAACTTAACAAAGAAAGAAAACTAATTTCAACTATATTCGTACATGTATGTCTAATTGCCGCTATTCTATCCCAATATTAAGATTTCTATTCACGTATTCCAAACGTGTATACATTATCTTGTTCTTTTAGATCAGTCATATTTTTCAAGCACTTCAGATAGTTTTGTTCAACGTTTAGATATTATATTTACTACTGTTGTATTCTCAGGAAATATACTATTTTTTAGCTTAGAAAAAAAACCAGATTATCATATTCCGCTGTCATAGAATCCTTTGAAAACACAGTCATATCAGGATTGGTAGGATAAGCCTCAAGTTGTGTTGCATATTGCAAACCGAGCTTAATTCTTCTTTGATACAAAGAAAGCTCGTTTGCTTCTACATATAAACTATTAACAGGTGTGGTTCTAACAGCTCTAAGACATAGTCGCAACCCTTGATGGTGAACGGTATAAAGGATTTTGACATATGACTTGCGAGCTGAACAATAAATAAAACAACCATAATCTAATTTCGATCGAACCAATTTCAACTATATTCGTACATGTATGTCTAATTGCCGCTATTCTATCCCAATATTAAGATTTCTATTCACGTATTCCAAACGTGTATACATTATCTTGTTCTTTTAGATCAGTCATATTTTTCAAGCACTTCAGATAGTTTTGTTCAACGTTTAGATATTATATTTACTACTGTTGTATTCTCAGGAAATATACTATTTTTTAGCTTAGAAAAAAAACCAGATTATCATATTCCGCTGTCATAGAATCCTTAAGGTAAAATTATATAACAGTGCTTGCACCCGTAAACGCAACAGTCTGTCTAATTAAATACTGATTGCTAACGGATTTTGGAACGCCGAGGGATCGCTGACTGATTGCTGACGAATGCATCCGTCCTAAAACATGTATCCATCATTAACTTGGTAACCGTCAGCGATCAGTGCAATAAGTCCAATCAGTCCGATCCAGAATCCTTGATTTAATTATAAGCCTATATCGTTAGCATTTTTGATGATGAATATGAAAATGAAACAAAAATCTAAGTCTTTTGTTTAATATATATTCTTTAACACTAAAATTAACTCAATTATTCACAAGAATGGTTTAAACAACTGTCTTGCTTTCTTTATAAACTATGATAAAGCTAATTTATTTATTTATAAAGGTGACAAACTTTAAATTTTTATAACAAGAAGACCAGTAGTACAAATGACAATTTCGTCTACCTACATAAAGTTGTGAAAGTAGCATGCAATGTATTATTGCTTATAGCATTGTTCTTGTTGTTTTTTCACGAGGTCTTAATTAATTTAGACCTTTTTTATTTAATAAAAAGATATATCAATAAACACACAGTTAATACAATACAAGGATTCGGAAACAAGCTGCAAAGCTTTTACTAATCCGTCTCCAGTTATGATTGATTGATTGATTGATTGTTGTTTAACGTCCAGCAAGCAATATTTCAGCTATATTCAGGACGTGAACAATTTCATAAATTGATATCGTTCAAAAGTTAGAAGCACCCCTGTTGAATTAAAATAAAACTGTAATCTCACACTGTAGTATGAGAGTATATACAAATAAAAAACGTGATTAAAATGATAAAATATGAAACAACAACATATTTATTGTATTGGATGATTATATTTATTGTATAAATTAATTTACTTTAAGAACTGTAGTAAAACGTCTCCAAATGTGGGCCACGTCAATACAGTTCAAGACATGCTTGATTGTATACGAACTGGTACATGGCACACACTCGGGTCGTCTATTATGAACTTCGAGATCTCAACAACTCTGCCACAAACTATAAATATATTTTAAAATAAAGGACTTAAAATCAGTAAAAGGTAGTTTACAGTTGATGATGTCATTATTTAAGGCTTTCCTAGCTTCACTATCACGACTGTGTTTCCATGGATTCCCACATGACTGGGAATCCAAAAAAAACAACAACTTTACCCAAAGTTGTTAAGGACCTGTAAATTTGAATAATTTGTAAAAATAAATGGATTTTTAACTTTGTTATTTTCAATGGCAAGAAGGCACATTAAAGAATCGGAGCATACAAGAAATTTATCCTCCACTGACGAGGCAACAAGTTTTAGTGCAAGATGAATGGCTTGGGCTCCTGCACTAAATATGGAAGAAGCAGAAGGAAGACGGCGAGTTTCAACTCGCTCTCCGAAGACAGCGGCTGAAGCAACTTTATCGCCGTCCGTATAAATAGAGCTGTGATCAGGATAGCAAGATTTAATCTCTGCAAAATGTTGCTGAATAATCAACGAGTTTGTGTCAGATTTTTTATATTTTCGCAAATCATCAATAAATACTGGTTTAGGATTTAGCCATGGAAGATTGTGAGGAATTTCAGTTGGGGCAATTTCACCTATACAGATACCAGAATTTTCCAAATGAGATTCAATTCTTAGGCCAAAAGGTTTAATTTTGTTTGTAAAACAGTTTGAAAACACAGTCATATCAGGATTGGTAGGATAAGCCTCAAGTTGTGTTGCATATTGCAAACCGAGCTTAATTCTTCTTTGATACAAAGAAAGCTCGTTTGCTTCTACATATAAACTATTAACAGGTGTGGTTCTAACAGCTCTAAGACATAGTCGCAACCCTTGATGGTGAACGGTATAAAGGATTTTGACATATGACTTGCGAGCTGAACAATAAATAAAACAACCATAATCTAATTTCGATCGAACCAGCGATCTATATAGATTCAGTAATGTATCGCGGTCCGCAATCCAGTCAGTGTTGAATACGACTTTAAAAATATCGAGGGGTTTAAGGCACCTGGTTTTCAACATTTTGATATGGAGAAAAAAGGAGAGTTTGGAGTCGAATATCAAACCAAGAAAATTAGTTTTTTCACAATTTAAATATGGTTGTTATATACTAGTAATGTAAGTTCGGGATCAAGATGCATTTTTCTTTTGTTACAAAAATGAATACCGACTGTTTTGGAAGTGGAGAATTTAAAATCATTTTCCATTGCCCATCTCTCTATTCTATTTAAACATAACTGTAGTTGACGTTCAATATTATTCATGTTTTTCCCGGATAACAAATGAAGAAATCGTCAACATAGATAGAACCGGCAATGTTATATTTCAAGATGAGCCAGACTACTAATTTTAATGCTAAATAAAGTAACAGATAAAATAACTCCTTGGGGAACACCCATTTCTTGTTCCAAAGGATCCGATAATGTGGAATTTGCCCGAACTTTAAATTTAGATAAAAAGTCTGAAATAAAGGTAGGAAGCCTACCTTTAACCCCATATCAAAAAGATCTTTAAAAATACCATATTTCCATGTTGTGTCATATGCTTTTTCTAAATCAAAGAAGATAGACACAACATGTTCATTTTTGGAAAACGCGTATAGAATGAACGTTTCAAAACGCAACAAATGGTCCATGGTACTTCGTCCTTGTCGGAATCCACACGGTATATTTGATAGAAGGTTATTAGTTTTAAGAAACCAGAGAAGGCGATCACTAATCATCCTTTCCATGGTCTTACAGACGCAACTGGTAAGGGCTATAGACCGATAGTTCGACGCTTCCGAGTGATCCTTACCTGGTTTTATAATAGGTATCACGGTAGCCATTTTCCAAATAGAAGGCAAGTCACACGTTTCCCAAATATTGTTAAGAAAATTTAAAAGACATTGTAAAGACGACTGTGGAAGATGTTTGAGAAGTTGATAATGGATATTATCTGGACCACATGCTGTATCATGTGATTTGTTTGGAGAAATTTTAAGTTCTTCCAAAGAAAACGATTTATTGTAATCTTCTAAAAATTTTTACGGAAAATTTATTTTGGATTTTTCTTTTTGAATTTTGACTTGCTGAAAATCTTTATGGTAATTATCAGCCGATGAGTGTGTTGCAAAAGTTTCAGCCAATTTGTTTGATATGTCCGATTCCGATGTTAATAAGTCTTGACCATCTTTCAAAGGATGGACATTTGTCTTGCTATTTTTTCCTTTAATTTTACGGATCATATTCCAGATTTTATTCATTGGGGTATGGTTATTTAATTTCGAAACAAAGTTACGCCAAGAGGTACGTCTTTTTTGTTTCGTTACCTTGTGAGCCTTCGGTCGAAAAATTCGGAATTCGTTAAGATTATTTTGGGTTGGATGTTTATTGAAGCGTCGTTTAGCTTTTTTACAATCTTTATAGCGTCCTTACAGTCATCATCAAGCCATGGTTTACTAGGCTGTTTTCGATTTGTCGAGGTCTTAGGAATCGTTTCGTCAGCAATTGAACAAAAATTTCATTAAATTTAAAATTTGGATCAGATATGTCATTAAAAGTCTCTTATTGAAGTCGTTCCCTACAGAGTTCTTCAAATAGGGGCCAATTTGTTTCGTTAAATTTATATCTAGCGGTTCGTTCTGTGTTAGAAGAATGTATAGATTCTAGTATAATGGGAAAATGATCACTGCCACAAAGATCGTCATGGACTTTCCATGAGAAATCGGGCAAGAGAGAAGGATCTTCTATTGTTAGATCAATTGCCGAATATGATCCATTCCCAGGATGTAAATATGTATTGGCACCATCATTAAAAATGCACAAATCTTCCTGATTCATTAAGCCTTCAATAATTTTACTTTTGTCCTTAATTTTGTTACTACCCCATAGAAGGTTTTATGCGTTTAAGTCCCCAAATAATATATATGGGGCTGGTAACTGATCAGTAAGATGTTTCAACTGATTTAAATTTGAAGAAGAATTCGGAGGGATGTATACAGAGCATAAAGTTATCGTTTTGTCTAAAGATATTCTAACAGCAACCGCCTGAAGATCGGTGTGTAATGAGATCAACAATGCTATGTAAAAGTTTTACGAGAATTGTAGAGCCGCCAGCAGCTTTATAATTTCTCGTTTATGTATGTGCTGTATATAGAGTAGTTTTTTAAAGATATATTATCATTTCGTTTTAGATGGGATTCTCGGAAACAAAATGCAACAGGAAGAAAAGCTTGAACTAATAATGTGATTTCAAGAAAATTAATCTTAAGACCTCGACAATTCCATTGTATTATTGTATCCATTATGGTCTGCGAATAGGAGAATAGTTGACAGCTTTTTGTGAGCTATTCCGCCGGTTTCTGCTGGGGGATCTACTTTTGGATCCAGTATCTGCGGGTAGTGTGTCCATGGGGTAGTGTCTAGAGAATCTAGACTTCCAAATTTGTTGTGGACCTTAAAGGGATCCCCAAGCAGTTTTGAAGTTTTTTTTATTTGAGTTTGAATTTGAATTAGAGTTAGCATTTGAATTTGTTTGGGCTGCTTGAAGAGGTAGTTAATGTTTTACTTTGATTTGATGCCGCAGATGTAGGGAGTTGACATGCTGAAGATTTTCGAGATGTAATGATTTTGTTAGTGGTTGTAACTGAAAGTCTTGTAGGGTATTTTTGTCCAATAGGCCAGGTGATCATGGTTTGCGTTTCAGATGTAGAATAAGCGCGTTTCGTCAAACTGGCATATGACATTGCAGAAGACGATGGATTATTCTGTGAACTAAACAGACGGCGAGCCTCAGGGTAGGTAATGTTCTTTTCTGTTTTCAATTTTTGAATGTCCTTTTCTTTTTTAAAATGGTGACAGTCACCACAATTGGCACACTTAGGATTGTTTGTGCAGGTAAAGCGCTCATGCCTTACTTCTGCACATGTAAAGCCTACCAAGAAGCCTATACATTGTTCATTGCCAGGTTTTACATTTAAAGCAGCGCACAGGATTTGGAATATATGCGGTGACTTTAATTTGTATAGTCCAATTTTGATTGACTCTGGGACAGATGGTGAATTGAAGTTGAGTAGAAAGGTATTCAGTTTTACCTGAACACCTTCTCTCTTGGCAACGAATCGTTTGACCTTTTTTACACCCTGAGGCTTGATTTTTCACAAATTTCGTTGTCTGTTAGTTTAGAGAGATCATCATCTCTGTAATGAATGATCCTTTGACAAGAATTTAGTGTTCTGTGAGGAGTGGAAGATATGTCTAAATCGAGAATTTTATTGAGCTCAAGTAA
Organism: Limnoperna fortunei; assembly: GCA_944474755.1. Lineage (NCBI taxonomy): Eukaryota > Metazoa > Mollusca > Bivalvia > Mytilida > Modiolidae > Limnoperna > Limnoperna fortunei. Next base: position 45,732,616 of record OX104124.1, read on the forward strand.
ATTTAAAGATTGTTGTTTTTTCGACACTTCAATAAGTATTGAACCGGACTTCATTTGATACATGTTTGTTGGAAACTTTACTAGTCAAAACAATAAATCGTGAAAATTGATCCTCAGCAACTATTTCTTCAAGCGAAATTTCATTGTTTCTTTTTTTTTAACCTGTTTGAGTAAACGGGGGGTTTTTAGAAGCCATGATGAGAAGAATGTTATTCACCACCCTTGTCCCCACCCGCCATGGAGGGACAACAGAGGCGATGCTTAGACTCAGCGGATCTCCAGCAGAAAGCACCAGGTGTTCCAAGGGTGGTATACTCAAACAGACGAATTTCACAGTGAACGCAAGCCTCGTTCCCGGTGTTACCTGGCGAAACAACCGTTCGAAATTCTGTCTACTTGATTGACCCTTAAGCCATCGCCTGTAACTGAACAACTTTGATAATAATTGATCAAGTGATAATGAATAACACCAAGCTTGTTAAGAGCTCGGCATGACTAGCCGATTGACCGAATCGGGTCCATCCGGTCTCCCGTTTAGCTGAAGTCTGGGCCAAAGTGGTGTGTTGAAAATAGAAACCAACTCATCCTAAATAATGGATGCAGCAGAGAGTGATCTCTCAACCACCAGGATCCCTTCCTCCACGGGTTGCAACACACAACAAACGTGTCGCCTCTATAAAGCTAAGGAAGCTTTGCCCTTCAGCCTCCGCCTTCTTTGCAAATCCTGTAAGGAAGCTGTCTATCAAACTGTCAACACAATTCACAACATAGATTGAAAAGAAAGTACACTTAATAGAAAAATAATAGAATAGCTTAAATGAGAAGGATTTACAAAGGGCAAGACGTGACATGCCGATTCATCGAAGTCAGGGCTAACTCGATTTCCGGTCTAGAAAAAGTTAGGGTTCAGTAAGTTATCGGGAGCGTTTACCTAGCCTACTGAAATACGTCCTGTAATCGACATGGGTCGCAACACACGGCAAGTGTTGCCTCTGTTAGCAGACTTCTACTGCAGTCTGAGGAAACCGTGGGCCTATTATCTTGTGCCCCTGAGTCCCACACGGGATCTCCAGTTATGACATTACATATTTAAAAAAATGTAAGATAGATGCTCTGACAGGTTTGAACAATTATATAATGATGAATTGTGAAAAGAACGAGCTAAATTGGAAAAATATATGTGATAGGAATAGGAAAAAAGGAAAGAGTAGATGAAATGTTTTAAGTGTGTAAAGTCTATGCACCTACAAAACGTTTACTTTTAAAAAATATAGGATTGCACTTAAAGAAAAATTTCAGTATTTTGTTCCAATGTTAGAGCACCTGATCCATATAGCAGTAAGTTGAAATCAAAATGTTCTTGAAAATTCAATTCATAAATAATCCTCCGACGAAGATCTGAATATTTATGACAAGCAAGCGGCAAATGGCTGTTTGACTTTGTCTGCCCGCATTTACAATTTGAACTGTCAACTAGACTGCGCTTCGATAGATGCTTATTCAGAAAGCTGTTATTTGTGCGCATTCTGGCATGCAATATTTCATCCGTCCTACTACTCTCTGCATTGTAAAGTAATGGACTTTTTTCAGTTTGAGCTCCGATACGTGTCTTCAATACGTTTAGCGATCTCGAATTCCGTATATCATTTGCAGGTTATTCCAAAATTAAATAGTTGACGGCAGAAAATGATTTGAATATAAAGATGTCCCAGTCCGAATATTAGTAATAATGTTAGACTGGCGTGTAAAATGCCAATGAATGTTTAACCTGATATTTGGTAATAAATTACTCAAAAACACAGGTTTATTCCCGTTCATCATTTTGCACATCATAACAAGTTTGTGTTTCTTTCTACGATCAGAAAGTTTTTCCCATCCCATTTCCGCGTATAATTTATCGAGAGATTTAAATTTGGTGCCACCCGTTATGATTCCCGTCGCTTCTATCTGAACGCTTTCAAGTTTATTAACTAATGTTTGAATCACGTTGTCCCAAACGACGTCACTATATTCTAAAATGGGTCTAATATATGAAAAATACATTTTTTCTAAGGCAAATCGATCTACAACTAAGCATAGTTGTCATAAGATATTGACTCTTAAAACGCCTTTTAACAATGTAATCGATATGTTCATGCCACGGGACATCTTCCGGGAAGTAGATGTTCAGGTGTTTATGGCTAGATACTTATTGAAGATAAATATTATTCATTCGCAATAGAGGGTGTGCTTGTCGAGTATATCACCATTTACAATATACGTGGTGTTATCTGGGGTGTCAACAGTGACTTAAGGCTAGTGTCGTCTGCAAAAAAATTCATACACGCGTTTATATCATTGACAATGCCGTCTTACCTGTATAACAATATATCGTATTATTATGCATAAGCTGCGAAATTCGGTATAAACATTCCATTTCGCCTTAGTGAACATTTGTTGAGTGAGAACTTGTGTAAATATCCCATTTAGGATTATATAAGGTTTGTGCAGCAATGAACTGTTGTTTTTGTATTGTTAACTAGTATTCCAATGTATTACCATCTATGTGTACAGATTTGTTTTCAAGAATTTTCTCATGGCCACAATTATGACATATGATATCATGGTTTTTGTTATTTAGTTATTAAATAACAATGTCAAAAATAAAAAACACAATAAAACAAACAAGAGAACAGTATTAAAACAATAGAAAAGTGTGTAGTACTATATGATCTATCTGTAATCAGTCAGGCTTCTCGTCTTTACATCTGAAAGGTATTGTAATATCTTAACCTCATTCGTGGCTTGCTTTTCTTGAGTTCGTCGATGATCATGACATCGTATTGAAGATATCGTTTTTTCATGCTTGCATAATGATATCACTAGAGTTCACTCTTTTGCAATATGGTTTTATTTCAAACATACATCACTACCCGTTTTATTTGGTTATTAACTATACAAAACGCTTACTCCACATAAAAGAACAATTATAGGCTACACGTTTGCAAAACGAAGCTGAGTACATATATTCGCAATAGAATATATGCTATTGGAATACTTTTTTTTCCAGATGTGCGTTTAAGTGTCGGGAAACGGCAAGAAAAATTTGGAGACGATAGTGTCAATTTCTTAGCAGGTTGTCGAACGTTTAGAGTTTACTCGCCGATTCTACGTTATGTTGGAGCTTCTAGAGACCCAGAGCGGCAAAAGAAGTCATTCCAAATGAACATCTCTTACGATGCAAGGCGTCGATCATAACATTTAACGTTAACTTCTCTTTAGGATAGATACGCCCCTGTAATATGTACAAAATATATGTGTACTGTATGTTAATTTAATATTGTTTTATTGTCTAAAATGAATTATGTGCGTTATATTTCCTTTTATTTCAGATATACACAAATGTTTTAATTATTTCATAACATTTTCATTATACTACTGTATGAACTGTATAAACCATTGTTAATTGTTGAACAAGCATTGTTAATAACATATTGTTTACAAGCAATAAAATATTGTAAACTTAAAAGCGATTCTGGATTTTCAGCAACATTTCCGCTATTTCATGGTTTCCAATTTTTATTCGGTGTGGAAGCTGGATTACCAGGTGAAAACCGGCAATCCTTGTCAATTAAGTTGAAGTCGAGCGCACCATACACATAGTCAGTCGTGAAAAACCTTAGTGTTGACAGGCACGTGATCAATAGTATATGACTAACATGATCAGCTACCGAGGTCTAAATTACGCTAGCGAGAAAAGTCTGCAATTAAGCGCAAAAATGCCTAATCATCCCTACATTTGCAAGAGTATTAGTTTTCCTGTTGAAGATCGGCTGTTGCACCGCGTACTCCATGTTATCCTTGAAAAAACTTGACACAATATGATATAGTGCAATATTTTTTTTGCAATTGGTGTTTAACAAAAATAGAAATAATAGAAACGCGAAGGAGCGAAGTGAAAAAAAAATATTGCTTAGGATTTTGTGTTCACGTTTTTTGCATTCCGCGCTTCTTCCGCCTTCGCACGCGTGGGTTCAAATATTATTTGAATTTGTTTGTTTGTTGGAATGATGTTTAACGCCACTCTCAGCAATTTTTCAGCAATAACGTTTCCTAAGGTTTATACATCATTACATTAAAAAGGGATCTAAATTTGTGTTATATATTAACCTGTTCTTTAGTCGTCCGTCATAAAGTAACACATAGGAATGCAATCATACACTCATGTTTTAAGTCGATACGAGTACATAGAGAACATATAAAAGTTTTATTCAAAGCCATTATGGTTATTAGAAAGAACATAAGCTTTTTATCCGACATTGTCCTAAGGAACATGCTGATATATGTGTAGTTTAGATATTCTTCCTTAATCAAATCGATAAAATATTACACTGAATGGGAGATATAATACGTTTTGAAGTAAACTATGTTTAATATAAATTATTTATCAATTGTGAATAAACTAAACAAAGACTACGATACAGATACAAACACCTTAACCGCTTCAAGTGTGTATAATTGCATGAGCACGACATTCTTGTTTCAATCTGACATATTTTGTACCTATTTAACACATGTTTTTGACACATAGGATGATAATTTCTGCACATATGCTTACTTGTTAGAGCGCTGGTATAATACACACATGTAACAGTTTGAAGAGTATTTGATGTTCCTGCGAAAAATAAAAAGCATTTTTGCTCATTCTTAATATTATAATTAAACTAAAATTTAAAATTTTTTTAAATATGATTGATTGATTGATTAATGGTGTTTAACGCCCGAGCAGCAATATTTCAGCTATATTCAGGCGAGAAAATTTAAATATGACGCTGAATCTTCAATTTAAAATTTGAAATTATAAAATTTATCCTAATATATCTTATCTATTTGGTCAATATGATTAAATACAAATACCCACAAGAAAAATGTCTGTCTTAAACTTTTTTTTAAATTTGACCTATATCATTCTTAGGGTCTTAGTTTAAAATTTGTACTCAGCGTGTTGATCAACGATTACATATGACCGCTGTTATTTAAAATAGAACATAGGTACGATCAACACATGTTTTTCGTCAATATCTCGGAAAATACACGCATACTAGCTACAGGGAAATTTTTACCTCATTAAGCTCTACAATAGTTGCTACTAGTCTGAGTTTGCGAAATGGCTTACTGTAGGGGTTATTATCTTTAATGACAATTTTTGACAAAACAATTCAGTTTTTACAAAGTAACTTAAAACTAAAAAGAACTAGATTGACACGTCAAATTGCTTAAATGAACCACACAACAATGCCTATAAAACACTGTTGGTCCAAAATTGTCAGATCATTCATTATAAGGGTGATGATCGTTTTATGAAATTTTCCGTTTTTTTTGTCCTGTAACCTAAATCCCTTAACAGCTAGAGTAAAACTGTAAATTGCACATGAGATCACCAAAAAAAAACCACCTACAATTCTCTTGATTGTTGAGAAAAAATCAGGTTACTTCTTCTAGGAGTTATTGCCCTTAAATAATGACCATGTCATTTTTGTCCTTGAACTTAGAAATTATTATACCTAAAATAAAACTGTAAAAATGCAAAACTTAGTAGCAATACTAAATGAAATTGTAAGATGACTCCTTAAAGGAGTTATTACCCTTTAAAAAAATTTTAGTGAAATTTGTAGTGTTTTACCTTTACCTTAAATGCCATACGAGCTAGAGTGAAACTGTAAATTGCACTAATGATCACTTATTCCATTCCTACAAATGAATTCACCTATTTGTCTAAAAATTTTAGATGACTCCTTATAGGAGACTTTTAATGATGATTTTTTAATAAAGTTGCCATTTTTGTCCTTTAACCTAATAACTGTAACAGCCAGACTGAACTTGTAAAATGGCACAAATGATCAGTAAAACAAGTTATACAATCAATTGACTTTATGGTTTGAAATTGTCAGATGACTCCTTATAGGAGTTATTGCCCTTTAATGATGATGTTTTATAAAAATTTTATGTTTTTGTCCCGCAACCCAAAACTATAACAAAGTGAAACTGTAAATTGCATAAGTGATCAGCAATAAAATGTGTACTTTTCTTTTAGATGGTCTGAAATTTTCAGATTACTCCTTATACGAGTTATTGTAGTTTTTTGCCATTGTAACTTAAATGTCATGACAGCTAAAGTGAAACAGTAAATTTCACAATTGAGAAGCTAAGCAACGCGTTCAAATCATTGCTTAGTCTAAAATTGTTAGATGACTCTTTTTATGAATTATTGCAATCTAATTTCCAATTCAGACAAATAAAAATCAGTTTTTGGTGTTTAACTGGTAAATTAAAGTCTTTAACACCTAGAGTAAAACTGTAGATTACTGAATTAACCTAAAGGACAAGGCCTACAAATTATTTAATTTTCAGAATTTGTCGTATAGAGGTTATAGAACTTATTCAAAAGTTTTTGCTTAGTGAAAAGCTAATACAACTGACTAAAACAATTGCAACAATTTAAATATAGTTGAAGTCATTTGTGTGTCAGGTGAGCTATTACAGGTCCTAAGAACCTCTAGTTCTTTGTGAACGTCAAACAATTTAAGCTTTAATATAATCACTTTACAGAAACATGTTATCATCAATTTCCTGTGGTAATTGCAATTAACCAATTTGCGCTCAAAGTCTCTTATCTAATTTACCTTAGCACGTTATTTGGCTACACATAAACGACACATTTACAAGCATTTGTTGGAAACTTAAATTTATTTCATACGCAATAATTGATTGCCCTTTTTGATCGAAGAGCCATAGTGCTGTCAAGAAATTATATTGTGGAAGTAATTAAACTTAGAGTAAAGGGCCTCTGTAGTAGTGTGGTTAAGGTACATGTAGTTAGTTTACTATTAATCACTTGCGTTTGAACACTGAGCGGGTTTAAGACTCACTGTGGGCAGGGTCTACTCGACCCCAATCTTAATTGACACGGATTGCTAGTTTTCCGACCGAAGGTCGTGGTTTTCTCGGGGTACTCCGGCTTCCTCCACAATAAAAACAAGCTGGACTACAAGATATAGCTGAAAACTGTCTAAAGTAACGTTATATCAACACAAAAAACAATCTTCATGATTAAATAAGTTATTCGACCAAACAATAATGACTGAAAAAGCTAGCAGCATGTGTTCGAATTCATCCTTCCCTTCTTTCTTTCCAAAACAGTTGCGTGTGTATATGGTACAAAGCGTTGGGGGAGGCTTTAACCATGTCATTCGGCTCTAAGAGTGATCTACATCTTTAAGAAAAAACTATTGTTAAAATAATCAAGAAAACAATGTTTTACCTGTATTAATACGTTCAAATGTTAAAAGACATTGTGACGATTGCAATTGTTTGGGAATTTAACTTGCATTAATGATCTTTACATGTTTCAAATTTCGTCAGATGAATCAAAGTATCATGTTTTTTCAAGAGTGGCTGAGTATCCGCTATTAGCTAACTTAATTCTCTATGTTATACATGATGAGGCATTGCAAAGTGCCCGACGGGGGGTTACGGTTAAAACCAACGGTGCACTCGATTAACATTCTAGGTCAGATAGTTGTGCAGGATCAACTATATTATCTGCCTTCATCTGTAAACACTGTAAAGCTTTCGATTTTTAAGCTAGGTTGGTATACTTTGACAATAAAGAAGAATTAACCATTACAACGCTACATACAGTTTCCGATATTTCCAACAAGGAGGATAAAACGTCTTGTTACAAAAATACCTACTTTAAATGCATATATTCGATTATATGTATAACATTATAAAGTTGATATTTTGGATGATTGCTCCAAACTACCTGATATTTAATTAGCAATTGGTATCTTTACGATACAAAACGGTTTGATTTTGATTTGAATGGTGTTTTAACGCCACTTTCAGCAATTTTTCAGCTATTTCATGGCGTCCAGTTTTTATTTGGGGAGCAAGCCGGAGTACCCGGAAGTTCCCGGAGAAAACCCGGGACCTGTGGTAGGAAAACTGGCAATCCTTGTCAATTAAGATTGGAGTAGAGTACACCATGCCTGCAGCAAGAATCGAACCCGAAATCTCAGTGTTGACATACCACGTGATCAATAGTAGACGAACTACCTTGACCACACGGCCACCGAGGCCCCCGCGAAAAAATGAGGTTCTAAATTAAACCATGGCTTTGGAAACTATGCTGAAACAAAAGCACTCTTGTCTAGATTCCCCAAATTATTAGCATAGCTTGTGTCTACCACCGTCTTCTTTAACTGCACATACATGTATACATGTATTGTACACGCATGTAACATTTGGCTCTAATATATCAAGTTCGTGAAAAAACTAAGGCATTGTTTACTGTTATTAGTTAACACATGCTTTTGTAATTTTGTATTTGTTAACCTTGAATATGACCGTATGCATCCGAATTGATTTAAAATTATAATATTTATCAAGAATATTTATTCGTATGTTTTGTAACATTTTATCAAAATGATGAAATATAAATATCCGCAAGAAAGATGTTTTTCTTTGTGAACATTATACTTTCTATAACATATAAATATTACTTAACGCCAGCGAGAAATGCCACCACTGTGCATTGAATTAAATTGTTGATTTATAGTTAAAAAGAACTAATAAATATGACTGCATTGAAGGATGTAATCGATTTTATCCTTCTTTTCTTTCCGAAAAGTTGGGAGTGTGCGGGGGGAACTTCCACCAGCTTCTCGTTCTTCCTCCTCTATTAAAAATCAAACGACATGCTGAATAACTGCTAGTATTTAACTAGCTAGTGAGTAGCATATAACTTCAAACTGGAAATCGAAGAATAATTTTTTTTAAATCGAAATCCTTAACATGCTAAAAGTCAGTGAAAATAATTTGAGTTATACCTGTAATATCAACGCGTTAAATCTGACTTGCGTTTTGTTGATTGATTGATTGGTAATTACAATCTTTAATATGTTTTAATCATAACACATTATTATTGTTTGTTCAAGGATAGTCCGATTTTAAAACTAGTTTGATATTCTTCGACCAAATACAGTGTTTTCAATAGATATTTACAACATGTAGGATATAACGCCTTTGAATTGATATTGATGAATCCAAATTCTTGTTCTGCGTGGTTGCTAAACACTTCCTGCTACTTAATTAACAAAATTAATCATTCTTTTACAAGTGGTATCTTACTGCGGCGATGCACACTTATTTACCACCTAATAATGCAAACAATCACAAGAAGTAGAAATAAAAACAAAAACATTATTTCATAAAAAACTACAATTTCGTAGTTTAACACAAAGTTAATTAAAAAGGGGAGTAGGTAATGAAAGTTAACGTGCTTTTTAAATTTTAAAAAGAGGTTTCAGTAATATTATTGATAAATTCAGTTACAAAAACATATACTTTTATAGCTGGAAATGTTCATATTTGATTGATTGATTGATGAATCATAAACCATTTAAATCGATGATAAAAACTAATCCATGCATTTTTGGTGTAGGAAACGATGCACCATACGATAAACCATGCGATAAACGAAATGTTGCACGATACGATATACTTTACGATACACGAAACGATCCATGAAACGATATACGCTTAATAATTCCACCTTACCGTTTTTTTTTCGTGTATCGTGCGTACATCGTACGTAACATATACGTTACAGAGACTGTATGAAACATAACGTTAAAAGCAGACTAGCGAGAAAACGGTATTGTACCTTTGACCCAAATGGTTTGGCGGTAAACCATATGTGTACGTATTACATGTCAGCAATAATGAGATAGTTGGCACTCTGATGGTACACGAAGACATACACGAAATAAAGAAAACGTACATTATTCATATATATGTTTTTTGTTGTAATTTATTTTGTTCCAGCCAATTCCAGATCAGAGAAAACAGTTGCTATTAAAACCCTTGTGTATTTTGTATTCTATGAGGCGCGGACATCGTAGAAAACCGTAATCTAAGCTAAATAAAACTTGAATCAAAATTGTTATAAAAACTGTTATACTAATTGAGATTGAAAATTCGACACACTTAACGATTAGTCAGTAACCCATGACTCACTAATCCGTTTATTTAAATATGCAGCAACTGCTAACTCGACCAGAGCACCAGAGTGTACCCATAGTTTCTTCTTGGTTAGGGTAACTCATTGTTGTAACTGTTTTGTGTCTTGCGTTGCTTGTATAAATATTTCTCTTTTTCTGATCTAGAAAGCGCGGTACTACATGTAGCATAAAGCAAAACCGGAACTATATACTCAAAACGGATACTATATACGTCGTCAATTTATAGTTATTAACAATATAATTTTAATAAAAGAGGTCACAAATGTACACTCAGGTTCTGTACACTACCCATGACTATCACTTAAACCCTACTGATAGCATAATGATTTTTGAGGAAGAGGCTGAATTTGACCTATTGAACCATATTATATAAACTTATATCTTGTTGACTTAATTTTCAAATACATAAGACTATACCGAAATACGAGTTTCGAAGTTTCATGCTTTGTGCACTATACAGACTCTTTTGTAGCCGCTCAAAAAGGATAAATTTTCCGTCTCTTCCCAATACTTCACACTTTTCCAGTGGCTTTCCAAAATTTGTTCCCGTTGGTAAAACTCCATTTCCATTGACTTTTAATGTTGACATGTCACGTTTTGAACATGCTGAAATAGTGCTGGCTTGACGTATAGCAATAATTCAATTAATCTATCTTTAAATCAATCAATTGAAAGATATACCTTGATATTTCCTATTATAAAGTTTTATTGTAAAACATTTACTGTGAAAAAAGTCATCTGTCAAGCAATTGTTCAACCTGTTCACTTTTAACTGAAAAGTAGTCAGTTATATTTAAATTTGTTATTTTTTCAAGAGCTAGTATTATTTGTATGTCATATGTCAATATCATTTGTTGTGTGATTTCTGAAATAGGCAATCTTTCCCTTTAATAGTTAAATGAAAAGCCCGTTATATTGTTTCAAAACAACTGAATACAAATTGGAAAACAATATTTACAATTTTCTTTGAAACAACGTAGAAACTACAGGTCGATGTGCATCTACAAAACAATGTATAGTGACAATATATCTTATCGCTACGCAATTCAGCCGTAATAATTTGACAAATCTTCTGATTTCATAAATTATATTATCAGTTTGTTAACGAGAAAGGTGTGAATGTTTTACATTAATTGCTATTATTGTTAAGAACTAGAGTGATATTTTATTTAGTTTAGCCATGGCTCTGAGCTGACTTAATAATAACATCAACTTATGCAGATCATTTTAATTAAACTTACATTTAACACTTTCTACTCATTTAAATTCAACTGCAACATTTTTTGTAACTACAGTTATTTTAATACAGTTGGGGATACTACTTGCTTATTTATTTCATTAAAACTAAAGGTCAATCAGATCGTTCCTTACCCATCAGTTAAGGGAGGGAATGATATGGCGTATTGAAACGACGACTGGCTTATTGTCAACTGATTCGTGACCTCAAACTGATCGATACAAGGAAAATTGTGATCAATTTAAAACAAACGACAAGTGGTTTCTAAATAGACATCTCAGTTGACACAACTAATCATACAATTAAAGTTTAATAACGTTTACATTGTAAACAAATGTTCCCAATACTAAAAAGTTAATATATTTTGTAAAAAAAATCCAAGAGCAATTATTATTGTAAAAACACAATATCACAATTATTTTGATAATTATTACCATACCCCATTTGTAAAGTTATTTACTTCATTTTTAGTAATATAGATCAAATGCTACAAGACGATGCTTTGTTTAAGAAATAGATTATTGCGAGCGGGCATATCGCTCCGCATAAAATATTGACAGATATAAGGTGTGACCATGTTCTAAATTGCATAGAGCAGAACTGAAATAATCTTTTTGGATTCTAATGTCTAAAAATGTCATTAAATTTCGAATTGGTTCGAAGAGGACGCTTTCAATGGCAATATTTGGTTTTGAAACTAATAAGGTATTCCTAAAACAGCAAGTAAAAAGGAAATAAAATTAACATGAAAATATGTTTGAAATTTCGAGTTGACGTCGGAATTCTTATTGTGACGTCAAAGCTGCTTCTCTGCTTATTGGAAACCTAAGTTGTTCACAAAGTTTAAAAGGGACGTCATATTGGAATGTACAATGATAGTATATTCCGTCAGTGAATAATTCAAACTTAAAGTTATTTAAAATCACACCTTTAACATCTCAACTCACTTAATCAAATCTACTGATTTCGCTGATTGTTTTTATTTATGATTGTGTATGTAGCGCAAGTTGTTGTTCAGATATCTGCACTGCATATCTCATTTAAATTTGTATTATTTAATTTTATGTATGGACGTCCTGAACACCCTGTTGTTACTATTTAATAAAATGTCATTTTGGCAAACAAATACGCAACACAAAACATAAAAGTTTTTTTTAAATAAATATTGTTTCGGTGTTATCACTATTGGAAATATATGCTCTGTTCAACTATGGTAATGTCTGCTCACTAAACCATCCTGAATTCCAGACTTTCTTAATCTTATGTATCCTAAAGAACTTGATTTTCGACACCACAGACAATAATAGATCTGCATATTTGGATTTACATCTTGAAATCAACCATAAGGAAGACTTTCTACAACTTTCTATGACAAATGTGATGACTTGCACTTCCAAAACTCTACTTGTTCTTTTTGCGGCAATATTATATCCGCTTTGGGATATGGAGATTTCCTTTTCAACTGATACGTTTCTCCAGAACTGTTGTAGAACTCAACGATTTCCTTGAAAGAACTAGTATGTTACGCTGGAACTTTAAACTCATTATTTTGCTGTTCCCATGTTGTAGTCTTCATTTAAGAAATTTTATAAACTGTCAGCAACACGACGGGTGTGTTGTCAGTGGTTTTGCATTAGTGTATTTTGAACTAAGAGATATGATTGACCCGTTAATATTATCGAAACAATCAGATGTTGTTGGTGTGACAATAGTTGACAAACACACTGTTAGAAAATGGGTGGATGGCAAAGTACAATGTAATTTCTCTCGTTATTATACCATTAAATATAAACGTTGGACGAGTATGACAATTTTGATAATATGATAATTTTGGTCCTACAATTTGTTTAGTTCATTTTGTTCAGTAGCTATTTGAACATAACCTAATACAAAATATAGTATCCGGAGTACATGTACTACATTTTCTTTCAACGCATATATTACTGTAGATATTGTTAGTTTCAAACCAAAATCAAACATTTTTGTTTTGGGTAGGTAGTAACTTGACAGAATACTATATATCTCAAGCTCTCGTCGATATTCAGGCAGCAGTAATGAAATTTCGGTAGGTACAAGTATCTTCTATCTTAGACAACATCAATAGTTTTTATTGATTTGTGCGACATTTAAATTAGGCACCATCAGTCAATTGATTGATGTTGTTATACGTCTTGCGTACAGTGTTAGGCTTTATTCATGACGAGTAGAAGGAAACAAAAAAAACAGACATCATAGATGCAGGTATGTACAGGGGAAGACACGTTTAAATATTGTATACATATTTGGGGAGGATATAAAGTAAAAAAAATAATTAAATCTTATAGTGGCTACAACGAGTCTTTACGAAAGAGGCTTTAGCTTGCATGAAACGTTTCATTTTCCAAACACATCAACTACATCGCGGGAGACGACGATTTCTGTATTATGACTTGTCAGTTTTCCAACGAGAGAACCTCCCCTATCTTCACGACAGTTCCAGGTGTCATATATATTTCAAAATGTGTTTAATTTTAGTTTTCATTATGAGTCGCATATTTAAGATTTTTGAAGCCTGAACCATACATGAATTTAGCATTGAATTTTTTTATGCTGTGTGTACTAAATGTGCTAGTAGACGTTTTAAGACGGCAAAGGCGCCTACAACAGATACTAAATCATTGCAATGTCCTGACTTATCCCGCGCCTATAACTATTAAGGATTAACACGTATGTAAATATTGCAAAAGGATAACTCCTGTTAAATTTGTTATTATCTTTTAAGGTTTTGTTTTGAAATATCTGTTTGTGTTATTGTCAGCTAGAACAAATTGAACCACTCTAGTTGTTTTGATGACTTTAATTATTTATTGCAATGTATCACAACTTAAAATCGAAAGATAAAATTAATGAATGTAATAATTCAACCAAGTTGTGTTTGTCAAGTAGTTTAGTTTATTTGATGTTTGGGCTAGGCATTATACAAAACATTGATTGCAAAATCAGATAAACTTGTGCATTTTTAAAGACCAAACATTACACTGAAACTAAATAGAACATAACTGATTGACATTGTGTGGATTTGAAAGCACACTAAACACATAAAAGGTTCAGAAACAATATAAACTATTCAGTGAGATAAAATCAGATACTTAATGAAGAAAGGCCTTTAGACAATTTCGCATTCTTAAAATACTTCCTTATGAGGATATTTTACATTTATTCAAAGCAAATTATCTACTTAAAACCCAGTTTGGTCTGGTCTTGATACAATGATGTTAACATCAAGTCTGTTGTTTATGCTGAAATTTATTGGATTCACCAGTTAGTAACCGGCAATGTTAATACGTTTGGTAATAACAATTCTGTATCTGTGCTTGATGCCGAAGAGTCGAACGCCACAATATGGTAAGCATTCAAAAACCAATACTGCGGTAACTAGAGTTAACGTAATACAATAGTTAAATGTAGTCAACACATTTCGAAATACACTAAACTTTGAGATAAATTTAATTAAGTTATATGAAGATAGAAATTAGATAATATTAATCCGTAAAAGAATATTACGAAAGCCCAGAAGGCTCATTCGAGATTCGAGAATCGAAATTCGAAATTCGATATTCGAGATTCGAAATTCGAAATTCAATATAGTTATAACATATCAGATTGCGTGTAACATAATCGCCTGCCAATCAGAATAGTTCTTATATATTCGAGATTCGAAATTCGAGATTCGAGATTCGAAATTCGAGATTCGAGATTCGAAATTCGAAATTCAATATAGTTTTAGCCAATCAGATTGCGTGTGACATAATTCAGAATTCCTTGGCTATATCGCAACTACATAAAATTTGGTTGAGTAGTTTTATGGGAGTTAAAGCGAAAACCATGATTATTGAGGGTTACTGAAAAATCAAAGTTCAAAGAGCCATAACTACCATATGAATTTAGGAATCAACAATTCCTGATAATATGCACAACTACATATATATGGTGTACTAGTTACATACCAAGTTTCATAAAATTTTGTATAGTACTGAGTAGTTTCAGAGGATTTGTGCTGACAAGATAATTAATGGGTATTTTCAGCACATTTCTAAGTTCAAAGGGCCAAAATAAGCCAGTGGCGGATCCAGAAATTTCGAAAAGAGGGGGCACTGACTGGCCAAGGGGGCCAACTTTTGTCATGCTTCAATGATTTCCTACATATGCAACAAATTTTTTCCGCCAAAAAGGGAGGGCCCCCTCTGGATCCACCCCTGATAGCACACACAAAATTTGAGGACCAAACTGCCCTGGTAATACGCACAACTAAATATGTTGTACCTTCTATATACCAAGTTTTGTAAAACTCCATAAAGTTTTTTTTAAAGAGGTAGTTCCTACAAGATGATAAATGAGTATTTTCAGCAAATTTTAAGTTCAAAGGGCCATAACTCCCACGAAAATTTAAAAGTTCAATTTTAAGTTCAAAGGGCCAAAATAAGCCAGTGGCGGATCCAGAAATTTCGAAAGGGGGGGGGGGGGGCACTGACTGGGCAAAGGGGCCAACTTTTGTCATGCTTCAATGATTTCCTACATATGCAACAAATTTTTTCCACCAAAAAGGGAGGGCCCCCTCTGGACCCACCCCTGATAGCCCACACAAAATATGAGGACCAAACTGCCCTGGTAATATGCACAACTAAATATGTTGTACCTACTATATACCAAGTTTTGTAAAACTCCATAAAGTTTTTTTTAAAGGAGTAGGTCCTACAAGATGATAAATGAGTATTTTCAGCAAATTTTAAGTTGAAAGGGCCATAACTCCCACGAAAATTTGGTGTAGTTCATACACATCAAGTTTTTGTTGAATTACGTTATACAGGTGCATTCTTGTTCTTGATTTGTTAAATCATGATGTTATTGAGAACTGAAGTAATTTGATTAAATAACAACTAAAGCTTATAAATTTTATTTTTTTAACAAAACCATGTTGAACACAGTCATTCTTTGACATATATGTCGACGGTTAAAACCCCAAATAAAAATAAGAGCACATGGCTACGTTTATATAAGAACTATTCTGATTGGTAGACGATTATGTCACACACAATCTGATTGGTTATAACTACATTGAATTTTGAATTTCGAATCTCGAATTTCGAATTCGAATCTCGAGTTTCGAATCTCAAATCTCGAATTTCTAATTTCGAATCTCGAATCTCGAATTTCGAATATCGAATGAGCCTTCTGGGCTTTCGTAGAATATAATTGTTTCAATGTATATGAACGGTTTTCTTGCATGTACACATTGACACTGGAATACTAAATTCATCACATATTCTTAAATATGTATTGCAGCATTAAAATATAAATCATGATTTACTTAATAATTAACAGTCTGGAACTATATTTATAAATTGAACACCTCCCCAAAGTTTGCAGCTAAATTTCAATGGATACAAAACAACGCCATTGGTAAAAAGCAAGTAGATCATAGCATCTATAACATTATTTCCTATGTATAATATAAATACATTGTATATTTCGTTCTTGATATAGGTACGTGTGGAGTGACTTTCAACAATGCACTTGGATATGTCATGTCACCAAACTATCCCAGCAATTATCTAGACAATGCAGACTGTTATTACTACATTAGTGCACCAACTGGGTATCTCAAAATTAGTGTTATATATTTTTCTACAGAAGGCTGCTGTGACCCTATAAAGGTGAAATAAAGTGTTTATATCCAAAGTCAATATACATTTAACAAATATTTGGTGTAAACATTGATTATATCACTTTCCGCCACAGTTTTCTATCTTTGTAATGGCTTCCCTTTTCATCAACCCTAAGTAAATGGTTGCAACTGGAGTAGGGATCAAAATCTCCATCCCATTGTGGACAGGTTATCACTAGAACATCGATAGATGCATTTACTAGTCACCAAAATAATGTCTGTGCATAAAGTCTTTATTATTTAATTACAGTACTGTGTACATTTTTAACGATTTCTTCATGAAGAAAGGAATACTTTTCAAAACAGTAATTCCTCTGTACCATTTTAATCAATATTATTTTATGTTTCAGATTTATAATGGAGGGAGTATTAGTGCCCCACTATTGCTGACGTTAAGTGGAACTGTACCAGCCAAAACAGTGGAGTCAACCTCCAATTTACTTACACTGCACTTTCACTCTGACGGTAGTGTTGTGTCATCTGGTTTCCTGGCTGCCTATACTAATCAAGGTTTTTATATTACAACAGACATTACATAAAGATCATGTCGCTTTTCTTGCTTTTTTTCTACTGCATTTTTTAATTATTATTATCTTAATCAGTTCGTGTATGTAGGCTACTATTAGATTGTATAATGCTCAAACAACGATGTTGTTATCCTTAGAAATAATATTTGTCTTAGTAGTTTGATCTGGTTCAATAAAATCACTCAAAATAACATCTCCGGTGACTTTCATGCCGTTCCGGTGTTCTCTGTGGCTTTTCATAGTACAGCGAATAAAATCAAGTCTGGTTATTGTGTGCTATATAAACACCTATAAAAAGTTAAGCACCCTTAGTTTTGTTATAGTCATACATATTCGAACACCTTTGTTCACGACTTATATTGGACTGCCTTTCGTTTTTATGCATTTTTGGGCGCAATGACATTTTATTTACATATCATTTCATCCAAATATGGATGGTCTTTGCTTTTTCACATAGCCATTAAAAAGTATTTTCACCGAAAGTTCCAAACTGTTATTTAATTGTCCAATCCCACATGAAAACGTCAATCATAAACACCAAATTCAAATTAATAATTAGCCCTCTGAGGGTTTGGAAATATGAGCCGTTAGTAAGGCGTCTAATTTGTTAGCGTTATCTGTCGTTATTCCCGGTGTAATTAAACTTCTAAATGTTGCAAGTTCTGTGGAGGAGTTTTTCAGAGATTGTAATCGCCTACCTAATTGATTCATAGATTATCTATTGGGTTGAGATCTGGACTTCTTGCAGACCACGAAAGAGTGGTCACATCTTCGTTCTCTAGATATGCCTTTGTGCTCATGAGCAATGAGGCCTAGCGTTGTCCTCCATGAAAACAGGTCTTGACTCTAACAGGTGGTTTTCGAAATAAGACACAACTACAGGTGTAAGCACGTCCCGAGTGTACTTTTCGCCATTAAGGTTATCATTGATTGCTACCAGATGGCAATCATCAAGCATTAAGCATTTAATTACTCTCCTTGACCTAAATCCTGCAGCTTTACGACGAGTTCGCACTATAATAGCCGACATATTACGACCAGCTTAACATTGGTGCTTGAGACAGGTGCTTGTTGCAAACGGATTTCACCTAAACAATTTACCAAGGCTCATATCTTAAATTTATTTGTCACAGCTAGTCGAAAAAGATCCTGAAAGGTCTTTAATATCTTGCGTGTTTTCTGACCAAACCACTAATGACTGTATAATTATAGCCAATCTGACGTCCTATTGCCTTGAAACAAAAACCAGTGGAATGCATGCTGATGACTGCTATCAATGTGCTTCTGATATCCGCTTCCTTGCCATGCTTACTTTAAATAATTTGGCGATTAGAAATTCGGGATTTCAATACCGATATGTTGCATGACAAAAACAGTGAAACTTGGACGTGCTTCACGTGGACAGAACACCGCGGTTAAGTAAAATTTCACACATAAACGCTCACATCCTTCTTATTGTACATTAATACTGACCAAACCATCAAAATTAAAGTTTATGTACAATAAACAAAAATAAATATTCGATGGTGCTGCACTTTTTTTGCGCGTGTGTATTTTAATATCAAATAAAAGAATTATCGCAATACACTGTAAAACCACTAATATAGTTTCTAGAGAAAGTCAAGCATTGGTGTATCCTTCTTTTCTTTTAGCGTGTGGTATTCAATGATCGTTTCATTTCTATTTATATGTTCACCATCATGAAATTAGTTGATAGTGTTTGTTGCAAATGCAAATTAAGATTTGATTTATTTGCACTATCTTTATCTCTCTTTGGTTTACTTAAACCTTATGACTGTTTTTCAAACGTCGATAACGCCATTGAGTCCAACGATATGTAGATAAACCGAACGAACCATAAATGTTAAAAGTGCAGTTTGTTAATAAATAAAATATGTTTGTATACTTGATGTTCGGGTACACAATAGAACCTTCTAAAACAATTGAATATCATAAATACAATGTCCATATAAAATATGACAAGTACATTGTTATATGAACAATGTACTTCTCAAATCAAATAAAAATTCAATTAATTTTCTAACCTATTACCTTGTCGCTATTTCTTTTATAAAACAAAATATATCAGATATGTTATTGAAATCTAACATACTTCCTTATTTGTGTGCTATTTTTAAAACAACTATATAAAACATTTTACATGAAAAATACCTTTTGCACTGCTAACAGTATATAATAAGCATACAAATGGAACCGATAAAAAAACCCAAAAAATGCTTACTTCATGCTGCGGGTGTGAATGTCACAACAGTATTTAAATCAGTTTAGCTGTTATATCAAACCTGAAAATAAAACAAATGGAATGGTAACTATTATATTATTGTGAACAATATGTATTGCATACTGACATCCTATAATTAATGTTCTGCTCAATTAAAAGATTTTTTTTACAATAAGTAATGGTAACTGAGTAAAAATTCTTTCTAGCGTCTGTCAAAAATGTCTGCCTGCACGTCCAAATCCAAAAATCGTTAATGTGTAGAACAATGGAAATCTCCATGCATAAATATCTATGTCATTTCAATAGCAAATCACATACTTTAAGTGACCTTTAGAGACCAATATGTTGTACAAAATATAAATAAGATCACTTATGAATATTTATAAACATGACCAAAGTTTCAGAGGTCATCATGTTCATTATTATATAAACGTAACTTATGCACATGTTAATAACTTCACTTTCAAACTTAAAATATGAATAAAACATTTTCTATATTTTTTGTATTTCACTTTCATACTAAAATGAATTCACTCTTCCACATATTTTTTAACACTCATATGTGATATTTATTTAAATGGAAATCGAACTGGAACAACATCGTTTTATATTCTTATTTATTTATATTTTTGTAAAAAATAAATCTAAATGTTTTAAATTGGCAATAGTAAATGGCGACTGGAGTGCGTGGTCAGTATGGAGCATGTGTAGTGTTACCTGTGAAGGAGGTATCCAACAAAGATCACGAGATTGTAACAGTCCATGTTCTTTTAATGGCGGAAATTGGTGCAACGATTCAGCGATACAAAGTCAATCATGCAACTCCATTTGTTGCCCAGGTATTAAACCGGTAGAGCAAAACGTTATCGTTGGTACACAGTTTTTACATTCAAACTTAACCACGGATCGTGTCTCTGCCATTCAACCAAATTCTTCGATTTTTTTAAGTTCGCTAAAGATTTCTATGTATTGATACATGTATGTCTAATGTTTTCCATAATGAATGCATTGCTAAACACCATACACGTACGTACAGTACGCACAAGTGTATAAAAACAATATGTATTTTTAGTGTACAGATACAATACACAGATAACGAGCACATATTTATACTGTAAACAAGTATGAATACTGTTACTTAGTATGTTCAACACGGATTACATTTATAAATGAACAGTCATTTGTTCAGAGAACAAATGTGAGGTCTTTCCCTGCATTTTGTTAGTGTAATGTCTTGGCATATAGTTGCTAATGACTTTACGGTCAGTTATTATGGATTTGGTGTACAAAGCAAGTGGTCCAAAGTCAGAAAATGAATGGTTGCTAAGGACATTTAGTTGTATGCTATAGACAAAATGTCAATTCCGGTCATACTACAATATGATATTTGAATTCAGTTAGTGATCCCGATTCAGTTCCCCATGTATTGACCGCTTCAATTTTGTACGGTTAATAAAAGTGTTATTTGATTAAAACTGTTTACAGTGTCGGCCATTTTGAAAATGGCTGCCCATAACCATTAGACTTTGGTCTTAAATCGAAGGCCTTGACATATTGGTCACAAAAACTTGTATGTTTACTATATAATCTGTAACGGTTTAAAAGTTGTTGACAAATAACGCAGTTTACGATATGTGTTTGGCCGCGATTTTTAAACCACTAAACCGAATAATGTACTTCTAGGGATCAAATTGGAGGTCTTTTAATTCTCTAAACTGGAAGTGTTTGGGGCAGATAACCCCGTTACTAAAAATAGATCGGTTTCGAAGGGTGACTCTGGTCGAGCCCAGGTAGTCTCGGTTAAGTATGCTAAGTTTCAAAGCGATACGTCAAGACACTTTTTGACATTAACGGCGGAAAAGAAGAAGAATAATACCAAAAATAATAATAATCAGAAGAAATACAGTAAGGTCTTTTCCTTGGAATAGAGAAAGACTTTAACTAACGGACAAAAATCTGTTTTGAACATAATATTAATGTTGACATTTTGTATGATGTTAAAAAATCAAAATTGTCTATTAACTTTTTAAAACTAAATTTATTCTACAATTTTAGTTGCAGGCGGTTGGAGTATATGGGATGGTTGGGGATCGTGCAACGCAACTTGTGGAGTTGGTATACAGCAAAGAACCCGTGTATGCGATAATCCACCTCCACTATTTAGAGGATCCACTTGTAGTGGTTCAAACATAGAACAGCTGAATTGTAATGCTGGTAACTGCCCAGGTACGATTAATGACTTCTTAAATCACTATCAAAGATATGAAATTAGTTAACTAAATCTCAAACTGGGTGCAATTGATGTTGTCTTTGTATAATGCTACGGTATATTTTTTTGATGGATATTATGCAATCACCACCTGTCAATACTGGGTTGAATGGTCGCTCTGGAATGAGTGTTCTCTGACATGTGGGAACGGCACTACGTCACGTTATCGAAGTTGTAATAATCCAGCACCGTCATTTGGAGGTCGGAATTGTTCTGGTGTATCATTGAACACTACCTCTTGTAAGACAGAACTTTGTCCTGGTACGTATGACAATTTTGTTCGGTTTACATGGACAAAGTTTTTGTTTTCTTCGTTATGCAATTCGGAATTACATCCGATATAGTATTGGTGCCTTTTGGTTCCGCCAGCATATGCATCCATACCTTTAGCACAACTGTTACTGCACTGTATCAAGTACCTTGAAAACACTGCAGATGCCACGTTGGTAACAGGAAATGCTTACACTTCAGATACGCTGAATTTAATCGCAGCTGCCAGTAGAATTTATGTTGTCTTTTATTGTTAGTCTATATTCTCCGGGATTTTTCGTTTTTGCCTGTTTTCGCTTTACGTTAAATACATTGTTGAATTTCTAATAAGGAATTTCAATTACTTAAAAAGGTTATTAAAAAGTTTAATACATGTAAATCAATTTATAAAACACTCCGATAACGTCCAGTCAGAACTGAAACCTAAGGCCACACACTCCATTCGACCCTTTTGTTTTCGTCTTTGTGAAAAATACCTTATTCTTTGGTTCTCTGTTCTTTCAATTGTATGATACATAAAATATGTAGTCATTTTATGTCTTCTTATGTATTATTAATGAAGAGTTTAAGTTTTTCAATAATTTGCATTTAAGATAATGAATGATGTGAGTAGACGAAACGCCCGTCGAGTATCTTTAGCGACATTTTATTTGAATCCAATTTGTCTATTCCTTTGCTCTTCCTGGTGGAGTATTTAACATCGAAGGTAACACTAGCTCAGCCGTAACACTTAGTCAGTGCTTATAAGATATAATTGATTTTTAAGTTGTATTGTTATTGTCTAAATGTACTGCATAAAATATAAAAAAAATTCATGGTGTTTTTTGTTTTCGAAAGTTGTCTTTGTCACTTTTGACATAAGGTTTTTTAAAATTTTATTGATTAAGCAATAAAACTTCTCTATTATTTGTTTTTTGAATATTGTTAGTGTTTTAGCGCCACAAATGAGACTTCATTAGACGAATCGCGCTTGTGACCTAGTAATTGTAAAATCTTTTATGACATTTTGTTTGCATGCTACAAGCAGACAAACAATAACCATCCGAATATTACTTGAGATTTTATGTAATTCCATGTATACTGAACTGGTATATCGACTTGAGTGTATCTCTAGTTGTAGTTCGAAAATTAGAAAATGACACAATTGCAAACGTAAATCCCCTTATAAAAATTTTTAAAAAAGTTGCAAACGTATCTTTTTTCAGCACATTTCTAAATGTATTTTTCAAATGACGCAAATCAAAATGATAACAGATCAACTCAATAGCATCTCCTAATATAATTAGATTGTAAACAAAAAAATATATATTTCGTCAGTGGAATTTAAGCTGTACACTACAAAGCAACTCAAACAGGGTTTGCTATGGCTAGGTATATGTTTACCATTCAAAAGGCACCAAGACTTAATTGATTGCTATGGGAAATCTATTTCTTAAATACTATAGGACATTTAATCTGAGTCGTGGGTAGGCTTTCCTATTACTAGATTACTAGATAAGAGTACGAGTAACACAACTAGGTAAGTAGAAGCAGGTACTGTTTATATATTCGGAGCACCGAAGTGCACCGATGTCTTTACTGAGTTTGGGTTGCTTATTTCTGAGTGTTTTTCTGGTTTGTTTTATGTTTTATAGGTTTTTTTTTAATCCGGTATATTCATCTAAGCAAACTGTGTCTTACAACTCTCATCGATAATATCTACGCCAATTTCAAAACGATGTTCTGTTTGACGAGATTATATACGCAAAAAATAAATATGTAAAAATCTCTTTAAAACAGTATCACATCAAATGTATACTTTAGTTTTATTTAAACAGCTTTTATATGTAAAATATCTTTAAAAATAAGTCGATTTCGTTACTGCAACGCTAATAAATTGTAAATTAACTGAGGTAATGATATGTCAAACACCCTTTCATTTTTTCCTTTTACGTACTCAACTTAATAGATCGCAACAAGACTTACTCTTGAAATATGCAGATGAACTGATACAAGTATTTGATTTGTCACTATTTTTATCATTCAAATAATGAAATATTTGGACTATGTATCAAATTCTATGGTACAACCTTTCCTGACATGAAGCTCCTATTTTCATTTAATTATATATGCTGTTAATCACTTGTCGTGATTTATTTCAATAGTTATCTTCGATTCACGTGTATTTACGAAATAAATTAAATCAGTTTTTAAATCTGTGTTCTGTTGTTTTGAAAATAGACACGCTTATTTGTTTCGTATTTATTAAATGGAAATTGGGAGCAATGGTCTGATTGGTCCAATTGCAGTGAAAATTGTGGCGGCGGAATTCAGAACAGATCATGCGAATGCAACAATCCCGCTCCAGCAAATGGCGGTATATTTTGTCAAGGATTTTCATTAGAGATTCACAATTGCAACAACTGGAAATGCCCAAGTAAGATGTTTCTTCTTAAACATCAGTTGCTGAAATTTATATTTTTTTAATAAATTTGAACGTAGCACTAACTGCATATTCTTGGTGTATGGTATCTTCTCAAATTTTGCGTTATATTCAAACCGCTTGACCGGTGTGGAAAAACAGTTCTCATCACTAGTGAAAATTCTGTTCTCAGCAGTTGATTGGTTTAAAATAATAACGTCATAATAAGAACTCATGACGTCATAAACAAAACACCTTCCATTTACCGCGTATTCAAGTCATAAACGTAAAATTGAGGTTGAGAGAATTTGTACTTCATTTCGTAAATTTACTACTTTTTAAAATTAGAGAAACAGAATCTTACATCGGTACTCTTGGATTATCGGATTTTTTCAAATCTCAATAGTTAAATTATGGAAATTTAAGTCCTCGCCAAGGCTCGGACTTAAAATTCCATAATTTAACTATCTCGATTGGAGAAATCCGAAAATCCACTCGTACCAATGTAAGATCCTATATTTCTTTGCTTAATATAGACAATATGCAAATACACGTATCAAGTTATATTTAGTTCTAACTCATGTATTTTTGTATACTCCAGTCAATGGAAACTGGGGAGAGTGGTCGCTTTGGAATTCATGTTCACTGTCATGTGGAAACGGCACTGCTTCAAGGAATAGAAGCTGCAATAGTCCACAGCCGTCATTTGGAGGCCTAAATTGTTCTGGTGTATTTTTGGACTCTACCTCTTGTAAGACAGACCCTTGTCCAGGTAGGTAAGCCATATAGTTTTCATGGTGATATGCATTGTATTAAGCAGTTGGATTGTTGCCCTTGCCCTTTCTGTACACATTGACACATTATATTTTCTGCGTTACATTTCTGAATTAATATTCGATGTGGTAGCTTTGTCGTCTTCATTTATACTCAATCATTATAATATTTATTTTGACTCAATTATTACAAATATCAGGCAACATGGCGATTGCGCTGCGGAAAGGCAGATGCTTAAAGTGGACTGAAGAATATTTGATTTATATGAAAAGTTGTTCATTAGTATTGTAGTTATCTTTAATTAACATATTTTAAACAATATACTTTATCAATCTGCAAACTCTTATTATGGGGGGGGGGGGTGGGGGGCGGTTTAAGTCTCACTGTTGGCAGGTTGCGCTTGAATCCAATCTGAATTGACAGTGACTGCAAGTTTTTCAACCGAAGTTCCGGGTTTTCTCTGGGCGTGTACACCGGCGTCCTCCTGAACTTTCTTAAATGACGTTAAAGAAAATTTAAACAAACACAAATATTGTATTGTGTGGTTTTGATCATTGACACGATGATGTTTTGCAGTAAACGGAAACTGGGAAGTATGGTCCGTATGGTCTAACTGCTCTGAAAGTTGTGGCAGTGGGATTCAAAATAGATCACGGGATTGTAACAATCCATTTCCTACCGACGGTGGAACATTCTGCCTGGGATTACCATTGGAACTTCAAGTGTGTAATAACCGGAACTGCCCTATTAAGATATGGCTACATATCGACTGTACATGTATTTTTATGTAGTTTGAAAATAAAAAAATGTCGATAGCAAAGCTTATGTTAAACCACCTGATACCAACAAACTATAAATTCGCTTTTTGTTAGCAAAATTGCGCAAATATTCCAAAAGCAAAAACAAACGTGCATAAATTTATCTGCTCTATTGATTCGTTATATATCCGTGACAGCTTCGCAATTTGTATAAAGTGTAAATTACTAGCTACATGCAAAGGTTCATTTTTGGAAACAAATGAAAGAGAAATTAGACAAAGCACGACGAGAGAAGGAGATTTTTCTTTATCAAACTGAGATAAATGCTATGGTTGTTTCATCACGTTATATATACAGTTAATTAAGCACTAACATAATTCAAAGTTTACGTACGTGCAGATATCAGAGATTTAAACGGCTTTTCGTTTGTGGTACTTGTACTGTCTTGGTGGACGACCTTGTTGATTACCTGGTCCTACAAAACTTTTTCTCAACCTGGGACACGTTCACAGAAAGCTTTTGCATTTATGATTAGTTTTTGTGTCATGTCTGCTTTTAACCTACAAACGTTTCTTACAAAATGATTAATCTCTGGTTTGTTCTATTGTTTTGGATAGTTTGTAAAGAACTCTTCTGGTTGTTGTGCCCAGCCGTCTGACATATGAAGTGAACAATGCTTCATTCAGTTGATTTTATTTCATTCCATTTGTGGAAAAAAATGGGTTTTTTTCAAATAATAGCACAAGATGATATGCAATATTTTCCAACTTAACAGTATATATCGATTTAAATTCATATGACAAGTAAATCGGTCATTTTTAAACATCTTCTTTTATGTGCTCTAGCACAAGTGACCCCAAACGGTATTGCTTTTTAATATTAACATGTTAATATATTTGTTCGGATTGTTCAAAACGATATTTGGATGTATTGCTAATTTCGTGTATTCTCCTTAACAAAGGTGGCGCAGGAACGTTTCGACGTTATGATACAAATGATCTCCTACTTCACATCTGTATCTTATATCTAATTATGGCCGCCATGCTACTGCTTTTGAAAGTGACGTTAAAACTATACATTTTTTAACTGTTGCATTATAACTAAATATATGAAATTACAGACGACGAGACAACATTTGAGGTATCTGGACGGCACTCGGATACAGCCTTAGCAGGTGTGGCAGTCGGTTGTGTGGCTGCAACCACGTTTTTCATTTTCATAATACAGTTTATAGTCAGGTGTATCTATAAAGGCAAAAAAGGTAACTATAAGTAAATTAATCTGTGTCATTTATTAAAATGTCAAAGATAAAGTCTTCTTGCTTAGCATTGAATTACATTGAGAATGTAATTAGACATTCTTAATTATCTAAGTTAATTAATAGAAGCATATACTGCAAGGTCCATTTTCCCAAGAGATGAGATATTATACATGGATTTAAAAACACAATGAAGGATAACTTAGATACTATAATAATCTCACTTAGAACCAACTTAAGGGCCTCCCATATAAGTCACCTGGGGACGAGCAGTGTAGCTTTTTATGTCGAGCCATGGGGACCCTTTTTATTCTTATCCGAAAATGCAGAGCAACTGCAAACAAAAATGCATCTCTTTAGTAGTCATGCACAAATTTCTATAACATATCTTGTTCCTTATCACTGACAATTGATCTTAATAAGTCTTAATATAATATCTTATTATAAGTCCTACATGATCCTAGAATAACAGTTTTGTTTTAATTCCTTAAGGGTTTTGAAATGAAATCTACATTAGTTTTTGATGGATATAATATGTTAATTGCCATATGTTTCGACTATACATGTCACCTTTTGAGACTTTCTTTATTCTTGATTGGTTCAATTTTGATACTATTTATATTGTATAATGTAAAATATTTTTCTATGTTTGTAGACACTATAAAGCAACAAAACAAGCTGTAAGTCTATGCTAAACTAGCATAAACGAATTTTAGGTAATACAAAATTATATGCATGCAAATAACAGTAAATGCAGGTGAGGTAATATGTGTTAAAAATGAAACATGCAATAAACATGCAATTAACGGTAATACAGGTGAGGTAATACACATGTGTGTAAAAAATGCAAAAGGTTATGCAGACGTCAAGAAGGTAATATTCTAATTTTATGTTTGTATTGCGACAACACGTAAACAATTGACGTTGATTTCAATACACTTAATAACTTTCATTTTTAATTTATAAACCTAACTTATTAAGCACAAAAGAAAATATAATTTTAGTTCAAATTGGTCCAGAAATACCAAAGCTGAAAATAAAGTTAATAAATAAAATGCACGCATTATTGCTTTGCACTCCCAATCCAAACGCTAGGGTATAGTCTTAACAAAATTCTTACAGCGCACTAGCAACATACTACATAATTCACTTGGCTTACTTGCGACAACAATTATCTAAACACCTGAAAATAAAGCCCAATTAAGTCAATTTATGTTTACTGTGAATCTTGCATGCTAAACTTTAATTAAATAAAAATGCATTTAATAAATTTTATTGTAGGGAAGACAGCTTTGATGACCTGAGAAGAAAACGGATATTGGAAATTCATGAAAATGAATCTGTCGACAGATTAAATAATGTTACAAGTGGAGCGTATGACACCTGCGCCGAAAATCCGTACGAAAATTTTCATCTAGAAAGCAGAGATACTAGAGTATCAAATATCTATCAAAACAGTTAGACCCTCAATGAAAACATTTATGTTTGTACTAAATGTGATCACTGTCAATGTGTATCCTTCCATAATTTAATCAAATAAAACAGTAAAGTACATTCTGCAATATAACATATTTTTTAATTCTTGTATTTTTATTAAGTCATCTATCGTGTATATTCACCATTTTTGTTTGTAGAATAATTGATAAAAAATAACCAATACGATTTCAAGATTAAGATACCCAAAATTGTAACATGTTGACTCACTGATTTTTTATGGATTATTGTAGTGCTGAAGGATCCCTGACTTATTGTTGAAGAATACATACGTCCAAAATTATGAATCTGTAATTTTTTCGGTAACTGTCAGCGACTAATCCAATTCAGAAACAGCTATTTATTATATGCATATATCGATCCGTTTATTGACGGATATGTTTAGCTTAAACATTAAAATACGAACAGAATTTTGTGTCATAAGCATACTATGATTTTGTACTAAAACGAACGCTAATATTCAATAAAATATTAAACACAAAATGTTTTGATCTAATAAGATATTTTGCCCATACAAAATTATAAAGCATATTATATTTATTGAGAGAGATAATCAACACATTTTGATCAAAAGAAGACCAGTAGTATATATGACAAATATCGACCGTAAACTTCCTACAAAAAAGTCGAAAAGTAACCTGGAAGGTGCTAGTTTATTTTTTCTTACTTTGTTTTATCTTTTTTTGTAATGTCTTTTCACCTGTCAGTGGAAACACATATAGTTTTTTTCTGATTATTATTATTATTATTATTAATATCGCCTTTCTCTTCGCAAATCCTCATAAACTTTAAAGTATATCGACACAAAACCTTTCTAAGCATGTGTAAAATATTCTTGTCCATTTTTGTTTTGGTATTTTGATGGGACCTGACAACATCTTATGGAAGTTATCTCATGTAAACGCTCATGACCTTTGACATTGTAAATGGACATAAGTCCATAGTTCAAGGTAAGATTCTAGATTTTGACGTTTGCGTGTGAGCGCTGCTCCTCCAAACCCGTAAATTATAGATTAGTACTTATTTAGCTTAAATGTTTGGCTTATGAAAACACAACTTTGTCCAATTTTAAGCTAGGTATTTTGACTTTATTGCATAGGAGTTATCTCCAATTAGGACACTTGATTATTAGTTTTACATAAATTACGTATTAATTATTGAAACTAGGGCATGGGGGTCTTCACAAAAGACCATCATTACCTTTGACCTTGAAAATAAACACAAGGTCAATGGTCAAGGTCATGACATAGATTTTGACACTTGCATGTTATAGCAGCCCTTTTGAAACCGTAAAAAATAGACATACACCTATTATCATCGACGACGTCGACGTCGTTAACAATGTATGACAGGTATTTACATTTCATAGCGGTGTACTCCGGTTATCATTTCTTGCAGTACTCAGAGGTTTTACAACTATTGCCTTTGTCTAGTTGCAGAACCCCATAATATGTTTATTACAAGACCATTAGTTAACCGAAAATGCTAAAACAACACAGAAAATAATTTGAAGTTGAACGTGTTATCTCAAATTTATTTGTTTTGTTTGAATGATGTTTAACGCCACTTTCAGCTATTTTGTAGCTATATCATGGCGTCCATTTTTAATTGGTAGAGGAAGTCGTAGTACCCTAAGAACACCTCGTACCTTTGGCAGGAAAACTGGTAATCATTGTCAAAATTAAGATTGAAGTTGATTACACCCTGTCCGCATGGAGACTTGAATCCTCAACTCAGTGTTGACAGACCACGCTGTTAATCGTAGACGAACTACCTTAACCACCCGGTCACCGAGGCCCCATCTCCCATTTAAATAACACCTATACAGTATACATTTTTTCACTTATAAAACCGAGCAAAGAATGAAATTTACCTCAGATAAGACAAAAAGTAATTTGCTATATTTCGTTTTATGTTTGTAAATGGATCTTTTAAGCACCCAAATAATTATAATTTTAAGTCTCTCTGAAATTATATGTATTATTTTTTAATTCGGTATTGTTAGTTTACAACTCATTGTACAATAACCAGCTATTAGTTTGTATTTGGAAAATAGCAAAGATAACCGACCGAACAACAAGAAACAAAATTCAAGGGACAGTTACAAATCCGGATATGGACAAACACAACACAAAAACCAAAAACATAAAAACCTTTGTTTAGATAAAAGGGTTATAAGGTATGACTTAGGCAACATTATAAGATGAGCTTACTAAAAATTAATACACAGGCCAAAAATAAGTAAATAGTAAAGTAAAGGACAAAGGTGAACTTGTCTCAAGAACTAACACGTCATATTAAACGGTATCATTGTGCAACTTTGGTCATTTTGTATTTGATCATTCTGATCAATTCGTTACGGTCATAATTCGTCATAATTCGTCAAAAGATTGATTGATTGATTAATGGTGTTTAACGCCCGGGCAGCAATATTTCAGCTATATTCAGGCGATTCGTCAAAAGATCTGACTTAATTGAAATGAAGGACCCGCTCAAACATTTGATTAATATGTTTAAGTAGCTTATTATATTTATTGAATGTTGTTTTCTTCCAGTAACTATTTGGAAATCTTGAATTTTCTATTATTTAAAATAATGTGCAATTTAGTAACTGAGTGATAACTAAAATACTGTTACATTCCAGCTACTGTTTACGGGCAATATTAAGGAATAGTAATAGATAAAATTTTAGAAATCTGCTGGTTTAGAGATTACGTTGTAAAATGGGTTTAAAAGCTCGCAAAATATAATTCTATAAATTATATTGGTTTATAAAACATTCTTTGCTATTTATTACTAGACTGTCAACAGTGAGGCTGTGTGTGTTCTAGTCAAAGATTAATTGAAAGATTTCCTGCCGACTGTTTCTAGCTATCCGCCAATTTATCAATGTCATAGAAACTGAACGCTTTGAGTTTGGTGGAAAAGTGTTGACAATTTCATTATTCTACATTCATTCAAACAAACACACAAACGCTATAATGCTCTCTGGAAAATGTATACATGCAAATATAGTTGACTCGAATTAACAGTTTGAGTTTTTTAAAAATCAAAATGACAATTAACATATTTATTGTGATTTTGTTTTGGTTAAAATAAATAACCATAATTTACTTACAGTACTAAATATGATTTTGTAATACCAACTATTTAAATAAGGTTATTATGCAGCATTAGACAACAAAGTTGTACAGTACTTTTAATTTGAAAATACATATATATAGTAACAAATAACATCGTAAAATGAATACATACTAATGCGTTGAAATTAATATGGCATATTTTGTATATTGAAAGTAGGTAATAATACAAAAGCGTAATTCAACGATACAGCCAAAGTATATGCTAAATCTGCAATTGATATTCGTAATATAATCACATTCGTTTAAAGCTTTTAGCATAGAAATAAGTTGTCCCATGAGTGATCAGTCGATAATAATCAATTATATTTCGATACAAACTTATTACCAGATTTAATTCTGTTGATCATTAAGCAACACATATTGTTAAGTGTTAAGTGTCAACTAAGAATAACCAGTGAGATAAAAACAAATCTGATAATCTTAGATATGTGCTTGTTATAAAGTAAATAAACACTAAGTTATATCAATTATTAAATTCTATTAGAAACTGGTTAGTATGATACTGCTGAAAAAACACTGTATGACATTCTATGCTTTACAATAATCCATCGCTTCATGAATAGGTGGGAATCGTCTGTTTATATTTAAACATAATATCTTCCTTTTTATACAAAGTTGATTGACAAAAAATCAATTTTTTGAAAGATTCTTTTTTAAGTACATTTCAGTTATTTAAGGGCATTTATTTATTGAAAAATAGTCTAGTTCTTAACCCGGAAGATTGTATATTTAACTGTGACGTAACCTGTGTACCAGAATATTAAACTTCGTTTAGAAGATTGTTCTTAGTACATCTTAATATTTTTATGAAAATATTCATCGGATTTACCTATTTGTAATCAGCTATGTTAATACACTTGGGAATAATAGTGTTCTATTTGTGTTTAATTCCGAAGACTCAAATGCAGCTAATTGGTAAGCATTATAAAACGGATAATGTAGCAACAAGCGATAATGTTTCCTTTATGCTACTATGAAAACCTGTCTTAAGAATTTGATTTCTTGTACAATTCATTCACGTCTGTGGGACATGTTGAATTAAGTAAAATCTTAAATTACTTACTACATACTATGAATAGTTATATACTTTATCTTAGTTATTTTCACGGTCACTATTTAAGAAGTTTATCTTTTTTTAAATATTCTATACCAAGATTAAAATATAAATGCAATGTGAGAGGACTTCTTGTACTACAATGGTATATTTGTCCTAAAAACAAATATAAACAGTTTTTAGCATTGAACATTATTAAGATAACGTTCTGTGATTTTCTATAGTATTTGCAGCTATTTTGACATGTTACGTATGGGATTATTAAAACAAACGTTGATAGGTCAATCGTTTATATTCTTAAGTCGAAAGAACTGTTGTCCACGTAAGTAGGAACGAAACCAATAAGCA
Organism: Limnoperna fortunei; assembly: GCA_944474755.1. NCBI lineage: Eukaryota > Metazoa > Mollusca > Bivalvia > Mytilida > Modiolidae > Limnoperna > Limnoperna fortunei. The sequence continues at coordinate 45,766,159 of OX104124.1, forward strand.
AAGCTTGACAGTTTAAAGCGGTATAAGTAGAGATAAATTTACGCAAAAAGAGCTTAAAGAGTCAAATGTTGTAGACTTGTCTAAGACTTTCAGAACAAAATGTCTCCAACTATACTATAGGCGGCATATGAACATTGAGTTTGTTCTCGTAGTCTAAGAAAAAAGCGCTACTGGACACGTAGCTCTGGTGATAGATATTAGATAGGGAAGGTCATCTAAGGCATAGATTAGTTCCATGTCCCTGTCCGTGATAAAGAAGTAATGAGTTTCTTTATCATACATGTAGATGGTGCAAAACCATTGCGATTTTGTATCGTAAGAGACATATGTTATAGGAACGCGTACTGTTGTGGATTATGGATTATTATATTGTTTTTTATAAAATATAGCCATATTGTAGTTGTTGTATCATTATGCGTATAGTAAAAAATTTCATTGAGTAATTCGATGGATTAATGGTTTATTATGTGGTTCGGGTAACTCACTGACGGTTCATGTCTCGTGGTGTATGCTTAATATATAGTTTGTAGCCTAAGTTCGTATGTAAAACAGTTGACCTTAACTCTTTCCCTTTCATGATTTTTTAAACAGTTTTTTTCTAATATATGCATGTTACTTAAACAATAAAAATCCCCATTTTATTTCGTTAGATGTATATACATGTTATATACCATATAAAAGATAAAGTGATGAGCTTTAATAAAAGGTTTGAAATTTTTGGTTACCATTGCAACTGGACACGTGGTCAATGGTCAAAGACGTTCCAAAAATACAAATTTGAACATTTTTTTTTCAAATGCAGCTATGTTGAAGACCAGAACATATCTACTAGGTACAAATAGATGTTTTTCTTTACTGCAGTAATATCCTGAATTGTCAATGTTTATAAAAACACATTTCCCCCAATCTTATTGATATGTATTTTTGGGAGGTTACCAGGTAACATGTTACCCTTTTTTTTGCTAATACATAATTCTGACATAATGGATACATTTTGCTACTTGTCTTGTAATATTGTTGTATTATTAATTATGACTTGGTGTGAGCATAAAAACAGAGGTTAAACACAGTAAATTTAAACCTATATATTAAGTTTCAAAAATATTTCAGATTTGGTTGCTATGGTTACCATTTGCGTAAACACCGGAAACCGATATTGATTCATGTTTTGAAATACTGTGCGTGTTTCTATATACTATGTGTATGTACTTAGTGCTACTTTTGGAATTCAATTCAGAAGACATGTAATCAAATGTTTTGGATATGTTTATGCAGTTGGGAGTATATATATTTTAGTTGTTGTTTGTCCATCTGCCCATTTTATCATGTGCGTGTCCACATGTAAGAAGACCACGATCTTGTATTCCATAATCCAGCATTGGTTATCTAATGTACACATCGCTTGTGTTTGAAAACTTACATAATTTTCAGATTTGACCATATTTAAGGGTTCTCTAATTAGGTCATAGACTATGCCATTGTAGTACAAACTGGGGGGGGGGGGGAGGTTAATCCCACAATGTTACATATATAATACATGTGATATTCTTGCAGAACATTTTTGGAAAGGTTCTGCATACACTGCCATTGTACAAGATATATAATTTTTCAGGATTGTATAGACTTGGCACTATTAGAAATATGTAGCTCTTACTGGATACTTACAATTTATAGTTACAAAAATAAGCCCCCAAAAGTCCTAAAACGGAACTTGATGAAAGAATAAATAAAAAAAATTATGTAATTAAAAAAATAACTGTATTTCTATATAACAAAACTTTGAATGTTATAACAAATGAGCATTTCATGCTGTTTTTCATTCTTCTGAATGTTTTTGTATATTTATATATAAAGAAACCAAATTGTCTGGTAATGTCATCTTCATTTTGTGATCTATTGGTATTAATCCTCAACTTGTGACCACCTGCAATTAAAAACGAACATTTAACAAAGCAATAAAAACACTCCAGATAGAACAAAATTCTAAAAATGTTAATTTTTTAAAATAAATTTAATGTATTGTATGTGAATCAGGAAAATTTGATTAAAAAAATTAATTTGTTGATTAAGCCGTACTGAATGGTTGGTTTGTTGGTAGATTGGGGTTTACTTCCACTCTTAGCAAATTTCTCGTCTATATTATGGCGTCCAGTTTTAACTGGGGAAGGAAGTCAGAGTAAATGGAGAAAACACCTGACCAAAGTTAGGAAAACTGGCAAGGTCAATTAAGATTTGAATCTAGGACACCTGCCTGCATTGATACTCCAACCCGCAACATAAGTATTGACAGGCACTTGATCAAATGCAGATGACTAACTACATCAACCAATCAGCTACTGAAACCAAGCCTTACTAAACTTTGATTTTAGTTTTAAAATATTGACAACTAAGCAATACATTTGTGTCATGCTGATGTGTCAAAATGTTATGACTACATGTAACTATGAAATTCAAAGTGGAAATTATATACTGGCATTTTATTATTCTCAGTATATATAACAAAAATACAATAAAATAAATCATTATTGTCAGATTTGGCTAATATATGTGTAACTCAGTATTATACCATTATAAATTCTTCCAAAAATTTCACTTGAAGAAATGAAAGGACTGGCATCAAATTTCTGGCACTGCAGTTCTGATTAAGTATGCTTGTTGAACATTTTTTTCCACTAATGGTAGCTCCTGGTCTGGTATTGCAAATGTGTGAGACAAGTTCTAACTGTACAAAGCAGCTTGAAGAACCAATTCGCAGCATTAACTGCTGCATGTCTATTCTAAACAAAAGAAATTAATCATGATAATTCAGCTGTATATTACAAGGTAAACAAATCGTTTGAACAATTCTGGATTAAATCTATATTTTTACTACCATGTTATGAATATGACATGAATATTTAAAACATGACAGAATAAAAGATTAATGAAACATTTTTGGGTAAAATACAACTGCATTACATTTTGATATTTGCTTGTATAAGAGTGATTAATTTGTATGATATTAGGCTGGTCTATTTGTTGAAATATCAAATTTTAATTTGCTTAATGATCCAGCTATTTCACATTTCATGCCATGGCAAAATGATAATTTTAGCACGATCTTATTTTTTGTACCTATTTAAACATTTCGAAATGACATATAAAACAATTAAAGCACTTTTTAACTACTTTACCAAAATGAAGTTCTACCCAGCACTCTTCCATTAACATTTTAAACTATTTCTATCAAAATTGCACAAGAAATTGCATATTTATATTTATATTTCATCAGTTTAAGAATTCACTGTTGTAAATACCTTTCTCTTTAAAACGACAAAGTAATGTACATTTAATTGTGTGCAACTGCTATCCTGAGAATTGATAAATAAATAATTTGATTTTCTACAAAACTTATTGGTTGTTATGCATGCTAATAATGTTAAATTTGTTGGATCCAATTTTGTTTTATCCTCTTGTTTTGGATCCGTAAATGTATAATACATTGCATGTCGTAAAATGTCATACTAACTGAAAAAGGTAACGCAACACCGTTGCGAGTATCCACTCTGTACCTTATACAGAAGAAGTAAACAATTCCATTGCAAGTCGAAACGTACGAACATTTCTGTCTTACGCATGGGATTACATAACCGATAAACTCACCAAACATGATCTTAATGGCTTATTTGCATCCCTAGTCTCTATGATTGTTATTAGGTAAATAGTTTATACAAATTGTTAATTTAATAAACAGGTGCGCGAACAAGTTCACATTATTTTTGTAAATCGTACTCTGTGCGCACGCGTACGCAAAAGTCGTTCTTTCCAACGTTCCGACCATTCAGTTTAAATGATCATAACTTTTGATATAGGTTATCAATTTTTTTCATCTTTGCAGTTTTGTAAAGTATAAAGTCCGCAGAGTTATCTTGCCAATTTAGTTTTCCCTATTTTGACCTGCATCTGGTATATCATTTCACATTCCTACAATTACACTGAAGATTTGCTTGATGTCGATGTCCGAAAGTCTTCTTGCCGCAATTCACAAAAGATTAGTACAACTGTAGTGAACTCTGGATATTGTTTTTGATATCAATGGATTGACAAAGCTATAGCCAAAATATTTACTAAATTACATGGCAATTAAATGTCGACTACGGGAGTAATTAAAGTTTATTTTGCAACGTTTGGTTTTGCGCATTTTACCGTAACGCTGGCGAAAAATTCAGGTATCATTCATTGTGTTCTAATTAAAACTATGGACAAACCACACAACAAATAAATAATCTTTTTACATAAATAGAAAGCTGAGATTCAGAGCTTTTATTTGATACCTTGTTTATACCCGTGGCATTAAAGACGTCTATTTTATTTGGGTTACAGCTGACGTTGTAGCCAGAAAAACGCTTCACTGGTACCTGGTACAGGTGTGAAAGGGAAGGGGTTAAGACATTACTATCAATTGAAAGACACTTCGGATCCTGAGTATAATGGACAACTAGCACGTGAAGACCGCTCCGTAAAATAAAATAAGGTTAGACACGTTACAGGTCAACTTCCAGAAAAGATGTGTTTGCTTGTTTGTTTGAATGATGTTAAACGCCACTTTCAGCTTTCCATGTTATCCATTTCGAAATATTAAAAGCTTAACAAAGTTTTCTACTACTAACGTTTAGATGCTCTCCGTGAGTGTTAATAGCTGTATCAAGTGATATTTTTGAACCATCATTAGAGTTCTGGAAAAACTCAATTATATTGAAATTTCAATTGTATATGTCGATGCTGATTTTTTTATATACTATGTGTCCACATACTTTAATTATAAGAGTTATTTCAATTGGACCTGCGCCAATATGAATAACGCTATTAACATTTTCGTTGACAATATTTATATTTTCGAGGTATACTTTTTCAGGAGGTTATTGCAATCTAATTAAGAACAAATTACGCTCTATTATATCTCATCTGTTCATATGCTGCTATAATACCGAATATGCAAAAACATAGAGAAAACGACAGGAAAACATTATTAAACTATTAAGTAAAAGCTATCATTATTTAGATGTCATCCTTACTATCGATTAATATATTGCCAAAACCTGCTAACTTATATCCAAATGAACTTACGCTTGGTAAACCGGTACTCAATGTTGCACTTGTGCCTCTACAGTTTATGCAATTTTATCAGTACGAAAAACATATATATTTATAAGAGGTCTAAAGAAACCTAACAACCAGTACACTTATTAAGTATCTGATCGAAAACAATAACGATAAAGCATAAACCAAAAATTAATATACAAGTCTAGTAGATTATTTAACGATACAAATGACAGTGTTTTTGTCCAATTTATAGACACAGACTGACCAACGAATGATCTTAGTCATTGAGTGTCAATATAAATAAATAACGTAAACAAGTAATTAAATATTGATCTTGATTTTCTCACTTTAACTGAACCCAAAACTTCTATACATTGCCTCTACCATCCGCTACCCGGGGATGACCTTTTACTTGGCTGTGAAATTTTCTCAAAACAACCAAGGATACAAATTCACTTCACCAGAACATTAGCAACAGTTACTGCTAGAGAAACACAAGAACGACATCATGATAAAAATCAAATAACACTGTCGATTGTTCTTAATGTAAGCGTTAGTAAGGAAATAATTAAGTCAGTTTTGAACATATCCTTCTATTTGGCAAACACCAAAGACGACCATCAAGGTGAAGAGTACAATTAGTAGCTATTGGAATAGTCTGGTAAAAGGGCGTCCTCCAAACTGGACGAATATTTTGTCAAATAAAACACTGGGTATACCACCCTTGGAACACCTGATACTGTCTGCTGAAGATTCGGCTGAAGATTGGCAGAGACCAAATATCGCACTTGTTGGCACTCCGTGGTCGGTGGGAGAAAAGAGCGGTGAACCGCATTCCTCTCATCATGGCTTAAAAACCGTCCTTTAATGCAAAAAGGTCCAATAAAATGACTTTCTGCTTGAAAAAGTTGTTGAAGAACATTGGTCAAAATTTATTGTATTGTTTAGCAGACTCAAGTAAATCTTTGGTAAAAGTATCTCCTTTCATCATAGAAAAAGCTTTTTAAAGGGTCGTGCAGGTGACTACACTGAAAACTTCACTGCAATGAAATCTGGTTCCTTATTTATTGAATGTACAGAATTTTAAACTCGAGTCAAGGTATTATTCGCTATCGGGACGAAGACCTCTCGGAACTATCAGACGAAGAAATCAGTTTAGAAATAGAGCAACACAGCCAATATCCCTCAGTCCATCAAGATTGGTCTCTACAGTCAGCGCGTACATCTCCAAACCTGTGCGCTGCTTTAAGTGTCAAAAGTTCGGCCATCGAACAGGACAGTGCAGAGGCCTTTCTTCCTGTTGTAGTTTGTCTCCAAGAATCCCACCTTAAACAAAATTACATTATCTTAAAAAATACTCTATATACTGCAGATATATGGACGAGAATGATAGTGCTGCTGGCATCTCTACTATTCCCGTAAAAGATCAAGTTTTACCTAGAACTGTAGAGTTCAACACTGATCTTCATGCTATTAGGGTATCTCTAAGCAAAATAATTACTTTTTTCTGTGTGTGTCGCTCTGAATTCTTCAAAAGATGTTAGTTGAAATCAATTGAAAGGTCCTACTGATCAGCTATCGGTCCCTTGTATATTACTCGAGGACTTCAATGGACACATCCCTGTTTAGGGCAGGCACACAATAAATAACAAAGGTAAGATTATTTAAAGCTAAATGAATCAGAAAGATTTTTGCATTTTAATGATGTTACCAATACATATTTAGATCCTGGTAATGGATCGGATTCAGCAATTGATCTAACAATAGCAGATTCTTTCTCTTTTGCCCAATTTCACATAGAAAGTCCATATCGATATGTGTGGCAGTGATCAATTTTACATTAAACTGGTATCTTCACATTCTTCCAACACAGAAAAAGTCACTCGATATTAATTTAACAACAACAAATGGCCGCTATGTGAACAACTGGGTAAAGAGCGACTTCGCCCAGACACCGTTGTCGACATAAGAGCTCGACAAACCAAAAAATTGTAGTAAACCATGGTTCGACGACAGCTGTGAAGAGGCTATTAAAGACTGTAAAAAGACCACCAACGCTTCAATAATCACCCAACTCAAAATAACCTTAACAAATTCCGAATGTTTCGAACGAAAACTCGCAGGGTAACAAAACAAAGCAGAAACACCTTTTGGCGTGACTTTGTTACAAAATTAAGTAACCATATTACTTTGAATACAAAATAAATAAAAAATTCTTTGAACAAATATCATGATGCTCTATGTGGTCCAGGTGATATCAAATGCTCAAAAATTTGCCACAATCTTCTCTCCAATGTCTCCTTAATCTTCTCAACAGCATTTTGGAAACAGGTGAGTTAGTATCTTTTTGGAAAATGGCAACTCTTGTACCTATTCCAAAGCCAGGAAAAGATCACTCGGAAGCATCTTACTATCGGTCTACAGCGCTCACACGATGTCTCTGTAAAATCATGGAAACGATGATCAACGATCGCCTTGTCTTGTTTTTAGAATCCAACAATCTACTTTTTAATATTCAGATTAGAATTCAGACAAAGGCGAATTACCATGATTACCGTCTTGTACGTTTCGAAACGTATATTTTAATATATTTCAAGCTTGCCGACACCATGTCGTTTTAACATAGTGTTGTCATGATTATCAGGATTACTCATAGTTATATTGCAAACCATAAACCACGATCCGAGACTGTGCCATGCAACAGTGCATATCCTACCAAGCAAATCTTGTTGGACTGTGTTGACATGACCCACATTCAGGAACGTTTCTATATTAAATTATACTTTTTTTAATTTGTTTAAGCTTTAGCATGCGAAAAAATTTTCAGTTTTAAAAAAAAATTAATTTATATAGCAAAATTTAATTTTCTGTGAAATGTGATTATATATTTTTGTTTGTTTTAGTTTTTCCTTTTATCTGTATATATGCTCATATAATTGCATGAGATCACGTTTTAATATTAAAAGGGTGTTATTCCATTGCCCAATTGTTTTAATTTTAAAGTCATGAATATAGCTGAAATATTTCCTGATGGACGTAAAACAACAATAAATTAACATCACGCCTTCCTACCGGTTTTAGATCATTTATGTTTTTGTCAACTAAACTATTAAAAATCACAAAATAGATTGTTCATATAAAATAGCTGTTGCATTCTGTCACAAATTTATAAGCCGTCAAAGCCGATGTCAGACAAACCCCAATTCATAAATGTTTACAAGGTGGTAGGTTGCGTCTGCAACAGGTGTAGTATCAGATTTGATTTGTATGTTCAAAAAGTTCACGTGATGGTACAATTTAGGATTTTAAAAGTGGAAAGTAACAGATTTACCGCGAAAAATATTAAAGCAAATAATTATAATATTTGTTTTATATTAAATTTGAAAGCACACTGCGCCAATGGTTAACATTTAATACATCGTGGTTTCAATACAATATTTCATACTTACAACATAAGAAATATTACTATTTATACAGGTATGTGTGGAGGTTCCTTTAACAACTCATTCGGATATTTCACATCACCGAATCATTCCAGTGTTTACCCAAAACGCGCAGCAAACTGTTATTACAACATAAACGTACCAGCTGGGTTCATCAGGATAAGTATTAGCAATTTTTCAACAGAAAGCTGTTGTGATTTTCTAAAGGTAAAATATAACAAAGGTAAATATAACATTTATATGAAAAGTTTGTTTGAATCGTGTTTATATCGCTTTCAGCAATTTTCTGTAGCAATCAGTTGTCATTATAGAAGGCCTGAGCACCTGGATAACACCGAAGTTAGGATCAACTTTCAATTACAGTGGAGATACACATGTGGGGAATACCTTGTTGTATATAGATAAATCCATTTATATTTAGCCTATAACACCTCTATCATTTATCCCATGTGCAATACTTATTACAGGTAGTTAATACATTTTGTTATGCAGACAGGTCTAGTTTTTATACGATTAAATAACTTCCATGTTCCCTTTTTAAGACCTTGATTATATATCAGATTTATAATGGAGGGAACTTAACTGCCCTAATATTGATGTCATTAAGTGGAATTATCAAACACAACAATAGAGTCAATTTCTAATAATCTTAATCTGTACTTTTACTCTGACGGTAGTGTTGTGTCATTTGGTTTCCCTGCAGTCTACACCACAGTGGATAAAGGTTTCAATACTTAAACTGTAAATTATATAATTTAAAATTCTACACTGATTTGAAACTAAGGAAGTATTTATCAACATAATTTTGTATGGGTCTTTATTTAACGCAGTCTAACTAAAAGTGGTAATAGTTTCAAACATTACATTTTCATTTCTTTTTTTTCTACTGCAATTTATTGTTATTTGTATGTAAACGGGTTTGTTTTGTTTTTATATTCTAACAACGACAAATCTTTGATGTCAGAAAAAGCAACCGATAATCAGAAAACTACAGATATCGTAAAATTTTACCTAAAATGCAGAATGTTAAATATCAGACATAACAATTAGTATGCCGAGTTCAAGTGATTTTCTTCGCAATGAATAAATAGTAATAATAAAATATAGACAATGTCATATGACCAACAGAATAATAGAATGTTATCGAAAATGGTTTCTTAGTTTTTTATGGATCACAACAATTACGTGTTTGTATATTACAAAAAAAGAATACCAGTGTAAGGCAAATTCCTTTTGAAATGATGCACAGCTATTGAAACTAAGTTTTACTACAGTGCGACTTATAACAAACTGCAGTGTGACATGCGGGGGTAGTGTACAGTACAGAACGAAAGATTGCTTTGTTTGTTTGTTTGTTTGAATGGTGTTTTAACGCCACTTTCAGCAATTTTTCTGCTATATCATGGCGTCAGGTTTATTGGGAGAGGAAGCCAAAGTACCCGGAGAGAACTCCCGACCTGCGGTAGGAAAACTGGCAATCCTTGTCAATTAAGGTTGGAATCTAGTACACCCTGCCTGCAGAGAGAATCGAACCCGCAATCTCAGTGTTGACAGACCACGTGATCAATAGTAGACTAACTCCCTTAATCACTCGGCCACCCACCAAGGCCCCACGACAGATTGCAACAACCCGACACCAATCAATGGTGGTAACTACTGTGCAGGAATCCTTTAAAACATTCAGAATTGTTTGTTTGTTTGTTTGAATGGTTTTTTAACGCCACTTTCAGCAATTTTTCAGCTATTTCATGGCGTCCAGTTTTTAATGGGGGAGGAAGCCGGGGTACCCGGAGAGAACCCCCGACCTGCGATAGGAAAACTGGCAAATCCTTGCCAATAAAGATTGGAGTCGAGTACACCCTGCCTGCAGTGAGAATCGAACCCGCAATCTCAGTGTTGACAGACCACGTGATCAATAGTAGACGAACTACCTTGACCACTCGGCCACCGAGGCCCCATTCAGAATTGCATATCTAATGTATGTGCAGGTACGTCAAAATCATTGTATTTCTGGAGCGGTATTTTACACAGCATTAGTCCTTTTTTCAACGTAGTACCTATGAAAACCACCTTGACATGTGGATGTATGCCAAAAAGCCATTGTTTGCTTCTTAAATATAATTGTACACATTATTCATGTTAATTTTAAGACAAGACCCAAATACCTTTGAAATACCGAAATAATTTCAGGAAAGTGTATCCTGGAGTTAGCCACGCCATTTCTGAATTCAGACTCAAACTCGAAATCATAGCGTTTACATACCCATATCAATAGATGATTCTTACTGGGCTACATAGCAACTGAAGATCAAAAAGATGATCCCAATGTAGTAAAATAAAACACAAAAAGAAAACAGACTGATATGACCGGACAACGAAAAAGTCATATTTAGGCACCACCTTTTGAGGTTAGTTATGATTGGTTTATTATTGTTATAAGTGATTATTTTCTCATTCAATAATATATTTTAGGTACAAAATACTCTATGCTATGCAAATTTATTTTTAGTCACACAAAACCATATTCAAGAAATGTAAGTGTCAAAATTAAGGGTGCATTCATCGTGGAATATTATTTTTAAACAATAAATAATTTAAAAAGTCCGTTCTTTTATATTTTTATTTTAATGTCTTCTCTGACACCCTGAAGTCATTGAAGTTTATGCAGCAAGCAATTGTTAAATATCAATGTGAAATTTTAATAGCAGATGTGTTTTTACATTTTAAGATATTTCTCTTTTATTTAGTATGCAAATCTGTAATTGACTCGCTAACATGTGTTAATTTAAATTTAAAAAAAGGTTCACAACAATTTATTGATTCAACGTCCATTGATATCTGTTAAATATATGCAATTTTTTTAATCATATGCATACAGAAAATTGATCGGGTGTTAAAAAATACATCGTATGTTTTAAAGCGTATGTAAAAATGACATGAAATAAAAAGAAAATATTACTTTAAAAGCCACAATTACAGCAACTACAGCAATGGGCCTGACGACTTGATAAGGGCATTTAAAAAAAATTGGTGTGTTGATGAAACAATTTCGTTAACACGCACCACTAGTCAGTATTTGGCATATCCAATGATCGAACATACTTTTTCATTAAAGTTAATGGAAACTGGGGAAGATGGTCATTGTGGGGTACCTGTTCAATATCTTGTGGTAATGGAACAACAACTAGGACAAGACTCTGTACTAATCCAGTACCTTCAAATTGGGGCTAAAATTTTACAGAAATCCGTGCTGAAACAATGTCTTCTAAAATGGATCCATGTCAGGTAATACAAATTATTGTATTACATACATATTTTAACACTAATATAAGTATTTTTTTTATTTTGTTAGAAATCTCATGCGAAAGTGTAATGCCCTTATTTACATGGAGATAAAATATGACCATCTTAGCTTTATTTGTCAGAAGCATGTTGTTTGTGAAACCTACAACACGATATCTTGCATCTGTGCATTTTATTACGATGTTTTTTGTACAAAACTGCTGCTGAAAAAAACCGGAGTTGTGAAAGTTTAAAATTCAATTTTTATGGACGATATGATGAATTATTTAATCGTCAGGGAGTCAAAGAGAAAGCCTAAGATATGGGTGCACTGTTTTCTTCTCTTACAAACTGCTACTCTTTTGTTATCTAACCTTTGACGCCACACGATAGAGATATAAACCGGTGGAAGCACAAGCTTTAACTACAGTTTAGTTTAGTTTAGTTTGTTAATCCCTCTTAGTATGGTTTTGTGCTAAATTAAATAGACGTACAGCGGGTTTATATTATTATATTATAATCTGCAAATGACCTAATACAATACATCACATTTTGTTGTGTATATCATTTCTTCATAATAAACGAAATAATGCGCATGGATTAAACAGATAAATTAATTGCAATATGTAAAGACGAGTACAAAGGATATGGTCAAATAAAAGTAAACTTATAAGAGCACAGCTAGGAACATTAAGAAAGAGCTTTCTTCGAATGTTTCATTAAAGGATAATTGAGGTTTTTACCATTTCACAAATGATGACAAGCAAGCGGATAATAGTAGTTTTCTTAACCAATCTATGTTTGTACAAGATAATAATTTAAATATACCACATTGAAAACAGTTAATGGCGGCTGGAGTGCATGGTCTCTCTGGAACATGTGTATTGTTAGCTGTGGAGGAGGTATTCAACAAAGATCTCGAGATTGTAACAATCCTTAGGCTTTTTTGTCTTTTGTTCAAAAGTGCTTACCATTGATATATAAAACCAAGTAGATTGTAAAATAAACTGTGAAACAAGTGTTGTTCAGCTGACATAGCCCCTTAGCAAAAATAATGAGCAGACATGTGTACTTAAGCTACTTGTTGCATTTGCAAAAATAACAGAGAATTGTGTTTTACTTCTTTTACTTTTTAAAGCGGTTTTTTCCATTGTATCTTATAAAGTACAAATAGGTCTAAACTTCCTATTAACTTAAGTGAGATAATTGAAATTCAATTCAAAATTTTAGTCAAGGGCAATTGGAGCATATTTGGAGGAACCAGTTGAAGTTGTTTAAACACAACACAGCAAATTTGTAATCATGACAACTGTCCAGGTAGGTTATAAGCCTTTCTTAATAACTATTATGTCAAATGTGGTTCAGTGGATGTTATTATTTGGGTTTTGTTAACTTGACGGATGAATTTCAATTGAAACCTTGCAAATGTTATCGTTTATGTTGCTTCAAAACATTTTTTTTTAAATTTCTAACTAAGCTATGTTTATATGTTTGTCAATGGAGAGTGGGGAGAATGGTCGCTTTGGAATGCGTGTTTCCTGTCATGTGGTAACGGCACTTCGTCGAGATATAGAAGCTGCAACAGGCCTGTTTCGTCATTTGGTGGTATGAATTGTTCTGGTGTATCTTTAGACTCTACACATTGCAAGGCAGATCCTTGTCCAGGTAGGTAAGACATAATGCCCATAGTGCAATGCTTTTGTAAGTGGAAAGCTGTCATTTTTTCTATTTTCCGCGTTAAAGGTTTTGAAACTAGGATTTTATATCTTACTTTGCTTTCTCTCTTTATAGTTCTCAATCAAGAAATTTATTTTTGACGACATTTTTTTGCTTACTGCTTCACCTAACCTTTTAAATATTGTTTTTGGTATTTTCAAGAATCTGACATTTTAAAAAGAATGGCCCGCATTTACTAATCCGTCAACAAATTTATACATGTGAATTTAAAAATTATATATTGTTTGTAAGGTCGAACACTATCTTCTGTACTCGCGCTTTCTTTATCGCTCAATTACTGTGTCCAAAGCTAAAAAATGATTACTTGTCATGTGACGACTGGCGGTTGCTATTAAACACTTATGATAACATCGGTAAAGAGGCTTTGGTGACATGTGGCTTTTAAGCAGGGTCTTGCGTTGTTTGGGTTTCATTTTTGACACATACAAGAAAAAATAAAAGAGACGGACAATTTAAAAAAAGTTTTACTACTTTAATCAAAGAAGAAGCATTTAGGAAACTATAGGCAATATCTTTTATGATCGTCTGCGCTTCAATGTTAAAATACGGTGTGCTGAATTAAGACACAACCTAATTACATATTTGCTGTACACACATATCGTGTTGGTGTCTATATCTGTGCAGTTTGAAAACACCAAAATGTTGATAGTTAAAACCATTGATGACAAATTATAATATAAATTCCATAAATCATTTTAGGACTTTTCCGTATTAGCTTTTCAAATGATTACAATCTTACTGATAGTATTTTTGTATCATTATTATATTTTATAAGTATGTTCTTAAGCAAGCAAATAAGATAGTTGTTATACTATCACTAAAAACAAATAGAACTATAGTCAATTTCAATATATAGAAGATATTTAAAATATTAACTGCGAATAATCTGTTCCCCTTTGCAATATGTAACAAATCCATTATGTATAAATAAGTTTTTTCTTAACAAAATCCAAACCGTATTCCTTTTTTAAATTTTGTTTATACGACACAATTGAATTTCGGTTACCTTTGGTTTAAATTAATGTCTGCCGAGCTTCAAAACGCGCAACGACTAAAATGTTTATAATAGCTAAATTAATGCTAGAGGAAAACCAAACCCTCATTTACACCAGAAATAAACTTATAGTTTGAAAAACAGAAAACATTAAAATATAAATATCAAGTGCACCATGCCTAACACCACACCAAACGATTTGTCAGCACTATATTATTTGCAAAACAAAAACAATTGGACTTTACATTAAATGCAATTGTTACAAACACTTCCGTCGTGGAGCTTAAGCTTGTTCTTTTGATAATGTTAATTACTGTCACCCACTACATCCTGCTGCAAAGCTTTCCGTATTATGACCTGATAATCCCCTAATGAGACGGTCTACACTTTCCGCCACCCGGGGACGCACTGGCCTGTCTGTGTGTTAAACATAGAAAGAAAAACTAAATTTACAGTTCAGGTTTGAATGTAGCGATGAACTCATATATCATTCAGCAATTGTCTATTAATGACGTCTGCTGGTAGAATATTAGGCCTACTGAAGAAGATCAATAACCCAGCTGTTACATGTCGGTGCTGATAAAAATATTATTGATTTACTTCTAAATGTAGTAGCAAAATGTCAGGAAAGAAGAGTGAACCCACGGCAGGAAGCTCAGGAAGTGAAAAAAATTGCTCAAACCCAGGTCCAAATAAAAAACAAAATTGGCAGAATAACTATACGGACTTTTTGCTTTACAAAACTGCAAAGATGAAAACAAAAAAATGGATCGCCTATATCAAAAGTTATGATCATTTAAACTGAATGGTCGGAACGTTGAAAAGAACGGCTTTCGCAATACGCGTGCGCAGATGGCATTTAAATAAAGTGAACTTGTTCGCGCACCTGTTATTAAATTGAACATTTTTTTTAAAAAGTATTTACCAAATAAAACAGCGGGTTACGAGGTAAAAAACCAAATAAGAACATGTCCGGAAAAAGTAACCTGTTCTAACCCGTCGGTATATCTATTTTTCAATTTGCTGGGTGACTTTCATGTCAAAATCTAGGACAATAAACTTACGACGTGGAAAAATGTTTTTTGCTTCATTGTGAGGAAATTGAAGACAATGATAGAGACGAGGGATGCAAATAGGCCATAAAGATCATATTTGGTGAGTTTATCGGTTATATTATCAAGTTGAATTCTGTATAAGGAACAGAGTTGATACTTGAACGTGCTACCTTTTTCAGTTAGTATGACCGTTTACGACATGCAATGTATGATACATTTGTGGGACCAAAACAAGTTTATAAAAACACAAATTCAACATTATTCGCATTCATTACAACTATTTAGTTTTGTAGAAAATTATGTTATTTATTTATTCATTTTTTCTCGGGATAGTAGATGCAGACTATCAGGTGAAGTCAGCCAAACATGACAGAAAACTCATTTTACAATATGCATGTACCATATTTCTCTTAAGGGGATGCAGGACACTTTTGTCAAAAAATTCCTTCCAATGAATTTTTTTCCTTTTTTGCACACAACTTAAGTAAGGTGCCAACAACACTTAGTTAAAATATTTTTATAGCATTGTGGGTTAATTAACGAGATATCAGCTCTCAAGATGTGCAGGTTTTGCAACTTTCTTAAAACCTAAAAAAACAATGTTTTTAGCCACTATTTTTAAATAAATAATAATTATAGAACTATTTTTGCACAGAATTATTTATTTATAGGTACAGTGAAAACAAATTGGCGTTTTATAATCATTTGCCCCTTAAATCGTTTCCCATGTTCAAATTAGTGGTAAAAAATAAATGAATATTTCTCCATTAACCGACTGCCTACATTAAAATTACTGAAAAACCTACCAATGAATTTTCCTGGAAAAACTTTATTTGTTCGGGTATTATATTCTTGTTAATCCAGCCGAATATGAAGGCATCATTCAGACTTACTTTTTTTGTTATCGCAACAAATGTACAGAAAATTCGGCAAATTTTAATTTAGCGCCAAAGGGGCGATAACACTTCATAGTCGGAATTTGTCGGATTTTATCGTTCCATTTCGATTATGTCTATTTCCGGATAGAAACTGAGGATAAAAGGATGGACCTTGGGAGTTGTATAGAGAAATAGAGAAATTTTAACAATTGTGCCACAAGTAGAATTTACAGTTGTCGCCTCAGTTCAAAAACACGTTGCTTTGAAGTTATTAGATCTTGCCATGTCTACAAATAATAGGGTACCGACATGTACGACTACGAATCCACGAGTAACCATGCAAACGATACAAACTTTGGAAAATCCCATCAGAACTTTCTAAAATGATTACGGTTTCTTCAGTCAAGATCTGTATGTCATGGAAGGGAATGGGAGATCTTCAACCGTGACAGAATGACGAGTACATATGACACGGTATGTTCTTAAATTAAATTATTTGTATGATATTATATATCTTATTTTCCATATGAGTTTTATTACATGCATCTAGCTCTTCAGTTTCATATTTTTGAAATTGTAAAAGTAATAAATGAAGACAACACATCAATGACTTTTGGTTGCTTGCAATATTTTTGTACCTGTGTGCTCAAGCAAGACAACTTTATTATTAGAATTTTTTTCAATGATCTTGAACTACATATATGTAGCTCTACTAGTAAATTATAAAGTATACAACAAATTTAAATGCATATACAGGTACAAGTAGCATTTAGTTATAAAATATTCTGAAAAAATACCAATTGCTATACAATAGGTCATAACCTTGATTGAGACAGAATCCAACTTGAGATACAACTTAAAATTTGTTTACACATGTAAACATGTAAAGTATAACCATAGGTCAAACCTTTTTTATTATAAAGTGGATGCTATTTATGCATGTGTCATAGTCCTGGCAGAAGTGTATATTATTTATTACTTTAGTTGTCATTTTTGCATACATGTACCTATCTGCCCAAAAAGTTTTTTAGTTTGATATAGGCCTGCAATATTTGCCGTAATGAATTGGATCATTAAACATTTTTTTACTAAATGCAAATACAGCTATACTAGCATATATAGTCGTACTATATAAAGCAAACATATTTTACATTTAAAACAATAAACACCAAACTTTAGGGTTTACGGCGAACTAGGAAGATATCCTTTAATGATAAGTGTCAAATTATAAAAAAATAAAAAAATATGATGTCATGTAAATACTTTGTAAGAGAACTACAGAACAATACTTACCCAGATAAATCCACATTTTTTTTATACATATATTATCAACTATTCTCCTCCTGTAATGTTGTTTTATTAGAAAAACTATCCAGATTTATAAAAATTATAAAAGTGAAAGTCCCTCATGATTAAACATTATTCTTTACTGCATACATGCTGTACCAGTTTATATTATCTCCTCTGTAACCGTTTACATTTATTTCAGGAATACTTCAAATTTTTTAACAGGTTATATGATATAAGCTGTTTATGAATGGTGTAAACAGACCAACAATATTATAACCTATAACCTGTTAAGAAATTTGAAATATTCCTTATAATTTACTTTAACTAAAAATCTTGACAATTGTAACGTTAAAAACAGCAATGACGTCATAGAACTATTTGAATTTTAACAGCGTAAGAATAGTGAACATGACTAACGCAAGTAATATGGTATAATATGGGTTTCTATGTTTGAATTTGCCAATCAGATTTCAGCTTACAAAGCAAATTAAATTATATGAGAATAGTCATTTATTCATTCTAGTATGTAAAATGTATGTACATTTATAAATATCATTATTAGGACTGGTTCAGGTGGTATTATCCTCTTAGTATTTGATAAACTTTCATTATTATCATTATTAACACCAAAATACAATGTTAGATAATCTAGTGAATGTTATATATATAATACAGATAAAAGTAATGTAAAATCACTTTCCTTATTAAATCTCCATTTTAAATTTAGGTATTTTTTAAATTACAAATTTAGATTTAAACATGATATGCACACAGTATACTAGTAAAATTAACAGATTTCAAAATACCTATTTCTAATTTATTCTTCATATTTTTTAAAGAAAGTAACAAATATTTCGGATGTTTTTTTGGTAAAGCCATGTTCTGACAGTATTAGTTTAACCCCATTTTCTGGTTCCCTTTTATGTGCTAGTTCTAAATGCTCAAGGCATATACCACAGTTGGCTAATCGACGTACTAAGGCTTTTGTAAGTGATTTTATTTTAACCACATTATCAAATGAGTTAACCAACTGTGTAAAATTAAATGGAAAAATATCTTTAGCACTATAATTAAGTTTCTTTGTAAATAATTCATGGAGACTTCTAACATCCTCTAATGCATCATGGGCACTGTATGAATGTCCAAGTAGCTTTTCAACCAGGTTCTGTTGTTTAAAATTGCCAACAGCTTCCTTATTGAATGTTCTCTTTGCAAGTTTTAAGGTGTCAATACACCCCGATATAACTTAAAAATTCGCCTGACAGATGGTTTTCTTTTAATTTGTTAAGTAGTATGGGTATGTCATAAGAAGCAATATTATGTCCAACAAGTAATGGCTTATTTCGTTTGTTTAAGAATTCCATGAATTGAAGAAGAGCCAGCCTGATATCTATGCTTTCTACTGGAACATCATGATGGTACATTTGGTTGTTTTCATGTGAAAAAGTAAGACCAGTTATTGTTGATGCTTTTGGGGAAATACTGCAATTAGGGACAATGTATGTGCTGAACATTTCTACACCATCATATGCAGCTAACTGAGTAATATCAGAGTTTCGGGAAAGTCCTGTAAAAAAGAGAAAATACTTTACATTTCCAATGTTAAAACATAAATTATACCATAATCAAATAAATAATTGTTTTCTTTTCTATAATACATCATACATGTACAAGGACTTTATTTATATATTCACTGAAGTACAATTTGATACACAAACTAGTGATTTTGAGAATGTTATTACTAGTAAAAGTGGCGGGGTATTACATGTATGTGATACCCTCCGTATGGATGTGAGTGTCCGTCTGTCCGTGCCTTGATGGTTTCCAGATGATAACTTGAAAAGGCGCCAACACATTTTATCTAAACTTTGCACTGCTATTAAATGCCATAAAATGAAGATCAAATTCGATTTTCAGCACAATCAAATTTGTATTTTTCGACTTGGGGCACTTCAAGGGGTTTTTTGGTCAACAATTGGCAGTTTCCAGAAGATAACTTGAGAAAGCGTCAACAGATTTTTTTTTAAACTTTGCACAGCTGTTAAGTACTATAAATTGAAGATGGGGTTGAATTTTCAGCACAATCCCATTTGTAGTTTCTGAGTTGTGCCAATTTAAAATAATTGGTATAGGTCCAGTGTCAATGTAAAAAATGTTTTCTGAGATGGACTGTTATCATGCTCAACTGTTCCTGTAGGCTGGTATGTAATTCAGTAAAATGTGTTCATGAATATTAAAAACAATGCAACCTGGCGGGTATCATTAAATGCCTCATTACGTGCCCTATTTTTAGACCAATTTTACCCACAAGGCAGGGGAGGTAAATCCTATACATTGGAAAACCATTCTGAATAAGGAAGAGAAGGGTACAAAGTTGTCATGAATTACAAGCACATTTACCTGTTGTTTCCAAGTCAAACACAACATGTAACTCATTTCCATTCAAGACCCGCTTTAATGGAATTGTCTGTATGTCTGTTTCACCAGTGGCTATTTCAGATCCATGTGTGTCTCCTTCTTTCAGACTTTCATTTCTGTTGAAATTTGATTTTTTTCTCTGTGGTAATAAATGTTTCAAATTAATTGAATACAGATTTTATTGTCACTATAAGCAATTATTAAACAATGACAAATATTTCTATGTCAACATTTACTAGTGTGTATGGTTTGGTTGTTTGATAAAATGTCAATTTCAGCAAATTTTTGGCTATATCATGGCATCCCTGCGGGTGGGGAACAAGTAACTATAGAAAACTACTATCCTTGGGTAGGAAAACAGGCAATCCTGGTCAATTAAGCCTCAAGTAGAGAACAGCGTTGAGTGTAGACAGGCCACATGATCAATAGTAAATGACCTACTTCTCGGCCAGCAAGGCACCACTAGTATGTATTAAAGGCATTGGTTATGTTGGCTAATTTTTACCTACATGTATGTATATAAAAATTGATTACATTCAAACATAAACACAGGATGCATTTATCTTATGTCAATTATACTAGTAATTAATAGCAGCATACATGTACATGTACTGGTGGCTCTTAAGAGGGACCACATGTTTATTGCTATGGGTTGAAATATATCATCTGGAAATTAACATGAATAATGTTTACTAAACTAGTACTAGTATATCTATTATAAAGATACAATTACTTGCCTTTATAAGCAAGCGTCTGCGTTTGTACATTGTTGTAGATTTTCTGATTTTATTCTTCTGTATAATATAATCCATTCGCATCCCATGCTTATGGGTTATCTGTCCTGGAGATAACAATGCACACTGGTTAACCTACAAATATAAAGACTACAAGTAAGACAGTTTCTTCTAGATGATTTAAGAATTATGTATTGACTACAACATCCCCCTTTTCCCCTGTAAATAGTAAACCAGGTTTTATAACTCCTAAAATACATTTGTAAGTATTCAGTGATTCAAGACAGTTTAATAACTACAATTTAACTACATAGAAAAATATATTGAAGTAACTTAGAACAATAAATGTTTCTGAAATGGTAACCTTCAACCTTACATGTATTAGCCAGGTACCACTAGACTTTGTTGTCATGAAATTTAGTCAAATGGGTTGTTTCTATGTTTTCTGGAAAAAAGAAGTTTTATATCTGCATAGACATGAGCAAAAAAAATATCAAAAAGATATTTTCAGACAAGGACAATGTAATAAACAACTTACTTAATATACACAAAATTAGAATCTAATTTTAGAAGTAGCAATGACGAGCAAAGTCTGTCTCCAAATAAAAAAATATTTTGGCCAGATGACCTTATTTGGTGATCAATGATGGTACATGAAATCCTAATCAGGTAACATCATTTGGTCAGCATGTCACAATACCCATCATTTTTTTAATTCTTAGTTTTCTAAAAAAAAAGCTGCAATATATACATTTTTCACATAATAGTTAATATTTATCTTTTAAAAGAGAAGGGCGGGAACTGAACAGGTATTTGCAACAGTGAATTCCAAAACTGATAAAGTATTAAAATGCAATTTCTTTGGCAATTTTGATAAAAATAGTTTATTAACTGCTATTGCTAAAATATTAAAGACAAATCATAAATATTGTCATTGGCAGGTCTTCTTGCAGGTTAAATTTTTTGAAATTGAAATATTTGTTAGAAATAAATAAACATGCAAAATTGCCCGCTGTCATATTGTAAGTAAGTGCGTTCAGTCAGTTTTTAATATTTGATTTTGTATTAATACATGAATTGCATTTTGCACTGAACTGGACAATATTTTACAATTACTGCACTTGAGTGAGATCAATATGAGGTTTTATGGAGTAGGGTAGAATAATTTTGAATGAAACGAAGACAAATTATTTAAGGTATCCATAAATATTATTACTCTTTGGAAAATTATGAAATGATAGAATCTTCAAGTACAATTAAACGGCATATTTAGAGTACATTTTAAAAATCTGTCATACGAAACGAAATGACATTGATCATTATTACACACGATGTTAATAATCTATGATTAATAAACATATGTATGGCCATATGATATTACAACAAATAAGACGTCCATTACTAGATTTCGACATTAAATCACTTTTTTAATCTTTTGATTTTCTTGATAACAAATCATAATTGTTCTGCGCGTGATTTCCACTTTATTTTTAATATGGCAATTAGTGTTATTTTTGGAACATATTGAATAATCGTGTTTAATTAATTTGCCTAAATCTCCTTTATCTTCATCGAAAGTAATAAAGTTGGCATCTGAATTTGCATCCTTTCACTTGGTTTCTTAGTAAATTATTTTCTGTGTTGAGTGATTTACTGAATTGTGAGGTATATAGAAACAATACTGAGTTCGAATACACTTATTATGTATCTACAACTGTACGAACACGTCAGTTGGACGTTAATGAAATTAACGGCATCGATTGTGCTGGTTATTCTTATCAATCCGCTACGTTAATAGGATTTTTTCCTATCCATCTAATACGCAATTGAAATGATGGCCTAATGTGACGAACAAGTGGCCGATTATAGATTTGTGATAACTGAGTGACAACTAAAATACCGTTGCATAATAATAGCAATAATAATCGATAAAATAAAATCAATGATGGCACATAATTTATCTCGAATATAGCATTGAAACAAACACGTGTTAAAATACTGAATTCCTCCTGTGAAAAAGTATTAGGAATTAAAATAGATGAAAATCTAAACTGGAAAGATCAAATTGATGTGATTTGTAATAGCATCTCATCTAGAATCTTTTTGTTATCAAAGATCAAATCTTTCTATAATATTGAAGCAAGAAAAACTGTTTACAATGGGTATATTTTACCACTTATTGATTACTGCTGTGTTGTGTGGGGAGGTTGTAATAAAGATGGTTTAAATAGAATAATAAAATTACAAAAAAGAGCAGCAAGGGTAATACTAAATGCTAACCCACTGTCCCCATCTAATACTCTTTTTAAACAGCTGGGTATAATGCCAGTCCACCTAAGAATCAAGTATCAGAAATATTTACTCGTTCAAAAGGTTTTAAAAGGGGAGGCTCCAGAATACTTAACACAAAAATTCAGCTACCATTCTAAACATAACCCATATGCATTGATCAACGTTTTAGCTGGTAATCTTTTTATTCCATAGGCTAGAGCTGAATTTTACAAACAGTCATTTGTGTTTTCAATACCAACGTTATGGAATGAATCGCCACATGATTTAAAAAGCACTGAAAATACAAAACTTTTTAAGTATGGTGTCAAAAAATATCTGACTCAAAGTAGAATGTATAGTGATGTGTGCTTTATATGTTTTCAATTGTACTGTATACATACACTTTCATTTTGAATTGTAAACTTTTAAGAAGATTGCTTTGTACTTGTTTTATGCATGAGGGCCTAAGGGAAGATTAGTTATAACACTAACTGTGTAGCCCTCTTAAATAAAGACTTTATTATTATTATTATTATTATTATTATTATTATTATTATTATTATTATTATTATTATTATTATTATTATTATTATTATTATACTTGCAATTTAAAACATTAAATGTTATAAAATCAAGTTTTCATTGAATAAATATATACTTTTGCGTTCGAATCAATCACTATTATTTAGATTGGAAGGTTTTAAAAAGCTTTATTGAAGGGTTGCTAAAAATTGCAGGAAAATTATTGAATACTATATTGCTAGATCCTTAATTTAAACAAATAGTGACACGCAAAAGTGCAAGTCCAAATGGTTTAAAACGAATAAATAGGACCAAAATATGTTAGATCATGTTTTGGCGGAATCTTATGCTGTGGAGAAACAAAGTGCTTTAGGTTTTTTTTGTTTAACAGTTAGGATTACAAGAACAGTATGACAAATGCACATTTTAACTGTATCCAGACTTAATAACTATTATATTGTAGCATTCGCATTCTGACTAGAATTATTTTAACTTATCTTGTAAACAAAAGTGTTTGAATTATGTAAACAGTGACACTTTACATTTTGACATTAAGCTGTTTCTCTAGATTGTTAAAACTTGGATTCAGTCTACAATCTTAGCGGTTTAAAGTGTTTCAGCATTTATGTAAGTTGACCCATGTGTGTGTGATCAGTCTATACGTATATTAACAAATTGCTGACTTTTTTTATTAAAAATGCATTACCGGATTCAATTTCAGACGATTGCTAAACTACACATATTTAGTGGTTTGTGTCTACTGAACCAGTGAGAGGAAAAGTGAAAAATCTGATAATCATAGTAATTGTTTTGTTAGTAAGTAGGCGCGCCCTTGATGAAGAGTTTATTTCTATTAAACAATCATGCTTAGGGCGCTACCGGAAACAATGTGGATACCATCTATGATTTATAATAATTCGTTTTTGCATGAAGAGGTAAGGAATTTCCCCTAAACAGTAACTTAACTAGATTTAGAAATTTTTAATTATTTGATTTGCATTTTGTTGGTATGCAAAAAATTATCTTTCTTTCTAGGATAGAAGAAGCGCATCATAAATAACACAATAGTGTTTAAATAAATTTCCGTTGGTTGGTATATGTATGTCCTCGACCCGGGAGATGTGTTATTCTTGTCATTCTATACATGGGCTGCATACCTTGAACTTTTTGTTAAATATTCATTGGAATTCCTATTTGTAATCCGTAATGTTAATACGTTTTGGGATACAAATTTTCTATTTGTGTTTGATTCTCAGTGGTAAGCATTATACAGTAAATAATCTAACAGCGAACGGCTATTAATGCCAATGTTAAATGTGCAATGAACTTTCATAATAGGTTGATCCAATATATTCTTCACTAGAATTGCATATTTGATAAGCTGTCCATTGGTAATGCAACTTTTTTTATCAAATGTAGGAAAATTTAACTATTATATAGTAAAAAGACTGTTGATAAATTTTATATCATTAACTTGTGCTACATTTCAACATTGCTAAACTGGATATTTTATACATTAAATCTATCGCCATTAAAATTAATAATATTTTTTTTCTTCCTGTGAAAGTTACTCACAGACATAAAACGCTAGTAAAATTGTTAGCTTATACGTAAGTTGCAATGTTATACACTGTGACATGGTGGCTTAAACGAACTACAAATCTGAACATGGTGAGAAGATTAAGTATGAGATTGAAGGGACAAAGATATTGCAAACCAGCAGAGAATCAATTAAATGTCATATCATATGTCTTATTCTGTTATTACAATGGAGAATTCGCTAATGAAGTTTCGTTGATGTTTTGTTTGTAAAAAAAATACGTCGGTCTTCGGGTGGCCTATTCATGTTTTTTTTTATTCTTAAATATCATAAATATGCTTAATAAACGTTTTACTATTACAGTTATAATCCTCACGGAATACCAGTACTATTCGTATTGTTGTACATTAAATTAGGTGATCTGATTATCGTTTAACATGTTTTAATATGTGGTTTGTTTATATCATTGTCAATTATATGATTTAATTCAGGATCATTTGACCATTATCCCGTCTTTTCTTGCTGAATCAGGATGTAATTAAGTGGGTATTTTAAAGTGGTTTAAGTAGTAGAAGTTCGTAATAGCCTACATTCTATACACAACGCATTTGATTTATAAGTTTTATTTATGTGGAAGAGTTGGGTTGTTAGACTAAATACAAAAAATTATAGCTGCGGACTGTTGTAGGTGGCGTGTTTTGGAAAGTAACAAAATCTTTGCACAATAAAAACCATTTTTTGTAGAATTTGGAAAAGAGTAGTCCCACTGAGACTGCTAGAAAGGGCAAAAATTGAAGTCACACCAATAATTTTGGATTATTTACTAGACTCACATATGATCGTGATTTTAAAACGATTTCGGCCATACGTACCACGGGTGTCAACAGTGAAGCGTGATATGATTAAGTTTCTGGAACATCTAATATTATTCACAAGTTTAATTGGGCTTGGGTAGCTTTCATATTTGTTTTGGATTTAAAGTGTTTTTATTTTATGCTAGCCATGAATTTGAAATTTAATAATTTTGATTTCGTCATTTGATGTAGCCAAATAGGACTTTTTTTAAATTCAAAAAACTGTTACCTGCTATGAATTCATATAGGCCTTAATGTGAAATTAATCTGTGTAATATGCTTAGATATTACTTCTGAGTCAAAGTTAGTTTGTCCTGCCTTGATTTTTGTCCTGCCTTGATTTTATCTAACTGTTAGTAGAAAATGTGTCATTCAATCAACCAATTAGGAACATGCGTGAATCAGTGGTAAGGAGATATTTTGTGTCATTTCGGGAGAAGTTGGTCAATATACACAATTATTATACTTTCTGACAACATTGTATGCAAAATTGCATTTATCAAGACATGTACAATTCAACACTGCTTATTCAGAGCTATGTGTAAAGTTGTTTGTCTAAGTAGTTTAACAGTTAATGTAGAAGGATTTTATTGTCTTGTTATTTTGTATATTTTATTTAACTGTGTATATTTTGTTACATTAATAGGAAATTTAAACTTGCCAAATGGCCCAATTGCAAGAAACGGGCGACTAGAGGTATTTTATAATGGTGAATGGGGCACTGTTAGTGATTTTGACGACAATGATGCAATAGTGACATGCAGACAACTTGGATATAGGTAATCCTTTACAATTTATTTGACTTTAAAAATTGCAGGAATAAGTGCTTAGGGAACTCCAAAATCACCCAACAGCTAACCTATTTGTACAGTCCAGTAGAAATAAATTATAGCCGCAAGCTGAATGGTTAAATAAATACGTGACTGAACGGAAATCAGATCTTATTGGATTTGGCTCAGCCCGCGATATGTAACAAATTTGATATAATGAGTTTGTTCCATGCTAGGAACGCTTATATTATATGTTTTTCCTGTCTTAGACAGAGTATATGTCACATTCACGGCTTAGGATTCATATTCCTTGAGCCGAAGGGATAAGTAACGGGAAAAGCAAATATTTAAGAAAGAACTATGTAGCGTAATTTTTTTTTAGAAACGTGTTCAAGTTATCGGTTTTTCTTTGGAAAATATACGTTTTTGGTGAACGCATAATATTTAAAAAAATGCTTTTTTATTTATAGTTTTTATCACCCCATCATTACTTTTATGACCCTTCGACGATCGAAGACCTTTCGGGATTTATAACCAAAGTTTATATAGAAACAAACTATATTTTTGTTTAACATTAAATTAATAAAAACAGAAAAACATGATTATATATTAAATAACAGCGAACATTTATGTTTTTAAAAATTTAAATCGTCTTCTGTTCAATAAATAACCCAACTGTATCTTCAAACTGGGAAGTGTCAAAGGTAAAAGTTTGCGAAGCACCAAATTCAATATCGGTGGAAAACTGGAGCTTGCATTGGTTTTAATTGATGTGTGGATGTGGACGTTGATAAGTTATTGTTATTGTTGATTTTACTGCATCGCTTTTCTCTTATGAATCAGGATTGGAACAGCTTACCATTTCTTTTTTGAATGTTCTAAATATGATGCCCCAAGAAGACTTGTTGGAAAAGTCATTCATCTTCGTATGTTTCAGTATATTATTACATGTTTATATTTCATTGGTAAAAGACTTCATAAGTACGAAATACTTGTGTCTAATGCCTTTATGTAGCACTTCTACAATAAAATATGTTTAAACTAAACTGGAATTTGATAGTGACAGTAGCAATATACATGTCTAGGGTTTATCAATGAAATATTAGGGTTAAATTTAAGGCCATATTATTTCCTTTCTCTTTTGCTATATTTAGTGAATGTTGGTATTCGAAGTCCTTTTTCTATAACCCATGTAACCAACAAGTTGTGTTGTTCCATTAGCCTACATATATCACATTTCTGGGGATGAGAATTTAACTAATCTGTTCATGAATTCAGCAAACTTCTCCAAAAATGTTTGCGATATTTTTGTGGTTCACTTTAACATTAAAATAGCTGTTTACATCGGAAAACTCGAGACTGTTGATGAGAGTTTGGAATCATGGGAATAATATGTGGGAAGAGTTGAACAATAATTCAAAATCAACGAAATTCACAATGATCTTAATGGGACAACCTTGATCCGTCTTATAGGAGGAAAAACATACTTTATTTAAAAAATGACAAGTAGCATAAAAAGCAGATCAAATGTTCGACGAAATTGTTAAAATTATAATGACCATTTGTCACCAGAGCCACTGCTAATTGCATAGACACAGATTTAGAGAACGAGTTCAACAAGAGGGTGAACATGTGAACATATACCTAGAGTAACTAATGACATTAACCAATGAGTGTAATTTTCAGATCTTTAAAACAACACGTTAAGAGATAAGTTAGTGTGTGCATTATGAAAACAAAAAAATCAAAACTATGCTTTTTTTCTGAGGCTACATTGACTCTGCAAAGAGCTCGAAAATTGCCTTGACAGGGAAATGCCGATGAACTACGAACCAAAGAACATTCGGACTAAACGCAATTCGCAAGCATAAACAAATAGTGGAGCGACAATACAGACCGAAATGCTATCGTTGCATTGGATTTAATCATCGTGCAGTTGAGTGTCTATACAAGGATATAACTTGCTTTAAGTGCAAACTAAAAGACATATATAAAAACAAGGAGGTCTATCGGGCGACCATGACCTTTTTGACAAGGTGGAAAACTTAACCACGAAATAAGCGAAGATATGAATATTGAACAAGAACTCGACAGTCTTGTAACTATTACTGGAAATCCTATATGGGTTGAAGCTATAGCTAATATACAGACGATTAAAATGAACTACTAGGTCTGCACTTACAGCTATTTCTGATCGAGATTTTAGACAGATCTATGGATATATATTGCGTTTAGAAAATACTCTAGTGACATTAAAGACGTATTCTGGAGAAATATTTAGACCGATTAGTTACGCTATCGTTTCAGTGCAGTACAAGGAACAGAAGTTTACAATTTAACTGTATGTATTAAAAAAGAATGTCACACTTCGGTTGGTCGAAATGGCTTCAATCTATTTAATGGGATTTGAAGTATCTTATATTATGTAACAAATTGTATAAATTATAACCGCCTAAGTCGTTGGAACAAATGTTGAAAACGTATCATAAGGTGTTCGATAAAGGCAAGGAAAGGTAAAAGTGACGAAAGCAAAATTCAATTTTAAGCCAAAATCAAGGCCACAATTTTGCAAGGCCCGACAAGTTACCTACGCTCTTAAGCCGAAAATTGAGCACGAGTTTCAATATCTGCGGGAAAAGGAAACTATAAAACCGGTTAATAATAGTAAACGGGCAAAACCCGTTGTTCGCTTTATGAAAAAGGATGGAGAAAGTGTTCGTATTCGGTTGATTTTACAATCAATTCACAATTAATCTGCAGTTTTTAGTGGATATTTATTATTACGTTACATTGAGGATATATTTTCATCATTGCAGAAAGAAGGAAATTTTCAAAAATAGATTCAAGAAACGCATTTCTCCAAAAGATGTGGACCATACGCATAAAAAAACATTACAATCAAAAAAAAGTTTAGGTTTGTTAGTTGCTTGTCTATGTTATTTGGTGTGTCAAGTACGCCAGCAATCTGGTAACGCACTATCGATCAGATTCTCAGTGAATTAAGTGATGTTCAATGCATCCCTGATGACATTATCTTGAGAAGTAAAGTAGAAAAGCATCATCTGCCCAATATAGAAAGTGTTATGAAGCGATTAAGTAAATATGATTTAAGAGCATAATTTAGATAAATGCCATTTTTTCAAAGATAGTTTGGAATTTTTTGTCATGTCATAAATTCCAAAGGATTACATAAAATGTCACATAAAGTTTTGAATTAGTGGAAAATATTCCAACACCTATGCAACTTTTCTGGGTTTGATAAATTATTATCATTCATTGTTGCCGAATATATCACCATTAGTTAACCGTCATTCATTGTTGCCGAATATATCACCATTAGTTAAACCGTTAACTCACCTACTTGAAAGAATAGAAAATGGAGCTGGAATAATCAGTGTGAGCCCGCATTTAGAGAGGCAAAACAATTTGTAACATCAGATTTAGTACTGTCTCATATTGATTCGATTAAACCGTTCCACCTTGCTTGCCATGCTTCGCTTTTGGGTGTCGGAGCAGTCGCATTGAACACCTTTGACCAAGGAACCGAGCGACCGATAGCATATGCATCTCGAACACTTACAAAAAGAGAGCAAAATTGTTTTAAATTAATAAGCTTCAGCAATCAAGAAACTGTATGCGTATTTATTTTGGCAGACATTTTGCATTAATAACGGACCATATGCCGCTGGTGTCTATATATAATCCGAGATTTTTTAAGATTATTTCTGCAACTATGGCTGCAAGAGTTCAGCGATATAAATTGTACCTGACTGGACTCATGTAGGGTATTCTGGTGTTGTGAAAATAATTACCATTGCATGAAGTTGTATTTGTTGACTAATAATTGTTGATGACATTGCTAAGCTATGGAGTGCAATGGGTGTCAGATGTTGTGAACAATAAGAAAAATGCGCCGTTACACCAATTGGAATGGCGAAGTTTACCCTATACAAGAGTTCATATTGATTTCGCGGGATCTTTTATAAACGCTATGTTTTTAGTGGTTGTAGCTGCACATTTGAAGTGACCAAAAGTATATGCAATGAATTCGAATACGTCGAGACAAAAAACTGAATATGTGAGATAAGTGTTTGCTAGAATGGAATTCCGAAGCATATCGTGACTGATAACGGTCCACAACTTGATGAATTTTAAACATTCGTACGTTCAAATATTATTTAACATTTTTGCGTCTCTCCATACCATCCAGCTACCAATGAGTTATCCTTACGATTCATTCAGACAATGTAACAAAGTATACGTGCCGTGTCATCACATCAGATTTAATTAAATTTAATTTTCTTATAACGTACCGAAATTAACCGCATACACTACAAACATATATAACACAAATACACATAAGAGATAGTATTTAATGGTAACAAAAAATATCAACCTCATCACACAATCAAAGTTTACAAACTTGTCACGATATTTCGCAGAGCAAACAAGGACGTTAAATCTCATGATTCTTGTGTTGTTTTGACTTCATGATATTGGCAGCAAACGGTGTGCTGTGTAATGAAATCAGGTCAAATTAAATCGATGACAACGTAAAAAAAATAATTATTTATTTGAAATAGCCGCCATTGCAGGATTTGAACGTAGATGTAACACCTAGGTAAAAATGATCAAATGCCTTGTAATTCTAAAATTCCAAAAAACTTTAAAGCCATAAAATGTAAGTAGATGTTGTTTCTGGTCCCTAAAACACATCATGTTTTTACTCTGATCTAATGTCACCGCATACACTACAAACGAGACACATTCGCATAAAATGTTTTTGTGACGCATCATCCAAAGTCTCTTATATCTGTTAAAACCGGATAGTAAAAGAATGTGTCAACAACAAACAATGTGACAAAGCATTCGCAAAATGAGAAATTTCTGTAGCGGACACACAGTTAATGTAAAGTAATCAAATAAGAACACTCTTACAATTTGAGTCTTCGTTAGATTTAAAACGCAACTGATTGATTACTCTAAAAAGACATAAAACTATAATATATATAGATGTAACATAAAATTACAAATAGCGTTATGATGTGGAACACAGGAATATTTCAAAATATTTCTAAATTCCGAAACATAAATTTTGTAGAAATGTTCAATAAAATATAAACTTGACAAACAAATCTACGTATTACCACAATGAGTTAAAAGTGGAAAACTTAAACATAGTTTCCTTCAAACACTAAACTACCATTCGAGTACCCTCTTACGTACCTCATGACCAAACAATTAATCACATGTGTCGGATACCACTACATTACACCTAAAGAATCACTCTGACATCATTCGTACATGTACATTCAATCCAGCCAATCAAATTATTCTCTCAGACTTAATTACATTATACAAATATTACATCACATATCACTATAAAAATAACATTATAAAGTAAATGAGCATAAATAACTCACTTGATTAACACCTGGTCATCTATAATTGTAGTACTAAAATCAATAACATACTATAATTAGCTGGAGGTCATTTGTAAGGAAACACAGCATGTTTTTACTCTGATGTGATGTCTACAAATGCTGCCACTAAAGGATTTGGTTGAAAAAGCTTCATTCTTTTTTAACAGAAAATAATTTATTGAAACATTGATGTTAACAATTTACAAAAGCTTACAGCTTAACTTGATTATCCCTGTAATTAAACATCTAGGTAGATTGCCTTGTAATAACTCACTTGTAAATAACTTAGTTAATGTAATGTACAAATTGTATTAATAAACTACAATTATATACAAAGCACGGAAATTATACTGTATGTAGCCCAGTTTCGACTTTGATTGTAAGCATAATTGATCTAGAATATGACCTTTAGTTGAACCCTTATCTTGGCAGGTGAGATTTATTTAACTATTCCGCTAAAACCAGAGGTAAGTGTTCATTTGTTAAACACTGTTTTTGTTTTCTTCGTTCAAAATTTTCTAGTGAACAATAATAACATTATGATAAACAAAAATATACGTCTTACCTGAGAGACCCTACATTTAATGTGATCATAGTTCATTTTATCGGGAGAAAGAAGTACAAGCAAAAGTTAAAAATAGAAACAAAAATACGATCTTTATGGAAAGCAGAGCTCCTTGTTTCGTTTTTACTTGATACTATGCCTCCACTGGCTCTTTTATGTGCAGGGCTCACGTTGGAGGCGACGTTATCAAGCGTCCTACGTGGTTTTGTTCATCTTTAAAAGAAAAGGTTTCATGGATTGTGTTTATTTGATTCCTTGTTTTATGATCGTTTAGTTATGACAGATCATAAGACCTGTATTTCTGAACAGCCGCCCCGTGCACCTTTCTATTTTATTTAAATTTTATTCGGAAATAATTGTGCTTTTGTCATGGCATTTTCACGCAGATTTTTTTAAATAAAGGAGAATAAAATCTGGTTCCTATCTGATTTTTGCTTTGTACATAAATCATATCGGCAAAAATACCAGCCGATGCCAGTTCAAAGCCAATACATTAAATATGACTATTTATGGTTCGGAAATGAACTTATGTGCCGGAGGTTGCTAACATTTGGTTGCTTCTAGTGTTTAAATGACTACTGCAAAGATTTAAACATAATAAAAATTTTAAGTCATGCAGTCACTTTTTAAAAGTTTAGATTCACTTTTTTTCAAATATTTGTAAATAGTACATATTACATTAAAACAAATATTATGTATTTGAAAATGATGTCATTTGCGGCTCTCATTTCTACTTCATTTTCAATTCAATCAACTTGTGTAGTAAAGACACAGAATAATTTCTATTATTGGTTAGTTTTAGTCAGTTGATTGTTTTTTCATTGAAGATTTTTTAGAAATGTGTGATATATTTATTTATACGTCGTTGAAAAAAGATAAATAACTTACTTAAACTGTATTTTCTGGTCTTTCATAATTGAAACGTTATCTTTAATATTTAAATTGCTTCAATAGAAATATAAAATAAAAATACAGACAGTATCACTTAACAAAAAGAAAGCCATGCACTTCAACACTTTCTAACTTCTCTCTAACAACCTAAAAGAGAAGTGACTAATCTCTATAATTCTGACCCATAGCGAGCCCTGCAATGTGAAGGTTAGAATAAAGACTTCTTTTTTTTACATTTGGTATGTGAGCTTGCTATTTTCCGTTAAATCTCCACAATGTCGATTTCTTTTTGCCATTAGCTTTCATGATAAACATCTTTTGAGATACTGTAATTATGGATGATGATTGTCAACATGAAGTTTCCTTATATTTAGCTTTCGGGGGAATTAATGCAAAACTTTTGATTTAAATGTCAAATTCCGATGTGTGGAAGCAGATTAAAAAGGAGCAGCTTCATACATAGATGAGATCGTTGTAGCCAATGCTACCACAAAAAGCATTGATGCCTCCCAAGTATTACAGGTAGGAAAGGAAAGGAATTGAAATAATATTACATTCTATATACTCTTAAAATAAAATATGAAACCAATTTTGATATTTATTCTATTCCAATATTCTCTTTTATTCATTTACTTGTAATATGTACTATGTTGGCTGACAGAAACTAAATCAACAGTAAAATACGTTGATCGTTATGGACACTGCGATTTTTATTTGTTTAAAAATACTTCAGCACACAATATATCAAACCACTATAAATAAATGTCATGACAACAAATACTCAGAATTGCTAATAATTCACTCAACTAAACTTATGATGTACATTTAAAAGTCACTGTATAGAGTGAAAATGTTTTTAGACTATTTAGTACTGTTTCAGTCAAAACAAGTCTGTTTGAGTCCCTAATTTTATTTTATTGTTTTCATTATTAAACACCGTTAAAGTATTAAAACTGGTATCTTGTTTCCAATTGACAAATATATGATTCTAAGATTGTGAACATGATCAGAGTACAAAGATAATTTATACCATAATTATATCTGTCATCAATTTTTTATCCAAATACTAGATATTCTATTGATAGGACATGGTCTTCATAATCCAGTTTCCATAGTAAGGTCTTAATGTTATCGAAAAAGCTTTTAATATACATTCATTTCAAAAGGAAATGTTTATAATATTTCATTACATAAATGATACTTTCATTATCAACAATTCTCCATTCTTTCAATATATGTTTGATTTGGAAAATAAAATGTTATAATATTTATATGTACATTTTCCATTTATTGTCTATTAAAACAAAAGAAATATATAATATATAATGTTATATAATTGTTCTTTGAAGAGAAATTATTGATATCTTTTTTCGACACAGATTCCATCTAAGAAATACAACTGGTTTCTCTGGTTTATTTTTATTGAATAATAACTAAATCTAATGGTGAAAAGGTTTTCAAGGGAACAAATTTTCAATTACAAGGAATAACATATAGAAACTTGTTTTTACTGAATTATCTATGTCTTTCATTGGGTTATCTGCGCTTTTGAATGATTAATGTTGCCACTTTCATCTATAATGTCATTAATACACATTATTCCATCTCTTATTTTATTGGTATACGATCGATTTTGTGTTTGTTTGTTTGTGTGGTGCGTAACGCCACTTTCAACAATTTTTCACCTTTTTCATGGCGTCCTGTTTTTATTGAGGGAGGAAACCGGAATATCCAGAGAAAAACCCCGACCTGTGGTGGGAAAACCAATCCTTGTCAATTAAGTTTGGGGTCGATGACTACCTGCCTGCAGTGAGAATCGAACCCGCTGTCTCAATGTTGACAGACCACGTGATCAATATTAGACGAACTACCTCATCCACTCAGCCACCGAGTCCCCGGACAATAATTGATTACGGTTGTGAGGTTTTGAGTATTTGAGTATATTTAAATACAATTTAGGAATTTCATTTTTTTAAATGATGGATATACTTAATATCTACTGTATTTAAATTAAAAGAATATTAAGTTTTCAGCAAATTTATTGAAATAAAAAATAGGTATAATTTTCCAATTTGCAGCTTCTGTCTTTTTGTCAATCGTTTAATCATGCTATTTATTGCAGTGACATATCGTTCAATGTCTGTCATTTTAAGCCCCCTTAGTGTCTAATTTTAAAGTGCTTTTTTTATCTTTTCACTTGCATAGTTCCAAAAAAAATATGTATATACTCTTTTTATATTTTCGAATTTATGCCATTTTTGTAGAATCAACTAATGTTGCCCTACCCAACGTGGTTAGGTCTCTTTAATTCCCATTACAAATTATTTTATCAGTTTTAGCTAGGTTTAGTTTTTCACATTTTTTTCTATTGTGTGCAAAATATATTCCCTAACATTTAAAAGGATACGTTCTCCAATTTATATTTTCAAATTGATCTCTGAATGACTTCAGTTTTCCTAAGTACATATGTTAAGTCTTATTTCTATTCAATTTGAGACATAGTTGTGTACCTAATTCTTATATTATATTAAGAAATAAAGTTATTTCTCTCGTTAAGCTACCAAATACAGCATTGTGATCTGCTAATTAACTTAATTTTAGAGAATAACTCATTTCAGATATTCATTGAATGTTTCACTAAAAGATTTGTTATAATGCCAATTCAATCTGAAATTCAAAACGGCTTCCACCACAGGACTTACTTTGCTTAAGATAGGACCATATGAAGAAAATGTTCATATCACAAACAATGCCACAACCCAATAGTTTATGGGCACTTAAGTTGATAACTTACCTTAACCAATCAGCCACCAAGACCCCCCTTTCCTGCTAAAAGAAATCAGTACCAATGTCACCCTTGCATTTTGTACTGTCTGCTATAGCGACAATTGAGTATTGCACGCAGTAACATTGAGTTACCAGATATATGTACATGCATTTTAGTTACAAATGTTAAAAAAGATGAAGTGAAAACTGTTATTTTATATCCCGATTGATACTAATACGTGTTTTGTATGTTTGTTAGTTGGCCTGAAGACATTTTCTTCTTTCAGTGCTTGGGCTTGAAAAGAAAATGACACAGGAACAAGAAAACTTCTACCGCCATTCAACTGTAATTGTAGATGAAACTACGGATTCATTCCTAAATCTTCTGGATTTCCATCTGAAAAGTAAAGGCATAACACTCCATAAGTTTATCGAGATAAATGGACATCACATTTATCACCTGTGTTTCAATCGTTATCCATGTTGTCAGTGTCCACCTGGCACTCGTGTAGGAACCAGAGGCAATAAAGTACTAAATCCATCACAAATGGAGATAATGTTCGAAAGATCTGGCAAAAAAATTCCAGGACATAACTCTGGTAGTATATCGGCTCCAAACTGTTGTTGTCCTGTCAATCCTAATCTCCAGCTAAAGGACCTTGACTTTACCCTTGCTAGATTTCTTCTTGTTAATTTTACAACACTTGTGCTACAAGGTTCTTCGGAGAGAACTGCCCTTGATTTTCTAGTTAATTCCAGGAACAGGTCATTTGCTCATGCGAAAGAAGGACAAATTTCTAACAGTGAATACCAAAAGTCTATGGCAGAAATAGAGAAGTCCTTATTAGTTTTAGCAACAATGTATGGGAAGGAAAAAGAAACCAAACATAGACTTAATGATATCACTAAACAACCCCTAAATTCTGCCATATGTGTACAGTTACAGAACACACTTCTCAAACAATGTGAGATAGACAATGTAAGATCATTATTAAGGCACAGTTTAATAAAATCTCTCAAATTGAGATTTTCTTTAAAAATTTCAGAATTTCCCCAAAAATATATTATCAAGCAATCTTAGACAATATAAGAGTTGGGGATTTGTGTAGGAAATCTTAAAATTCTAGTTGGTTTTTAAACTAGGTATCCAATCGTATGCATAAAGCTGATGTTTTTAAGGTTATTTTTATATGTACATGTATTTAATAAAGCAGAAATTAAATTTTTGTTTTTTTTTAAACTATATTGTATCCTAGACAAAAACAAGTTAACAATCAATAGTTAACATTATTCCATCATACAACTGGGTAGGAAATTTTGACAGCCACTAGTAAAGTGTGAAGATTTTTTCTGGACTGGGAATTTTTACTTTTGTAGTGGCAAGAATGTGCCTACTCATTTCTAAATATGAAAAAAGGTTTTTTGTCGTCTAATGAAAGAACATTCTCCAAACTATGATCTGCTTCCAGACTTTTGCGCAAATATTTTCCTCTTCCAGACATTCCATATCACTGATTTAGTTCATTGGTATATGCAATATTTTTTTTCAGACACTACAACAATTAATTGCAGAAAAGAAGTTACCAGGTATTTATAACTTTATTTATATTTAATATATATTCTTTAATAATAATAATAATAATAATAATAAATAATAATAATAATAATAATAACAACAATTCATAGATCTTGATCATGTTGAATGCTAACAATAATCAACATGTCAATACGTTTTATAGTAATTGAGATATGACCACCTATAATAAATTACAAAAGTTAAAAGATGACCTCGACCATTGCCCCTGTATTTTTAATGAAGGTCATGGATGATTAAAGTCTTTGATGAAGACCCTATTCCTATACTAACAATAATTAATGAGAGATCATGATTTTTTTTTATAATACAGCAGAAGTAGTTAACACAAGGAGAGGTCAATCTAGAACGTGACATTGACATTTGACCTTGTAACTTTTTTCAAGGTCAAACGTCATGAGAGCCTAAGGCGAAGACCCCATGTCTGTATCTCTTCTTGTTTTTGGGGTTTTATTGGCAACTCTTATAACCAATATATAAGGAGAGACAACTCAAATTATGTGATACGACATGACAAAAACTAAGTCTTATAGTTCAGGAACTATTAGAACGCTCATCCCACGTTATCAAAGAAAGATTACTCCTCCGAAAGTGACACATCGTTCAACAAGAATGTTGTAATATTCCAGGAAAAAATATGGTTGTTAGGGAGTTTTGTCAAAAGGAAGGTGATTTTGTTAAAACCAGAAGTGATGTTTGAAAACGTAAGTGAATGTCTTTAGGAATATTGCAAATGTTAATATGAGTTTCCTGAATCTGAAAACATATGTTTGCTAGTAACTTTTGTCAACTGGAAGTGACTTTCTGAAAACTTAAAGTGACATATTTAAAACCAGAAGTGAAGGTTTTAAACGGGAAATATTTTCCTTAAATTGAATATATATTGTTGCCAGGGACTTTTTTAAGCAGAAGCAACTTTTTGAATATCGGAAGTACTAACCAATCCTGAAGTTTGTGCACTTTTCA
Source organism: Limnoperna fortunei (assembly GCA_944474755.1). Taxonomy (NCBI): domain Eukaryota; kingdom Metazoa; phylum Mollusca; class Bivalvia; order Mytilida; family Modiolidae; genus Limnoperna; species Limnoperna fortunei. The sequence continues at coordinate 45,805,234 of OX104124.1, forward strand.
AGGTAAGGTCTTTAGTTGACCATTTGTGAAGAACCTATGTGTTTTCGGCTTATGATGTTTGACAATTAACTGTATCGTTATATATTGCAAGGGCAGTTATTTTTGTTATTTTTTCCTTAATTGTTGTTATATATGCAATAAAGTTTTCTCATCAAAACTTTTTTCAGAACAGCAAACTCCTTTTTATACTATATTTATGTTAGTTTGCTGTAGTGTTTTGTTGGGTCTGTTGTGGACGAAAATTGTCTTGCATTTAAAGCTTTCCTGGAAACCAGTCTAACAAGTAATGAAATCATGACAGGTAAACGGTTTGTTTATATGTAAGAAAAATAGCAAAGAAAACCGACCGAACAACAAGAGTCACAGGTAAGGGACAGTTAGAAATCCGGATATAGACAAATGCAACACAAAAACCTGAAACACGAAAAATAGAAAGAGAGTACAAATGCGTGCACTCAGGTGCTCGAAATGAGCAAGCAGTGTCTGTCTCTAGTTAGACACCCGTCGAGTTACTCATTGTCATGTCTAGGAAAAAGTTAAATCCAGGAATAGGAAACACTACCTTTGACTCATAACGATCAATTAGCCATGAGTAAAAAGTTTAAAATTTGTAATGAACTTACATGAACATGTGTACATTGATTTACAGATTATGAACAGTCAATTTACAATAACTATCAGTTTCTATAAATCAAATTTGGAGTGAAGTAATATCAGTCCTTATTTGCGTTCTTATTGATTGGGTCCTAACTCAATACTGTTATAAAATTGACCATAAAAACAGCTGGAGGGTCAAAGGTCAATGTCGTCGTCTTATTGTTGATATTTATATAAGTAGCATTTCTCAATAACTATATGCATGGATGTATTAGACATAACGCTTTCACAGTTAACCCTAACACACTTAACTATTTTTTTTCTGAATTATTTCTTCTGTCACTAACAAGTTTGTGTTAAGATAACTTTGAAACCGTAAAAGACATCGGCAATGAAATTTGTCCCAATATGGTCAGTGATTGATTCCGACACTTTGTTTAATATCGGGTGAAGAATTTTTTTTCAGGTCCTAATGTGTTGTGTGCAGATCTCCTCCTTACAAAAAGAGATAAAAAACTGAAAATCTTAACCAAAGTGTAGATGAAATGCCTTGTGAAATATTGACCTGGTAATGAACACAAGGTCGAACTTCAGTGTCACGTTCTGAATTTTGATCATTCTTTGATAAAACTACCTAAAACTAAACAATAATCAATTATTGGGAGGATGTAACCAGTATAAATTATTTTTCTGGATTCATGATTGAAAACGGTTTTATTTTAGAGAGGGGATAAATACGGGATGAACATATTTGCTCAGTTTGATAATTAAAGCTTAGATTGGAGTTAATTTTAATGTCCAACATTTTTTTCACTAAATACTTTTTGTAAATATTCAGAATTTAAATGTTGAACGAGGTCTTTTTTTATAGAAAAGAATTTCTGCATGTTTCCGATAAAGATACGTTTTGTTTTATTACAATTTATTACCATACTGGTACTTTCAGATGACTTTTAACTTCAAATAAATCATCTGAATCTTTGTTCGTAACATTTGAATGTTTTCATAAATATGTAAATAGAGTCATCAGAATACATGTCATGAACCATGAGAAAGACCAAAATGAATAGGTAGCAAATTTGATTGAGTATTTCTAATTTGTACTTGCTGTGTTCCTACATTTAATTAAGAATTGAAAAAGCAGTGACATTGTTATGAAATTCATAAAATGCAAGTTTTTTGCATAATATGTCATGGTCAGTTACATCGAAGGTTTTCTTTAAATCAAGTAGTGCAATGCTAATATTTTCTTTGTTCATTACTTGTATCCACCTGTGAATTATATTTACAGTTGCTGCATGGTCAGAGGGGTAAAGTCTAAATCCTGGCTGTGCAGAATGCAAACACAGCGTTCTTTAATAAGTACTTGTAATGAATTGTTGACATATTTCGTACTGTACATTTTGATTTAGAATGCACAACAGACATATGTCTGTACTTTGTGACATTTTTTTCTACCATATTTAAACATAGATACCACTTTACCATTTTTAGTTCGAAATTTCTGTGTCCATCATTCCATTATAAATATATGTAAATAAGGATTAAATAGCAGGTACACAAATTTCCAAGATTTAAGATCCAATATTGTATGTACCAGATGTCTTGCTTACGTCTAGCTTGGTGATACCCTAATTTTCAGTTATTCTTACTTGGGACGTGGGAAGTATAAATTTTTTATTTGCATAAACTTGTTGCTGAATCATGTTAAGCTTTTTAGTGTTAAATAAGGCAAATCAAAAGTATAAGGATCTTAATAGGAAAAGGCCTAACTAATCATCAACTTCTTTTCTTGGATTCTAAAAGTATTGTCAACAACAGAATGATCGTAATATGCCAAATATTGTTGGTGGTGGATGTAATCTAAACTTTAAAAATATAAATCATGGATAAAGTCGCCAAAGATAGCCTTTTGCTTTTATTGTTTTATGAAGATGAAGTCATAAATATTATGACAGTAGTCAACGAATCTACATTTTAAATGTATCTGCATATTAAACCATTTTATGGGGTTTATATTTTTGGTTGTTCGTTAGAATGATAGTTAACGCCACTTTCAGCAATTTTCAGCTATTACATGTCGTCCAGTTTTTATTGGGGGAGGAAACCGGAGTACCCGGAGATATATATATTTATTATATTATATTAATACATGTGTTGGGTAAATATATAATAAGATATTAAAAGCAATCTAACAATCAAAACCTACCACTCAGGTATTTTGCAATTACATTTAAATATCTTATTGTAATATTTTTTTAAGAATACTATTTTAACCATTCAGATTGTTTGACAAAAGATCTACTTGATATCACTGTTACTGAAGGTTGCGATGCTCACTTCGAAATCTGGACAAAGGAACATGGGCTTTTCTCACAGTGGATGCAAGATGATTTGAAAATTGTAAGATCTGATAGGTTTATGCCAAGAACGTCTGGTAACAAACACAGTCTGGACATCATTAGCACTTGTCTCTCTGATAAAGGAATTTACTCTGTCACGGTGAAGGACATCGAAAGAAAGGCACGTCTTGATGTGGAAGGTATTTGTTTTTAAGCTGGCTTTATATTTGTAAATATTTCAAATTGTGTAAGAATTTTAATGTAGATTGAACATTAGTCAAAAAGAGTTTGAAAGTTGCCTCTAAACTACACTTGTCACAGAAGTCAAGTAGACAATGATGTGTCTATAACCTGCATGTAAACAACTCTCGTTAGAGTAAATTATGTATACATTGTACTTCATAATTTTTGACTAAAATGATCTTGAGAGTAGTGAAAAAGACTTGTATTTTACTTCTCTTTAAACACAGGACTCAGAAGTTCAGTAGACCTTTACGCATAGTTCACTGGTCAAAGAACTATCTCTCTTTACGCAGGGATAAGAATCAAATCGACTTGTGGTTTGTCTAAACCAGTCTTAGTAGTCAGGCGTACATTTTTAAGGTTGTTTCCACACTTCACTGGTCTAAGCAGCCACATAGACTATGATGCTTTGTCAACATAATAATTGGTATTAAATAACTTGTGTATGTTGTTTCTCCCTATAATTGGTTTAGAAGTCAAGTAGACTTTTAATTTGTCTCTCTTTAGTAGATTTTAGACATGGTAGTTTGCCTGTATATTCTTAGGACTTTGTACTCAAGTATCAAGTAGTTATGTAAACATTCATTTGTTCTGCAATTGAGCAGTGTCTGCAGGCAGATGGCTCATTAACAAAGTAAACTTGATCGACAGAAAAGAGGTTAACCATACACAGGGTTCGGTAGTTGAGTATACAGACCTTATTTGATACTATAAACACAGGGCTCAGTAATCAAGTAAACTTGGTAGTTTATATTTACCCAGACAGACAGATCTCTGTTGTCTCTACAAATATATGGATTAGTATTCATGAATTGATTTGGTAGATATTTGTACCCGGACTGTCTGCGCTCTGTAGTATTTGCAAAAACATGTGCTTAGCAATGAATTGTGTCTCTCCCTGCAGAACTCTCAGCAGTCAAACAGACTTTCTATATTGTACTTTGTTCAAGAGGACAATGTTCAGAAGATAAGTAGTCTAAGGAGGTTTCTACAATATCAATACAGGGTCAGTGGTAGAGTGCATGGAAATGTTGACTTTGAGATTTGCAATAACAAAAAAAGAACAACAGAAGCCAACAATGTTTAAGCTGATGAAAAACAGGTGAACCCAGGTGCTTCAGAAGGGTAAGCCATGCATACGGGTAATAAGACCCCCGTCTAGTTACTCATAGGACAAAAATGATTGCATTTGTAAGAGGGATTTTTGGTAATGATAAACTAAGTTAAGAGGATGACCCCATATTTTCTTCAGGGTTGCAATCAACCTAGGTACAAAATAGCTTTTTATTATTCGTTTTTTGTTGTTAGTTTCTTCTTAAAGTTGTCTGATTTTAATTGCTGTTACTGTCGCTGTTCCGTAGTTTTCAATATTTACTATGTGTTCGGTTTTATAACAATTTACTTTCTGGCCAACATCTCTATCTAGTCTAAAAAATCGGAGAATCAATTGCAAGCGTTCTAAAACTTTAACATGATGCATGTGAATATTTTGACAGTCGTTCGTTCTTAGATGTCATCTTATTTTTATGACAGTTTGTTCTATTACCATGCTTTTATTTAAAAACTTAGAGAAATTTAAACACTTCCAGCCTTGAACATATTTTTGCCTGTGTAGCCCATTGAATTGAAAAATGTCACATTACAATTTAAATAATGTTACCACAGCTCCATTGACTAACTTACATTTACTAACTTTAATTTTAGTCACTGATAGGCTTGTAGAATTGAGATGCCTTTGAAGATCATATTTAGCCTTTAGTTAGAAAAAATGTTTATGCTTTATTCACTGCGCAAAGACTTTATTTCAATCTAAGTTGATCGCTGTATTCGCAATATGAGTTTCACTGGACCTTGTGTAGTATTGTTGTATGCTTCGGCAATACAAAAATATGTTCAGCCTCTTTTTAGTTCTTATTAGCAAATAATTTGACCTCATGTGAAAAAACGCATAAATAGTTTGATCACCCTACCCGTGTTCCGACGTTTACACAGGTAATCTGTAACTGTCAAAATGCGTATTGGTGTTCTAAGTAGTTACCTATATTTATTCCTCAGCATTTTGACATAATTTCTCTTATTCCATTAATATTAGTTCAACAGCGAATTTATTGGGTGGAGTTTTTGTTTGCTCAAAACATCATTGTGCTAAATAAAGAGAAGTAAAACACACACGACGTTATACGGAAAATGCGTGAATTATTGTTATGTCATTTAGTTGCATCCCTTTAACGAAATAAGTGCTAGAAAAATGAACAATTATTCGAACTTAATAAAAAAACCAAATTAATAACTTTTATTGACATAATATTTTATATTCAGATGGATAGTAAATTTACAACTGTAACCTTTGAAAAACATAAGATATTACTAAATCTTTGGATAATTTCTTGTCAGGTTCACTTCGTGTTTGACTTTGTCTACACTCTTAATTGACAATGATTGCCAGTTTTCCTACAGAAGAATGGCGTTTTCTCAGGGTAGTCCGATTTTTTTTACAATGAAAGCTGGACGCCGTGATATAGCTTAAAATTGATGAAATTTAAGTTTAACACCATGGAAACAAAAAAAAAACAAAACAGAAAACATCTTGTATCACTGACATTGACAATCAGATACAAAGGTCGATAATTAATTTTGATAACTTGAATTATTTACAGAATACTTTACAAAGAACCTGCAAAGCATGAAATGCATTGAAGGGGAAACAGTTGATTTTACATGTGAAGTTAAAAACGACAGCTTACCTGCTTGCTGGGAGAAAAATGGAATCCGCTTGAAAACTGACGAAAAGTATGAAATTTTACAAGCTGGAAAAATTCACAGACTATCCATTAAGAATTGTGATCAACATGATACAGGAAAGTATACAGTCAGTATAAACAACAGAATCAGAGCAACATCTCTTGTTGTTACAGGTAAAGAAACTTCTAAGTCGCAGCATTTTTTATTGTTTTGGGAGTGTCAAATTGAAATTTGGTCTACCCCCCCCAAAAGTATATAATGGTGGCGGGTTGTGCAGTGGATGGCATTGTACATTATAATATGTGTTTGCTATAAGAGAACACATTGTGAATCACTGATGCTTTTTTTCACTTTTTTGACATTGTTTTATTGAACTTGTAGCATATAAGTGTAATTTTTTTTAAATTTTGAGTAATAATTTGGATTTCTCGTAGCAAAACTTTGACTTTGCCATTTTTATGACACAAATGGTATATAGCTAAGAACATTCGCAAACGGAAGTATCAATAACTGAATATTGCTCACAGTTGTTTCTAATTTTCACTTTTACAATAATTTAAAGGAAAATGCTGTCTGTGTTGACATTGGCCACACAAGAAACATTTTATTTATATTATAAGAAGATTATTTTTCTTGGTTTCACCTGTGTAGGTGTCATTAAATGACCGAACATTTTAACATAATGACCCATGATTTCGCCAACAGTATGCCTATTTGGCCAGACTGAAATTGATGTAATTAAATCAATTATTTATTACCTGAACTGAAAATTGCCGCAAACACAGTAACAAAGGTATAAGTTGATGTTTAAGATTTTCTCTTTTTTTTTAATTTGTTTGTTGGGCTGTAAAAGTAAAATAAAACTGTGGTGTTCACAACTATAACCCGCATAGCAGACTTTAATAGGTGTGAACACCGAAAATTCATTTTACAACACCCCCTCCCCACCCCCCAAAAATTTTTTTAAAAAATAGAAACATTACTTATAAATAAAAATACGTCAAGTAAAGGAAACGAAACGAACAAATTTTATTTAAACAAAACAATGAATATTTAGCAAGGGTTTAAATGAATGGAGAAACTATACGCACGATGCTATTCTCGATCAATGTGTCCTCGTGTTTTTTCCAAGCAGGCAACTGTTATTACAATATCTTACTCAATTTTATCACTATTAACTTCAATTATTATATCTTTGTCTTCTCCATAACGTTTTCTCTTTCGCGTAAAACGGTGCGTGTATAAAATTTTGTTTTTTTCCTAAAAAGATCTTCTTAAATTATAATTCATCATTCGGACGTTGGCTGTTAATGTCTTTTCTTACTAAAAATGTCATTATCTTTAAAAAATGTGTTTTTAATTCACATTGTATATGCATTTATGCAATTCTTACATAACATGTGTTTCTCAACATAGAAATGTGTGTTTTGTCGTTACAGCGCCTACCCGAAATTACCTTTGACATATATTGTAAAATCTGTATCATTTTACAGATAAGATGACAAACTCATATTTATTTTACAGAATATTTCACCAAACCATTAGGTACTATGACATGTATAGAGGGTGAAACTCTTCAATTTGAATGCGAAGTACTAGATGACAATCAAACAGCCGTGTGGTACAAAGATAGCACTGAAGTGAATCCATCAGACATATATACATTGGAGAGTCATGGAAAAATTTACAAGTTAATTGTAAATAATGCTAGACTTGATGATAAAGGAGAATACTCAGTCAAGATAAAAAACTGTTTTCGACATTCCCAACTTATTGTAAAAGGTAACGATAAAAAGTCTGCCATTATGCTTGTACGAAAAATTGTACCCTCATCTTTTTAGCCCCACTGAAACATAGCTCCTTACCTCAAACCTAAATTATATAACAGGTTGAGTAAAACTTTCAAAGATGAGGAGCAGTACAAGTGCTACAATTTACTTTAATGGTCTGAAATTGTCCTTATATGAGTTATGTACCTTTAATGAGGATTTTAAGGCACTTTTCCGTTTTTGTCCGGTAAATTAAAAACTGTTACGTCAAGAGTGAAACTGCGATTGCAAAATAATCAGCATTACAAGTCCTACAATTCCCTTTATTGGTCTGAAATGTCGTATGACTCCATAAGAGTTATTGTCCTTTAATGAGTTAGATAAGTCACCTGTTTTTGTCTTAGAAATTAAAATAATTTGTAATGACTAGACTAAAACTGTATATAGCGTAAATAATCTTATGAACATGGCCTACAAATCATGACATTGTCTAAATATTATCCGACTACTACTAATAGAAGTCATTGCCCTTTAAAAACATTGTGAACTTTGCAGTTTCTGCACTGCAACTTAAATGCAATAACAGCTAGAGTCACTACTGGCATCAAAAATGACTGTAAATACCAATTGAAGTCGTTTTCCGTCTGTCACTGACTGAGATTGGCTGCAAAAATGACTGTAAAAGACTGCAAACTTTGTGTCAGACAATAATTTTTACTGTGAGAGTATATTTATGTCAGTCAAAGACATTTTTTCCGTTGACGCAGTCAAAATTTGTCTTTTACAACGGCGTTTTTGTTGTATCAGTAAAAAAATTCTGTCACAGACATTTTTTCGTTGAATCAGTCAAAATTCCTGTTTCAACGGCATTACCGTTGCATTATTCAAAAAGTGTCTGTCAGACACATTTCTCCGTTGTATCAGACAAAAGCGACTGTAACAGGTCCTGGTAATTATTATTTTTACTTTTGTTTCACCGGTCGATTTTTGTTTTTAGTTTCAATTTTTTTTTATGAAAATGCTCGGAATTCAAGAACAATTATCTATTTGTAAATTTGATAATCATCGACATTTCCACAATATAATATTTTCTGCAAACTAGTTAAACAAAATATGATTTCATCGCTAATTTATTAAGGTATATCGAAATTTTTATTACAATTATTGTTATTACAGATATGTTCAGCTGATTTAATTATAATATTTAAAAGAATCAAATCATGTTTGTTTGCTTTTATTTAAAATAACAGGTAATTCAGAGAACATAATGCTTCCGATTTAAAGTTATGTGGTTAATTATGTTACAGATCCTGCCTTATGGATCAAAGCACACGTGTATTAAACATTGGGCGGCATCATTCGGTGTTTTTCGTTATTTCAGTTCTAGTTTTAATATTTTGTAATTTTATAATGTATTAAGTACATTTAGAGTTATAGATTGTACGGTTGTCCTGTAAGTAAGCTTCGCCCCTTTTGTTCTAAAGACAAATATTCAATTTTAAAGGTGTTTATTTTTAATTGTCTACATTGACTCTAAAATCATACCATAGAAATGCAAGGGCCACGAAAAAAGTACGAGGCATACTTTATTGAATAAAACTGATTTGAGTGCGCTGTTTCGCTCACTCCTTCAAAGTTAACATGTATTCCGGAAAATCATTCTTAAAGCTCGAAATAAAAAGCTACACAGGTCGTCCACATGCGGCATTTAGGTTAAGCCATTTCGTTAGGAGGATTTCATTTATGATAAAATAGGCCAGACAAATAACAATAGCAATTAACGTGTATAAAGTGTTTCAGGCTCTTTACGAGCTAACCCTTTTTTAGTTTTGTTTTTTAAGTAGGCATATTGTAGATGCTACAGTCGCTTGTTAGTGCGATTGTTTTACTATCTACGGTATCCTAAATTGTATTTTACAATGCAAGTATAGTATTTGATTTCATGCAAAAAATGACCGAGAATTATTAAGAGCCGTCTACAGAGAACACCTTAATTGTTCTGAATTATGACTTAAAATTGTGAAAAAAATCATGAAATACCTTTGTTATGTGTCTATTAATTACCTTAAACCTTATAGGAAAGAAAGTCTTACTACTTTCTCAATTTAATGCATTTTTAAGCAAATTATCGCATGCAAGAGGATTAAACTTTGGTTTTGTTAATACAAGAGAACAATTTTTTTTTTACTTATAGTCACCTTGTTTGAGTTTATGGATCACCTGCCAACAAACTGTATAACGAAAAATATTTTCAGATAGCAATGTATAGTATATATTATAAAGCAATATAACTGTCTTTGGCAGTTTCTGCGTCTCCGTAAAATAAAAACGGAAAGTTTAGTAAACACACTGTAAAATTTCATGGTTTTTAAAACAAATACACAAATCGCCTCCTTTGCAAAAGCTTTTCACAAATGTTCTACGACTTTTTTTGCAAATTTGAGCGCTAACATGTTAACGATGTTATCGTTCGTACATCAGGCATTTATAGTTCGCTCGATGTTCGTACTTCATTAGTATATGGTAAAAGGTAAATCTTGTTTCTATAGCGTAGAACATATATTATTAAAAAATACGTAAAATCGGCCCTAATTTGGTAATATCGGGATGATTAGACTAGCTAGTCATACGGACTGTTCCTACAGACTAGTCATACAAATTTTAATTTATTAAAAAAATTGTTACGAACTGGTGTCTGTATTATCCTTGTATCGATTCTGGGTAACTGTATTTCCCCTGTACCGTACGGGTCTCGGGACCTATATAGCCAACCTCGAATCAATACTATGGCCAATATATATTAGGCAAGTTAGTAGGACTAAAACATGGTTTCTCCTGGGCGTATGGTAAGGTTTATCCTTCATTCTATCGAAGTGTAATAGGTTTTTACATCATAAAGCGAAATTAATCATTATATGTTTGAATAAAGGAATTCGCAAATCAGACTTATCTAAGTTTTTACTGGTTCGGATGCACCACGAACATTGTCTCTGCGCATATGTACACTAGTACTAAATACACTTCGAAGAAATACGTTATTGTAATTAGCAAAATTAACAATAATTCTCTAGTTCAGATTTTGAAAAAAACAAAACTAATTTCTGAAATGAAAAAAAAAGTATTTCGTGTTTTTACTAAAGTATATTATTGTACAAACGGTCTTTTGTTCATCTTTAATAAAAATTAGCGTGTATAAAAAAACTATATGAAAACTAACCCTATCGAATATTTTAAGGGTTTGTAGTTGTTCAATCAATAGTCTTAGTGTGGTAATGGACTCGCATAAATAATGTGTTTGAATTCAAACTAAACATTATGATATCTAATTGCATGTATTACCGAAATAAATAGACATGCTATCAAGTACACAAGGCTAGTGAAATCGAGCCCAACATCTCGCTGTGGTTCAACGTTAGCGGGTGTCACAAGATTGATTGATTAATTGGATGTTTGCTTTACGTCCGACTAGCAGTATTTCAGCTACATGTATATTCAGGACAGGAACAAGTTAATCATACAATTAATCAACGGTAAAAAGGGGTGGGATAGGACACAGAACACAAATTATGCTGCCACTGGAAAAGTATGAAGGTTTGGGTAAGGTCGGAGAATTTAGCCTTTTGTGGCGGCTACAATGAACCAAGTCGTTTTTCGAAATCTATAAAAGGGTACTTTGTCGTTCCGCGGCTTATCTATGGGACGAGCACTGGAAACTCCCCAAGTTTTGTCCCAGCGAAAACTAAAAAAACTAGAAGTATGATATAGACAAAGATTTTAAGTGAAGAAATTATTTTAGCAAGTAACAGTATCAATTTTTCAACAAATCAGTAACAGTAACTCATGAAAGATTGCAATGAAAAAATACTAAGTAGAAATAATTGTATCAACAACGTGCACAACTTTTCTAAAAGTACAATGTACATTTGTGATTATTTTGAAGTAATTTTTTCATTTTCTAATTAAAATATACCGATTGGTAGTAATTTTAGAAGTCCGAGTGTAGGTTAGTTCTTTTGCTTATTATGTTTCGTGCTTGCCATAATATTGTACAATTAAAATCAAACGGCGCACTCGATTCAGCTGCATGCGATATAGAATACAGATTGGCGGGTCTTTCTGTGTATTTCTTTGGAATAATTTTAATTATCTGTCCATGTTGACAATAAGATAAATACACTTTTACAGTTGAGTGTTTTGTGTGTAGAACGTATCAAATTAACAACCGATGAAGGCGAAGGCATTTAACAGGACATTACCATACATCAATAACGATAAATGTTTTTATATTATTACAAAATATGAATATCAACACTTGTTCTGAATGATATCGGAAAAAGACTAGATGGTGTAGCAAAATGTTTAATATACATGTTCTTTGATCAGTGACGGGAGATTTTTTGTAAACTAATTAACATTATGTGTCATTATTCAAAACGTACGTGTACAATTTTCTTGTGTACACTAATTTAACAGATTCATTTAAACCACAGTAGATGCAGATCAGAAAATAAACATCACTTGATCATTTTTTATTTAATATTTTAATTGTAATACCAGAAAAAATATAACGACTAAAATGCCAAATTTAAAATATATAGACGTAGTTTATAAAACATTAACAGTTTCCGACATGAAATTTGCTACTTTATTATATATATTTATATATTTTTTTTTACGTTTCCGTGTTTGAAGAAAACATTTTGTACAAATTGTACAAGGCGTTCGTAATTATGGCTTAAATGTGGGTTTTTATTTTCCCCAGATGTGTAAGTAAGCAATTGATAAATTTAGTTTAATAATAATAAAATGAGGACAAATGAAAACATTTTCAGCAGTCTTTATATATTTTTTGAAACTGATATATGTAAACATGCATTTATCTTTAACATTACTATTTGAATAACATTTGTTATCGTAGAGTGCGTATGCACCATTTCAAAATAGAGATTTTTTTTATTTAATTGTTAACATTTTTATTCATCAAATTGAAATTAAAATTATTAATCGCTATAAATAAATTATAAATAATAATTACTAGGCGTTGTGACAGTCGCATTTTGTCTGATGCAACGGCGAAATGTTTGTGACAGTCATTTTGTTACTAATACAACGGTAACGCCGTTGTAAGAGAAGAATTTCGATTGTATCAACGGAAAAAATGACTGCGACGGACATTTTTTGACTGATACAACGGATGTGCCTTCGTAACAGACAAATTTTGACTGCGTCAACGGAAAAAATGTCTGTGACAGACATAAAATGACACAACGTTTGCAGTCCTTTACAGACATTATTGCAGTAATTTGCAGTCAATCGCAGTCAGTGACAGACAAAAAACGACTGTAACTGGTATTTACAGTCATGTTTTAGCCAGTAATGAGTAGAATTATAAATTGCAAAAAATGATCAGCAAAGCAAGGCCTATTAATCATTACTTAGATCAAAATTGTCAGATGACTCTTAATAGTAGTTATTCCGTTTAATGACGCACTGTGACAAAATAAGTTTATGTGCTTTAAATTAATTTACATATATATAACAACTAGAGTAAAACTGTAAAGCAGGCTCCAGTGCGCCTTTTTTGGCAAGGGTATACAATGTCTGAAGCTTTAGTAAGGGAAAAGAGATGCATATCATGTTTTTATTGTGTATTAATAGATCGAATTTAATTTTTTAATAGATACACTACGAGCAATGGGACTAAAAGTTGTCGTTTATCTAACACACAACAAAATTAACATTGGATTATAACGGCAGTAACATTCGGTGTAGCAGTATTCATTATATTTTTACAAATTGCCCAAATCCAGACACATTTATAACCAAACAATTAAACTGTATTGTTTTATTTTACAACTGCAATGTACCACGTATTAAAGTGGACTGAATACATTTGTACATAGTGATAGTGTGTCTGTCAGTACTTCTGTTTTTCCGACCGATACCCATCTCTTATCCGCAACTCTTACTACACCACTGAATGGAATTCAATTAAACCTTTAAAAAATCTTTGGCATATATGTTGTATTTTGATCAGTATAATATTTAATGTTTCCCATGGACTTTATTTTATTGTGGGTAATTATTGGTGAGGATTGTTCAGTTTCAATTTTGCTGTAAATTAGGGATTATACATTGATAAAATCAATCTGAGACCGGGATAAATACTATATAAAGATTGTCCTTATTATATACACTATTTAGCAACAGTTGATCTGACACAGGTTATTTGTTTACAGAAAGTTCATTACCAAATATTACCGAAAGGTTTCATAGTTTGAGTTAAAGTATATTAAACTACTGCATTGCAATGTACATGAAAAAGTGTGCATGTGTTTTATAGAATACTTTACACAGAATATGGAAAGAACTATTACATGTGTAGAAGGGGCCAATGTGGAACTATCATGTGCTGTCATTGAAGACAATGTTAAAGCAGTTTGGAATAAAAATGGTATTGTTGTTCAGCAGTCTGCTAGATGCAAAATAGAAGTTGTAGGAATGATGCACAAACTGTCCATAATACTAGCAGACCGTCAAGATACCGGAGAATACACAGTCACAATCAATAACAGAATACGATCAGCATCACTTGAAGTCAAAGGTGCGTTTTGCTTCTAGCCTCATTACAATAGTCTGCAGGACTTAAGTGTGACTGTTGTTTTGACTAAAAAATACTTTTTCTGCAGAGTGCTTTCAAATCAAAATTATATATAGTAGCCCCAACTGTACTGAAGACTGCCTTTCTTATTTACAATGGAATATTGTTTTTTTGTTACAAAATACACCTGATCTCATATTATAACATTAGCTTTTACATGTATGGTGACTTCTTTTAATTAAAGTTGTGGCTGTTTAAACTTTTACAATTCGATTCCGGAAGAAGAAATAAACATGGACTTTTCAGTTCGAAAATTACTTCCTTAATCTTTAACGACATAGTGAATTGATTATTGTCAGTAGTAATGAGCCAAGTATATGTAAATTATATGAAAAAACTATCTAGCAAGTTTTCTCACACCTACATTTCTTGTAAGAACATTTTGTGAAAAAAAATAAAAAAACTGTTATTAAGTCTCTAATTGAAACTTGAAAATGCAATGAAGTTTTTTACTCGGAATATAAAAATGAAAATGTACGAATGTCTTCTACTATAAATACATTAAGAAATTGTTAAAATAGTTGAATCCTCAAGTTGGCCAAGGAACAAACGGTTGATGCAATAATATGTCAACCATTTCAGAAATCCCTGCTGCTGTCTATCAGTTAAGTGAGAAAGATAAAGGTTTGTATTTAGAGATCATAAAGTCAGGAACAGAAACAAGATATTATATTAGAATTTTTATCATTGGAGAAAATGGAGTTGGAAAAACATGCTTATTACGCCGATTGCTTGGAGAAAACATTGATGATGTAGAGAGCACAGATGGAGTTGATATTGTGCATAGATGTAAAATCAGGTTAAATGATGGCCAGTGGGTCTGTGATGGAGGTACGTTTCACATATTTAAATCAATATACTAACCAACTATTGTTGCAATTGTATTTATTTGTTGTGCCGATATAATCTTAAATTATCTTTCAAAAATTGAGCTTTTACGCCGATTTTTTGCCAGACCTTAATTTCATGGTTCAGTGTCTACTTTTAAAGATTTTGTGTTTGGTCTTGTACCTCTATAAATATGCATGATTGGATAATTATACTTTGGTATACAGGTTGCTGATGAATAGTACATGACAGTCTGGTAGGTTCTGCGTCACTTTGATCTCAATTTCATGGTCCAACATTTAAAATGTTTAGATCAGTTCAGTTCCTCATTAACCATGCATAACAATAATTGGTAACAGCAAAACATGTTAGTCTGTATACATGTAGGAAATATGTAACATATATTTTATATGATGACAATATAATGGTATTTACATGTTATAATGTTGATCTTGAAGTCTTTTGTTCACTTATGATGTGCGAGTTAAGTACCAGTATTTTCTGTGGGCACACTTGCTATGTTGTAATGTACCTATTGGATAAATATGCCTTAACACGCGTTAACTGAACGTTTTATTTACTGGTTCTCAACCAATTAAAACGTCCTTTTCGCCTAATGGAGACAGCGTTCGAGAATATTGTATTTCATGTTTACATTATAAAAATGCAAATATGAAATATCTAACTTTTACTGATTTAGAGCTTTAAAGAGACCAATTGAAGCAGGTTTCTAAACAGCTTTTCTCTGTATTTAGAACTGAATGACCAATAAGCGGAAAATGGGGTCATAGTATTTGAAAAAAAAAATATTTTATAATCTGTTTTGTTTCAATCCGTGTTATCAGCATTCTATGTTTAGCAATAGCTGTTTTATACAACCAGATTTCATATATGCAAGTTGTATTAAATGAAAAAGTCCAGACTATAAAATCATTTCCAAAACACTATCGACGCGTATTAAACAGGTATTACCAAAAATACACTCAGACCAAAAGGAATTTGTCAAATGTAGAAACATTGCATATGCTAATAGGTTATCACAAGATATTATACATACGCAGAGGACGAAGAGGAGGAAGGGGCTTTAATTTCCTTAGACCAACAAAAATGCGACAGGAATAGGGTTGCTTTTTGCGTGTTGAACAAAATTTTTTTTGGTCCTAACTTTTGTGGGTGGGTCCAAACGCTCCTGGAAAATATAAAAGCTTGTATAAAGACAAATTGCTTTGTGGCAAAGTATATTTCCATTTCTCGCTAGGCTCGACATGGATGCCCATTTATTTATGTGCTCCAGGCCGAACTAGTGGCATGTGCTATCAAAGCAAGCAAAAATCATTTCAAATATTTATGAATTAGCCTCGGGGGAAAGAATAAATTACGATAAAACAAAAAGATTATTCATCAGGGGAAAGAAAGGCAAAACCCGCGTTCTAATAGAATAAAATCGATTAATACCAATATTTAAACTTTGGCATTTATGACATTACTTAGAAATCTAAAATAGATAGGATTAAGAGTTAGCGGTATAGAAAACGAGAAATGTGACCTATGTTGGAAAAACTGTTATCATTAAAAGTCTGGTGATTTCTAAATAGGCTATGATATTGATATGCGTGGTATACCTGAAAAATTATCCAAAAGAAATAAAATTGTTTGGAATTTTGTATTGGGTGGAAAGGTTAATTTGGTTATCAGAGATGAATGTAGTTTAGATCACATTGAAGGTGGCATTGGTACGGTAAATTTATGTTCATTTGTCAAAACTCGTCAAATGAAATTCTGACATAGGTTTATGGAAGCTGACGAGAAAGCATTGAATGAACAGGGAAAAATGTGAACTAAGAAATATTATAACATAATAGGACCGGAATTTTTAACATGTTAATATACAAATATCAATGTTTTGAATCGAACGTATGTTCCAATTTTTTTTACAGAAATGCAATGTCTGCTTTGTCTGAACTATGATCTTAATTTGAATATTGTTGTACCCAAGACATGTTGGAAGAGCAATTATTTTGTAATAAAAATCTACAATTTGCCGGACAAGCACTGTTCTTTATTAAAAGCAACTTTCAGAAAATCAAGGACATTATGAATGTCGAGACAAAATATTTTCATAGCTGCAAATTTAATTATAGCTTGTTAATGGAGAAAAAGCCTGTATTTCAGAGTATTTTATAATTAAAGCTTCACTACCACCAAACTATATACGAACTTTACACGGTATTGAACCCCCCCCCCCCCAAAAAAAAAAAACGTGGTTAAATATACTTTAATGCTGAAATTTTTTCAAATTCTAATGGAAATCCTATAGTAAATGCCAAGTTAAAACCAAAAGATATTAAAAAAATTAAACACTCTGTACCTAAACCAAATTCAGAAGTAATATGGGGGACAACTTTTAGTTGTAAATTCAATTGGTTGTTCATTTTGGGAAATGCTGAGAAAACTTCACTTAGATTGAAAAAGAACATAAGTGGGAACCACTATTAAACTGAAACTTTAATATACTTCAACCCTTTCAGTGACAAATTCAAATTTGTAACGTTTGCAACGTCGCCGTAAAAATGTCATATATGACGTTTCTACGCCAAATTTAACGAGACGACGTCGTGAGTTAACTGTTGACTCTGGAATGCGGTATTTTACTGGTACAATCTCATAGCGAACGTAATGTTGGTTTGTACCGTTTTCTGTGTTTTTGTTTGATATTTTAAAATACGTTTAATGGTTTTATTCATGTAGGTCATGTAGCCAAAACTGAAGTATGGCCACATACTCAAATTTCTGCGATTTTCCTTTATTCATGAATATAAATAATGAATCTAAAGCGAAGTTAACTGTTAAAATATCTTGCATTTATTTCTCTGAATTCCTTAATAATAATAATAAACAGGTGTTTTAAACCAAATGACCGGCCGTAAAGCGATACATTTTCAAGACATGTTTATCGCCGAAATTTGTGTGTACAACCATACATAAGACAGTAACAAATACCACCGAAATACATGCAGTCATTCGTCGTTGAAATGTTTACTGCTTTACAAAAATCCTAAATATATAGTAGAAAATAATTGTTTTTAAACAAGAATTGCAACAAAAACTTTAGGAGAGTGTGTATATAATAATTAAAAAAATGCGTAAGAATTTTTTGCTTATTATAATAGCATGATTAGTTATGTTTGAATTTTGTTTTTATTATATATTTTCTCTTTTAAATAGTTTTTTCCGATGTATGAAGGAGGAACAGACAATGCAAGAACGTTGCAAAAACATAAGAATTAAAAGTCCGAACACGACCTTCAAACTTTGCTTCAGAACGAATAATCGTACCCTCGCAGAGCGGGAGTGAATCACTCCCAGCACTTAAATGTCAAAAAGAAGTTGCATATATAATCCGCCGTTGTCAATCTTGATATCTTGTCACCATTGTCTGAAGCAGTTTCGTGTTTAAAATCGATCATTATTGATACGTGATGATAGTTATTGAAGTTTTTCATAACCCTCTGTGCGTTGTGTCTTAATTGGAATTCGTGTCTCTGTTGAATCACGTTTACTACACGAAAAACACCGAAAAACCCGAAACTGAATTCTGTGTTGCATCTTGGGGAAAGTATATGTAAATTACTGGATCCTTACTACGGATTGGTTGTTTTAGTATGCAAATTAGAACGATTATACTAAAATAAGGTCACATTATGCATATACTAAAAAATGATCAACATAGCATTTTCCGCATGCATCTTCAAAGACGAAAACAGAAATTTCTTGAATGAAGATCATTTCTCGTTAATTTCAAAATGTCTAAAGCTTTAATAACGTAAACAAGATGAATATTATGTTCGAATTTTGTATAAATTTTGGAATTTTGTATTTGCTACATTACAAGCAATAGGAGTAAATTCGACCGTTAATCGGAGAGTCACAAAATTAACTTCGGATTATAACGGCAGTAAAATTCTTTGGTTAAGTTATATTTCAACACTTTAAAACATAAAATGTGAATCTTTGCTCTTTTTAAAGATTTTTAAGTCTAAATATATGTCGAATAATGTCGTATGACATTATACACTTAGAAATGAAATAATATTAAATGCAAACAGCTAGTTTAAGATATCGCCGTAGTGACTGACTGAAAAATGGTCAGTCGCTATTCACTAGAAGAATGCTAAATAAATATGGTATTTACATTCGTGCCAAATGCATGGAATGTCACAGAACGCTACAAGTTATATATCGGACTATTTTTTTGTATTTTTACATGTTAAAAATTCTTAATGTAAAATCAGTTTCACAATAGGATGAATAAAGACGGACTAAAAAGGATTAAGTTAATTATATGAATGTGAATCGAGTGCTCTTTTTTTAATTGAACATAGTCTAGCACTAAATCATTAAGTCAAGAGAACAGTCAGACGTACATCTCTGTTTTACAAGTCGCTTAAAAAAAATTACATTGTCGATGTGATTTCAATGCGAAAAATTTTGAATTATGTCAACATTGTTTCATCCTCATCAACAAGAACATAAAATCTTCAATCAAAGCAATAATAATCCCAAAACTGCGTGTGTTTTTTGTTCTGTGCAATAACTATACAATATCTGTATTATATATAGACCTAACCATTCTTCGTATTGGTGATAATAAAACTAAAACTTAAAAAAACTAACTAGTAATTAACAGAATCTGATTTTTTTTACCACGTGGTGGGGGTGGGGGACAACAGTGATTGACTAATGAGACGGGATTTAAGATTTTCCATCCCTCAATTCATAGGTTCCTAGTCAGTGATGTAAAACAATGTGTATTTGTGAAACTTTAATTTTGGGAGATTTCATAAAATTGGCTTGTTGTCAGTAAGTTGTCGATTTAAAAGTATCCAGCTTCACATCGATCAACCGACTTATATAATTTTGGTGAGAAGTAGTATGACACGATGAAAAAAGATCTAAACAAGTAAGACCTGTACGTATACAGATGACTT
The DNA here is from genome assembly GCA_944474755.1 of Limnoperna fortunei. Taxonomy (NCBI): domain Eukaryota; kingdom Metazoa; phylum Mollusca; class Bivalvia; order Mytilida; family Modiolidae; genus Limnoperna; species Limnoperna fortunei. The sequence continues at coordinate 45,825,404 of OX104124.1, forward strand.
TTGCCAAATCGCTACGTTAAAAACTCAATGTATCAAATATAGTACGTGTAGTAAAAAATTATTTGGCATATATTTGTCCATTAACTATTCAATCGTTTTAACTAATGTTTTCATTTGTTATCAGAAAATATGTTCCAAAGGTACTGGCGTCACAAATGTGAACAACTAAATGCAAGATTTACGCTTCTGCACAATATATTTCTGTATCAAGTGTTTTTGTTCACACACGGATATTTACCCAACATTTTTTTGACCCCTAAATTTTTCTTCCAATTGCAATTTATTAGGAGTTTGAATCATTTTTCTTTACGCATTTACTGAAAAATGATTAGGAAATATCAGCTCATCTTTTCATAATGACACGAATAAAAGTTCCTTGACACGATTGAAAACAGCCACGTATTTCTTAGATGATATTAAGTTTTATACTTCCATATGGGTCATTTCAATAACTTTTTACAACTAATGTCTGTATATCATTGAATATTGTACAAAAAGTCTACAATTGTTAATACAATAGGACTATGTTGTATACATTCTTGACACAAATCACTACACATGGAAAAAGGTAACAAGCAACGGAGCAGCTTTTTAATTCATCTTAAAAACATTGTGAGGAAGTAAACATAGAGTAAATGCTCTCATTGAGACAATCCCAGAGCTGGGGTTAAGCGGAAATCTGTGTTATATGTCGATAACCCTCTACAAATTAGTTCGAACCTATCAACAAATAACAACATAACGAACACGATTTTTTTACAAATATTTCGTACTATGTCGACAGTAAATAGTATAAAACGGAACCATCTACTTGGTAGGTCAATATATTGATATCAAACTTTTATTACAAATTATAAGGTATGAATATAGGCAAACATTATCAAATGTGCTGCCTACAATTTATAATAAAGGTTAATTAGAGCACAAATGAGAGTTAAATCTCAATAATTAATACATCATATTTAACTGTAACACGGATACTTCCTATGTCTAATACTTTTTAACATTATTGGTTGGAAACATTTTTGAGAATTCCACAGTTATCTTTTACATTTAAAACAGAAACGTCTAAGACATGTAGTTACTAAGGACAATATTTATATTATTCAAACAGACCGCGAAATTGACCTTAATTGACCGAATTATACAAAATTTTCATCGCGCATTACACCTGTAGACACCTGAAGATACACAAAAAAGAATCTACGAATCTGGTAAGAGAATACTTACACAAATGTACACGGTTTTATTACAAAATTAGTTATATTTATTATTTAATAACCCATTTCCTGTCCTTGTTAATTTTAATAAATGAATAATAAATAATAATTAACAATCAAACAAAAAGACACCCCAGCTTTTAACGATGTCATATAATATTGTCTTTATTTTTATGTCAAAGCCCCAAATGCGAAGGCCGCATTCGCCTTTGGAATTCAGTTTTGCAAAAGGTACGAACGTCGACTTAATTTTGTCACTCTTTTGGGTTTTTTACGAGACCCATTGTCTAGTAACTATCTACCCACATGGTAAATGTGAAAAGCTTAGTCTATTTCTTCGAATGTTGCCGTTTTCTCTGGGTACTCAGGCTTCCACTCCCAATAAAACTGGACTCCATCATACAGCTGAAAAATTGCTGAAAGTGGCATTTAACACCATTCATACCAGCAAACAAACAGTCCAACAATTATTTTAAAGATTATAACCCGGGCGCGAAGCAATGATTTAAAAGGCATTGATTTGATTTTTTTTTTTGGGGGGGGGGTTCAAATTTCGAAGTAAAATATCCCGGACACAAACCAGCCACTCAAAAGGCAATAATGTGACATTGGGGGTCAAATTTCAAATTAAATGTCAACACCCAGGGCATGAGAAACATTGATTAGTTATAATCTACCCACATTCAAAATATCAAAAAGCCTACCTAAAGGGATAAAAAGTTATATCCCGGACACGATTTGTTATGCATGCACGGACGGACAAACAACAGTTCGCGACTTATTTTGTCTCTTTTACCAAAAACCCAATATAAATCTCCTTAAAAAATGAAAAGTGGAATTTAACACTAGATAAAGCTTTCTTACATATCCTAAACGTGTATTAGTATGCGATTGGCAGTGTCAAATAAATTTGGCAGAAAATATCAGCCTTTAAGGAGAAGAAAAGAAAAAAAGAAGATGAAGTAAATTACCAGACAAAAGCAATATGTCTCCCATTTATCTTCGTTTGATATACATAATACATAATAAAATAAGGGTTGCATACAAATAGAAAGTATAGTTTGAAAGCTTTTTTGCAAATGTTATTGTGTGTCGCAATTTGTTCATTGTATTTTATATGCACAGTTATCAAAATTAATTTTCCCCGTCCTCCTCTTCATGCTTCATATGAAATGAAAATTAAAAAAATTACATATATTGTTACGTTCCGAACTCTTAAAGTGCATACTTATTCAATCGGTTAGCAGAATTTAATAGCTTATACAGTCATATGTCTTGTTTTAGTCGTATTATTGAACTGATTTATATCGTATCGTAATTTCTCTGATAGTGCAATTAAAATCAAATTAATATTGTTAATGCATTATGCCAAAGATTCATTTTTGGCACCAAACGAAAGCTAAAGGGATATTCTTTATATTTATACGGCCGATTTGAAATAAATTTATATCATAAAAGTTAATTTTAGAAATTTTAGTAACTATGTCTGAATTTTTTCGCTTATTTTATAAGATAAGTTGGACACAAATAAAAGCAAGAGATTAAACAACTGAATATATCTATTGCCAAATCTATGATAAATCGTGTTTTAATATATTTTATTCGCTGCAGTAAATTTAAAACATACAAAAATTGGCAAAAACTTACCTACGTTTTCATCGCTTCTAACTTGTTTATATCTTTTTTCAATCGTGTCATATTTCTTCTCACCAAAATGATACAAGTCGGTTGATCGGTGTGATCTTGTTTATGTGTCATTACGCTGAATGCAGCATCTAATCTGTTTTATCCAGAAAAGCCCGCATCAAATATATGTTTTGAAAAATTATCACAAAAAGGATTATGCATGAAAAATTATGTGTAACAAAAAGCATGATGCATCTTATCCAGCGACGATATATTCACAACTATTTCATAACTAATTCCTCTAAACGCGGAAAGTAATAAATATACCAAAAAAAAATAAATGCATAATTCATTTACATTAACTTTTATTTGAATTCATATTTATCAAACAATTATTGATAATGCCGGCCATATGGTGTTATATTGACCGTGAGATCATGTCTATATCATATATATACTGAACTGAAGCTGATGTCCATTTACTATTTAGAGCTCCCGGCCCATAATACACCCGAGTTATGGCCTTCAGTATCATAAATTATTTAATATTTTATACATCAGTCAACCAATCCAATCTATAGACAATGTTAAAATACACATAGCCATGTATGTTTAGAGTTTGTTTGGAAAAGATATATTTATAAACGCTTGTCAAATTTGTTCATGCACATGATAGAAGGAATATATGCGCTGTTATTTTATAAGACAGTTCATAAGAAATGTTCGTACGGTTTCAATAACAACACAACACACAAGATTAACCAACATTAAACTCAAAAATTATAAACCGGTTGTATATGACCCGGAGTTCCTGGTCATATACGAAATGATAGACCGGAACAAAAGAAAAAGAGACATAGGAACATGAAACGTGTAAAATATAATCATTCATTAATATGATTTATTCATTTATTTTTCTTACAATTTTCACTAATGCCTTCATTGATGTTATTATATGAAAATAAAACATAACATTTTAATCAAATCAGCTTTTGACAAAGCGATTTTCAAATAGATTAGCGGAAGCTATCATTGGTGACAAGTAGCTATCTACTAATAATCACCGATGTGTTGACATTGTAGTTGTTTGTTCGAGTATGATGTATTTCAAGTTGTGCTCTACTCTTATCTTATTTGACAAAGATTGTCGTTTTACTCTGCCAAAGGACGTGGGTTCTCATAAAGTTTTCCCCGCTTTCTCACCTATAAAATCTGGACGTCATGATATAGCTGACAAAAACCATTAAAATGGCGAAAAAAACAACATTACAAGAAACAAATTCAATTATCATAATATATTTAATGGCGGAAAAATTTTGTAGTTATTTTCACTAATTGTTAGTTTGGTCAAAATGTCAGTCTGGGTGTTTTTCCTTTCACAGTCCAATTTAAAAACATTCAAAAGAATAACAGAAATATCTATACGAACTCTGAAAGGAACACATGTGATTTTTGTGTGTACTTTTGACGTCAGACATACAATGACGTAATGGCAAATTATTCGTTAATATTGTGCAATGTCATGACATTTAAAAACACTATCACAAAACATAATTAATTTTACCAAAATTAAACAACAATAACCATTCATTTGAATTGATTATATATACAAGTATGATCAAGTAAGCCATGCATAGTGGTACGGTTCCTACACTTGGCCCAAAGAGCCGCCCGTGTGAAACTGATAAGAGATACATTCAGATGTCTCGATTGCGTGGGTGTAGGGGTTGTTAAGCTATATTACGAAAAGCCTAGCGGTGGACTATACTAGGTGAAATGTGTGTAGAAAGGGCTTCGGTTCTCTTTAAGTATATCTCCTTTGTAGATGTCGAAGCAGATTAGGTATATTGGATCTATACCAGATGAACAAATATTCTCCATCTGTACACAACTATCAAAAATATTTTATTTGCAGTTATTACTCTTATTCAAATCGTATGTTCTTTTGTCCAATCCATTGTATATTACTGTTAAATTGTTCTCAACATGAATAAATGAACTACTGCTCGATTTACGTTAAGCAAACGTTCAATCATAAGGCGACATTTTATCGCCTTGGCGTGAAACCAACACACAACAAAAATGTCGCTTGGCACGCAACCCTTAAACGACATTATGTCGCCTTGGCACTGAAAGGGTTATACAGTAAACATTCGGTTGATAATGTATTCCACCAAATTATTGGTAATATAAATGCTATATAAATGTCATAAAACATATTCATGTTGATACAATAATTATATTGTAATATGAATATATATTGGAAAATTTATTACCAGTTATAGATTACTCCTGATTTGTTTAATCTGATGTGTTATTGACATAATATGCAGGTGTCGGGCATGCATGAGTATTTTTTGTTCGGGTTAATGCAAACTTCAGCAGTTGTCCAGGTATATAATATAATCTAGTTTCTACTTGGATGAGGAAGGCTGATCACCTCAGTAAAAATACTATCTGCTGCAGGAAGCCAGTAATTCTTTTTTTTTAATTTCAGTGTACAGTACACAACGCGCCTTATTTAATAGTTTATTATTAGTTATGATGTTTATAAATGTATGATTGGCATATAATTACGCTTAATAGTTTCAGATAAAAAGAAAGCTTTATTATCTAGAATCAGGAAGGCAATAAAATCCAAGATATCAGAAGATCTTTACATTGAAGAACAATTGAATACTCAGAGTAGTAACAAACTTACAAAACACGAAGAATGCAGACAAACTAGAAAAGCTAAGAAAGAATATATAGAAAATGCAACTGATGACATTGAAATTATATCAGATAAAGCAAAAGGAGTTATTGATGCGCCCTCCTTGCACGTTGATGTGTTAACGAGTTTAGATACATCTGGTAAATCGATTCCTGTACTTGTAAAAGACACTCTAATTGAAACAAAACTCGAGAAAATACTAACTGAAACTGTATTAAATGAACTGTCAGAGTTTTTGAATGATATTGGAAAGTTTGAAATCCCAGATGAAATTTTGGTGGACTGTGGATTTTGGGATTTCGCTGGACAAAGACATTATTATCCAACCCATCATATATTTATCAATCCAAATGGTGTATATCTTTTGGTTGCTAATATAATGAAAGATATAAAACAGATAACCAGTAAAGGTGGCTATGACAAAATTGGGGGTAAGAACTTTTTGAAGTAAACTATGTCTTCCAGTACTGTCTATGTATCTCAAAAGGGGTCGTGCATGTAAGCTGTTTCTCTTCGAACTTGGCTATACATTAATCCCTCTTAAGTTCTTCATGAATCTGTATTGTGCAGTTTTTGGTGCTATTTAAAATTAAACAAAGCTGTCAGGTATATTAAAGTGTTCTAGTCGATTATTAACATAACTTCTCATATTATAGAAATTTTTTATTAGATTGTCCGCTACTTCTTTTGTGTCACTAGAAATCTATGATGGCTTCTATAACGGAAGAAACATACTTTAACATATGAAATCATATGGTTATGCAAACAAACATATAAATAAGAATTTCATATTAATAGGTTCATCGAACAACAGTTTCGCATATTTAAACCAAATCATTGCATATTGGTCCAATCCTTCAAGTAATTCAATACTTATTTGAAATCTTAGATGGCTAACATAACTTTTAACTGTAGTACTGTGTGGGAAATTTGCAACATAGTTTCTTTTATAGATCTTGTAACTGTAAATGTTTTAGTTCATCTGTTTTATGGTTAGTTATGCATGTCATACTTTTTTGCAGAATATGTTGACTTTTGGTTCGATAGTGTTCATTCGTGTAAACATATAGAAACCAAGACAGAGAACTCTGAAAACTATCTGCATCCTCCTATCATTGTTGTGTGTACTGGAATTGATCATTGTAAAGACAACGTATGTACTTAGTGTTGTTTTGATATCATGTTTGCTATCAATACTCATATTATGCTTTATAAATCAATATCCGAATCACTTAACTCTTAATTTCTTGTTTTTTGGTTTCCTGATTCCTTGTTTGCTTTTACTCGACCTTTCTAAAACTGAAATACTTACACTACTAGCTACAAAAATGACTGTAAGTACCAGTTGCAGTCGTTTTTCGTCTGTCATTGACTGAGATTGACTGCAAATGACTGCAAAAATGTCTGTAAAAGACTGCAAACGTTGTGTCAGACAATATTTTTTACTGTGTCATTTTATGCCTGTCGCAGACATTTTCCTGTCCGTCACAGTTTGTCTGTTACAACGGCGTATCCATTGTATCAGCCCAAAAATGTCTGTGGCAGACATTTTTTCCCTTTACTCGGTGGAAAATCGTCTGTTACAACGGCATTACCGTTGTATTAGTCAAAAATGTCTGTCTAAGACCAAATACGACTGTCACAACGCCTGGTAATTATTTTTGTTGATTTATTAACAGCGACCGATTTAAATTTTAAATTTTAATTTGTTTTATGAAAATATTTGAAATTTTAAAAAAAATGCTATTTTGACATTGTGCTCTCGCACACCTTGCGATTACAAATGTTTTAAGGCAGGGCAATTATTATTTGTATTGTTGTTACACCGGTTTATTATTTTTCTAAATGTCAACGTATTTTATAAAAATGTTCGGAATTCAACAACATATCATCTTTTGGAAATTTGGTTATCTTCTACATTTTTATTATAATATTTTTTGCAAACAAAATTAAACAAAATATGATGGCATCGCTTATTTATTAAGTTATGTCGAACATTATTTTAGAATAACAGTTAGTAAAAATATGTTTAGCTTTTTTAAATACAATATTTAAAAAAAATCAAATCATGTTTGTTTTCTATTGTTTAAAATATCAGGTTATTCAGTAAACAAAATAAAGTTGTTGATGTCCATGATGCGCTTCCGATTTAAAGAAGGACACAGGTGGTTAATTATGTTAAAGATAATCCCGCCTCACTGATCAAATTTCACTTGTATTAAACAATGGGCGGCATCATTCGATGTTTAACGTTAAACTAAATCAAGATTTAATATTGTATAACTTTACAATGTAATAAATCGGAACTTTCTGTTATGTAGTTAGTGCAGAAATGTTTGTTTTTGATCATCGTTTAAGTGAAATCATTACACAGGTTACGGGTAATTAACAATACTGCAATCGGCAGTATCCAAATATTTCTAAATCTCCAAAATAAAAAAAAATAGTAACAACTATATTTATGCACTAGTCTTGGAAATTATTATATGTTGTTTGTTGTGATTACTGTTATGCTTCATGTTGCTTGTCCACTTTTATTCTTCAAGAATAAAAGTGCACAAGCAACATGAAGCAACTAACTAGTACTTTGTGGTATTTCTACAGACGCAAATACATTTACTAGTAGAGATTGCACGGTTGTCTTGTAAGTAAACTTTAACCCTATTCGTTTTACAGACAAACACTAAATTTTAAAGGTGTTTATTTTTGATTGTCTACAGTGAACCTAAAATCATACCATAACAGGGCAGGCAAAGTTCCACAGAACAAGTAACGGGCACACTTTATTGAATGAAACTGAATCGAATGCGCGCCGTTTCGTACTATACTACAAAGTTGACATGTATTCGAAAAAAATCATCCGATATATGTCCAGTGAGCATTTGTAAGTATAGTATATAGTATTTACAAATATAACTGTGTTTGGCAGTTTCGATGTCTCTGTAAAAAAAAACGGAAATTTTAGGCAATACACTGTTAAAGATTATGGTTTCTAAAACAAATACACAAATCGTCTCCTTTGCAAAAGCTTTCCGCAAATGTTGTAACATTTTATTTGTAAATTTGCGTGCTAACATAAGTTAACGGTGTTATCGTTTATAATCATTATATATTTGAATAAAGGAATTTAAAAATCAGACTTCTTTTAGTTTTTACTGGTTTGATTACACCCCCACCATTGTCCCTTCGCATATGTACACGAGTAATAAATACACTTCAAAGAGATATACACGACCAGTTTTGCATTTGGTTATTGTAATTAACAAAATTAACAATAATTCTCTAGTTCAGATTTTAAAAAGCGATACTCAGAACTGAAATAAAAAAAACTAAAAAATATTATGGTGCACAATGTCTTATAATAAATATTGAGCATGTATTAAAATACTTTATGAAAACTTATGACACCTTTCAAATATATTAAAGGTTTGTATTAATTACATCAATAGTCCAAGTGTGGTAATGAAATCGCATACATAATTAGTTAGAGTTCAAACTAAATGGTATGATATCCTATTAATACCGAAATAGATAGACAGGCTATAAAGTAAACAATGCTCGTAATGTCGAGCCGGACATCCCGCTGTGTTCGACTTTGACCTTACTGAACACTGCCAAAGCTCAGAGGGTTTAAGGAGGTTCTCTTGTGACCTCCCCAGATAAAACTAGATTGATTGATTGGATATTTGCTTTACGTCCCGCAAGTAGTATTTCAGCGATATTCAGAACAAGAACAAGTTAACAAACAATTAATCAACGGAAAAAGAAGGTGGGATGGGACATAAGTAACACAATTTAGACTGCCACTGGAAAAGTATGACGTTTTAGATAGGGGCGGAGAATTTAGCCATTTGTAGCGGATAAATGAGCCTACTCTTTTTTCGAAATCTACAAAAGGTGGCTTTATCGTGCTAAGGGAATGGCAATATTCAAACACGTTACGCACTAGCGGCCAGGCTTTTCGTATGATGACCTGACAACACCACAACGAGAGGGTCTCCCCTATCCGCCACCCAGGACGCGCTGGGCGAGTCTGTGGGTCGAGCTCTGCGTCCCAGCGAAAACTAGAAGTTAAAAACGAACATTTGAAGTGAAGAAATTATTTCAGCAAGTAACAGAATCATGTTTTTCAACAAATCAATAACAGCCACTCATGAAAGACTGCAATGAAAAAAATACCAAATAGAAATAATTGTATCAACAACTGGTACAACTTTGTTAAAGTTAAGTTATTATTATTTTTAAGTAATTATTTCATGGTCTAATTAAACTATACCGATGGGCTGGTAATTCTAGAAGTCCCTGTGTAGTTTATTTCTCTTGCTTATTATGTTTCCTGGCAGACATAATAGTGTACGACTAAAAGCAAACGGCGCACTCTTTTCAGTTGCATGCAATTTATTATACGTATCGTCCTATCTTTCTGGGGCATTTCAGTAGATCTGTGGAATAATTTTAATGATCTCTTGCTTGTCAATGTTGACAATAAGAAAAATGCACCTTTACAATTGAGTATTTTGTTTGTATAAAGTTCATAACTTACCATGCGGGTGGGGGGGGGGGGGCAATAACAGGTATTTTAGAAGACAGTACCCATTCATCCATAACTATAAATTTATGTATTAAATTATTATATTACACAATATCAACCCTTGTTCTGCATGGTCACGGAAAAACACCGGATGGTGTCACAAAATGCTTAATACGTATTTTCTTTGATCAGCGAGTCGAGATTACCTGAAACCTAATCAACATGTATCATTCTTTCAATTGAACATGTACAATTTTATAGTCTCAACTAAATTACCAGAACATTTAAACAAAAAGATGCAGCTTAGAAAACAGTGATTATTTTTTGTTTGGGGGGGGGGTGGGTTAATATTTTAATTTAAAGACAGAAATAATATGAGCCGTCTCATGAGAAAAGGTACAAAAACTCATTTTTTACCGAAATTCAGATTTTAACATTTTATTATAGCTTAAGTCCTGCTGATTTATATACGCTTTTCCGTTTGTTGGTATCTTTATTAATAAGGAAAATATTCACATTTGAAATTGGGCAGATAAATACAAAAAACGTCAAAAAATAGAGTTTGACGTAGGAAAGTTTTCGCGAATACATACCTCGTCCACAAACTCTGAAACACAAAGTTGGTCTTTGAAGGTCTTTTTATACAACCTATTACAAACAAGTTTTTAATTGACACGGAAATAGTATCGTTTTGATTTGATCGTTATGAATTGTCGATTCGATCGTTCTAAATTAAATTAATTTGCAATTATTATTGTTTGGCAATAAAACAATTAAAATTGGTTACCTTTTCTTTTTTTCGCAACACAAGCTGATGTTCTGAATTCAAAGAGTAAAATGTAAGCCGCATCACATAGATCAATAGAACCAATAATCGTAGCCTCGCGTTCTTTTTTTTTTTTTTTTTTTTTTTTGGCGAGGGTACGAATTTAGTCCCATTACTCGTAATGTAGCAGAGTGGGAGTGAATCTCTCCCGTCACTTTGATGTCAAAAAGAAGTTGCATATATAATCCGCCGTGGTCAATCTTGATATATTTCAACAGTGTCATCATTTTTTTATCGGTTTCGTGTTTAAGATCGATCATTATTGAAACGTGATGATAGTTATTGAAGTTTTTTATAATCCGCTGTGCGTTGTGTATTAATTGACATTCGTGTCTACACGAAAAACATTCAGAAACCAGAAACTGAATGGTGTGTTGCATCTTGGGAAAAGTATATGTAAATGACCGGATTCTTACTACGGATTGGTTGTTACAGTATGCAAATTAGTATGATAAACTTAGGTCACATCATCCATATACGGAAAAATGATCAACATAGCATTTTCCACGTGCATCTTCAAAAACGAAAAAGGACATTTCTTCAATAAATATCGTTTCCCGTTATATTCGCAATGTCTGAAGCTTTTATAACGTAAAGAAGAAGATGAATATTATGTTCTAATTTTGCATAAATAGACCTAAGGTAGAATTTTTTATTTGCTACATTACGAGCAATATGACTGAATTCTGCCGTTAATCCGACAAATCACAAAATTAACTTCGGATTATAGCGGCAGTAAAATTCGACCTAATAGATCAAGAAATCAATTATAATGAAAAATCGTCAAAAACAACACAAATACAATAAAATCATCAATAACATAGTTTAACTTTTAAAATGCAGATCGAAAATCGCATTAAAAGAATTGAAAGAAAGTATTCGAATAAAAATAAGCTTCGTGCTTTTTAGAATATACATACGAAATATTGAAAATTTAGTTTTTGATGCAGGCTTTATCACGGCAAGTATCAAATAAGCGAACAGGACGTTATGCTATTACAAAGTCTGTTTAAAATACAAAATCTCTCTATGTATTCGTTACATAAGCTTCTGACCGATTAGTCCCAGTTTGTTGTTACTGAGTGTATCGGTAATTTATGACCCAATAAATTCGCTGATACGGTGGCCGAGTGGTTAAGGTAGTTGTTCTACTATTGATCACGTAGTCTGTCAACACTGAGATTGCGGGTTCGATTCTCACTGCATTCAGGATGCACTCGACTCCAATCTTAATTGACAAGGATTGCCAGTTTTCCTACCGCAGGTCGGGGGTTCTCTCCGGCTTCCTCCCCCAATAAAAACTGGTCGCCACGATATAGCTGAAAAATTGCCGAAAGTGGCGTTAAAACACCATTCAAACAAACAAACAAACAATCTTACTAACTTTATCAGCGGTGACATTGTACGTTTTATGGATTACTGTTAAATTACTACGGTATCTGATTTTAAGCGGGTTCCGATGTTTAGCAACAGAGACATATGTAATTATATGTCTCTGTTAGCAATTAGCAGTTCCAAATTTTTACCTGCGCAATTATCTGCATGCATGCACTTGATGCATGCCTCATTCCTTAGCACCGTAACCAAAAGTAGAGAGTGCATGACATAACATGTACATTTGACCCATCTTTTCTTTACCTAAATATGTCAAACAACATTTAAATACTGGCCACATATAACGTGGTAACATGTTAAAATGAGACTCAGTATGGATGTAAATACATACATGTAGCTGCTACATGTATGTGTATGCGATCATCACCACCCTTGATCTTCCCTGAACCTCAGCCCTCAAGTGTATAATAAAAAGAATACTATACAGTATTGTAGCTCCTATTTTGGATACATACTATTAATACACTACGCACGTGAATGTATTCACGTTTATAATTATATCCTACATACTGTAAATACCTGCGTTTTTGATTTGATGATTGACGTCACGTGGTGACCCCATATGTTCTGTACATAGTAGGCAAGAGTCAGCTACATAGTAACACATAAAAATTAAAGGATTTTGCTTGAATTTCGATGTTTTAAAAGAGTCGGTAGGATACACAATCAGTTGCTTATAACTTATAACAAACATTAGATTTGTCTGATCATATCCTCGAATAAAGGGAAGAAAGAAAGGGATTTTTAAGTGGGTTCCTCGGGAACTCGGTATGTGTAACTACTGTTGCCGATTAAAATTGACGATGAAGCTCATTTTTGTTTACACTTTGAATAAAAATAAAAATTATAGAGACCCTCTATTAACACATTTCAATGTTTTAGCCCAAAATCCCGACCTTGAATGTTTAAAAAAAAAGTAAACCCCAGAACTTTTTTGCAAATTCATAGTCTTTCCTCCTTCATAAAACAGTCATTGGAAATGAGTACGGGAGTCTCATATGCTTGTTATTTTGTCAAATTTTTGTTTTATTTGTGTATTATCTGTTTGCTGTCACAAATCATTTAAATGTTGACTGTTTTAATTTTTCACACTTTCCACTTACATCATCTTTTTGTGCAGCTATTTTGATTTGTGGACAACATTTTTTTCAAATATCTCTAAAAGAGGATACACCTAAAACTCTATGTAAAATTTAATTTAAAATAGTTTCGGACGAAGAAAGAAATATCGGAGGGTCTTCATCGCGTCATCGTGGAGCTGCAGGTTGGGGTAGTCCGAATTCATTTGCATAGTCTATTAAAAAATTTGTTTTGGTGTAACACTGACATTTCCATGTTCACGAGGAACAGCACCATTTTCATCCATATGCATTTTTAAATTTCGGAAATACTTTTCAACAATGTCAAAACAAAGTTTAAAACATTCGCTGCATACTGAACGGCTTTTAAAAGTTAATGAGCACTTTTTCCCCTACTCCGAGAATCCTCTGCTGTCGAACGCTTTTTGGAGTGGGTCGGCACAAGATTCTCGGACTACTTCTCCTCTTTCTTTTACTTTCCGTTTTATCAAAATATTTATTATTTTCGTACGATAAGGATTCCATAAAATACATGTCTCGTTCGAATTTGGTAATTTCCCTAACTAGAAAAATCTTTTATTTCCTTTCAATCAATTGATTCAAGCATTCATGGGGCTTACTTGAACAACAACCCTTAGTAAAAGGCCCCTTCTACATCATTTAAATCATTGTCAAAACACCACCATTACTTTAAATAGACATATTATCAGATTCAGTATTTAATTCAGTTGAAAGCAGACGTAGTTTTTCCGTAGTGTGAATTGTTTACTCAGAACCCCTGACTTGGGAGGATGTAAAGTTTTATAAACAGCGTAAATCAGTAAACAATTTCACTGAAATGCAGTACTCCAAATAATTTGACTTAATTTCATAATCAATGTTTATAACTTCTTACTTTATTTTATTTTATCATTTTTACTGATTTCAATAATTGATTTTTGGGGGGCGGTGGGGGATGTAAAACAAATTTTGGCTTACAGGGCAAACAAAAAAGAGCATTTAAAAATCAGATAGTTTAGGTGTTGTCGATAAATGCCCAAGTCAATTTTAATAAGTATTGTGTGTGCGTGTGTGCACGGGAAGCAACGAAAGTGTTTCCGTCCTAGAAAAAAGTTTCGTTGTTGCAAAAATATGAATCGCCCGAAATAATATGGGTTCAAATTCCTGTGTGTGTGACAAAAATAATTTTTCAAAAGATTGTTAACGCGTTTAAAGACTTTTTTCCCATTATTCTATAATTTTTTGTTAAAATAAAGGTTTATAAACTGCAAATAGCAAATCCGATAATAAAAGAATTCGATCTTTTATTGACTCGAGATATTTTTAGAAATGTTGTACATGAAGGATGGTGATTCCGTAAATAGTACTTTCACTTTCACTTGAGCCCGGGATACGACTACATAGTACAAGGATGATAAAATAAACATTTCACTCTGTACATATTCGTCAAATAAATGACAAATTTCTGAAAATACCAGGCTTGCATCTGGAAATCGTTCAATTCTTCAAAGGCGGGTTTCCAGTGACTGACGTACTGCTTATTGACCTGTGGTAAACTCTTTTGTATGGAATTAAAAATATCGTTTTTTTTCAAATATTACACAGTAATAAATCCATATTTAAATAATCTTTTTCCGAAATTTTGAAAAGTTTTGACAACCCATTGTCAAGTTTTTCACGAATAGACCGTCATCTGCAAAAACAACTCGCAACTGAACAACGCTAAAATCATAACGTTCATTCCGAGGACGTTTTCTCGATAACAACGTCACGAAGTTTTTGTACCTTTTCTCATTAGACGGCTCATATAACGACTAAAATGTCAAAATTTAATGTTTGTAGACGTACTAAATAAAAAACTAGCAGATTCTGACATAATAAATACATTGGCGATTTTATTATACGTATTATTTCAACTTTGTCCTTGTTTTAAGAAAACATTATTGTACAAATGTATACAAGGCAATCGTTATTATGGCTTTAATTCGGCTTTCATTTTCACTAGATGTATAAGTTAACCATTGATAAATTCAGTTTAATAATTATAAAATAAGAACAGAACACATGCTAACACTTTCAGCAGTCTTCATATTTTAGAAACAGATTTATTTAAACATACATTTATCTTTAACATAACTATTTAAATAACATTTGTAATCGTAATTGTGAGAACTTAAGATTTCCAAATAGATATATTTTTTTTTGTGTTAATTCCAAACATTTTAATCAAACAAGTGAAATAAAAATATCGTATTAACAGTTTATTTAGCCAGGAGTGTTAACTAATGCATAATTAATGAAGAATTTATTTTCTAAGAAAGTTTTTGTTTTTATTTTAGCTGGAAGAAAGGAAAACAGAATTCCGTCAACAACTCATCTCATTACTGTATAATGAAGACAAAGGGAATCATTTACGCCGCATATGTTTTGTCTCGAACACAGAGCCATTAGATAAAGATTTTGACCATTTACGACGGTCAATTTTTGAGTTTGGAAAGGAAATGACAACATTTGGAGAAAAATTGCCTTTAAATTGGATTCGGTTAGAGCTTTCGTTAGAAGTTATACGTGATGCTGGTGTTAACATTTTATCATGGTCTGATATGACTGACCTGTCCTCCAAATGTTCAATTAACGATGACAAGGAAATCATACTTTTCCTCAACTATCATCATAAGGTTGGATCCATCATTTTCTTTGAAAATGTCAAGGAAAATATAATACTTAACCAAAAATGGCTGGCAGATGTCTTTAGATGTTTAGTCTCACATAAATCTGATTCTGACATCACTCTAACATCAGAATGGAAAATGCTAGAAGACACTGGAAATCTTGCACCTGTATTAATTGAACAATTATTCCTCAAAGATCCTCACCTTGAATTTCATAAACATCAAAAGCATTTATTACATGTTATGGAATTGTTTGGCATTATAGTAAAACTAACAACTTTATTGGAAGATGGAACAAAACAACACTCTTCAACATATTATATGCCTTGCATGATTTCTAAGCAAACCTCCATTGAGGATTTAACCAAGGTGTTTCATCTGGAAGAGGAAAACTGTAAACGCACACCGTGGTTGTGTTTGGAGTTTAAATTCATGCCATTTGATTTTTTCACCAACATTTTGTGTTATTACATAAGCAAATATCCTATTTGCACTGAACCAAAAACAAAAAGAGTGGCAATTTATCATGGCATGGGGGTATTTTATCTTGACAAAACCAAATCGAGAAAGTTTTGTCTTTGTTTCTCTAAGAATACAGTAGCAATACAAATATGGCAGTGGAAGAATTTGGATCAAGCTGTACATAAAGAAATGATGGATGAATTGAAGGTAGAAATTCAGAGAGTAATGAACAAATATGAACCACGTAAGGTGTCATATATTATAAAGTTAAAGTGTTCTGATGGTGATATACATAACCCAGATGGTAGACGTTGCTACACAGAATTAGGAGGTAAAGAATACTTTTGTGAAGATCACATGAGTTTTCACAACACCAAGGATTTCTTTCAAACATGGTTTTCCGACCATTCTGAGGTAAGTTTAATATATCGTACTTTTACTATGCTGAACACATAGTTCTTAACCCCACATAATCTTCTTTTGAGGAAGGTTTTGTCAAAGATTACACTATATTTTGTTTAATTGTATCCCTCATCATCTGTGTCTATCTCTTCATTTTATAGTTGACGACATGCATTAATTTCAGATGGAATTCTTTTTTCAGAAAATTCAATGTTTGTTGTAATGTCATCTTATAGATCATGTCATAAATAAATCCTGACATCCACAAAAATAGCATCACATTTTGTTTATGCTTCGAATTTAAAATGAAATTGCATTTGTTAGGATAATCCGATGCAAAACTTATATTGAAGTTGTCTAAATATGTACCTCTTTTAAATTTCTAAAGTATACAAAAATGTATTTTCATTATACAATGTATATGAACGAAATAATACTCTAATATTTTAGCTGTCAGTACGTTGCCATAACGTTGGTGTAAGTATTGTCATTTAAACACTTCTTAATTCAGTCATGATCTGTAGTTGTCTGTTTTTGAATAAAAAAATCATGACATCTAATTCTTAAGTGAAAGCAATAGTGTGCAGTCATTTAACCCTATATTAAAATGGTTTCATTTCATCGAGAGACCAATAGGTTTCGTAGTAATCTACTGTTGATTACTAACATTTGAATGCATTGCACATTAAACAAAACACAAACTCTGAATGACAAGAGATCATTTTCCAGCAAAAACATCCGAACATTAGTATAACAATTAAAACTTTAAAACAAATTTGTAGAAGTAGAATAATAGAGATGTGAATGAATCAGTTGCCATTTTGCTAAAATAACTACTACTGAGCAAAATTTCTAAACAATAGTACAAAATGCCTTTCAGCAAATATAATATAATTCAGTTTAATGCAAACATAGCATTTTGAGATGCAATAAATTTTACAGAATGAAGACTATAAGTCACCATCAAATGGATCTAAAGGTAGATATAGTACATGACATAGTGTATGTGGTATAAGTATGTAGAATGAAACTGTGTTATAACAATAGCTTTATATTTTTCTGCAAAACACATCAGGAATAGAAACGTTCTAAGTTCGTCAACCAAGGACTATGCATGTACCAATATTTGCACAGAATATTTTGTTTTTATACCATTAGTGAAGTGTTTGATTTTACGAAGAAATAAGACTTCTGCTAACTCTATAACTTGTTTAAATATATTCGTACCAAGATATAGCCTAATAGACCAGTCAGCTTTTCACCAATTTAAATTGTTGTGTATAAACGTGAATAACTTTGTATGTATATAAGCTTCGCGACTTAAACTTTGTTTATTAGAAATTTTCAGATCTTGTACTAGCACGTAGTAAGATACATATATTTTAAAATACCTGTCATGCAACGTTTTGGTTGATTTAATACCAATATAAGTGATTTGTAGAATTTCAAGATTTCAAAACACTATCTTTTAATATTGATGGTAACACATTTGAAAACATTGTTTGAATCGGGGATACAGATAACTGTAAGAAAAAATCAGAAATAACTCATTGGGGGTAAAGTGTAACGGTGTTGCTCTCATTTACGCAAGGAATGGGCCTTTATCTTAGATTATTTGAGGCCAAGCGATTGCATTATAATGGACCAAGCCGTGTGTAACACTATAAGTGTCAGGATGTATTTCTATTTAAATAGGAAAAACTAAAAATGGTTTTATCCAGCCTAGGTACGCGGCATTGTTTTTGAACTTGAAGTTACACTCCGTATGCTTTGATTTGGGAATCTTAAAGTATTAAGACTTCTTTCAATGTGTTGTATGTTTTATGTTTAACATTTTAAAGCTACAGCTATTCACGTGCGAACAATTATAATGATTCTTAACACAACAAAACTAAACTCGCTCATCATTTTAAAATTTTCAAAACAGAAGTACTTAATTCATTTATTTCTATGCTTTCAAGCGGGAGATGTTGATTGTTGATATAGTTACTGCTGCTGAAATAAGGGTTATGACACAATTTAGACGTTAATCACATTTATCATTGATCATTGTATGCGAATTGTATATTGTCCTAGGCAATTGTCTCTTCAAAAATAAACCAAGATTAATGTGGTAGACAGCAATCCAATTTGGTAACATCTTAGTGGAATTTCAGCTGGCAAACCTTTGTTGAATGATAGTATTTTGACAACATTCAAATTGCAACCTTAGAGGTTAGGACATCAATCATTAATCAAATCACAAAATGTGGCATAATTTTAACTAAATGTGTACTTATAGACATAGAAGATTACGAGGTGATTTGTTGTTTTAGTAATATTGATAAACATTGCCTGTCGAAAATTTCATTGAATAATATATTATGTAGAACAAATACTGAAAGCAGACCCACTGTAGTTAAGATCAAGCTGTCTAATATATCTCATTCATTTGATGAAGTCGTAAAAGCAAATGTAAAAGTAATGAGTTCCATTAGTCTTATTGATTATTTACTTATAAGTAGCAGAGGAAGAAGATACAGCCCAATCTGTTATTGCTACAACTTCAACTTCCAGTCAGCCCATATCCACGTTACAAATGTTTCCTGATGATGCAGAGGTCATTTACTCTAGGTTGCCTGATGAACAGTCCAAGAAGATAAAACATGGTTTGTGTTGTCTGTTGATTAAGATCGCCATAGTAAAAAATATTTTTGAGACGATTGTTACAACTGATGCAAATGCTATAACCGGTACCTTTTATGTGACGAAAGGCAGCTTTTTGTGCAGCGTTTCATGGTTTATATGTATGCTTGCTGATACCATTATTGAAGATGGATAAAAACAGAGACATTGGCAAATCTCAAGCTAATGTAAAATAAACTTGTTTGAAAAAATAGTTCATCATCTATATATTTCTTTTAAACCCTGCGAATGCTGCAGATTAAACCTAAGGACTAAATAAATGTAAAGGAAAGTAAGTCTTTGTTTTGCGATAAATCAAAAACGAAGGACTTCACAACCCGAAGAGGATTTTATGAACTTTTGAGTGACCAGTCAAAGCAACCAAAAATGTATAATGATTTTCATACCCCGTCACATAAAGTTGCGGGGTATTATGTGATACCCTCCGTATGGATATGAGTGTCCGTCCGTCCGTCTGTCCGTGCCTCTGTGGTTTCCAGATGATAACTTGAAAACGCGTCAACATATTTTATTTAAACTGTGCATATCTATTAAATACAATAGAATGAAGAGCAAGTTCAGGGTAAATTATCAGCTTTATCATATTTGTAGTTTTTAAGTTGTGTCAAGTTGTCTTACGAGATGGACCTTTATCATGCTCAACTGTTCCTCTAGGCTAATAAGTAATTCAACGCGGCCGGGTATCATTTTATTTTCCATTAAATGCCCTATTTTTGTACATAGCATCATGTAGGAAAATTGCACTTTTTATCATGTGTGGGCCATCTCACACATTTTATTTTTCAATATGTAAGCCCTATCCTTCAATTCTTCGTTCCGCTCTATAGATGATTAAGTATTATGTTGATCGCTTCGATCTCCCACCCTTTACTTTAAATTAAGAACACCAAGGACACAATTATGTGTGCCTGATAATCTGACCTACATCAAAATGAATGTTAACAAAGAATGTCCTTAATTTTTCCTATTGTTAATGTTTATTTTTTATGGCAACATTCTATCAGCATATGAATATGGAGCATACTTGTACATCTTCTAATCGATCAGGTACTTAAAGCGTGTTTTACAGAAAAAAATTTCAAGAAAGATGGTGTCTGATGAACGAAAATCTACTTCACAAGAAATTAGCAATATCAAGATGATACTGATGGATTCCAGAGACCTGATAGACCTCTTACAGGATATCACGGCATTGGAGCCTTTGATTTTTCGACACTCTATACCAATCTACCTCAAGTGCGACATAGGACCAGGCATGATGAATGCATTGGGGATAAAGTCTGTTCGGTGTTAGGTTTTCGGATTGACGGCATGTTTGTTTTGTTTTGAGGACATGCTTTTTTACAGCCTTATAGTATTCCAGTTGGTAATAAATGTGTTACTCTCCTCGCCAACCTGTCTTTTGTGCATGTGTACTCATATAAGGCTGAGTTCGTAGAAGGCCTATTAATGAAGAGAACATACACTGACCTATACCTTTAAATTAGAATTCCATTGGAATTAGGGACAAGTCCGATACAATTCGGGTCTCTGCCTCTTACTAAATTCTACGGCAGGCGTGGAGACTTAAGCTATCTAATTGTCAACTTTCCGTTCGATAGCAAAATTCCATCATCTCCTGCGTATAACTTTATGCTAAACCCTCTGATATGTATTCTAATTTTCTGGACCTGTCACTGCTGTTGACTACTATGTTACTCAAACAAGAAATTCTTGTACCAAGGTTAGTGCTATCTTCAGAAATTTTCTGGCCGTCACATTGCTTAATTGGTCGGTATGAAAAATCCATCTGGCAAATACGACTAGACATTTTTGTTGAGTCTTAGGTACTCTTTCCTTTACCTGGATTTAACATTTTCCTAGAAATGACGGGAGTCTAGTTAGAGGCTAGAACTGCTTAATCGTCCGGACTACTTGAGTGCACCCTTGGTTTTTATAGGTTCGGGTTGCTCACTATCTTCTTTTTATGGCTTTAGTTTTCGTTTTGTGTTCTATATGTTATATAATGTGACCCTTGACTTTCGATTCATGTTGCTCGGTCGGTGTTCTTGATATTGTTCTGTGAAGCAACCGCTTAAAAAACTGTATGGTAGCAATTATAAGTTTGTTGATCATTAAAAAATATGTGTCACAAATTGCTATCTTACTGGATTATGACTACCACTGGATATTACTAATTACTTAATTTTAGCTTGAGTGCTACGACAGGTGTCACGCGTGGAACAGGAGTTGCTTACCCTTGCAAAGCACCTGGACTGTTGTTCTTTTGTTTAACCACGGTTTGTCTGTCCCTGACCTATCTTGTCGTGAATACTCCTCATTCAACATTTGCAGATCCTTGTTCACCATTCGGTTTTTCAGTTGCTAGTTCAACAAGGTTTTAAACAAACATGTTTTAAGTTACATTTAAACAGTAAGACCAAATCAAACAGCTAAATGCATCTGTACCTGCTAATATGACATGCCAGGGAATTTTACATGTCACGTCACATTCCTTTTTATTACAAGGACAAAGTCTGTTAAATAAGTAAAATAACAATAAATTTGCTTCTGGTAATGATAAACATATGTTGATTTTGTTTTTATTGGAACTATTGATATTCATAGATATTTATATAGCAGAAATCATAAAACAGGGACATAAATGCTGCAATATTTTTCCAAATTTTTCCAGCTTTTAATTAAACTGTGTGGCGACATGTTGCTAATTTGCCATTATTGGTCTTCCTGTACATTGAAATGTATGACTAACAGAAAGTCTTCGTTCAAATTATGGACGAAAACGTTAATCGAAGACAACTGTCGTTGCTAAATAATGTATTACAATGGCTGATTATATTGGATTTTTGCGCAAAACCAATTCACAGCAGGTTTATAAAGCTTTATTAAGTATCCATCCACATTTCTCACAACACAATATCTTACGGGTTGAGATAATGAAAGTTTGTTTACGTTAAAAAGTGACAGAATTTAATCTGCAGTACCATGACAGCTTTTACTCCTGTGTAAGGAAAAAATGTTTTGCCAACATAATGCCTATGGTTGAATGTAAGAAAATTTGTATTGAAAAACTACACATCTAAGCCATATATGTTTCAAATTGGAATTATTTTTGCCTACCGTATGAAGTCATGTAAGGGTAACATATTTTTATTGTTATCCTGTAAGACAGTAACTTTGTAAACAGAAGCAAATGCATTTCGTTACATAAATGTGTTTCTAAGCTGTCAAATGTTCCAAAAATATGCTTTGTCGCATGTGTATGTATATATTGTTGACAATATCTGACTGACGCATATTTTGTATTTCACAGGAAGTCATCAAGCCAGATTTAAACAAAAGTAAGTAAATAATTGAAATGCTAATGTCAAAAATGTCAATAGTGAAGATGCCATATATTTTTTGAGTTGACATTAAATTTTGCAAGTTTAAGGCTTTAGCGGATGTTTCATTCAAAGAGAGATAAATTATCTATGTATGCCTTTGAATGTTTAAGCAAAAATCAATTGAAGTCTCAGTTATGCTGCATCATGAGATCAAAATGATTGATAACTCCTATAAAAATTCATCAAAACATTTCAACTGAAAAGACAAATAACATGCACATTTATTACCTATTAGATTTGTTTTGCCTCCATCTTTGTTTTTAATTATCTTTTACTCTGAACCACAAAACATCTTTACACCAGTCTGGGCATGAATCATCCTTTTATGTCTGTTATAAAGTGTGTTATTTTTGTAGCCCCTGACTATCCATTCGACCAACCATGGCTAATCAAAACAAAAGGGTTATAATATATAAGTCAAGTACTGGTAAATAATTATTACCTAAAAAGGCGTTACATAGATAGAGGAGACACTTTTAAAGCGCCTTGACAGTCTATATCTTTTCACCATTTATTTAGACCAAAACTGCTGATGATTGCATGTCTAAAATTGTAAATCGACTCATTTTTGCATTTTGAATACTATCTTTACCTATAATACATCAATAGAAACTTTATAGAGTGAATAAGTCACATGACTTAAATATTAAAAACTTGCTCTTGATAATTGTTATTGTCATTTTTTATTGTTTGCATTATGAATAATAACATGAAATTATAATAGAGAGATGCTGCAAACATAACAGTTTTTAGCATAACAAGATGTACATGTTTGTCAAGAAATATTTTTATCGGTAATTTGTATGTTTTTACTTTCATCGTGTTAACGAATATTTCAATCACTCCTGCATTACAATATATTTGAAAATATCTGTCAACAAGTCATGACTTTTCTTAAGCTTGGAGTTACTTTCACTTTGTCCAATCCCTTGATTAAAAATTATATCATGCACTATTTAATGTCGCATTTATGCTGACGCGCTCGTCAGATATTCTACTGTATATTTTATTGTTAGACTCAAAATATTCTGTGTCTAGTTCTATATAAGCAGTGCAAATTCCAACCCTCTCCAGCTTCCTTTTAATCCCTGTTACGAAAACTTCTGAAACTAAACACTGGATTATTTATGTTTGGCAACCTTTTACTGTTAAATTAACTATATTGCATTGATGCTTTGAATGTGAATATTGTGCGGATCCTGGGTTTATCTAGATTTGTATGTTTGGAGTAAAACGAATTCTTCAGATTTTCCCTTTGGGATTGTTCAAACAGAAAATGTGTGCACATCTTTTATGAATAAGGGTTACACAAACGTTAAGTAATTCGTACCTTACCACCTTACACCTATGCATGAATAGTGTTAAGTATCTTACAATGGTCACTTATGCTGAGTAAGTAAAACATAGAGGGTTATGTGGACATAGATAGTAGTATGTACTTTACATGTAGTAAAATTTGTAATGTGTGTAGTGAATACCTTTCTTTGGTCCAATATACATGTGTAGGATTACGAAAATAACAAGAAGTCATATGGACATAATAAGTTGTAAATAGATTACAGGAAAAACAATTGACAGTAAGTAGTTAGTGCCTTACAGGAGTCACATTGATAGAATATTAGTAATAAGGGATAGCATGAACAGGTTTAGTAATAAATACCTTACACGGAGTCACATGGAAATGGTTAGTAGTAAGTACCTTACACGTGTCACAAGGACACTGTAAGTTGTTAATACTTACAAGAGGTCACATGGACATAAGCACCTTACAAGGAGTGACATGGACTGATTTAGTAACCTACAGGGTGTCGCAAAAGACTGGGTTAGAAAAAGGTATTTGCCAGGTGATTACATGTACATGAACGTGGTTAGTTAGATAAGATGTCGCACGAACATGGTTAGATATAGGCACCTTCCAGGGGTTAACGTGGTCAATGTTAGTAGTTAGTAACTTGCAAGGCGTCACACGGACAGTGTAAGTAGTAGGTGCCTTACATGGCATAACGTGGAAAGGGTCAGGAGTAAGTACATTACAGGGAGTAACAAAGTCTTCGTTTGGTAGTAAGTGTCTTAAAAGGGTTCACATGGACAAGGTAGTAGTACGTGCCTTGCAGAGAGTCACATGTGGACAAGAGGAAATGGACGGGATACCCTACCGGGATTCACATGGACAGGGTCACTAGTACGTACCTTACGTTAGTCAAATGAAAATGACTAATAGGCTAGTAGTAATTACCATACAGTGGTCAGAAGTATAGGTTAGTAGTGAGTATAAAGAACACGCATTTTACAGGAAATAACAGAGAGAAGGCTAGTAGTAAGTTCCTAATATAGGTCATACGAACTGTTTTAGTAATAAGAACCAGCTAATCACATAGAGAGGGTCAGTAGTAAATGCGCAAATCAAGTGTCACATGGACAATGTTAACTGTAAGAACCTTGCAAGGGGTCATATCGAAAGGATGATCAGTACTTTACAGTGGATCTTGCGGACAGGTTTAGTAGTGAGCATCCTTCAGGTAGTCATTTGAACAGGCATAGTAGTAAATATCATACAAAAGATCACATGGACAGGGTTAGTAGTAAGTACTTTACAAGTGTCAAATAGAATGGATTAGAAGCCCATACGAAACTGTAAAATTATTACTTCAAATATTGTCCTGGTGTCTTCAATTTCTCCCCACCCACTTGACCGGTGCAAGTTATTTTCACAGTAATGCTCTTCTTGTTTTGTAGAGTTAACTATGCAAGTAGCAATGTGTTTTGATGTTTACCAAGTACCTTTCTTTTGTCTCACGGATAGAAGTAGTAACTTACAAAAGGTCACATGGACAAGGTGAGTAGTAAGTACCTTACAAGGAATCACATGGACTGGGTAAGTAGCCAGTACCTAATATTGAGTCGCAAAGACTTGGTTAGAGGTATGTATCTGACATGTTGTAACATGGACGTGGTTAGATATAAATACCTAATATATTGTGTCACATGAACAGTGTTAGATGTAGGTTCCTTGCAGGCTTGCAGTGCTTAAAGTGGTCAGGGTTTGTAGGTTATGCCTTACAAACAGTAACATGGACAGTGTATGTAATAAGTATCCAATATGGGTTAACATGGTCAGGGTTAAAGGTAAGTACATTACAGGGAGTAAAAGGATAGGTTAGTAGTCATTAACTTATCAGGATTCACATGGACAAAGGTACTAGCCTTACAAAGAGTCAGTGGATAGGGTGGGTAGTAAGTACCTTACACAAAGTCACATAGATTGAATTAATAGCATGTACCTTAAAGGAAGTCGCAAAGACAGTAAGTATCTGACAGGTGGTCACAAAGACAGGTTAATGGTAAATACCTTTCAGGCGGTCATTTATACAGTGTCAGTAGTAAGTACCTAACAAGGGTCATATGGACTATGCTTGCAGAAAGTACCTTTCAGGAAGTCAATTCAGTATGAAGTTCACTGCAGGAGGTCATTACAGTTGGCAACATGGACTGGGTTGTTTATATGTTCCTTACATGGGTCACATGGTCAGAAGTAAATAGCTTACAATAGACACATGGACAGGGTTAGAAGTAAAGATTTCAAAGGGTCACATACAGAAATAGAGGAAAGAACCTTACAGTGTCGTACAGGGAATCAAATGGACAGGGTTAGTAATAAGCTGTTTACAGAGGGTCATACGGAGAGGGCAAGAAGTAAGTACCTTAAAGGGAATCCCATATTGTTAGTAGTAAGTACTTTACAAGGGTCACATGAACAGGATAAATAACAAATACCTTACCAGGATTCACCTGGACGGGTCAGTAGTACGTACCTTTCGATAGTCAAATGAAAATGGCTAATAGGCTAGTAGTAATTACTATACAACGGTCAGAAGTAAATAGTTAGTATAGAGTATAAAGAATATGCACTTTACGGGAAGTAGCAAAATGAGGGCTACTAGTAAGTACCTAATAGTTGGTCATACGAACTTGGATAGTAATAAGAAGCAGGTGATCACATAGACAGGGTTAGTGTTACCCCCAGGGGTCACATAGACAGGGTCAGTAGTTAGAACGAATAATCGTACCCTCGCTGTCTTTTTGGAGAAGGTACGAATTTAGTCCCATTACCGGTAATGTATCAGAGCGTAGTCAATCACTTCCGGAACTTTGTTGTCCAAAAGAAGTTGCATATTCAATATGACGTGATCGATCTTGATATTTTTTGACAGTGTCACCATTTGTTTATCTGTTTCGTGTTTTAAATCGATCATTATTCATACGTGATGATAGTTATTGCGGTGTTTTGTTAATAACCAGCTTTACGTTGTTTATTAACTGACACTCGTGTCTATTTTTAATTACGTTTACTACAAGAAAAACACACTGAAACCAGAGGCTGAATGGTTTGTTGCATCTTGGGTAATACATGTGTAAATTACTGGATTCTTACTACGGTATAGATGTTATAGTATGCAAATATTATCACGTTTATAGTAGAATTAGGTCGCATTATCCATATACGTAAAAATGATCAACATAGAATTTACCACGCGCATCTTCAAAGACGAAAAAAGAAATTTATTCAGTAAAGATCATTTCACGTTAGTTTCGAAATGTCTAAAGCTTTAATAACGTAAAGAAGATAGAATATTATGTTTGAGTTTTGTATAAAGAGATACAAGTTAGAATTTCTTATTTGCTACATTACGAGCAATAGGACTTAATTCTGCCGTTAATCCGAGAAATCACACATCTAACTACGGATTATAGCCACAGTAAAATTCGGCTTATGTCAGTAGTAAACACCAAATTAAGTGTCACATGGACAGGCGTAATTGTAAGAACCTTTCAAGGGGTCATATCAACAGGGTGATTTGTACCATACAGTGGATCTTGTGGACAGGTTTAGTAGTGACTACCTTACATATTAACAGGAATAGTAGTAAGTACCATACAAGGGTCAAACAGACTGGATAAGTAGCCTATACGAAACTGTAAAATCATTACTAAAAACATTGTCCTGGTGTCTTCAATCCCTCACCACAAGTTTTTTTTTCACACTAACATTTCTGCATATTTTAACGATTTAATTACACAAGTGGTAAAGTCAGCTATCCTCCCCACCCATTTAACATGTGCAAGTTTTTTTCACACTAACATATTACTACTCTGCTTGTTTTAACTATGTATTTATACAAGTAGATATTTATCAATATGTCATCTATGTGTCATGACTGTAACTATTACCAAAAGGAAGCAATAGTTACTACACCAAGTTTAAATAGATGATTATTTAAATGTCCATACAGGCAACACTTCGTTACTGTTAATTGCATTTGTTTAATTTATATTATTGTACAGTTTAATAGATGGGGTCATAATTATGATGTTACATTATATAAACTAATCCTTTACAGGTGTGTTGTCTGTGACAAGGAACCCTCTATATACTGGTGTCATGGCTGTCAGAGATCGTTGTGTAAGAACTGTAACACTAAACACAGCAAATCCGAGAAAACTACACTTCACGTTGTGCAACATGAAGAGGACATGTATTCACTGAATTATAAGTTCAAGGTCAATGTGATGGGGATAAATGATATTAAGGTGTTACATGATGATGCATTAGTTATATCTGACAATGGTAGACAATTAATTATATGTGATATAAAAGGACAACAACAACATACCATCCCATTATCTATCAGACCAAGGTGTATAGCTGTAGTCGACAACAACACTGTAGCTGTTACAAGTTATACTACTAAATTAGTGACTGTAGATCTAAGACTGAAACAAGTTATAAAGAGCATTGATGTAAAGGTTGTGTGTTATTGCATCATATTCAGAGATAATAAGCTGTTCGTAGGATGTAAAGATGACACTATAAAGGTAATAAACATGTCAGGGGAAGTAACACGTACAATACCAGTGGCAGTAAAACCTAGGTATATTTTTGGTGGTGAGGAAGGACGTATGTACTATACTACCTATGACAAGTTGTTCTGTATTGATGCAGACGGGAACAGTCTGTTTACATTTTTAGATCCTAATATGATTGTAATAAATGGAATCACAACAGATGATGAAAAACATGTTCTTGTGCTATGTAGAGCGTCTAGAAATATATTCAGGATTAGTCCTGATGGTAAACAGAGTCAGGTTATTATCAAACAGATACCATTATCTCACTTTTCTTCTTTATGCATGTGTTATAATTCACTGTCCAAATCAGTTGTTATTGTTCGTGGTTACAACATGATATATGTTTATAATGAAGCATAAGTAATCCACAATATTCTGATATTGATACACTGAATTGATTTTAATATTATGCATTTTACTGCCCATGTTTAAATGTGTTAAATTACTTCAAGTAATGTTAACAATTACTAAAACAAATAGTGTAAATGTGTAAACAAAATAGCGGGATAATATTTATCATATAAATTCTAAAATAAGTGTGCAATATACCATAAACAAATAAACACTGACATGATGACATGTGAAGAATGTTTTTAAAATCGACAATTAATTAAATCGAAAACTAGATACATATATCGTGTATTCTTATGTGAGGTCAGAATTTCCTCTACTACCCATGTATCATATTCACTGGCTTCGTTAAAACATTTTACTGTCTACGCTTATAAGTCATTGCTGCATATATCGTATACAATATCTTGATTATAATATCATGTATTTTACTGTCTATGCGTTAAACTGATTCAAGGTAAGTACATGTATAATATTCACTGATTTGGCTATGAATCCTGTATTTTACAGTCTATGTATATAAGTGATATATACATAAATAATATTGACTGACTTGGCTGTAACATATATTTAACTGCCTATGGTTACAAGTGATTAATATATGTGCATGTATCATATTCCCTGACTTGTTTATAAGATCTTGTATTTTTCTTTTTATGTGTGAAATACGTGTATCATATCACTGACTTGGTCATAACATCATGTATTTTACTGCCTATTTGTATGTGATAAGTACATGCATTTTATTCACTGACTTGGTTATAACATTACGTATTTTACTGCCTATGTGTATAAGTGGTAATGCATGCATCATAGTTACTGACTTGGTTCTAACATCATTTATAAATTAACTACTATAATATTCGCTTAAATAACAGTTAAACTGCCAATATGATATACTTTTCTGAACCAGTTAATACGGAATTAACTAGTCCAATATCGGTATTGGCCTGATTCGCCATGTATTGGCCAAGTTGCAACCTGTATTGACCTGAGAGATTTGGACTAGTTAATTAATAAAGATATCCTTACGTGATCATTTCTGTATTGGCCTAGTTATTGGTCCTTGGCCAGCTGTATTGTCCTTCTTCTACGCCTCAGTCCAATACAGCAAACCTTGGACCAATACCTAGGCCAATTTAGAAATCATCACGTAATAATATCAAAGTGTTTTACTCTCTATGTGTATAAGTGATAAGTATATAACTCCCTTGTATGGGGTAATAAAACGTGTTTTACCCCAAATATTTTATTGTATGCAAATAAGCAATTTTATTACAAATGTAATATATTTAAATTACAATTTAAATGCATTAAACATTCATATCACATTCGATCAATCCTGTCACATTATATAAAACTGACACATAAACAGAGGGGACAACTGCAAAATAATCCACTCAGGAAATGAATATATGTGAACTATATATATTGTGGTTAACGAAACAAAATAAGATATCTTAATAATTAAATTTGAAAGCTACCAATTTAAAATAATTAGCATTTCGTGACATGTGAATAAGGGATACAATGTAAGTACGTGTATTATTTTCAAATACTTGCTAATGATATCAAACATTTTACTGTCTGTGTGTATAAGCGATAAGTACATGTATCTTATTCACTAACTTGATTATAACGTTATGATTTTACTGTTTCATATTAAGTTACCTGGTTAAAACATTATGTATTTTACTATCTATGTGTATAAGTGATACCTACATGTATCATATTCACTGACTTGGTTTTTGCATCATGCATTTTATTGTTTCTGTTTATGAGTGACAAGGTCATATATCATATTCAGTGAGTTGGTTATAAAAGCATCTGAATCAGTTCTGGCTGTTATGTATTTGTAAAAAGTGTTTTAATTGGATAAAACGCCCAAATTACGTTCTCACATATAAAACGATTTCCCCTGTACGAACTAGTTTCATTATCCAATGTAAATACGTACATTTGCGTATCGCAAAAGGATGGAAGATTTTTTGTCTGTCGCAATGATTTTACTTCAATGGTGTAAAATTTTTATTGAGAAAATATTCCTGCGCTATCCCGCTTAAATAAATTTTGAGGTCCAGATTGGTCTATGTAACAGTCATTTGCTCTTAAAAGTGCAGCTATTGTTTTGAGAATAATAAGGCTTAAACACTGTTTTAGAAAATTATCAATGTGTAAACTCCCGTGTCTATCACAAACTTGAAATATAGTCCTCATTACGATCATTCTGTTTTATTGTATTGTACTGTTATACTGTTCATGTGTTTAAGTGAAATGTGTATTGAATTCACTGACTTTACTGTAACATGATGTATTTTACTGTTTATGTGTATTAGTGATAAGTAAATGTGTCATTTTAGCTGACTTGATTATAACAAAATGTATTTTACTCTTGATGTGTATAAGAAGGACATGTTTCACTTTTACTGACTTGGTTAAATCATCATTACTGTCTTTTTTGAAACATAAATAACCTTATTGTTCTATTGTGTATAACAACAACTTTATCAAGTATATCATTTATTGATTAAGTACTCAGTAATGTTAGTGCCCAAATAAGCAGGATGTTCTATCATTAATTTTAATTGTTTTACAATTATTTGATCGTACAGCAATTGTCGAAAACGTTCTTTCCGGAAAATGTTTAATATTATAATGTTTACTTAATAAACACGTGTGTTTGTTTCCATTTTCCATACACATGGCAAATGATTTTAATTAGGATTTTGCTAAGTTCCTTGTGTATTTCATGGAATTCTATAACACAGGTTTCAATTATAATGAAGTTTGTCCATATTTCTTTCGTTTAAGTATACAGCCGAGAGATGTTTTACACATTAATTAATACAAATCTGTGTTTTTTATGCAATCAGCATTTTATTCAGTTACTTACTGGCACATATGATGTACACATGTTCTACTGTAGCCATGCTTCTATAATACTTTTCATGCATAATACAGAACGAGACAATTTATCATTACACAATAACAAACAAAACTACTTTAACATTACTACACAATGCACATGACCACCTTTCTGTTACATCGCAATTAGCAAGATAATCTTAATATTACATCACAATGAACAGGACAATATAACTATTACATCATAATGAACAGGACCATTTTTCCGTTATATCACGATGACCAGAACAACACTTTTCATTTTTTGTAACAATTCATATACTGCAACCGTGAAACCTCTCTTAACTAGACTATCAGAAAATTGGTTTCCTTTCATTTAAACCATTTTATAAAGTCCCTGCCAAAACCCATTAAAGTCAGTTAAATTATCTTTACAAAACCGGCGCTCTCTAAACCAGGCACTGACCACTTTTCATAAGTTTTGCTTTAATAAACCAATGAAATTTCACTCCTCTTTACTGGTCAGTAATAAAATTTAGCTGTCATAAATCACTGACAAACATGAAATTATGACATAATTTAAAGTCATAAATCAACTTGTTCACCTGTGGAGGCCTAAGTTAGTGTTAACACATGTTTGGAGCACCTATTATGTCATGGATTACCATTTAACAGTAATTTGTGATATTTAAGTGTGATCTTTGTTCAAGCTAAAAAATTGTGGATTAAAAACAAAATATTCGTTACAGTCAATTAAATGTTATTAAATATTATTGTTTATTTAATATAATTCATTGATTGTATGATATTTTGTTTCGAAAAAAATTTCTTTTTGGCAATTGAAGTTTTCATTTCTTACAAATGCTACACGTTATGAATGAAATAAAAAAGGAAGTCCGTGTTTCAAAAAAAAATTACAAAAGAACAATCACAAACATTTATGTTATTAACGAGTGCTGCATATGAATTATTATTGTCTCTTATAAGCGATAGAAAGTTGAAAGAGTTCAATTCAAAACCAACAAGTAATTTTAGTTTATTTGATATTAAAATTGTTATGCTGTAAATAAAAACCTACAGGACAATCATACAGCAATTCCTATCAGCTTATGGCATTTCAGACGCCATGCTCCTAAAGCAGTGACTAGTAGGCATATTCCTTAAAAAGCAAAGACGTATAATGCATACTAAACTCCATCAGTTAATGACATTGTGGACGCTTTGTTTCCAAAACATTTCTGTTTAGTACATTATCATATATGCTGACATATACTACTCATTCACTAATAAAACATACCACAACAACATCCGTCACTTAGTAATATTTAATATTTCAGCCGTCTAACATCAGACCCAATTTTTTTTATTTGGAAAATATTCTGGAATCGACTGAATTTACAGATGCAACTCGATAAGGCATTATGTTATTTTTAGGCTTACAGTTGCACTGCGTTTTTGCTTCCTTCAAGTACATGTATGGCAGATCATTCTGAATGTTTATTATTGAATCCTGCACAAATAGTAAAATAAATATTATATATATACTTAGAGCAAACTGAATATAAAACGCTAGACTCAAGCCAGCGAACAATTGCAGCGAACAATTAGCTAACGAACAATAAGGAGGTATTACTAACAACAAAGGAATGACATAGGCTACCATAAGATTTTAAACGCAAGCAAACAATTAGGAACAGGTAGCGAACAATTACATCTTATATTGTTTTAAACATCATAAAAGCCTTCAAAGACGAATGTTTTTCTCTACAGCAATTATTTTTTCTGCCACACTCTAAATACAGCGGCCATTGAATTCATATACGTTTGAATATCATCATTATGATCTGCAATTTACTTTTATGGTTATTTTA
Source organism: Limnoperna fortunei (assembly GCA_944474755.1). Lineage (NCBI taxonomy): Eukaryota > Metazoa > Mollusca > Bivalvia > Mytilida > Modiolidae > Limnoperna > Limnoperna fortunei. Next base: position 45,859,395 of record OX104124.1, read on the forward strand.
ATGATCATATGCCCCAGAAAAAATTCCTTTCATGTGCTGAAAAAAAATCTTTTCCTTCTGCAAAAGCTCCCACTTTCCAGTCCCGTTTTGCCAATGATAACAACTCATATTCGAAAAAATAAAAATAATAAAAGAAATAATAAATCATTTGTAATATATAATATAATAATGCCAATATTATTTAGAACGGATAAGAACGGGTAATATGCTTTCCAAATAATGCATCTAAGCAGAAACCACCTGTAAAATTTAACTTCTAAAATTATTAATTTCTCATAAAAAGTGCACATAATTTGAGAAAAACTGTGCAGATATTAGAATAATTCTATTCATGCTGTAATTTATTTATATTAAATGTTTTGATTGGATAAAAACACTTAAATGACCTCTTCTCAGATAATTTATCAATCGATATTTGCTCTGAGCGGACTACTTTCAGTATCCAATGTAAACAAGATGGCGTCCTCCTAGCGTATCGTCAGGGAGAGGGGACAATGTTTTCTCTGCCCGAATGATTTTCAATTAAATCGATTGAGATTTTAAATAAAAAATAATATAAATACACTTTAGTGTTTCATATTGTTTTTTTTCCTATCAATATCTCTACCAAACAGCGATTCCTTTGGTACTATGTTTTGCATATCCCTACGCGTTCCGGCCTAGGTACGTTTTGAGGTCTAGATGGGTTTCTGTAACCGTTTTTGCTGTTTTAAAACTCGCAACGATTATTTGACAGAATTATAAGGATTACACACTGGGTTTTAGGAAATTGTCAATGTGTAAACTCCGGCGACTCACTCACAAATATTTACACTTTGATAATTTCCTAAATCCCAGTGTTTAATCCTATAATAAATCATTTAGATATGGTTACAAATAAAAAACGGTCATAGACGGATATTTATGGATCTATTGACTTTTTGATCTTTTGAAATCTTTAAAAAAAAACTATGTACTTATGAGGAAGAACCGAAAAAAAGACTTGACTTTGACCTCTTACATTATACGCTAGATCATTCTGAAGGTCAGAAATGAACAACAGTCAAGGTCTTGTCAATTTCTGTTAAGTTATTGCGGTATGCATATTTACACTCGATTTCACCAATCAATGGTATAAAACTGTTTACAACAGTCATATAAATATAAAAAATCGTAAGACTTTAAAAGTATTTACATTTGGTCATAGTTTTTATATTTGTATCTGCGGAAGTGACATGGATTTTTGACCATATGACCTTTGTTAATGTCAAGGTCAGTCATGACCAGTAGGGAACATCGCATCTCAATATGTGACACAGTTATTAGGATGTAAATATTTACGATAACTTTAACTAATCTGCTAAGGTAACTCTTCAGAAGGATGAATCAAATACATGACAAATGAAGACCTTAACAAGATGTACATTTTGGTCAATGTTTCAGTTTGGATTCTATTTTGTTCTAAGGATATGCACACAATACAACGTCAAAATTTAAATGTGATAGCACAAACCGTATGTTACGAGTTACAATGGTTTACGATTCAATTGAAATAAAGTATTGAAAATAACTTCTATAATTAGTCTTCAAAATCCTTTTCGCGATATCTAACTAAGTGTCCGATCCACCACTGATCATGTTTGAGCAACTTTCATTGCGACAACGTTTACGGGTTCAAAGTTTATATTCACATAAGCTTTTTGTGATATGAAAATAAACAACGTAAAGAAAACGATTTGATGTGCCGTTGTGAATTGCAAATACATCCATAAACCAAAATTATTTTACATGTCGCAAAATGTCCAAAAACTTAACAAAAAGCATGAAGGTAATAACAAAATAATGAACACCAAAGAAACTGTCAAAGGACAGTCGACAAATCAAAGTCCAAGAAACCGTAAAACATCAGAATCAACAACCAAAAATATGACAACTACAGCAATGGTCCTGACTTGGTACAGGAATGTCAAAAGAAATCGTGTGTTAAACGTATTCTTATTTCATATGAATGCTTAATGAAGTACAATATGCATTATTTGCATCGGATCTTTTCAGTTCACGATTAATTTCTATATGCAGTATATGCTTTTCATTTGCATCTCTAATGCCCAAGTAGTGTTTTCGTATGAGAAATATGATTTTTGCTTCTTTCGAGTTGATCAGCGATCCGCGAAAATGTTTTGCTAGTCACACAAATACTTTCTTGCTAGAACTGGATACTGCTGAAAAGATTTTCAATTTTGCAAGAAAGATACAGAAATTTAACTTATAAAACAAAGCAACCACGGCATGTAAATCTCTAGGGCCTCGAATGTAATTCTTTTATCTGTAGTATTGTTTTCAATTTTCTTTTTTAGTTCTTACTGGTTATTGCCAGCCTATTATATGACTTTCAATGTTATTACGGTTTCTAAATGCAACTCCAAGGTATCAGCATTGATCCTGTATGTTTGATTGATTTCTTGTTACATCTCCTGGGATAGTTTTATATTGTGTATGATTTGTAATGGTTTCTTTAGGCAACAAGCTTGATCTATGTGTTTAAAGTGCAAGAAGACCAAATTGTCGAGAAGTATTGAAAATCTGTGTACAGTGCCAATTTGTGGATTGGAAGAATTAAATACAACGACATACAACATAAAAAACAATTAGAAAAGAACATAAAAACACAAATTAATGAACATTACAAAAACAACTCTTACCTTTTTACTCAATGACTCAAGTGACATGAAACAATGTTACACCAGTAAGCAAACACATGTGCAAAAGATCCCAGTTTTGTTATACAAATCGAGTAATGACGCACGCAGAAGATATTTATTTTGATATTATATATGCCAATTGTTTTAAATCGTAGGAACGCGGAATACACAGTTTCAGCTTATTGACGGCCCTGGACTGTCTTATTTGAAATACGACAATACAAACAACAGTTCATTTTGTAATCTTTGTTAAACATTTTGATAAAGCTAGTTGAATTATGCTAACCTCATTTGACTTAATCAGAGGTGTTTATACAATGAATGAAAGACACTAATTATATTTTTAATGAATTAGGCACGAGCAGTTTACTTGGAAATCCTACGTACACTTTAAACACGCTTTCAAAAGAGGAGATTCTTGAAAATCACAAATCGGTGTTGACTTAATTTGTCTCAGCATTTTAGTCGACGATTGTGATCTCCCCTTCCTGTATTATATACTGAACTTCACAAAAATCCATACAAACTGCGTTTCATTGCTGGATTAAACTACACTTCCATCCCTCATATACAGCTTAAAACCAGGCTTAAATGAAAACTACACAATAGATTCTACGACAAAAGTGATGATTTCAACTTTCGATTTGTCAAATTTCCGTTCATTGACAGCAACATTCCAGCAACTCCAGCGTAAGGTGTGTACATTTCACTACTTATAAGTTATTCTAGATCTTGCGATCGGTATTCGATTTTCTAGACCGCTCACTGCTGTTGACTACTAAACTACCTTGACAAGGGTTTGTTGTACCTAGGTTGATGTTATCTCTCCAGAAGTTCTTTCGTCGTCACCATGGTTTAATGTATGTGTAATGGAAATCAATCTCTAAAATACGATCGTATATTTTGCTGTCATATGATTTTTTAACTATTCCTTGATCTGACATTTTCCTTAACATGACAATAAGTAACTCGACGGTGCAAGTACTAAATAATATTTTGATAGCAAACTGCTTGTAAAGATGAAACATACAATCTGCCACACATTGGCTAAGCATAACAATTCAAAAATCTGTAGAGCCTTTAAAATTGTTTACAGATTAAACAAATCCTTCATTCAGAATTTTAAAAATGACGCAAATGTAGTGATGTATCCAATGATATTTGCGTAGTAAGATCTAACGACATTCCATTACACGTCACGTTAGGGGTCAAAATGTTCTATTTTGATCGTCCAATCAGATTTCAGTTCGAGTTGATTTATTCGACCAGTCAAATACTGATTTGCATATCACACTATTTTTAACTGTCAAAATGGCGATGTCCGATGCATTTTTGCGGTCTGAAAAATTTTACAACTATTTAGTCCTCAAGAACTCAGAGAATGATTTGGATTGTTTAGTGAAAGAAAAGGATTGCGTTGCCGTTCGTACTACAGCGTGAGGGGAATCCTTTCCACTTCGTATTGTATCATATACATTCCAATGAAGACAGAAGAGAAGGATGAACGGAAGCATAGAAAAGTTAGTACCTAAAGTGCATACGAAAATGTGAATTTTTTTCACAGTAAGGGACGAATTTTTTAACAATAAAAACGTGGAGGGGAATTACATGTGATAAACGATTATAAACATACAACATGGCATCAGTAAAATAGTACTACTATATACATGTAAATAACGTGGTTATGAGATTGATAAGGGGACTTAATATTAAACATTTGACAAAAACATCAATAATTCTACTGGTAGACATTAAATGTACATGGTAAATCATGTGGCTCCAGTTTCAATCATCATTCAAGGCTTGATTGACTGTCAGAAAAAAATTAAGGTACTTAGATCACCACAAACGAAGCGCCGTCTCATTTGTAAAAAAAGTTTTTTAAATACTCGCAAACATTTTCTTAAATTACTAGTATTTGTCCAATAAAGGTGCGTTAAAATCAATACTACAAATAAGATAGTTATATGATTATTAAAGTAACTTAATACATGTATAAATTAACATGATCAATAATTTTTTTTCAGATGGCTGTAAATATCAAAGATGGATATATAGATATCATGTGTGCATCACACAAGTCAAGTTTTTGACCCTGTATGGAGAAGCAATTTTCAAAAGTTCCAAGTTTCTGTTCAAATTATAGGCGAGTTTCAAATGATGACGACTTGGAATGTGGAATGTTTACATCTGGTTTGTTTTTGAATCTACTAGTTACGAAAGCCAAGAAGGCTCATTCGAGATTCGAGAATCGAAATTCGAGATTCGAGATCGAAATTCTAAACTCGAGATTCGAGATTCGAAATTCGAAATTAAATATAGTTATAACCAATCAGATTGCGTGTGACATAATCCTTTACCAATCAGAATATTTCTTATATAAACGTAGCCGCGTGCTATCAAGTTCGCGGGTTTTGTGCAATATAATTGTGTTCTTTAAAATTATTTTTATCGAATCTCGAATTTCGAATTTCGATTCTCGAATCTCAAATAAGCCTTCTGGGCTTTCGTAACTACTACAATGTATCTTATAAAAGTTTTAACTTGTATAGATCTTCATAAAGTGGATAGCTATTTATAAGTAACCTTACATAATAGCTGTATTCTTATATTCTGTATGAAAGTAATTAAAATGCAATATTAATGATCAAGAATTGAAAAGGCTTTGCTCAAAAAGTGCAGTGACATGCAGTTTAAAAAATTTGCATTTTAATATTTATTCACAATACAAAATATTTGTTTTGTGGTCCAATGTTTAGATAAATACAAGTACCTTGATTTTTAATAGCACAGGAACAGCTTGTAAACTTGGTTCATTGGCTATGATTAAAAGTGTATTTGTAACTCTGAATTAAAATGATTGAACCATTTTCTCTAAAAGTATGCAGTTGACTGTATAATAGGGAATAAACTTGCTACACATAAAGAATTTATACTTTACAGAATGTTATACGAAATTTAAGTTCTTCTTTTCTTCCAAGTGACTGCTCTTATTTTCATGTTTTCAATTGTTTAAACAGGGAAGAAGATGATCATAGCTGGCTTTTCTGTACTGGTCCAAAGTGCTACATGTACTACGTACAAATACTCACAAAAGAGTTTAAACAGTTGAAAGAAACACAATTATCAATATACTGAGATGTGAGTTTCATGACTTACTAGTATACACTATAGATGGATTACAGGACCTTAAGGAATAGTTTTTTTATTCAAAATGATTCATCCAATGCACTTCAAAGTGATATACATTTACCTATATTTTATACATGTACAATGGACGGATATGAAGAAATTGGAATTCTTTAGTTGCTTTTATTTTATATTACAATTATCATCTGCGTCACTGACTTTGAAATTAAAAAATATCTTGAAAACAAAAACTGTCTTATGATAGTTTTTTGACAAACAATTTTATAAATGCAGTGCACATCTGGACTAAAGACCTTGGACTGTGAAATGCCTGCTAAATGCAGTTGCAAAGAATGCTTTATCTGATTCTAATGTCAGTATGCATGCTGATGATTATAAATGAGAATATTATTAATTGATATTTTTCTGATAAATTTGATTAGTGTAAAGCCTGTCACATGACATGCTGTATTTGGTAAGGTTCTTTGAAAACGGCTGATAGAAAAGTGATGTTGCACGGTTATATTTAGAAAACATGATATTGCACGGCTATTTTTAAATAATTGGAATTCCCCTTCAAACAGCCAATCAGAATGACTTCTGTCTGTTTCCGGTTTGAAAGTTAGGAAAGTATGTACATTGTGAAAAATTGCAAATATTTCAATATGTTGCATGTATTTTTGTATTTATAAATCTTTTAAATTGAAAATTTTCTTAATTTCAGATGATATTGAAATGAAATGTGATATTTTCGTACATGTGACAAAACCCATCAAAACAGTAAACTAATCAAAAGAACATTGAACTAAATTCCTTTAAAATACTAGTATATATGACAAAGTACAGCAAAAACATTAAATAAACAAAGTATGAAACCATAAACCAATTATTGATACAAACCAAAAAAGTTATCAAATACATGTTCATGTACGTACCTTTATAATTATCAACTATCATACCAAATTTACGTGAAGAAATAAGCGTATTTATTTAAATGGTATTTAATGCCATTTTCAGCAATTTTCAGTAATATAGTCACATCTAGTTTAATAGGTGGAGCAATCTGAAGTACCATGGTAAAAACCCTGACCGTCTGTAGGAAGACTAGCAATCCTTGTAAACAGAGATTGGATTAAAGCGCACCCTGCCCATAATGAGTCTCGAACCCACATCCTCCATGTTAACAGTCATGTAACCAATTGGGATTTAACGTCAGTTTCAACAAATTTTCAATTATATCAGTTTCCAGTTTTCATTGTCTTGTGGGGACTGGAGTCGAAACATATAGGAATCTGACGACTATATAAACAATATATTTGTTTTATGTCTGTGTAAGCTTAGGCCATAGGTAAATCAAATTTGGTCCAGTGGAAGCTTATGATGAGTACTTAACAGTCAGTGACCTAACCTAGACCTCTATTTTATGGTCCAGTGACTACATTAAAGTTATTAGATTATGTCAGTTCTTAAGTAACCATGACAACAATTGGTATATAAGTAGGAAAAATAGAAATCCTTGTCAGTTAAGATTTCAGTTCAGCACACCCTCCCGCAATGAAACTCAAACCCAGTGTTGACAGGCACTTGATCAATAGTAAGATGACTATGTTAATCACTCAGCTGCAAAGGGCTCTGTAATCAAGAGAAGAACAAGCCCCCTAACAATAAGAAATGCACACAACAAGGATACTCCAGACCAGAAGAAGGAATTGCAATTGTGTATACTACTTTACATTTGAAAGCCATGACGTCTTTCAAGTCAGGCTCTAATTAAATACATCGGAATACAATTTGAAAATGAGAAAATGTGTCTCGATGACATTCAGTCTGGCTTAACACATATTGGTAAACACACCTCTTTTCTAAGTTCACTCAAGCCAGAAATATTTGGCACAGCACTACAAAATTTTGCCAGTGAAAGGATATCATTATGTTGTAACTGTGTGTCAAGTATCATAAAGATCGGATGCCATCTTCATATAAAAAGATTCAATGCAAAGGTAAACCTGAGGTTGGGTGGACGAAAAAAAACGAACCAAAAATCGCTATGCATTCAACAGGAACAAAATACATTTTACTCATGTACACGATATATAAATGTAAATAAATTAATGTAGACTAAAACTGGATGCACTGAAGGCAGAGACTGGGCCATTTGAACTCCATTTTGGAAACTAAACTAGTTCACAAGGCAGCAAAAGGTTTGTGGTTTTCTCTAGGTACTCTTGGTTCCTCCTTATAAAAACTAAAGGTCATGTATTTGATGAAAGTAGCAAAAAAAAATATTTCAAATTGGACAATATACCCTACCATGAATTTGAAATCAAATCACATCTGGAACACTATTTTTTTAATGGGAAATTAACAGATATGCCGAAAGTTTTACAATAGGAAGTGTGTAAGCCACATTGTTCAGTGGAAGAAATTTCAGTAACTGAAGCAATTTCAAATATGAACACAAATATAGGTAAATGTCATATTTATAAATTACCAAAAAATGAATAATGTCTGAATTGATCTATAAGGCAATGAATGGGTTCCTTTGGTTTTGGAAGAGAGTTTGCTCAAGCAATCAATGCATTTTAATGGCCAACTTGGTTTTCTTGTCACCACATCCTTTTCACTTTTTAGCCATGTTCTTCATATTTTTAACGACATCTTCAAGTCTGTGCGTGATATTTACTGTTCCTGTTATAATTAATACGTATTTATCCAATTATAAACTATCATCAAGGCCGATATAAACCGCATGATCCAAAGGCCTTTTTTCCCATCAATATCTTCATTAGTGACGGTTCAAATTTAAATGGGAGGCTGTCAGTTAATTTTGTAACTGGAGGACATCTACCTTCAATTTAAATAAATACAAAACATTTCAGCCCGATTCGTGTGTAAAAATGCTTCCGAGTTCCGTTCGATTTCACTTCCACCAGGTCCTGGTGTAGCTCCGATTTGCACGAATGAAAATCCACAAATAACACACACATTGTGATTTTAGGATCGGTTGTTACTAGTTTCGTGACGTTGTTTCTTCAGTGTATTCCAAATTTGTAAGAAAATTTGCTTCAATTTGGTTTGTTTACATCTGGGTAACAATCTGCTGACGTATTGTAATACATTTGGTACACTTTGGCGTCGAATGGAAAAAGCCGATTTGCTGATGTTCCGAATGTATACCTTAAGATTTTCTAGCCACGGTTCTGATTGGCTAACGGAAAATCTATGCATATGACCCCGGACGTGGCCTGTAATGGGATATTGGTTGATCTTCACGCAGCGACCATAGCATAAAGGGGGGAGCAAGTGAAAGATTTAAGTGTTGCCAGTTTTCTTACCGACGGTCATGGGTTTTCTACGGGTATTCCGGTTGCCTAACTTATAAAACTGGTAGCAACGATATAGCTTAAAAAGTGCTGAAAGTGGCACTAAACATCAAACAAACAAAGAAATAATTCATGAGCAATAAACATATCTAAGATAATATAATATTACAACAATAAAAGGATGTTTGTTTAATACCATATTTTGATCAAATCAGTAATTTAAATGTCAATCATATTTGTAAAGTTGGTAAAATAATCTGTGAAATTACATTGTTACTTGATTTACTGAATTAAAATTAAAGCTACTAAAATGTCACATTTAAGTGGGTGAACAATTATTATCAAAAGAATTATTGTGCGGGTACGCAGGCCATGTTTTACAGATAATCACAAGGTTTTAAATTGCAACAAATGACTACCTACTAGTTTATAACGATTTAACTATATTCGTGAAATGGGTGTTCGGTCGTGTTCCTTCATTTCATTATTTCATGTCGTAGCACATGTACATCTTGAATACAATAGCTGAATTATCTGCCTAAATGTCATTTATACTCTTTGAAAGCTATACAAAATCCATTTGAAAACATTGTGTTTTTTCCATTTGAATATAAGGGATGATACGTTTCTGTTGATTTCTTGGTTACTTAGATCTCTTTTTTTAAAAGTGTTATAAATCGAAGCATTTGAAAAGACTAAGATTAAAGAAAGACTAAATATTGTACTGAATAAACGTGTCTTTTCGAATTTATTCATAATAGAGAACAATGTGTTTTTCAGCGTTAACAAAAACAATCATTTTAAGCACACCCAATATTAAGTAAAAAATATACATCCCTTACCCATTCGCATTGTATGTTCATTAAGAACATGTCTCGTAGACTCTTTTTTAATCTATGTTTTTGTCCTGTTAGATTTAACAAGCATGTATGTTTTACGATAATATTCTATCTTAAACAGCCAAAATCGCCTATAAAACAATAATTAGGAAAGTTGAAAATGCAAATCAAAACACTCTAATCAAAAAATTATCATAGGTCAAAAAACAAACAATAAACGATGCTGACTCAATTTGAATTGATACAAACAATTTATGAGAAAATGTAAGTCTTTGAGTTCAGCAGTTTGCCGAAAATGTATACGTTTATCATCGAACTCAGAAAGGTTGTTCTGCAATTAATACTCATTTCATTGAACCTTAATTTGCATTTATCTCTCTCATCCAATTATTCCGTTCGAAAATAACGCATAAATTCTTGCTTTTAAAACAATGCAAAAATCTGTTCTTTTTATGAATACCCTGGAAACGAGTTAAACTAAACAAACAAAATATTTTACTGATAAAATATGACAGTTACGTAATCTACAAATGTTTTAATATTTTTGCCTAGGAGACATATCTGAAAAGCAACTTTGTATCTGAATATTAATTGTCATTAATTTCTTTATATACTATTTCAGGTGATCCTATTTAATCATATTTGTACAATGAAATTCATGTTTATACTTAACAGTTTGTGTCTAAATGACGGCCGGCTATACTGACGATAAAAGAAAGTTCTTATTTCTTAATACATTACGATATCCTATTTAATTGATTTAATTTATTATTAATAACAATTCATTGTCAATACGTCATTAAGTAATATATGTAGTCGTTTATAATGTGACATGGAGCCTTTGTGACCGCGTGGTTATGGTATTGCTATTTATTACTAGACTGTAAACAGTGATGCTAAGTGTGCGGAGAGATTTGTTGTTAAGAGTGCGCTTTTATCAAAGCCTAATTGACGATGAGTTCAAGATTTCCTGCCGACTTTATAGTTCTTCGTTGGATACACCATTCATCAACCTCATAGAACCTGGATATCGGTGGAAAAGTGTTGAAAGTTCCATAGTTTGACTCAAGTTAACAGTTGAAATTGTCTGGAAAAATGCAAATTAACACATTTATAGTGATTGTATTCTAGTTAGAAATAATTTTCACATTTTGCATATTTGCCTAAAATCAGATACATAGAATTTAACCTGGATACTTTTATAATACTTTCAGTATAAAAATTATATAATAAAAACGAAGAGGTGAGGAATTTCTGTTAAAAAGTATCTTTAGAGATTTGTAACTTGACATTCATCAGGCTATATTTAAACATAATATCTTCCGTATTGACAAGGGAACAACGGAACCTTTATAATACACCGGTCATTTAATAAACTTTAATTCTACAATTTTGTATTTGTATGCAAATTAGATTGATAAAAATCAATTATTGAAAGATTTCCCTTTAAGTATATTTTAGTTATTTAAACCTATTGAAAACTAGTTAAGTCTGTTCGTCAACCCGGAAGATATGTTATTTCTGTAATTTGTTACATCTGTGCTAAACTTGTAATATGTAATGCAAGAATAAACTTCATTTAAAAGGTAGTTCATAATACAGAATAAGTGTGTTATAAAAATATTCATTGGATTTAATTATTTGTGAAACAGTTATGTTAATACGATTTGGGATAATAATTTTCTGTTTGTATTTGATTCAAGTGACTCAAATGCAACTAAGTGGTAAGCATATAATACATATAATGTAACAACAAGTGGCCATGTAAATGTAATAATTATATGCAGTAAACAGCTTTCAGAACAGGTTGAGCCAAAATACTATTCAATAGAATTACAAATATAATAAGCTGTCATTTTTAAATAATAACATTTAAGACATTCCCTGCAAAACATAATTAAATGTTGGAACTTGGGATCTGAAAGGAATTTTTGTAATCTTTTTACCTTCTCTTTCTATTGGTTAATATTCATTTTTAATGACAAAAAATATTCTTATCGTTTTATTTTTGGTGTAGCCTTGGAAAACAAACAATTCTTTCTAATTACCTAGTTTTATGGATCTATGATGCTTCAGAAAAGAGTTATAAACATAGGAATGCAAATTTCTTGTATTTTACTATTAGGCATAACATTATGACATGTAAACTGTGTTTATCAAAAGTTTACATCTTATTTTCTAAAAATCGAAAAAAAGGAAACTATTCAATATACAACTGACTAGAAATTAATGACATTCATTGTTGCACCTGTTGATTAAAATTATTACCTTGATCAGAGTGCTACCTTTTAAATTGTTAAGTACTAATCCTTTAGAGTCATAAATTAAGTTGGGGTTTTATGAATGAATGACCTACATGTTTCTTAACTAATATGTCCGTCATGTGTGGGGCAGCAAAGACTACATCAAAATTTCAATTTATTTGAAATGAAATCTGTCACAGCTTGCAAAACAACACTGAATGTCTAGTATTATTTTGTAATTCCAAAACATTTTTTCTCGTCTTTTTAACTGAAAACTGTGCGTTAAATAACCAATTTTGAACGTTTTACTTTCTTGAAGTTGTAACCTATAATTTTTAATAAGGAAAAAATATCTTTATTTATTGCCAGGTCATTTTTACGTAGATCAAAAGTTATGAACTTATCAATTGCTTAAAACGCAACAACATTTTCGTACCAAAAAATGTCCAAAACTGTTTCATCAGTGTTCGTATTTTGTTATTACCTTCAATTGCAATATGTTATTACAGTGAAGTTTTTCTTGAATAAACTGGAGATGAGAAACATGCATTATGCATGTGCTTTTTAGCTTTTTATACAGTTGTTTCAGAGAGATCATGTCTTTTCAAACAAGATGTATATAAGATTTTACAAGGGAATCAGACAACACAAATGAAACAAATTTGCTAATAGATGGCTATAACTGCAATAACGGTATATCAATAGATGAATAAATATTAAAAAATAATCTTCAAAATGAAAGTTTGAACTTGTTTACAGCAAAATGTGAGATACTGAAAACACAATTATTAAAAATAAACAAATACTTTTGACAATCCCAGCCTTTTCTGATATGTGGATGAATTTAGACTTATTGAGGTAGTAGTAAATAACTCAATAAATAAACAACAATCTGTAAGTACACTTGCAACGCTGCCCTTAATAATTTGCCTACCGTTTTTTAAAGGTGGTATGTTTCGAACTCTCACTAGCTCGTAGCAATATATGCACCTCATTCATTGTTAAATATTTGCTAATTCATCATTAATTATTTAGGTGGTTAGAAATAAACATCGGTTGTGGAGGCTCTGAATTCTGGAGGTGTAGGTTTTGCTTTGTGTTTCTTTGTTTGTTTGTTCTTATTGTTTTGTGGTGCGTCCGTCCTTGATATAAATGAAGATCCAATTATTTGGTTATTCCTGCATGTTATGCGTTAAATGACTGTTCTCTGGCTATAGTTTAAAATTAAATATTTTCTTTGGTCTTCTTTGTTTTGATGAATTGTTTGTTATTTGTATTTTTCTCGTATAAAGATTTCTTTAATTGCGATGTTAGTTCTTCTCCTCGTCGTTTTATATGAGAAGAAAAGAAAAGATAATTTCGGTGAAATAACAATATAATTTATAGTCAATATGTTTGAAAAGTTTTATTTGAAATTACTTTAATTACGTATAATAGCCAAAACAAACTGAATAACTGACGTTAATGGCACAGAACATCGATTGGAATTTAGCAGTCAATACACGAGGGCTTAATTAACCTAACGTGTCTAGCTGTCGAATCGTTCGAGTGGTACGTCAGTCCCATATAAAAATTACCGGACTTAAAGCGACAGCCATGCTTTTATTGGTACGCATAGTGGTCGAGTGTGTGCTCAAATGGCGATCAGAGATCGGTTGCGTGAGTTCCAGCTTCGACCACTACGTCAGAACGTGTGAACAACTTACATCTCGAAGCCGCAAATGTTAAATGCGGGGGTTGTGCTCTCTTTGCTCAATATTGTTCAGAACTGAGGTCATATCTCCCATTTGGCAATCGCACATCAAAGACATGTAGGCTTGGGTGAAGAGAACAATCAATAGTCATCGGAATGCCGAATGTCTGTAAAAAAGGCGTCCTCCAAAGAGGCAAAAATAGTTTGTTTATCTAATTTTTTGGTCGTTTTGTGCCTTTTTAAATTGCTTTAAACTGACCATATAACTTTGCGGTGAAGAATATATATGTATACTGTATAGAGTATATTGAGGAATTAACGCGCCGGCCAACCCGTTCCCCTTTATAAATAGTATTACAAAGTATCTAGAGAGTTTCCATAAAAATAAATAGTTTTAGTTTAAAACTCACCCACTAACATTTTATCTTAACTGGGTCGTTAAATAATTGAAAAGTGTTCTATTGTCAAACTATAGTTGCCTGTCAAATTTAATTTCGTGTTTTCGTTCAACATCTAACTAGTATATGTAAATTGCACTGTCGTTGTCACTTTAAATAATTAAAATAAATGATCGGATGAAGCCGATGCAACAGGTGTAGTACCTGGCCCAAATACTCTAAAACGTTTCTGAGTAAAAATGTTTTGCTCAGCATGAGAAAGTTTTCAATTACCATGGCAACAAGGGAAAAAGAAAGTTTTAAATGGATGAAACAGATAATGAAAATAATCTTTGCATATAAAATGTTTATAGCACTGGGCCTAGATCTGATTCATCACTATTTAGGAGTTAAGAGTAAGAAGTAATAGTTTACCGCGCAAAATAACTTTGCAAAACAAATAATTATATTTTTTAAAGTTATGTTATTGTTCTATAGGTATGTGTGGAGGTTATTTTAACAACTCATCCGGATATTTCACATCACCGAATCATCCCAGCGCTTACCCAAACGCTGCAAATTGTTATTATAACATAAGTGTACCAGCTGGGTTTGTCAGGATTAGTATAAACAATTTTTCCACAGAAAGTTGTTGTGATTTTTTAAAGGTAAAATATTGCGTTTATAAACATAATTAATAGATAAACATAACAATAACACAAATGGTTTATGTGATATGTGTTTATGTCGCTCTCAACAATTATCAAGCTTATCAAGTGCAATTTTTATTGATGTAGCACGCCTCACTCTTGGATGGAACCGCAATTAAGATAAATCTATCAATCACAGTGTAGAAACACACGTCGTCAATGCGTTGTTATCTAAATACATATATATTTAGCGCACAACATCTCTCTTATTTAATTACAATACTTAATACATTTTTTTATTTTATTATGCAGACATATCTAGTTCCATACGATTGAATAATTTCCATGTGCCTTTTAAGACCTTTATTATGTTTCAGATTTATAATGGAGGTAACTTAAGTGCCCCATTATTGCTGTCACTAAGTGGAATTGTATCAAACACTACAACAGAGTCAACGTCCAATTATCTTACTCTGCACTTTTACTCTGACGGTAGTGTTGTGTCATTTGGTTTCCTTGCAGTCTACAACACAATGGCTAAAGGTTTCTATAATTAAACTGTAAATTATATAATCTAAAAATTCTATACGGATTAAAACAACAAAGGAAGTATTTATCAACATAATTTGGTATAGGTGTTTATGAAGCGCTAAAAGTTGAAATAGTTTCAAACATTACATTTCGGTTTCCTTTCTTATTTTCTACTGCAATTGACAAATCAGTTTTTTTATATGAACGGTTTTGTTTTCTTTTTCTGTTCATCGATGTTGTTATTATTTGATGTTTGATTGTACGTTTCTATTAAATTATTATTTGAATTTAAAAATAACTTTCGATGCCATGTCAACAGAGGAAAATTTGTTATAATAGAATAAACAAGCGATTACTATCAGAAAATTACACATTTCGTCAAAGTTTATATTAAAGGCAAAACAAATATCTGACGTAACAATTAGCTTTCCGAGTTTTTTAGGCTTTTTCGTAATTAATAATAATAATAATAATAATAATAATAATAATAATAATAATAATAATAATAATAATAATAATATACACAATGACATATGACAAACACAACACAAAAATGTCTATAGAAAATTGATAATTTCCTTTTATGAATAACAACAATCACGTGTTTGTATTTAATATTAAAAAATCATTAAAACAATGACCATTTAAAATAAATCATTTTGCATTGATGTTCAACTATCGAAAGTTTTACAACTGTGCGCCGTATAACGAACTGTAAAAAACATTGCATGGCTCAATTTCAGAAGTAATATTTTATTACTGACAGTTGATGGTTTGTGGGGCAGTTGGTCATCTTGGGGAAGCTGCAGTTTGACCTGCGGAGGTGGTGTACAGTACAGAACGAGAGATTGCAACAACCCGACACCAATCAATGGTGGTAACTACTGCACAGGAATCCCTTACACCATCCAAAATTGCAACTCGACTGCATGTGGAGGTAGGCCAAAAAGCTATTATTTGCTTCTTGAATACAATTTCACACATGATTCAACTTTTATTGTACAACGAGATCCAAAAATGTACCTTTGAAAGTTTGGAATTTCGGCAGGAAACCTGCCAAAAAATTTCTCGGTTAATCTTGGAGTCAGCCACATCATATCTGAAATCAAACTCAAACTCAAAAAGCCTTTAAGCACCCCGTATCAATAACAAATTCTAACTAAGCCACTTGGCAACTGAAAACCAAAAAGATGATTCCAATGGGTTCAACAAAACAGACCAATTGAAGGGGCGACGAAAAACAATATATTTATGGACATTTCCAGGTTAGTTTTGATTGGTCTATTAGCGTCGTAAGATATTATTTTTTCATTCAATTATATATGTTGTATGCACAATCTTATGTTCCTAAAATAACCTATGCTATGCACATTTATCTTTTGTCATACAAAAACATATACCATATAAACTAAGGGATGAATTCATCATGAAATAGTATTTAAAAATAATGCAAGTTTGTACTTTTATTTGTTGTTTTAATGTTCCCCTAATACCTTTGTATCGAACTTTATGCATCAAAGCATTGCAGTTAAAGATCAATTTGAAATTATAAACAAAACTTGTGTGTAGGTCCATTATTATGTGTTACATATATGCAAGAGCTTTATTAATATGCATACAGAAAATGAATTGGGCGTTAATTGTCAAGTTTTATTTCAAAAAGACTTGGTATTTTATAAGCGTATGTAAAGATGATATAAAATAAAAAAGAAATATTACTATAACAACCAAATTTATAGCAACTACAGCGTTGGTCCTGAGGGTACAGGCAAAACAAATTGGTAAGTTAAACCAGGTTTTATGGCATGGCAAAAAAATCCCGCTTCCATTATTGTGTGTTGACGAAAAAGGTTAGGTATCATACACCAATGGTCAGTAATAGGTATTTCCAATGATAATCGCATGCACCTATACATTATAGTTAATGGAAACTGGGGAAGTTGGTCATCGTGGAGTACCTGCTCAATATCTTGTGGTAGTGGAACAACAACTAGGACAAGTTTCTGTAATAATCCAGTACCTTCAAATGGTGGCTTAAATTGTACAGAAAACAGTGTTGAAACAATGTCTTGTAAAACGGATCCATGTCCAGGTAATACACATTATTTTATTAAATATGTGTTCAAACACTGATATAAAGTATAGCAAGACAAAACGAATAACTTTATTAGAAACTCAAGTGAAGGTGTAATGCCCCAATTTCCATATGATAAAAAAAACGTTTTATTATTTGTCCTAAAAGACATGTTACAACATGACGCTTAGGACATATATATTTGCGCCTGTGCATAGCATAATGATTATATTTGTGCAGAACAACTGCAGAGAAAAAATCGTAATTGTTTACGTTTAAAACTTACAATCACGGGCGACATTTTGAATTATTTGATCATTACGGAGTCAGACAGCAAGCATAAGATTTGTGTGCACTGTTTTCGTATCTTTTAGACTGTACTCTTTTGTTCTCCTATCTTTGACGTCATACGCTAGATATAACAACCGACAGAAGCACATGTTTCAACCACAGATTAAGTTTACAATTTAGTATGTTTTTGTGTTTTTCGTTATAATTTGTGTTTCGTGTTTACTTGTCCATTTTTGACCATGCATTTGTGTCCACATAATCTACAAGCTAGTTCTTTTTTATCCATTGCCAAACGTCTTTGATTTGTTGCGGTGTTATAGGAAACTTTTAATGACAGTTAATATTGGTTAAATTGCAAAGACAAAAAGCTGGTTTTATTATATTATCATCATGACTCCGTTACAGTTAGCAGTGTACAAAATCTGCAAGTGACCTAATACAGTACATCAATTCTGGCTTTATAGGATTTCTTCATAATAAGCGAATGGATTCAACAGACAGATAGAATGCATTATTTAAAGACGCGTACAACGAATATATGAAATAAAAGTAAACCTATAAATGACAGCTAGGAACATTTTGAAAAGAGCTTTCTTTGAATGTTTCCTTAAGGTATATTTAGTAGTTTGCTCATTCGTATGCGATGACAAGCAAACGGATAATAGTACTTTTCTGTTTTAATATATGTTTTGACAAGATAATAAATTAATTTAAATGTTCCACATTGAAAACAGTTAATGGCGACTGGGGTGCATGGTCTGTCTGGAACATGTGCAGTGTTAGTTGTGGAGGAGGTATTCAACAAAGATCACGAGATTGTAACAATCCGACTCCTGCATATGGCGGAAATTGTTGCGTTGGATCAACGATACAAAGTCAATCATGCAACTCCAATGGTTGCCCAGGTATTTAGCTGGTAGTGCATAACTAACATAGCTGGTAAACAATGGTTGGTACACAAAAGATTTTGCATTCAAAAGTAACCATCAATTCATGTCTCGGACATTAAAACATGGGCGTTGCTATGTATTTCATTCAAAAGCGATTACCATTGATATGTCAAATAGGTTTTTTTCCATAATGCACGACACGAATTATAAACATCATGTAGATTGTAAAATAAAACTGAAACGCGTGTTCGTTCAGCGGACAGAGCCCATCAGCACATATAATGAGCGGTATGTATACTTAAACTAGTACAAAAGACTGCTGTTGAGTATATTCGATACTTGTTGCACTTGCAAAAGTAAAAACTAATGGGGTCCTACTATTTGTTCTTTTAAAAGCACTGCTGCCTTTGTATCTTATAAAGTAGTAATTAGGTATAAACTGCCTATTAACTTAAGTGACATAATTGAAATTCAACTCAAAATTTTAGTAGATGGAAATTGGAGCATATGGAGTGTTTGGGGACCATGTAACGCTACCTGTGGTAGCGGTTTTCAGGAAAGAACTCGTGTATGCGATAATCCACCTCCAATATTTGGAGGATCCAGTTGTAGTGGAATGAACATAACACAGCAAATTTGTAATCATGACAACTGTCCAGGTAAGTTGTAATTAAGACTTTCCAAAAAGTATCCCATTTTAACTATATACATGTATCAAATTTGGTTCAGTGGATGAAATTATTGTGATTCTGGTTTTTGTTACCTTGACGGATATCTTTCAAGTAAAAACTTTTAAATGTTATCGTTTATTTTTTGCTTCGAAACAACATAATTTTTATTACAGTTCAAACTAAGCTATGTTTTTATATGTTAGTCAATGGAGATTGGGGAGAATGGTCGCTTTGGAATGCGTGTTCTCTGTCATGTGCTAACGGCACTTCGTCGAGGTATAGAAGCTGCAACAGTCCAGCTCCGTCATTTGGAGGTATGAATTGTTCTGGTGTATCTTTGGACTTTACACATTGCAAGACAGATCCCTGTCCAGGTAGGTAAGACATAATTGTCTTAGTGCAATTCTTTTGTAAGTGGCAAGCTGTCATTTAGCATACTGACATTTTTCTAATTTCTGCGTTGAAGGTTTCGGAACTACGATCTAATATGCTAGCTTTGCTTTCTACCATTATACTTTACACAATCAACAAATGTATTCTTTGACGAAAAATTTTCGCTTACTGCTTCATTTAACCTTTTAAATACTGTTTTAGGAATTTTCAATAATCTGACAATTTTACAAAGAATGGCCTGCATTTAATAATTCGTCAACAAATTTATACATGTGAATTATAAAATTATATACTGTCATAAGGCCGATATCAGAACAATTTCTTCTGTACTCGCGCTTTCTTTATCGTTTAATTACTGTGTCAAAAACTTAATAATGATTACTTGTCATGTTACCACTGGTGGTGGTTATTGATCAGTAGCCGTTCATGTCACAATTGTGGTATTTCTATCGGCGTTCATTTTTCTTGTCGAACGAATCGCGATACTTATTAAAAGCATAGCGATACTTGTCAAAAACATCGCGATGGATAAAACTTTATGCATAGTGTAAAAAGTATCGGCTTGCTTTTTTCTTCTACCTGACCGATCGTGTCACAATTTGTGTGTTTCTATCTGCGTTTTAAAAGCATCGCGATGAAAAAAAAATCATGCATAAAATAAAAACAATGCATCTACTGTTGTTTAAATGGATCTGGTAATTGAGTGTATACAATAAAATTGTAAATGTCCAATTTAAAGAATGACACATGTTGATAATTAGGTAGCAGGTAATCACGCCTCGCTGATCAAAGAAAATGTGTATTGAACATCTTGCTACACCATACGGTGTTTTTCCGTGATCGTCCAGGGCAAGTATTGATATTGTGTAATATAATAAATAAATGTATAGTTATGGATAAATGGGAAATGTCTACTAAATTACCTGCTCCCTCCCCCGGTGGTAAAATTTGAACTTTCTACAAACAAAACACTCAATTGTAAAGGTGTATTTTTCTTATTGTCAACAGAGATCATTAAAAATATTCCAAAGAAATGCCACAGAAAGACCCAAAGATCTGTATAATATATCGCAAACAACTGAATTGAGTGCGCCGTTTGCTTTTAGTCGTACAATATTAGGTCAAGCACACAACATAATAAGCATGCGAATTAAACTACACAGTGACCATCGGTATTGTTTAGTAAGAAAATGAAATAATTAATTCAAAATAATATAAAAATGTACTGTAAAAAAATTGTACACGTTATTAATACAATTATTTCTACTTAGTAGTATTTGCATTGCAGTCTGTATTGAGTAGCTCTTATTGATTTTTTGAAAAAAAATGATTCTGTTACTTGCTGAAATAATTTCTCCACTTCAAATGTTCGTCTATATCTTCAAGTTTTTGCTGGGACCAAACTGGGAGGGTTCTCAGTGCTAACCCACAGAGCAACCCAGCGCTTTCTCGAATGGCGGATAGGGAAGACCCTCTCCTTTTGTTTTCGTGGTGTTTTCAGGTAATAATACGGAAAGCCTGGCCGAGGACCGTAGTGGATAACGTGTTTGGAGATTGACACTCTCCTTGCCCGAAAAGCCCCGTTTTGTAGATTTCGAAAAAAGAGTAGGTTCATTGTAGCGCTACAGAAGGCTAAATTATCCGCCCTTACCCAAAACTTCATACTCACAACTCAGCATTGTGTACTTTATAGCCTGTCTATCTTTTTCGGTAATAATTAGATATCATACCGTTTAGTTTGAATTATAAAACATTATTTATGTGATTTCATTACCACACTTGGACTATTGATTTAATAAATACAAGCCTTTATTATATTTGAAAGGTGTAAGTTTTCATAAAGTATTTTAGTATACCCTAAATATTTATTAAAGAAATTAAAAGACCGTGTGCACAATAATATACTTTAGTAAAAACAGATTTTTTTATTTCAGTTCTGAGTATCGCTTTTTAAAGTCTGAACTAGAGAATTATTGTTAATTTTATTAATTACAATAACCTTAGACAATACAGGTCGTGTGTATTTCTTTGAATTCTCGAACCATGCTTCAGTGTTACTAACTGGCTAAATATGTATTGGCCCTGGTATTGATTCGAAGTTGGCTGTATAGGTCTAGGGCTAATACAGCTGACCGATAATCAATACAAGGCAAACACAGACGCCAGTTCGTAACAAATTTATTTAAATAAATCAAAGTCCGTATGACTAGTTAGTCTAACAAATGCAGGAAGGAGTCACGAGTTAGCTTATTGATTTAGAAGACCGGAGGCGAGATCGTATTGGGTAATACGACTTTTCGTATGGCCCTGCAGTCCGAACGACACAAAGTTATTAATCTTTTTATATTAGTACAGTGATCAAATATTAATCATCCCAATATTAGCAAATTTTGACCGATTTTTCGTGTTATTTTATAATATATGTTCTACGATAGAAAAACGATTTACGTTTAACCATATACTAACGACGTACAAACGATGCACGAACGTCGTACGAATGATGAATGGCCAATGTACGTTATCTAATGTTAGCAGTGCCACGCAAAGTTGCAAATACAATCGTACAACATTTGTGGAAAGCTTTTACAAAAGAGGCGATTTGTTTATTTGTTTTAGAAACCATGAACTTTAACAGTGTGTTGCCTTAATTTTCTTTTTATTTTTACACAGACACCGAAATTGCCAAACACAGTTATATCTCTAAACTATACTTACTTTTCATTCGACAAAATGTTTTCGATACTTGTTCTTTGGCACTTTGCCTTTCTATGGTATGATTTTAGAGTCAATGTAGACAATTAAAAATAAACACCTTTAAAATTTAGTGTTTGTCTGTAGAACAAAAGGGCTGAAGTTTACTTACAATACAACCGTACAATCTATAACTGTAAATGTACTTGGATTTGTAAAAATGCCTCAAAATACTAGTTAGTACACTAACAAAGCGAAAAGTGGACTAACAACATGATGGATAACAGTAATCACAACAAACAACAATATCAAAGAATAATGCATAAATATAGTTTTTACCAAATTTTTTTTTATTTCGTAGTTTAGGGATATTTTCATTTTTATCGGCACGTGCCGATTTTTGTATTGTTTATTAATGGTCACCTATCCTTCTTTAAATCAGAAGCGCCCCGTGGACATCAACAACTTTATTATGTTCACTGAATTACCTGATATTTTAAACAACGGAAAACAAACATGATTTGATTTTTTTTAAATATTATAACATAAAATATCTTAACATATTTATACTAACTATTATTGTAAAATTATTTTCGACATAACTTAATAAATAAGCGATGTCATCATAATTTATTTAACTTTGTTTGACGAAAATATTATTATAAATATGTAGAAGATAATCAGATTTCCAAATAGATGTTTTTTGGTTGAACTCTGAACATTTTCATAAAATAACTTGACATTAAGAAAATTATTCGACCGGTGTAACAAAAACAAAAATTATAAATACCAGGCGTTAAAACATTTCTAATCGTAAAGTGTACGAGCGCGCAATTTCCAAATAGAGATTTTTTTTTTGTTTAATTCCGAACATTTTCATATAACAAATTAAAATTAAAAATATTATTCCACCGCTCTTAATAAATCAACAATAATAATTACCAGTCGTTGTGACAGTCGTATTTTGGCTGATACAACGTAGAAAATGTTAGTGACAGACATTTTTTGACTGATACAACGGCGTTAGACAATTTTGACTGCGCCAACGGAAAAAACGTCTGTGACAGACGAAATACGACTGCAACTGGTATTTCAAGTCGTTGTTTTAGCCAGTAGTCTTAATTGCTATTGTGTGCTTTTGGATAATTGTTAATTTTTTATATTTTTGCAGTAAACGGAAATTGGGGAGAATGGTCTTATTGGTCCAACTGCAGTGAAAATTGTGGCTTAGGGATACAGAACAGATCCCGTGATTGTAACAATCCATCTCCATCAAATGGTGGTATATTCTGTCAGGAATCGTCATTAGAGATTCAAATTTGCAACAGCCTGAACTGTCCTGGTAAGATACATCTACATGTCCCCTTCAGATATATGAAATTGGATGCAGAAAACTAGAAAATGTCGACCGCTAGGTCAAACGTAAAACGCTTATACCAAATTAAAATAAAATAAATTACCATAATGTTATTGCTTAAGGGACCTTCAATTGTAAAATACAAGATCGTTTTTGGAAAAAAAAGGACAAAACACAGAAAGATAGAGAGAGAAACTATAGAAAAAGTGTTGGTTATTATATATACGTTCGTTCTTTTTCCAACTGGGAAAACTGTTTTATTTTTCATTAAGTTAAGATTTTACTTAGAAAACAAAGAATGAGAAAAGGTTAATTTAGCTTCACATTATAAGTGTTGTTAATAAATTATGAATTGAATGCATTATTTTTTAGTTGTATTGACATATAAAAGTCTGTTCGGGCAAAATAACTTCAACAAAATTCATTCAATTCTTATATTTACATTTTATTTTATTAAAAAAATACCGGGTCCCGATTTAAATCGTGCACAGTGTATTTTTGTTGATTTAAATTACTCCGCATTGTTTGTTGACTGTGGATATTGTCAAGGCAGCGCGTGCTCTTCGTGGCAACCGGTTTCATTGAGAAATGCAAAGAATGTTATCAGTAACGGTTTAAACCAATAGAAATCTAGGATATCGATAAAAGACATAAGTAATGTATATATTCTGTATTATTTGGTGCCACAAAATTGTTTCATTCCAAAGAATTGTTTTTATTATTATCTCCGCTTTTTTACACCACAAAGTTTCGTAATTATTAGTATAAACTTTGCTTTTGGCTTATGACTTATTTGCTCTATCGCGCGATTAGAATCACCCTTGCACTGTTAAATTATTTGATTTCATTATTCCTTTTAATCAACTATTTGAAATGCTTCTCCGCAATTAAACACAAAACGTAAAATGTTATGGTGTTAAAATTTAATAAAAATGTTATCCAATTTCTACCAAAAGTGGTTACTTTTTTAAAGACAACATTAGATCAGTGGTGGGACCTCAGTACCGATTGCTTAAGGTAGTTCGTTTACTATTGATCACGTGGTCAGTCAACACTGAGATTACAAGTTTGAGTCTCACTGCATGCAGTGTGATTGCCAGTTTTCCTACCGAAGGTCAAGGGTTTTCTCCGGGTACTCCGGTTTCCTCCCCTAATAAAAACTGGACGCAATTATATAGTTGAAAAATTCCAGAAACTGGCGCTAAAAACCATTTAAACAAATAAACAATCGACCAATAACACAAAGAATGACCGTTTACAATAATTATCAAATAAAACAATTCAAAACAATCTCAACTCCTCATGCACAAATTCAATTGAGATGTTATTGTTCGTGAAATTTGCCTTAAACCTTTAACATTCTCTCAAACTTGATGTATGAAATTACAGACGCCGAAACGACAGTTGAGGTAGCTGGACAGCACTCGGATACTGCCTTAGCAGGCGTTGCAGTCGGTTGTGTCGTTTCAACAGCGGTTTTAATTTTCGTTATTCAGTTTATGATCAGGTGTATCTATAAACGAAAAAAAGGTGAATAGTATTTAAGATTTTTTATTTATTAAAGTGACAAAGTTTACTATGATTTCTATTTTTCAATAAATTATATATATTAGTGGTACTTATCGTTTATCGAGCAGTGTTTCGTCTATATTTGATGACCACAAGTAAAACACAATAATGCAATGCTCGAAAGAGGTTTACTCGAATGCAGCAAGTTGTGTGACTGCCACTGTAAAAGTATGGAACATGAGTCAATGAATGCAAAATATAGTCTATTGTAACTACAAGCAGGTCCTACTTTAAACAAACCATTAAGGGTCTTGAGCATATAAGGAACGTCTACAGAAACCTTTTGCGATATTCTCAGTGACGAGCATTTTTGTATTAGTTAATAGACCACCAGCGAGAGGCCCTACGCCATATGCGGATATGCAGGGCAGTTTTAGGTCGAGCATTTGGAACTTTTCTTTGTTTCCAGACACGAAAAATATATTTCAGCATGAATAAATATTTTATTCAAATGACAGTGCAGGAGTAAGGCACATTTGTACAGACGATATCTCATAATCTTTTGTCATTTGATGTGATCGATGTTTTGAAGTCACCTATATGTTAAGCCTCTAAATACCGGCGTTGTTTTCATTTCTATAATATTTAAGAATGAAAAAGAAATATTTCGACATGTTATCGGTTTGTCAGGCATTACTGACGTGCAAATGAATTCGAACTTGAAAGCTGATAAAGTAACTGATAGGTTCGGAGTTTTTTTTTCTCATTTTTCCGTATTACTCAATTGTATAACAGTAGATTTTCTATGTTTTTAGAGACTCGTGAGCATAATACCAGCCAGTAAGTTTATGATTAAATTTACTTAGCTAGTGAAATGGTTTAAAATAAGAAAAAATATATTGTCAAATGTCGACTCAAACCAATAACGGTGAATATGTGAGAGATGAAACCAATGAAATTGTATGACCAATAAGCTGATTTATTGTATATCTTTTTACCGTCCAACAAGCAATATTTCACTAAATTTTCGTGACGAGAAAAAGCTAACAAACAAACGAATTAACGTAGAAGGGGTTGATCAAAGGGAACATATGGAGTAAGGACGAATAATTTATCCTTTCAGCAAAGATTGGTACAAATGATTGTGGCACTCTCAGAACTATCAAAACATTTTATCCTCTACGGTTCGCGGCCTAGGCTTTCCGTACTATGATTTTACATGTTCATTAAAAATTGTTCCAAAAATGCACCAGCATTAATCATGGTTAGTTATAAGATGTCCAAATGATACAATTTTGATGCATAAATTTAAAAAAAACAATAAGGAATGGGTAATGCACCGAATTTTTCATTAAATTTGATTGACAGCGTATTTTTTCGAGAGTAAAAATCAATACGTACTGTGTCAATAGAGAGACTGTTACTTTACTCAAGCGTTAATTCAGCTTTATATAAGATGAAAAACATTTCCAAAGCTATATGACAGTGAAATATTGAAAAAAAGTAAAACACGGGACACAAAGAAAACCATCAAACAACAACATAAACATAAATATGTATCCCAAACCCCTCCCACCCCCACCCAAAAACACTGTTTGGACCCAGGTACTGCAGACGGGTAATCAGTGTTTAAACACACGTTATCGTTATTAATTGGACATAATAAGAATGATAATAATTAAAATCATTAGAATCACAGAAAGCACTTGGTGGAAACGTGATATTCAGCGTCATAGAGCACTCGGTCTATCGTTCTCATCAAAACATCATGGGATTCGTATTGGTATAAACGCGTACAGTTGACCAGCCAGGCCATTAACTGTAAACCTACTCGGTGGACTGGTGTTTTATTAGAAAAGCAAACTACATATGTTGTTCACTGATTTTGACATGTATTACCAGTTTATTTGTTACACACCAATGGCATAAAGGATCTAATTATTGCAAAGTGCACATGTGCAAACTATTTGCTCTTATTTGGAATTATGACTTAATTTAAACACATGCATTTTATTATAGGGAGGAATGCTATGAAGACCTTAAAAGGAA
This sequence comes from Limnoperna fortunei, assembly GCA_944474755.1. Classification (NCBI taxonomy): domain Eukaryota; kingdom Metazoa; phylum Mollusca; class Bivalvia; order Mytilida; family Modiolidae; genus Limnoperna; species Limnoperna fortunei. The sequence goes on from OX104124.1 coordinate 45,886,786, forward strand.
ACGAATATCCGGAACTCCTAACAATGAATCTTTTGACAGACTAAAAAATGTTTCAAGTGGAACATATGACAATCTCCCAGAAAATAATTACGAAAATTTACAGCTAGAAACCATAGAGACTAGAGTCTCAAATATTTATCAAAACAGCTAGTCCTTAAGTTAAATATTTTGATTGTGTATAAATCTGTAGTCAATGTCAGCTATAAAATTTCATTTCATTTCAAATCGTTAACTTGTTTTGCTCTTCTGCAGTTTTAAGGCCTCTGACGCTGGACTACTAGCACACAAAGGTGTAATATTCGAAAAGTCGCACTACGATAGTAACAAAACTATGATTAATTCTTGATGCGACACAGTCATTGTTATAATTTACTGCCCTAAAGATTTATATTCTATCGTGTTGACTATTGACATGAACTTGTTTTGGATTTGGATGGATATGTTGGATTTTTGATGAAAGAAGATCAACAACATATTAATAATTAAGATTTTTAATATTTTTGGGCTTGGCGCCTTTGATAAGTTTTGATTAGACTAGCGTCTTGCATTGTACATTACCTTGATATTTTTACGACATTTTATTTCCAAAAAATTAGAATCGATAATTTTATTTTGTTCTTCCATCCTGAATTTTCTTCGATAAGGACATTAGGACCCTAATTAGAAAATATTCTTTTGTATTGCATTTTGTTATTATTATCAGTTGCATTTTATTCCTCAATTAAATCAATATAGAAAAAAGGAAATGTATGTCGATAAATACGTCGACTCATTACTGAAATTGTTTTCGTTAAGTAATAATAACTTACTTGTATTTGTTTCCTATTTTATTGTATTTGTGCTTATATATATATTTTTCCATATTTATTTATGATTTCTGAAACATTTTATGTATTAATTTTACCAATGCTTATCTGTAATGCTAGGCCACCGACCGAACAATTAGGTAAGTCCGTCGCTCTATCATATTGTTCAGCATAGTATCCATTTATTCGATTTTTTGGGAATTCAACCAAAAAAAACCTTCTGTTGTTCCATATATTTTGTATTGATATCATGTTTATACAATATTAAATCATGGTACGGTCTCGCTCAATCAAATATTGAATTAAGGTGTTCCGGTCTATCTACAGATAAAACAGCTTGTCTATGTAGCTTTGTATACTATATTCGTTTTAATATGTACTGTTTAACATATGTGCATAAATTAAATAATACTCTTTTTCTTAAATGTATAAATAAAAGTTATAAACCTGGGGAACTGAGGTAACTTTATCTATAAGTAATAAAAGCAGGAAACCGAAAGATCTTTGAATACTAGCGATGAAAGAAGGAACATGAGAGTGGATATTTGTTTTAAGTAATGACAAAGAGTAATTGATGTAATCGTTGCACACACGTAAGGAAGGAAGGAATGTCATGTAACAATTATTTATAATCAGTGAAAACGGGGACCTTAACAAAATTCCAGGGAACAATATCAATATACATTATTTAATTAAAACATATCTTAAGTCATCAAGTTATACCAGACACGAGTTTGCTACTTTATAGTTCAGTGTTTTCTAAAAAAAAAAGAACCGAACAACAAGAGCCTACGATTATAGATCCGGATTTAGACAAACGTATACAACACAAAACAAAAATCCAAAAACAAAATATATGCGGGTAAAACGAAGACAATACAAACCATGTGTGTACTTTAGTACTCGGACGATTAAGCATTATCTGCATCTAATAAGAAATCCATCGATTATAATATCTAAACAAAAGGCAAGAAAAGGGAAAGACTAGCTACCCACATCGATCAATTAAGTCATAGTGACGGTCATAAAACTTCTGAATAGATAAAATCAAGCTTAATACAACAAACCTTTGTTTGAGTAGATTATTAGCTAACAGCAGTGCCCGGTGAAGATAATACTGTTAACAGGAGCTAGCGTAACGTATAAGATGTTAAATAAACACAATATACGCTTGATCCGCTAGAATGTTGCTATCCATGAATGGAAGTTGATAAGTGGGGTCTCAGTGGCTAAGATACTTGCTCCACTATTGGCCACTTAGTCTGAAAATACTGAGGTTGACGGTTAATGTTAACTGACATGGAGTACCAGTTTTCCTAACGAAGTAACGGTTTTTCTCGATGCTCCCATCTTTCTCCAACCCAACCCCTCTTTTCCCAAAAAAAAAACAAAAAACGAAAACGGAAGTCAGGAGTCAGCTGAAAATATTCTGATAGTGGCGTTTAACTAAACAGACGAAGGCGATTGAAAAGTTGAGGTCATCACGTATGTCGTAGAGGTCTAGCTTGTAGTTTCTCGGGCCTTTTTCTCGAAGTAAGTCCAAGTAAGAATATTGGAAGAGTCTTTAATTTCGAGCTCGCTACGGACAGTTAGGGGCAAGTAGTCAAGCTATCGTTTTCTTGAACAAATCAGCGCTTAATAAGATCTATTTTAAGGTGGGCGACAGTCGTGTACAGTATAAAAAAATCAAAGGTTTCAATGTTGTTACATTATAAAAGAGTGTAAAACTTTAAGAAAGATGTCTATAAGTCTTTAGAATTTTTGGGTATTCGCATTTCTTTTATGCCAGTCCTGGAGTATCAAGCGTTACTGTATTGTTGGAGACCAGTTTTATTGCTGTTACAATTGTGGTCAGGAGTTTTGAAAGAAGCTGGGTGGGACACTTATGCGATCCCGCTACATCGCTGTTGTAAGGTGTTCTGTGAAGTTTTGCATTCAATAACAGCAGGAGACATTACACTCGTTAATTGATTTGTAATCCAAAAGATGCCAGGCTAATTTTGGATTTTTTAAAGTGAATGCCTCAAGGCTAATTCATTGAATTAAAATGTATAGTTTATAGGGGTCCTTTTAGCAGTCCTTACCAACACAACCTATTGTTTAGATGATTTTTATCCATCCATTTGATCAAGTCCTGCGCTCGTGATAAATAATTTTGGTTGGTGATTTAAAACTTTGTCCGACATTCATGACAAATATGTTGTTGTGCCAGCAGATAAGGCCACTAACAATATCATTTTTATCTGCAAAAACATAACATAGAGTGTTTAATTAAAGAGTTAGGCATTGATAGTTCACTGGTCAATCCTACTTACACATTCACTGCGCTTTCAAAAGAGGAGATTATTGAAAATCACAACTCGGTATGGGCATCCATTGATCTCAGAATCAGAGTCGAAGATTGTGATTTCCCTTTATTGTATTGGATTCCTAAACTTCACAAAAATCCACACAAACAGCGTTTCATAGCAGGATCGTCTAAGTGTACTACCAAAACACTATAGCAACTCCTGGCCACTATTTTAACAACAGAAAAACGGGACTTCAAAAATACAGTGACATTTGCTACTCCAGAAGTGGAATAAATGAAATGTGGATATTAAAATATTCAAAAGACCTGATAGGTCTTGAGGTCTGGATCTCTTTCCCATTGTAACAGCATTAAAACATTTGATTTTTCGACACTCTATACGACCATCCCTCATACGCAGCTTAAAACCAGGCTAAAAGATCTTATAAAACGCTGCTTTTTCCAGAAAAATGGAAAGAGACGATAAAATACCTGGTAATTAGTCATGACAGATCTTACTTCGTCATCAATGACTCCAAAGCTAATACTAAATATACTGAAGACCAAATCTGTCACATGTTAGATTTTCTAATTGACAACATATTCGTCATGTTTGGAGCACATGTTTTTCAACAGACTGTTGGTATTCCAATGGGTACTAATTGTGCGTCTCTCCTCGCCGACCTGTTTTTGTACTCCTGCGAGGCTGAGTTCCTAGAAGGCCTATTGAAGAAGAAAGAAAAGACTCTGGCCCAGACCTGTAATTTCACATTCCGCTGTATTGATGATGTTTGTCCCTCAAGAATGCTAAATTTGGTGACTATTTACATTCAATTTACCCTAGCGAACTTGAAATTAAAGACACCACCAATACACTAAGATCAGCCTCTTACTTAGACCTACTTCTAGAAATAGACTCAGGAAAACTACAAACTAGGCTCTACGACAAGCGTGATGACTTCAACTTCCCAATTGTCAACTTCCCGTTCATCGACAGCAACATTCCAGCAGCTCCAGCGTATGGTGTGTACATTTCACAACTTTTACGTTGTTCTAGATCCTGCGATCGTTATTTAGATTTTCTAGACCAATCACTGCTAAACTACTCAAACAAGGGTTTGTTGTACCTAGGTTGATGTTATCTCTCCAGAAGTCCAATGGTCGGCACCACGACATAATTGATCGTTACGGGAAATCAGTGTCTCAAATACGATCTGACATTTTCGCTGAGTCATAGGTAGTGTTTCCTATTCCTGGATTTGACTTTTCCCTAGACAAGACAACGAGTAACTCGACGGGTGTCTAATTAGAGGCAGGCCCTGCTTACTCGTCCGGAGCACCTGAGTGCACCCATGGTTTTTATGGGGTTCGGGTTACTCTCTTTCTGTGTTTTATGTTTTTGATTTTTGTGTTGTGTTTGTCTATATCCGGATTTGTAACTGTCCCTTGGTTTTTGGCTCTTGTTGTTCGGTCGGTTTTCTTTGCTACTTTCTTATGTCCTATATGACACATCACATGCAGGCCAAATATGCATCAGGAAAACTGATCACCCAGGGCATATCAGAGTAGACCTCCTATCTACATACGTCTGGAAAAGTTATGCACTAGTATACTGCAGCGTATTATGAGCATGAGTCTATACTCTAACTATGTTCACGCCATTCTGTTACGTATCGACTTACACTTTACTCTTACACCAAACCCGTTTTGACTTACTCTAAGCTGCTACTGCATTGACTAACACCGTACTGTTACTGCGTTTAGTTACACTATGTTACTGCATTTTTCTTATACAACGTTCCAAACTTTATTTTACATCACGTTGCTGTATTTACTTCACCCCACAGACGTGTTAACCCTGAGATCTAAAGTAGTCTAACCTAATACTTAATAGTAATGCACACATGGAAACTATATAACTTGTGAATGTCAATGTACTAGAAATGGATTGCTATACAGATTTTATTGTCATAATTACACCCTATGTCTTGTACAAATATTATTAGATGTTAACTACATGTACATGGATTATTCTTGCAGAAAACATTGCGCGATGAACACAAGAACTATAAACGTACTTTAGTATGTACATAAGAAATTTATGTATTCACTCACTCTTCTTCACTAGAATTGCATAAACAATAAAGAAAGTATCAACGTGACAATTTCAATACGCCAGACTCATCGGTAACGTTTAACTATAAATGCTTAAGGTACTTTTTCATGTGGAGATGGAATAATATAAGTCCACTGGGATCGTGTAAATACACAATACAGATAGTTCAAAATATTATATAAAGGGTCTAAAGAATGTACCAACCAGTAAACTTATTAAGTATCGATCGAAAAACATGACGATACAGAATAAACAAAAAATAATATACAAGTCTAGAGGATTATGCAACGATACCAATGACGGTGTTTTTGTCAAGATTTTAGACACAGACTGACCAACGAATGGCCTGAATCATTGAGTGTCAATATAGATAAATAACGTAAACAAGTCATAAAATATTGATATTGAACATTCTCACTTTAACTAATCTTAAAACTTATATACAAAGCCCCAACCATCTGCCACCTGCAGACGAGCTGTCACTTGACTCAAGGTGATAATAACAATGTATAGAAGTTGTATATATATATATAGAAGATTATGCATGACGATGTTTTGTCAAAATTATAGACACAGACGTGCAAATACACAATACAGGTAGTTCAATATATTAACATCAACTTTAACCTTAATTGACAAAGATTGCCAGTTTTCCTTAAAACGTTGTGGATTCAACCGTTAACCTCCAATTAACCTCATGATATAGCTGAAAAACGTACGTAACACAGCATTGAAACAAACAAACCCTTTGTTTAGGTGTCACTATTTTCTGACATGACAATGAATAACTCGACAAGTCCCAACAAAACGCGAGCACCGCTTACTGCTGCAGTTTATAGTGCACCCATAGTTTATTGGCTTCGGTTTGATGGATTTATATTATTGTACAAGTAAATATATATTGAAATTAATTCAGTACAATTAGTCATATTTTTAGCTTTGGTTTGCTCACTATCTGCAATAACAGCCTTGTATTTTTGAACTAACCTTACTTTCTCTCTGTTTATTTTAGTAACAACGTATGTGCAGCAAAAATTTGTTTATTCCAACTTAGCTTGCAATTATCAGACCCAAAAATCAAATGTGGTTCTATATTTAAATTAGCTTCACTCGATGCTGAATTCGAATTCACACTCATTCTGTGTGTGAATATAATGCAAATCTGAATGTGCTTTTAATATTATGTTTGAACGCAAATGTTGTAATATGTATAAATGAGAGTTCATATAATTCGAATTCGATAATGAGCGATACAATTCGAAATACGTGTGAACGCACCATTATAACCAAAAGCTAAATATTCTAATTTTACCGCAACATCAAACACTTCATTTTACAAAACCTTTTCAATCTCCTTTGGAAAAACTGAAACAAACAAATATTATATTAGTTGACATAAAAAGCATATTCATGTTAATAGTAATTGTATATAAACAGGATCGTTTAGTTGTCATTTTATTATGCAATTTTTGTGTCTTGCATTGTGAAATTTTGTCGACGGGTCATGTGGTTTTGTTTGTATTAAATTTAACACAACTTAAAATGCACCCCAAAGTTTATGATTTTTGTGTTAGTTCGTGGCTCGTATTATACAAGAAAGAGTTTTCGAGCCGAAAGTGCAATGCATCGTCAGCTCAAATTGTAAACATATATTTGAAACCTTCTCTGTATAATAATATTGCTTGAAGTTTCATCACTAGTTCACATTTTGCAAACACTTAATTATTAAATGTTACTGCAATGCAATTATTGCAACAAACAATACAAATATGTCAAGTTTTAAGTTCGGTCTAGTCTTTTGTGATTTATCCACTGCAATTGATAACCACTACTGTAGATTTTTCTGCAAGCACTAACTAACAATTATCATTTAATTTTTTATGCTTAGCTTGCTGTTTTGAAAATAAAATAAATCATAAGGTCAAAAACATTTAATAAGATCTTGAACTTTGATCTTGTTCTTTAACCGTCTGTAAATTTCTTACAAAAATAATTTAAAACGTAAAAATTGAATGACTTGATATCTTCGCTAATTAAACGAAAATCTATTATTTTGACCAGCATATCCTAAAGTAACGTCAGTTGTAGTCAATTTGCTGTAAGGTAGACTGCAACAAATGTTGCTACATCAGCCGTTAAGCCGTTAAGGAATTAACGTTTATCTATTAACGAAATCATTCTGAAAACTAGCAGACCATGCATATCATATCAGCTGTGGAATATACTCTTGTTATTAAATATTACAACAAATTGACTACTAACATTTCTACTGTAACATATTTTTTTTTTAAATAAACGTTACAAAATTACTATATTTTAAATTAAATTAATACTATTTAAGTCAGCACAGATATGTCATAACTAGATTATTTAAAAAAAATATATATTGAAAACTATTAAATGAAAAAAATACGTAAGCACATTTAAACGGCTTTTTTAGATTTCAGATTAACGATCAAGTGCATCGATACGAAACAAAATAATTTGTTAATTTGTTATTACTAATGTGATATTAATACTCTTTGATCAACGAATATATGTATCGTCATATTATAAAACATAAAAAAACATTATACAATAAATTACTTTGATAAAGGTTGCTATCAGAATATCTTAATTAGAGAAAATGTAATATTAACTACGCCGCCAAATATCAAAGTGAGTGATTGTTTTATTACACGCATAAAACCATAGTTACCTTGTCTATCATAGCAAATCTATCATCAGCTGTTATTTGTGTTACAAACTCGTACATTCATCAGATCAGAAAACAAGTTATTATTGGAGTTAACCTGGTCCTCTGTTGAAACACTTTTCATTTACGCAAGCTTCACTTTCAAATATAATACCAGGTCAGATCCTCCGACATTAACATTTTCATTGGTTGATAATATGATTCTATATAATATCGTATGCATGTGTCAATCTATGTTCAAAGCTGGGAATACCTTTTCTTTATAAAATTTAAATATAAATTTCATTTTAACTTTACGCTTATGTTATGAAATCTTAATGTAAACTCGGCTAAGAAATGTAATCATTGAACATCAACAAGAGAACGACATCGTAATTCGTTCGGTATACTTGAACTTATCTATGTTACAAAATGGTTAGTCTAGAGAATATCCGAACGTCGAATTTCAACGCTGTCACCTTTGAAATCCAATGCTCCTGACCTGACGTTATATCCAAAGACGCTTATGCTAAAGTAGATATTATCGTTCGGGTACCAAAGTTTTATGGGAGTCCTCTTGCTCAAGTGTGTATGGAACTGTGAATCGGACAAAAATAACCTATATGGGTTGATGTAATTTAAATACTGTTGCGATCTAACATGACCGGAATGTACATTTTACAACTATAAAAACACGCAATATTCTCTTCCAGTAATGAAAGAAAATAGTCCACGTCCATTACCTTTTTCTTACCAATAATATGTTTTTCAAGAACGTATAATCGATGACAATTTCATTTTAATCAGACGACCCTAGTATTATATTGTCGAATTATCATCTTCTTAATCTCCAAAAGGGTATGGATCATGTTGAGAATGACATTTTGACAATAAGCTTTCCTTCACTTTGGTTAAAATAAATTCTGTTTGCTTAAAATAGCCTGTATGGCTAAAATTATTTATCATTGTATGAAGAGGCAGGGAAATTTACTTTAAAAGGTACTTTCATTAGATTGAAAATCACGTGTACAAAATATGTCTTCCTTAATGACAATTGAACAATGTTTCATAACAAGCACGTCTTTCAATTAACTGGTTTGGTTAATCATTGACCAGGAAGATGTATTTATTCTATTATTTTATTTTATTCATTTGCTACTAACCGGTTCTTTGTACTGCATGGTTAATCATCTCTTAAAACGTTGGTCGTTAGGTTTTATTTTGAAAATATTATTTGGATTTATCTGTTTGTTAAAAGTAATGTTGAGGATAATTTTCGTTTTATATTTGATTCAAAAGAGTCAACTACAACTGAGTGGTAAGCAATATACAACTGACCATATCACGCGAAAACGAAACACAATAGTTATACTGTATGTATTAAACAGGTTGAGACAATATACTTATCAATTTGATAAAATGCATGTTTTTTTTTTATTTACGACGTTTACGGGTTTCCTTGTGCAACCCATTATTAAATGTGGGAACTTTCAATTTAAGTAAATTTACGAACGATGCATACTATAAAGTTATTATCATTTATTTTGAATTATTACATGAATAGAATTTTGTGTGGTTGTTTTATTGGTCTAAAAACTACATTGGGGACACGTTATAATTGCAACACTACTAAACTTGCATCACAATATGGTTATTTTTGTCCGATGAATAGTTTTGCTGCTCAAGCGGTCACGCGGAATCCAATATCGATCTGTTTTCTGATTTGATTCATTGAACAGTTTGTAATGCGTATGACACTGCATTTATTATAACATGAATTGAATTTTGATTGTTTTTATTGGCCTAAAACCTACTTTCGGGTCATGTTAAATCACAACAATTTGCGTGCATTCCTGGTAACGAAAATTAGAGTCAATACTGCATGTGCTTGAAAAACAATTGACACTGCAACCAGTAATACAACACAATTTGTTGGAATGCACAGTTTTTTAAAACAATCTTTATTTATTCGTTGACTAAACTGTCTGTAAATACTATTTATATTTAGTGATCGTAAGGTTAACAAAATATAAAGTTACGGAAATTGCAAATAATGTCAATTGTTTTGTAGATCTTTTTTAAGGAGTGTTTAAATAATTAATTGTTTACTTTTCCTTACTATTGATTACTCTTAAATTTTAATAATAAAATATAATCAAATTACTAAATATTTCAATTCCAATTAATTGTGTAACCTTTTCAAATTATGCCTTTAATTTACAATAAAAAAGTTTTTATTTCCGCACACCAAATGCTTCGGATCGATCGACAAGAATAAAAAATGTCAATTACAATATTCGTACGGAAGCATATGACAAAAACAAGGAAATAAAAAAAACCCAAAGAGCATGGGGCTCTCAAATGCGCCGACGAATACTGTTGGAATAAGTAAGAAGCACATAGGATAAATAATGCGAACTAAATGAAAGCAGCATATAAGTTATTTGAAAAACAATACAAATGAATGCATATAGTAGGGACAAAGAGCAGAACAGCATGCTATTACTTTTTTTACAATCAAATATATTTGAAAAGGTTTAAATTTTATTAATATTTCTTTCAACTTAAGAAACTCTAAAACAAAAAACAATCAAAACTATTCCTCCTTGTTTGATAACACGGAATCTTTGTTTCTAACGAAGTTCCCTTGCAATTCATTCATATCTCACCAATAGGGTGAATACTGATAAATCTTACATGTACTCTATCTAGCTATAATGTCACGGTCACAATACTATCTTTAATGCATTTAACAGGATTGGCTTTTTCAATTGAATCCACAATATTGACCAGCAACCAGGATTAATTTTAAATGTCATATTAGCTGTCTTTTTCTATTTTTTCAATGGTGAGTTGGCTGCTTAAGACTCGTAGAATTGATTGAAAAACTAAATATTAACTAATGTCGAGGTAGTTGCATTACACATTATTAATATATCGTTAAATTTCTACATAAAATTGCTTGCCTTAGGGTCAATAACATATACTGTGGGCCAAATCTAAAGCTCCTTGTGGCATAGCTTTTAGTAGATGTTTATATTCTCCACTGCAAAACGATCCTTTATAGCTAATTTATTTGTTTATTTAATGATATAAATAACAATCAATGACAACATTTCAGAAAAAGCCAACAAACAATGATATTTTATTAGTATTTGATACTCACTATTTAGTTATAATCCTTACTATCAATCATCCATTTCCATAATGTGCTGTTGATGCATAGCCAAAAGAACTTTTACATACATAGACAGTGCTCGATGTTGCGCGTTTCCATTGTTATATGTTAAGTTTACATTAAAAAGAGAATTAAAAGCAAAATTTATAGCAGAGATATTTCCTTACGTCGTTGTAAGTAATCTCGTATACATGTTTAATAATCAGCAGATACGGATCGATGGGCTTGTGTTACTCTTGAGGTCTTCAATCGTTTTACAAAAATGCATTGCCTTTGTTGCATTTTAGTAATTTCCAATATACTGTCGATGCTTCACTTATTACTTTGTCTGACTGTATGTTTAATTGTGAATGTTTTTTGTGACAACTAATAGCTTATATCTAAATATCCACCTACTTCATTGTTTAACATCCTGCTACTTTCAATTAAATATTTGTGTCCACCAGGCGTGTCGAAAGTTTTCCTGTATCTTAAGTTTTTGTTTGGTTTTTGCTTGTTTGTTTACTTTATATTTGTTTAATGGTCTGTCTATAAATCGTTTATTACAATAAAAGATCTTATTAACTGGTTCAAACCCGATATGCAAGCATCACGTCATGAAATAAACCAAGGTTTTACAATGGTTATTGTTTTAAAGTTTAAACATGACAAACTCTTTGACGAATGTCTAGAACATGCCTTTTATAAATGCAGTCAAGCATTATGTTCTCCAGCGTTGTACGCCATTCAGACGATTATATATGGTGAATTTGAAAAACCACATTAAAACAATGCTTTAAAATGAACACAACGAGCGCACGATAATTACCAAACTCGTACAAATTTCCAGCGTTAGCAGTGTCGAACATATATGTCAAACAAAAAGGGTATTATAAGTACGCATAGTCGTTATGAATCTGTACTAATATTATTCAGAAGAATTCGGTTGCTCAAGCTTTATATGATGCAACCACGTCTGTAGCTGTCTTACATAAGTAAATGTAAAGCGGTAGTTGCATGGAAGATGTGCCGAATTTGTTTCAATCTTTCTCAATTAACACAATGTCCCTCTTAATTACACAACTCTTTAATGAGGATCGTTTCACAATCTATTGGTGGAGAATCAGGGTATGAATGGGGCAGGTAACCTTTTTATGTTTACTGAAATTAAATGTTTTAGGTACAGAACTTCGATAACTCGAACTCGCTGGGGTCGCCAAAAATAGTTCGAGCTATCGGTAGTTCGAGCCACCAAAGTTGGACAACTTCCGGAAATTTATCTGTTCCGTACTGCAACAGTTTTTGTTTTTAGGTCGCTCGATAGTTTCCTACACGCGGAATGGTTGTTTTGGGAACTAACATTCGGTTAAAATATATGTAGATATTTATGAATTTTGACACGAATAAAATTATTTTAGTTGTTATAATGTGTGACATTTGAAATTTCATCATCAAAATATTCACTTCCGTTGATTGATTGCGAAAAAAAAACAGTTTGTGCACGGTATATCTGCCATCGTAGTTAAATTAAGCAAATAATTTCCACAGTATTTTTTTTTTAAATTATCTTAGCTTTAACAATTGGTATTTTAATATCAATTTAACCGCAAATGTTAACAAAAGTCGTAAATGATTTTTAATTCGAATGGTTTCCTTTTGATTGTATAATCCGCTTGGTACCGTTCATATTTTTAATAACAAAACAATTAACGTCTGTTTGCATGTTAAAACCAATCACCAGTCATGAAATAATTATTATCTGCTATTTTGTTTAAATTGACATACCTGTACTTATTGTTATGGCTTCTGTTAATAACGTTCTTTGTACAGAAGTTAATTACTTCGCACCAGCGAGGCTTATAATTTTAGTTCGAGTTATTGATGGTTACTTGCATGAATTTACTATCAACGGTACCTATTAACGAGTTCGAGTTTTCGAGAAATCGGTGTTCGAAAAACCGGGGTTTTTTGTATAAACATATATAGAATAAATGACGGGACTAAAAACAGTTCGAGGAATCGGTGGTGTTCGAGCCATCCTAGTTCGAGCTACCGAAGTTTTACTGTAGTTATAATATAAGCTGTATTCTATAGACCATGCATAACATAATTGATACATGTGTAATATTTGGGTAGGGTGTGCGTACCACAATATACATATTTATGTTTCTTTCAAAATAAATATTTTTGCATATTTTTGTAGCGGTCACGCATTATAATAACATGCTTTCTTAAATCTTATTAACGCACAATAGTTTATGTATGTGCTGGTATCATACTATAAAATCGATTTCTAATGCTCTACACACAGAACTACCGAGCGTGTATCTATGTGGCTTTTAGGCTTGTTCTATCGATATGAATTTTCAGGTCATAGTACGGAAAGCTCGGTTGCGGACAATAGTGGGTGACCGCTTTGAAGCGTACCGCGATCCTTGCACGGTAAAGATTGAGTATGTAGATTTCAAAAAATGTAGGTTAATTCCACATTTTGTTACCGCTGGTCCGTTCCTTTCCCACTTAATTTTGTGTAAACTTGGCCTTGTTATTAAAACATGCATAGCCGAAAGATTGCCCGTTGTACGTTATGACGACGTTCAATTACTCAATCAATCTATTTTGTTTTGATTGTATTTCCATGATAAAAATTTATAATTAACTAAAGTTCTACGTCAATATCAATATTATCTTAAACTTCTAATTAATTTTTATGTACGACGGATAGTGATTGTCATTCTCTCTCCTGTGGCTTGCATTTTCGTATAATTTTGCCTTGTTACCTAGCTTTATGTGTTTTTCGAAGTTTCCCATTTAATAGTAATAGGTGCTAGTTTATTCGCGTCAGTGATCTGACACAAGTATTGGGAATAATACTTACTTACAAGATCAAACAGTACCTTAGTTAATCTTTTAGGTATGTGCAATTTATCTATAACGAAAAAATTATTAGTAAATGAATAAACACGAGAAAATTAGTATGTGTGCTTTAAACTTAAACGCTATAACATTGAAACATTGCATAACATTGAATGAAAGGTCGCGTGTACCCATTTAAATCGATGGAAAACCAACCCTGTTATAGCTCATTATCGTAAGTACCAATACTGCATAAATTTCCGCCATAATTAATTTTATTAAGTTTTTCCTGAAATTAGATGGCTTAGCCGTAGAATCACCCTCCTTTTTTACGACAAATTATATGCATTTAACGGTTTATTTATATCACAAATCAGTCATTACTGCCGTTCCACATAGAATGCACTGTAAACATAGCATACAGCACCATAGCTTTAGCTATATTGGTTTTCAGTAATATATTATTTATAACTGCACAAAAGTGCGTATTATTTTTAAATGTTTTTACTCAGGTAAAAGTCGTAAACCCTACATGCAAGAGACATTTAAACATGTATAAATTCCTAAATTGCAAGTATCTGTAAAGACTTTATGTACGTTGCTTTAGTAATGAATATCAAAGACCGTTTTCATTAGACTTTTTCAGGTATACTTAATTACTAATGTAAAATTCATTGAGCTCTCACTTATTCAGATATATGCTGAAATATAAATACAATGATAGAGGATGCTACATCATTGCTGATAACGCCAATCTTGTCACTGCATAGCCCATTTAAAACATGTCTGATAATACCTCGCTTCTCTCAAAGGGTATTAACCGATGATCAACGATAACTCCACGACCGTCATTTGTCCTGTTTGTGGTATCCGCATAACTGCCATGACCCGCAGAGCAAAGCTGAAGTCGTTTGCGATGACTTTAGAGGATTGCCAAACACGGAGTCTACCGATGGCTCATTATATCTGTTGTGACCTCTACTGTGGCATTGTTGCTGTGTCAAACTGATGCTGTCAATCATTAAATTGTTAGGCTATATATACTCATATCAAACGCACAAATATCATGAGCATTTAACTTTAATAAATATTTACCGGCAAGTGTGTCAAACAAGAGGCTTAAGGAACATACATCTTTAACATCATTTGCTGAGGCCGTTTTTTAAGTAAAGGTAGCTATCAATTTTAATATAAATATCACATCTATTAAAGAGCTACCCCTTCAAAAATACAGAACGACAGAAGCGACTCCGAAAACCAAATACACGAAAAATGTCTTGATGAAAATATAAAGGCATGTAACGACACTTATTTAACTGATATCCTCTGCAAAGACATATTAATTCTTCATTTTTGTTGGAAATGATTAAAAACCCACAGAACTGCTGATGATTCACGATGTTCCTTATATTATTGTTGTAGATACACAATTGTAAATATTTGAAATTGATAACTGTATTGCTGTACCTAGTTTATTATTACGCTGTCTGAATATTAATGTTAAATCCGATGGCAAAAATGTTTTAAACCCTGTCAGCTTGGTTGATATATCATTTAATAAGATTATGAAGATGTTTCCAAAGTATGAGTATTAAAATATGAGTGTCGATATTTGTTTAATAATCAAACTAACGTTTGAACTCAAACTTTAAGTAAAACATTACGTCTAAACTTAATTTATTAATTTTTGAAAGTTATTTTACTATTTGATAGAAGCGTTACTAAATTCATTTTCCTTTCTTTATAAATATATCCGTCAAATCAATTTAGGAATAACATGCAATGAAATACTGTTTGTAAATTAATTACAAATTAAAAACAGTAGTCACTTTTTCCCTTTAAATAAAACATTGCTTCTTGAACACACTTATTAGTTATGGTTGGACGCCTTCAACGTATATGTAATTTTAAGTTATATCTGATTTAGTATATTTTCAATGTCAGTCCGCTGTTAAGATAAAAGCTCATAAAATCAGTAATTTATTTAAATGCTCATTATTATTTAAAAATAAGAGACAGGCAGAGGTAAACTAAATCTAACATACTAGACTTCCTTAAAATATACACAAGATCTAATACTACAAAGCTCTTAGATCCATTGTCAATTTTCTGATAACTTTATGTTGGAGTATAAAACTGAAGCCGTGTTGAAATTCTTGATATATTTTATTTCATAGAATTCTATCCAATTTGGAACAGAACCTGTACAAATGGTGATAGGATTTTGCGTGTTCAATGGAGATTGGGACATTATTTTATTTTTTATAGCGATTGCTTTACGCTTACTCTTTCGACAGCATCAGTAATGGGGTCGTTATTTTGCAGGAAGCGGAGAGAGGTGCAGGGTACCTCTGAATGTTTCACAAAGGAAAATATGGTCTTTATTTCGCCAATCAACTCGATGTCAAGTTAGCAACCTTGATCCATTCAATAAACCTCAACGTAAATTTGAAGATTTGAACCATATTAAGGGACTTTCCCACTACAGTGGAAAGACCTTCTTGTATTTCTTATGATTATTATTAAGGTCTTTCCCACTACAGTGGAAGACCTTACTGATGATTATTTTTTTTTGCCGAAGATGTCAAAAAGTGTCTTGACATATCGCTTCGAAACTTGGCACACTCAACCGACACTAACTGGGCTCGACCTCTGTCACCCTGCGAAACAGATCTATTTTTAGAAACAGAGTTATCTCCCAAAACACTGTTTACCCTTGTTTCCAGATAAACTCATCCATGATTTGTCATGGAAAAAAAATTTCGATCCACTTCCTGTTTACGCGTTTTTGACGCGAAATTTGTCGAAAACGTTAAAGTTGTTTGATGTCCACAAAACTTGGTTTCCAAGTAGATATGAGAGTCCTTATTACATATCTGGGATCAAATTTTGTTTTCGGTCCACCATTTTCAAAATGACCGCCATTGAAATTTTGTTTTTAATATAACTCAAAAACCATAAAAAAAATTGAAGCAGACAATATATCAGAAAAATGTTCCTCTCATTGAGATCTACATTTGATATAAAGCGTCGAAAACTGTGCGAAAACCCTTGCTATGGCCCTTGACACGTTTCGGCTAATCAGTTTTTGGCATATAACTTTTAAACCGTAATAATATAATAAACATATGGTTTTGTGTGCCGCTCATAACAAGCCCTTCGATTAAAGACCAAAGTCGAATGGTAACGGGCAGCCATTTTCAAAAATGGCCGACACCGTAAACAGTTTTTATAGAATAACACTTAAATCGTACAAAATTGTAGCAGACAATTCAAGGGAAAATGTTCGTCACATCGAAATGTACAAAAAATGTTCAGGTATGAAAGCGTAAAACTTTCGTTTTTAAGTTATTGCCCTTGATTCATATTTTGTTTTTTCTTTATAATTTTTTAAACGTTACAGATGATTAATGAAACATATGGTTCTTTTGAAAGAGAATTAAAAGACCTACAATTCGGTTGAGTGGTTTCAAAATGGCGGCCAAAAACATATCGTTAACTGCGTTATTTGTCAATAACTTTTAAACCGTTACAAATTATATAGTAAACATATACGTTTTTTGGGACCAATATGTCAAGCCCTTCGATTTAAGACCAAAGTCGAATGGTTATGGGCAGCCATTTTCAAAATGGCAAACACCGTAAACAGTTTTTATAAAATAACACTTTAACCGTACGAAATTGAAGCGGACAATACACGGGAAACTGAATCGGGATCACTAACTGAATTCAAATATCATATTGTATGACCGGAAGTGACATTTTGTCCATAGCAACCATACATTTTCTGACTTGGGACCACTTGCTTTGTACACCAAAACCATAACAACTGACCGTAAAGTCATTAGCAATCATGCCCCTTACTCTCTATTCTGGAACCTATTTCGTAACTAACAGTAACATTATCGTAAACAAAAGCGTCAAGTGTCTTTAGCAACATTTTAAAACAAAGGTCATAGGTCAAGGGAAAGACCTCACATTTGTTCTCTGAACAAATGACTGTTTAATTATTTTTTTTCTTCTTCTTCCGCGGAGGTTTACCAAAAAGTGTCTTGACATATCATTTCCATACTTGGTACCATTTATCGGTCATATCCGTAGATGACATGGCTCATGCTTTTAGACCGATCTATTTTTAGTAACAGAGTTATCTGCCAAAAACATGAAAAACCTTGTTAGCAGATAAACTCAGAAACCGTAACCGATTCTCAAAATCTGAAGAGTGCAAAATGTCGGTGGAACTATGGCGATGATTTAACACGCAATTTTTTTCCAATCGACTTCCTGTTTACGTGTTTTTGACTGAAAAATGTCGCAATGCGTCAAAATTGTTTTCTCAAAAACAGTAAGTTCTAGAGACTTGGGACCACCACCATTCATCCTAAGTGACATATTACATTTAAAAATGTCAAGGTCAAAGGTCACCATAGGTCTTGTTAGCACTATATCTCATAAACAAATAAAGATAGAAGCAGACAATATTGGGAAAAATACTCCTCTTATCGAGACCGTCCTTTGGTACATTGGACCGAAGCTGTGTGATGTACCATTTTTGAGTTACAGCCCTTGACATGTTTCGGTTAATCAGTTTTTTGGTTAAAACTTGAAAACGGTTAGAGATAATATAGTAAACATATATGTTTCACATGATCAGTAGGAAAAGAGCTTCAATTTGAGCCTAAGGTCACAGGTCATAGGTCAAGGTCATAACATAACAACAGGATTATTAAATAACACCTATATAATACTACATGAATTTAAGTACATTCAATGTAAACGGACTTAAGAATAAGTCAAAAAGAGACAGAACTCTAGAATTGATTAAGTCAAACAATTGTGATACTTGTTTTATTCAAGAAACTCATTTTGATGACAATATTTCACAATCAATTCAAAATGAAACAAATTTTGATATATTCAATAGTTTTGGAACAACTGCGAGTAGGGGGTGGCTATTCTTATTAAAAAATTGCTTTATTATTGATTGATCAACTGTGTTAAAGATAACGACGGAAGAAAAGTTTTGGTTAATACTGAGTTAGAAAATAACTTATTTACGCTGCTATGTTTGTATGCGCCTAACTGTAGATCAAATAGAAATGCTTTCTTTAAAAAAGTCAAGATAATGGCTAAAGAACATGGAGTATGGATACCGATTTTAGGAGGTGACTTTAATGATAATCTGAAAAACATAGACCGAATGGGCTCTAAATCTGGAAATAACAAAGTAGAACCTGTTAATAGCTTGATATCACTGAATAAAGTTAATAAATTAGTAGATATATGGAGGGTTCAAAATTCTGACAAACAGCAATATACCTGGCGTCGAAAAGATAAATCGCAAATTAGTAGAATTGACATGATCCTTATTAGTAAAGATTTTGTTTCGTTCATTGACTATTGTAAACTCTAACCTGCTATCATTAATTCTACTGATCACCAAGGAGTATGTATGAGATTAGGGGCTGGGGTTAATGAAAAAGGGATGGGATATTGGAAACTAAATAATTCAATTTTAGCTGAAAATAAATATGTGAATCTAGTCTTCTTTGGGATATATTTAAAGTAGAATTAAGGGAGGTAACCATTAAATACTGTAAGACTAAAATAAATAGAGAACGTCTTAAAAATTTAGAAAAGAATCTAAAGACACAACATAAATTAAGGGACAAACAAACTATTGGCAACCCTTTATTAGAAAAAAAATTATGGATTAAGAAAATGAAATTATAAAAAAATTATGATCAAAAAGGCCATGGGTGCTCAGGTAAGATCTAAATTAAAAAATGAGAATAATGCTTTACTAAGTGACCAAGAAAAAGTTTTAAATGAAATTCGTAATTTTTATAAAACGCTATATTCTCGTAGTAACCCAGATGTAGAAGCCATTAATTAAATACATCTTCGATACAGTTTTAGAATCAAAATTACATGAAGATGAAAAATCCTTATGTGATGGCGAAATTTCTGTCAAAGAATGCACCGAGGCAATTTTTCGCAAAAAAATTGGCAAATCACCAGGTTTAGATGGTCTATCAGTTGAATTTTATAGAACATTTTGGGACAAGCTTAAATTTATTATTGTCAGAGTGCTTAACAAAGGATACTCTGAGGAAATGTTATCATACTCTCAGCGAACCAGTGTCTTATCATTACTGTTTAAAAAGGGAGACCCATTGCTCTTAAATACTTATCGTCCAATTTCTTTATTAAATGTCGACCTGAAACTTTTGTCAAATGTTTTAGCACATCGTCTTAAATATGTTTTACCTGAAATAATCAATGAAAATCAGACTGGTTATATTAAAAATAGATTTATAGGATTTAATCTGAGACAGAGTTTTTGGGGTAATAAATTAATCAGATATAAAAATCAATCTATTGCTTTTGACAACTGTATAAAAAGTGACATTATATATATAAATGATATTTTAGATCACAAAGGTCGCATTTCTGAAGAAATTATATTTCAAAAACTAAAGAGAAAAAGTAACTGGATAACCGAAGTAAAGATATTAAAAGACTCAATACCTAATGAGTGGAAAAATATTTTGAAAAAAGACGAATCTGTAAAAAGCGTAGTAAATATTGACAGAAACGGATATGTTTACCAATAGATTTATGTAAAGTTACAAACAATATGTTCTATATGTCATTAGTAACTACAAAAGTCGAACCTTCCATTGGCTTTGAAAAGTGGTTGAGCTTACTTAACGTTAAAGATACTGTGTTAAAAAAAATATTTTTCATTTATATTTAGTCATTTGACGGAAAATAAGTTAAAAGAGTTTATATGGAAGCTGATACAGCATATCATTCCAACAACAAAAATATTGTTTCAATGGACAGACCAATTTTGCAATTTCTGTAGGCAAGAAGAGGATTATTTTCATTTTTTTATAGACTTTCCATATTTACTACCTTTCTGGTAAGTGATTAAAAAGGTTTTGTTAAAAGGTAGCATTGACCTTAAGATAAAATTAGAACATTTAGTTTTTGGTTATAAGATTATTGATCAGAATTGTTTTTGCATAAATTTCATTTTGACTATTATTGCATTTGCAATTTATAAATCTTAGTATATATCAGAACAAAAAACAAAGAATGTTAACGTCTTTAGTATATTTGTTATAGAGTTTTTGAAGAGAATAAATGACAAAACTGACGACATATTTTTGCAAAGGTTAAGGAAAAAGTTAAATGTATCGTTCTTTATTATGCAGAAATTATGTAATACAACTAGCTACAACCTTGGGTAATTAGAGGAATAGTACAGGGAACACCAAGAGCAGCTTGGATTCTTGGCGCGGATTGTAACAAACATAGTTGGAATAAAATATAATTTTGTTGTTAAAAAAAAAAAAACAAAGTTACCGTTATAAAAAGTTCTTAGCAACCATATATTTTTAGAATCAGAATGCTGTACTTTAGTGAAATATGTCATTTCATGACCGGCAGAGTCCGTTTGTCTCTAGCAACGGAATGAAAGTCCTTACAAACCATGTACTTTTTTGTTCTCAGAACAAATGGCGGTTTAATATTATAAAATATGTTTCTTTACGTTGAATCTATGGCCTCTTTACAGTACCTTTCACAAAGGGTCCAAATTACTGTACAGATTGATTGCATACATTATGCAGCTGTGCACCTGATCATAGAATTTTTTACAATTTGTAACACTTGGATTTTCTTAAGACGTTTTTTGTGCTGTCAACTAATTTACCAGTTTACGCCAAAAACCTCAAGTTTCCAAACAACAACGTATATCATACAACATCTTTAAGGTGCATAATCCGGTTCTTATAGTTTTTTGCGTAATAGTTGAACACAGTAGACAAACTCTCGCGAGTTAAGGTAGGGGTTATACTGTTGTCGTTAATGTCAATATATATGGTTACTTTCAATAGGAGTTCTGCGTCTGCGTGATGGTCCGGTTGCAGGAAAAGGACGACTTGAAATATTTTATAATAGTCAATGGGGAACTGTTTGTAATGACGATTTTGACCACAAAGATGCAATAGTCGCATGCCGACAACTTGGTTATAGGTAAGAAATATATTAAAACGTAATTTTACGCCGTCATCAGAAGTGCTTTGGCTGTGCATATTTCACAACCACTGATGCCATCTTTTATGAATATTTCCGTAAGTTGTAACAAATTGGCACTTCACTTCGACCACATAAAGTGCAATATGAAACTCGTACATGAAAATTATTTTACATAAATGAAGATAATAACAAATTCACGAACACTGAAGACACTGTCAAAAAGACAATCCACAAATCAAAGTCCAACAAACCCGCAAACTCCAGAACCAAGAACCAAAAATATAGTAAGTGCAGCAAGTTTTGACTTGGTACAGGCATTTCAACAGAAATGGTGGGGTAGTCAATATTGTATGGCTTGCCAAACCTCCCGCTTACATTACTGCAGTATGTGTGTTGGTTTGTTGGTTAAATGGATGGGTATCATATACCTCTAGTCAGTAGTAGCTATATCTAATAATCATCGTTTCACATTCGAGACAAGAAAACATAAAAGAGATTAATAAACCCAAACATCAGCTAGAATCGAAAACGCGGAACAAAAAAAAATGGAAGAAAGAAAAAAAAACAAGAATCAAAAGTGAGTTACAAAACGCAATACAACTCGAGAGATCCACACAAATGAACAGTGTCTATCTCTAATTAGACCAATGATGCGTTACTCATCGTTCATATTCGGACAATTACATTTGAGATGCCTACAGAATTAATCTAATCGCATTTCTTAACATGGATATTTCTTCACGATTAACTAAATGATAGTGACGGCCATAGAACTTTGGAAAGCGTTACATCAATTTAGAAATAGCAAATGCCATGTAGAAGCGTCTGGTCTGAAAATATCTTTGAGATGTAAACTCTTTACATTATCTGCAAGAGCTCATGAACGGCTCGAGGTAAAATTTTAAAAGTTCATTTTAAAACTTTTGATTTACTTTTGAAATAGTTTTTGATTTTGGGAGATTGAATACCAGTCTGAGGTTAAAACTAAGCATAGGCAAGAAATTGATATCAATCGATAACCTTAATTAATTTAGGTTGTAAGAAAAACAGCTGTCCGATGTAAGGCATTGCTTTATAATAGAGGACTTGCTACCTTCAACAATCGGATTCCAAAGTCGCTATTTACAATGTATTCTGAATAATTTAATTAGGACAGAGGAGAAAAAAATAAGGCAAAAAACCGATAAAAGACATGAGACTATTTAGCATGTTTTTCTTGAATCAATGTGGATAAAAGCAAAAATAGACTTCTCTCGCTTTCTTTAGCTTGGTAACTAACGGAATTATATGTGAAAATATACATTTTAATTGTAATTTATCCTAATTCGAATGTAGCACTGGATTCATGGTCAATAATACATTAATTTATGACGGCACTGGTCCGATATGGTTGGATGACATTGCATGTTCTGGTTCTGAGAACAGATTAGAAAACTGTTCGCACAGTGGATGGGGTGTTCATAACTGCGGACATCCAGACGATGTTGGAGTAGAGTGTTTTACTCCGGTTACAGGTAGTTATTATAAAACATAAAAATAATAATAGAGTGATGGAGTGAATGATGTGTACGAAACCCTTATTTCCAGTTGTCTCATTTAAATATTTTTTCTTGTATGTGTATTGTGTTGAATGTAATAGTTTGGAAAAAATGGTTGTTTGTGTTGGTACAGACATTTGAGTATAATTAGATTTTAAACAAAAAATGAGCTATTTAATTTCTGTGATCGATTAAACACACCACATAATTTTGTCTGTCTATTCTATCCATGTTATATCCCTATTGTGTTGTAGGATGTTTTTATGTATGACAATGCTCAGTTGTTTACATTTGTTGAAGTTTTCGCTTGCCTGTACTTTTGGGGTAAAATAAAGGGCAGAGTTAGTGATGTGTTTGATAGGTTTAATACTGCAAAATACTTTTTCAAATGACCGTTTCAATTTAAAGGCTTAAGAACTAGTGTGTCCTCGTTTATGCTTTTTTTATTAATTGCTATTGTTTTGTCTTTTGTGGTCAAAAATGCATTGGGAAATTCAGTTCAGTTTAATTAATCAACTGGTAGACGATATGCAATATGTATAAAATGAGCACAGGGTTATACTTTCTGGACGTCAAAGTATTGTGATAGCCATAAACAAATATATCCAGCCGTTTTCTAACGCATTTGGTTGATATAAGATATTTTTAAGGTCTACAAATTAAACTCAACACTGTTGAAATATTTCAACTGTCATTACTTTTGCTTATCTTCAGCGGGCATCGAACTCACTGTTAAGACACCATGGCATCAATTTGCCTGTCTTATGTCTATTGCTATAGATCACTTGTCAAAATCTATTTACTATTATTAAAATAAGGTAAATTAACTGTAAGGTAAATGTAAAAATAGCGAAAAAACATGTGTACTGACGTGTGACAAATATATATGGCCGTGTTATATTGCTCTATTAATATGAATTAGCGACTACAAATACATTTGTCAAACGCAAGTATGCATTTGTATATCTCTAGATTCAAATAGTTTAATGAACCTATATTTTACACTTTAAAAATTGCACAAATATTTCGCCTGACCAACAGGCTTCTTCAGAGTGTTTTTACAACAAATGACAATAACAGGTAAAAAGTTTTTGTCATTATACGTATATGATGAATACAATTTCTTCTAATTAACGAGAAAAGTTTTTTGTTAGTGCTATTACACATATCGTACTGCAGAAGTTGGTCCGTGTTATATTGCTCTAAGATTAATATGAATAAGCTGCTAAAAATGCATTTGTCACACGCAAGTATATCTGTAGATTCAACTCGTTTAATGAAGCTGTATTCGTATACAGCAGACACGGTCAAGTGGCCTAGAAAGCTGGACAAAGTGCCACAGTGTTTTAACGATACGCGTTCAAATTGCGCTAAGGGTAATCAAACTATTTGACAGTGTTAAAATCAATTTCAAACAGTTTAGTATATGCTTTTTTGTATATTCAATTAACAATAACAAATGTATATTCAATTAAGGTTTAAAAGGTTGATTATTGTGTACCTTTCAATGTATTTTTGACTGAAGTTCTGCACTGGTTTAGTACAGATATTTATTTTTGTCAGGTTCTTTACGAATAATTGAAGAAACAATGACAATGCAAGGACGACTTGAAGTTTATTATTATGGTTATTGGGGAACTATCTGCGATGACGCTTTTGAGGATGTAGATGCATTGGTTGCCTGCAAACAAATGGGATATAGGTTAGAGCAATTGGGAATATAAGAGTAACATTATTTGTTTCCATGGGCTAACATGTATTTTCTATGTGTTAATTATTGCAAAATTTCCGCCACACGATAATTTTTTTAATATGCATGCACAAATCAAACAAACATTCAATAACATTTTTTATGTCGGTTGTATGTTTACTGGCATTATATGCTATTCTGTCTGTTACGTTGTACGAACCATTTGTAAGTGCAATCATATAATCACATCATTTTAAGTCAAAATTTTTATTTTCTCAATGAAATCATCCCAGTGCTGGAATCTCATTAGGCAACATTGTACCTGATGGTTCCGGAACTATATTGCTGGATGACGTAGGGTGTACTGGTACAGAATCTTCATTAACCAGTTGCGCTCATCCGTCATGGGGAGTAAGCAACTGTGGACATCATGAAGACGTTGGCGTACAATGCTTTATAAGAAATAAAGGTATTTATTGGTCAATTTTCAATTGTTTGTCGTGCTTTACAAACATAAATCTGTTATTTAAAACCAGTTTCTTTATGTGTCGTAATACTAAACTTATTGTTATTTAAAAACGAGTTAGACCAAGTGATGTTTTATTTCATTACATTAAGTGCATTACAACATGAACCAATATGTATTAATTATACGTACGCACTAGTCCGCTTTCTAGATGCATCTGACTCGTCCTGTCTTAAAAAAAACTATATCTATAAAAGGCATTTAATTTATGTAAAACATAGTGTTATGATGTACGGCTATTTGAACCATATCCTTATCGTGTTGTGACGTATAGCAAACTGAAAAACGATCAATTTGGGGTGAATAATTGCAGTAATATTATATCACCGATAGTTGATGGTTCTTGGGGCAGTTGGTCTTTCTGGGGCAGCTGTAGTTTAACTTGTGGTGGTGGTGTGCAGTACAGGACGAGAGATTGCAACAACCCGACACCAATCAATGGTGGTAATTCATGTGAAGGAATCCCTTACTCAAGTCAGGTTTGCAACTCTGATGCATGTGCAGGTATGTCAAAGCAATTCTTTTTTAATGATAATTCAGACAACGTTACGTTTGTCCGAGAATGCCTGGGTACCAATAGAGGACCAGTAACATTGCCATTTGTGATCTATTAAAGAAACGATAGCATTGTTTTCGAAATAAGACTAGAAATCACAACCCCAGTGTTTATACGCCAAGGATCTGTAGTAGGGGCTAACTACATTTAACTAAACCTCTTGGCAACTATGTCCCCTTATTTAAACGTATTAAAAACGAGAAACAATACGACAACCTATGTTATCCTATTTAGAACAATTCGTTCCCAGATTGCTTTAATTGATCTTGAGTGTCGGAGGATTTTCTTATTAACCCTTTTTTACAAAAATTGCTTGCGCGCACGCATGTTCCGTTAATAAGTTGCTATACAACTGTATATTTAATCGTCGCATCTTACACATGCTTAAATAAATATCAACAAGCAAAGATAAGGTCATCATGCTATGATACTTATCAAAAATGCAAGTTAATGTTTGTGAATCATTTATTTATCCATTCGTCCTACTTGGATCTTTGTATTATACATTCAGGCATCAAAGTAGCATTTACGATTTATTCATAATTTTAATTTAAGCTTAAGGTCACTTTATAGAAAGAACGTAACAATTTACTCTTCAAAACATTCAATAATAAATAAAAATAAATTCAATATACAGTGAAACGTTAATGTAGGTGAAACGTTGCTATTTCTATTTGCAGTTAATGGAAACTGGGGAAGTTGGTCTTTATTGAGTATTTGTTCTACATCTTGTGGTGGCGGAATATCAAATAGGACAAGAGTCTGTAATAATCCGATACCTTCCAATGGAGGATTCAATTGTACAGAAAATAGTACTGAAACTACACTTTGTAAAACAGACCCATGTCCAGGTAGTTTAAATAACTTTATGGTTTGCATTTTTAAACGAAGTATTTTAACACCAAATTTTAAAGGTTTCTTAAACAACTCAAGATGTAATAACTGTGTTTGGATGCAAACACAAATGTCTCCCAAACGAACCCACATTGTCACTATAATCTTAAACATGTTGAAAACCTTCAAATACAATTTCTACTTAGATAATGCAATGTCTTATATAATGACCCCTGTTTCCATGGAAACGGCAGCGATTTTGCACATTCCAAAAATAGATTGCAAAACTTCAGGTCACACCTAACATGTTCCCAAGTTTCAAATTGATTGTTCTTTGCATCTCAGAGAAACTATGTGGACAAGATTGAGCAGAAAGAAAGAAAAGGAAAATAAAGAAGAAGAATAACTAATAATATCTATGTTAAGATTCCAACACAAATGTCTCCAAAACGAACCCCCATTGCCACTATAATCTTCAGCATGTTTAAACCCGGCAAATACAAATTTTTACCAAGATAATGCAATGTCTTATATAATGACCCCGTTTCCATTGCACCGGTAACCATTTTTAAACTTCTAAAAGTGGATTGCAAAACCTCAGGTCATCCTTAATATATTCCCAAAGTTTCATATTGATTTGACATTGCATCTCAGAGAAACTGAGAAAGACTGAACATAAAAGAAGACACAAGAAACAAGAAGAAAGAAGAAGAAACCGAACAAAAACAATATGTCTCCCAACACTTCGTTTGGAAGACATAATAAGAAACCGGACAAAAACAATATCTATCCCAAACCTTCGTTTGGGAGACATAATAACAGGATTATCTTTATTTCTTATAGGTAAATATGTCATTCGGTTAAATCTACAATAAAATATTTCGGGTTTCTGCATCGTATTATGATTTTGTTCTATGAATTGGGGTTGAAAAAACACAAATTTTAACAAACGTTCAAATTTCTATTTATAATGCAACTTTCATGAATGCGTTTATCCCTACATTGACCGAAGATATTTGTGCAGTGCCTTCATCTTTTCATTCCTCTTTACTTCAATGACAGTTTAACTGACAAACGACTATACCGTTGGTTCACGTGTCAACTATATAACCCTTTCAAAACACATCCGTTAACTGCTGTTTAAAATGTAGTTAATCCCTAATGTTTTGTTGGTTTGTGTTTCTTTTCTTACCTGTTTTCAATTTTTGACCATGCATTATCCTTTTATATATAACAATGTCCGGGTTAATTACATAATACACAATTCGTAGGCAACGACAATGAAGACTTAAATTATATGTCTGTAAATCAAACATAATTGAGATGTGGATGATTACTTTTGGCATGAATCCTGGCGTTGATGGGCATAATATCTCAAAAATTGTGCGTTTTTATCCTAAAAGACAGTAACGTAACCACTGATAAACATTAAAGATATATACTTCAATGCAGATTGCATATCCATAATTTCTCCTCTAATATTGATATCAGTTTGTCCGATGAACGGTTACATAAATATTATGTCTATAAGCATCGGTGAAGTAAATTAAACATTTTAGTCAACGGTGGTTGGAGCATTTGGAGTGGTTGGGGATCATGCAACACTACGTGTGGCGGTGGTATACAGCAAAGAACCCGTGTATGTGATAGCCCACCTCCATTTTTGGAGGATCTAGCTGTAGTGGTTTAAACACAACACAGCAAGTTTGTAATACTGATAATTGTCAAGGTAAAAGTAAAGATTTTTAATAAAAACTGCCATTAGATAACTTAATTTCAAATATGGTGAATTGAATTTTGTATGTATCATGCCGTGCTCAATATTTTATTATCACGACTTCTTTTAAAAATTACACACATGCATGGTGGAATGAGTATGGAAACTATTTGACAGAAAGTCTATGTTACATCATTATTATTATATATATTTCTTCTTCTTTCTCCCTTCTTCTTTTACTTTTATAAATTGTATATTAGAATAAGCTCACTCAACTATTGTTTTCCCCATGATAATCTTAAAATGATACAAACTGTTCTATTTAAAAGCCAAACTGTTAAAAGTAAACTAAACTACAGAATGTGCAACTATTGTTACAATCATTTAATTTTCCATAAGATAACTCAATATGTAGATCATGTTTTCTTTTAATTCTGCACCATTGATAATACTAGAGTTATCTTTCTTACTACACTAGTATTGATACAATTGTTCATTGTATATTTTTATATTTGTTGATATATTATTCCACCTGTTGAATGTTACCTAAATGGAGAGGATATATAGGCTTTGCTTGCTATCTAATCCATTTCAGATTTATTTCTGAATAAAATATTTTTAAAACAAAAACATCACGACTTCTTTGATCTTACGCGTTTTTTTTTCGTTCTGTTTTAATTTAAAACCTAACTTTACAACGCATAACTAAGATATTTTATATATGTAAGTCAATGGAAACTGGGGAGAATGGTCGCTTTTGGAATTCGTGTTCCCTTTCGTGTGGGAACGGCTCTACGTCGAGATATAGACACTGCAACAGTCCAGCTCCGTCGTTGCAAAGAATGTTTAAATCATCAACTTAAATAATCTGACTTTGTCAATTGATTTTTAAAGATCTGTTTTGGTTACATTTCCCCTTGTTTTGTAAATGTTTGATAATTTAATTATCTTTCGAATATCTTTTTAGTGTAATATTACATGTTCGTAAATATGTTTTGCTTGCGTCAGTTTATGAGTTGTTGTATAATTATATGATTATAATTATTGGAATGGTAGTGCGCAAAACGTATATGGATGTTGCACATTTTTTGCATTCAAGATTTACCTAGAAGAAGCGTTTTATTGTTGTATGTTATGTTAAGTTTTTTTAATCGTGAATTTCTAAACACCATGATTAGGACACAAATATTATAACGAGTGCCATAGAACGCATCAGATTAAACAAGTGAGGGAACTTTTTCCGCGCACGAATTTAATCTGAATGCTTGTTGGCACGAGAGATCATATTTTCAATATTTACGATGAGTAATTAATTATTCCGTTTATTATATTGACTAATATTTAAGGTATCGTCGAAACATTGTAGGAACTTTGTTGTTAATGTTCTTGCCCGTTATCGTTTGAAGTCGTTAAGGTCATACATTTTCTTTAATTTCCAGAACTGAAGGATCTATTAACGGAGGCAACTGAGCAAATTGAGGGTTGATAATTGAAAGGACATCATCAATATATCTATATGTAAAATTAAAGGTCCTTGCGTCTGCTATCGTCTTTTCTTTAAATAAAGCGCCGAAGAAATGTAGTTTCATAAGAGGAGTGTGCACAGTTTGCAGCAATTGGAATTCCGATTGTCTGCTGAGACAAATCCCCAAAAAGTTACAAATATATTGTCGATCACAAAATCTAGCCTACTGTAAACTTGTTCTTTGCTATAGCATAATTTGCTTTTTACATGTAGTTCTTTAGTAGAAAAAACGTATAGTCGTAACCTATAACTAAATATTTGTAGGCATATGTGGAAGCGAAAAATTTTATGTGTGATTTCCTTAAGACGGGATTTTAGTTTTTCGTGCGACAAGCCGGAATAAAGATTTGAAAAATCAAAGGCTCTTACAGATAACATTTTAGATATTGATCTTGATTTAAAGTTTTTCAAAAGATCTTTTTAATTTTAAAGAATACACATGCGATAACTATTACTTCGCTAATAATCAGTTTTACGGTATTTTTGCTGTCCTTTTTTCACTGCAGACAATATCTTAGTCCACTGTTTTGACAACTCTTTGGTAGAGCAGGTAGATGACCCTGTTATAGATCTTTTCTTGTAAGGATTTTTATGTAATTTTGGAATCCAATACAAGTATGCTTAGTCTTCAGACTCTTTGTCGAAATTAATATTGAATGAAGTCATGAAGGACGTGCTTATTAGACGTGCCGAAATGAATGATATACTCGTTGGTGATATAGACATGAAATACCATGATACAATTCTCCGCACAGTACAATCTTAAACTCAATTATGACAAGTGCGAAATCCGATAATCTAAAGTTTGTTATGTTGGTTGGACATCTTATTACAGAACATGGTGTCCGTCCGGATCCAGCAAAAGTTCATGCTTTTGTACACACGCCAAGACCGAAAGACAAAGGCACTTCCTGGTCTTATTTAATACCTCGCTATGTTTCTTCTGAATCTTAGTCAAGTCAATGCGCCGCTCAGTAATCTTTCAAAATCAATAGAAATTTGCATGGTATCCTGAATTGAAAAGACTTTCACTATACATTCCGTTTTAAAGTTTTACAACATCAGTAGCCTGTCCGAAATAATGTGTAATGCGTCAAAAGATGGTACAGTTTTTATGCAAGATGGAAGACCCGTAGTGTATACAGAAACTCGAAACCGATTCGCGCAAATTGAAAAAGGAATGATTTTGATCGTACAAGCAGCTACACAATTTTACTGCTATATTTTCGGTACCAAATTCGCCAAAGTTTGGAACTGCTTACACCTACAATAACCTCCGATTTGCCGTGCAGTAAATTAGGCAGAATATTTATCCGATTTTAAAGGAAAGAAATAAATTATGATCGTATACTATTATTCCAGATACTTTGATGCGATGCAATTTAATTCTACATCCTCTGTAATGAACCCGATGAAATCTTTTTTCAGCTCTAATACTGAAAAAAGTAGGTACCCACAACAGATGTCAATTTATCTCAACCGAATTTTGATCTTTTTGTGATACAAATGGTATGGAACTCCCCACTTCCAGAGATCAAATGGAGAATAAAAGAGGGATATTTAAACCGTAAAAAAAAGTCCGTCGACAAATTTCGTAGTTTACTTGACTACCGTACAACCCCTTTGTAAACCGTTAATCTTAAAGTTACTTATAGGTGTACACCCAGGAATACTCTACCTTCAGATATTGAGCTTCTTATACCAAAATTGATTATCCGATATTAAAACTCGCTTTACAGACACCAAAGACAAACATAAATATATTAGAATATGTGAACAAACTGAACCCGCTTATGGACTGCAATGAAGTTAACGTAAGTCCGAACCGCACTCCGATTTGTATTGAGTTTTGCGTAATTAATCGAATGTAAATACATGTACGTGTGTCTGTCTGTGTTGGCCTTCCCTATTTACCCAGTCTCAGATGTTAAAAGTAAGAAATTCACTTTTATCGATTATTTGCGCGTCAATGATAATTAATCCCATGTTAAAGGCACGATGTGCTAAAATGCAACCTAAATAGACAACTTTATTTCATGTTTACTGTACAAACATATAAGTTGTGGCGTACGTTTGTGCAGTTTGAAAACCAGACAAATAAAATAGAAGTGCAATCTTTAAACTCCATGGTACCAAAATTAATTATAATGAACCCAAATATGTTTTTTTCATTTTTCACATGATTACAATTAAATAATCCTCATATCATTATCACCTCTTTTAAGAATGATATAAAGCAACCCAAACTCGATTGTTATTATACTATAAAATAATCAAACTATCGCTTAGACCATTTACGTCAGTTTAAATATTAAATAGAAAAATTTTTGATATTATAAATTCCAAATAATTTGTTTGCCGAGGTGATAAATGACAAGTTTATTACGTATTAATCTATTTATTAGTAGAATCAAAGAAAAATTCACGATTTAATTTGATATAAACGACACATATTAATTATATTTCAGTTAACTTTTACCATTTAAAAAAATATGCCGTTCTCCAAAACGCAAAACGACTAAAATTTTTAAATAAGCTAAATTTAATGTCAAAAGGAAATTAATTTCTAATTTTACACCATTGCTAAACTTTATAGTTGGTTGAAACAACTGAAAACATTGAAATTTAAACCAGTTTAAACCAAGCGATTTGTAATTATTATATCAATCGCCAAAAAAAATTTTGAACTAAACTTACAAGTCAACGGTTACAAACATTCCCGTCCTGAACATGTTCTTTTTTATTTACATGCTACCTTCAATCAACTAGTCTTTGAAGAACTATTTTAATAATTGCTAATTGATAGTGTGTGGTTTTTATAATTTATAATTTTTGGTTTTTGCAGTAAACGGAAACTGGGAACAATGGTCTAATTGGTCCAACTGCAGTGAAAATTGTGGCTTCGGGATACAGAACAGATCACGTGATTGTAACAATCCATTTCCAGCAAATGGTGGTATATTCTGCCAGGGGTTGCCATTAGAAATTCAAATTTGTAACAGCCTTGACTGCCTTGGTAAGCTATTTCTATACTTAGGATGTATGGAATTGGATTTTGAAAAATCAGAACGCAGTTCGGACAAACGTTACACTCTCTTTTACCAAAATGATATAAAATGAATAAAATTTACCATAATTGTGCAGTTTAAGTGACTTGTAAAAAAGTTCTTTTTCCAAAACAAATAAAAAAGAAATGGGACAAAACACAGAAGAAAAAAATTAAGTAATTATATATTTTTAAGTTCGTATTTTATCCAAATGAGATAACTGCCACACATTTTTTATTCAGTTATTTGTACAAATTTATTTAGACAAAAATAATCATAATAGGTTTATTAGCTTAAAAACGAAACGTCGATTTAACTGTTTTTGTTGGTGAAATTCGCATTAAAACTTTAACATTCTCTCAATTTAAAGACGCCGAGACGAGATTTGAGGTAGCTGGACAGCACTCAGATACTGCCTTAGCAGGTGTGGCAGTCGGTTGTGTCGTTTCAACAGCGGGTTTTATTTTTATTATTCAGTTTATGATCAGGTGTATCTACAAAGGAAAACAAGGTAAACAATATTAGAGATTTTCTTTTTATTTATTAAAATGACAAGATTTCCCTAATGCAATAACATTCTTACCTATCGTTCATCGAACATTATTTCAATTATCAAAAACAAACAAATTGTGTCTGGCACTGAAACATTATGGAACATGCGACATTGTAAGAAAAGTTTAGTATATTGTAACTACAAGCAGCTCCTACTTTAAACTAACCATTAAGGGTTTTTAGCATGTAAGAAACGTTGAAGTCTACAGACGGAAACCTTGTTACAGGCGGGTATTTTTGAATTGTTAAATAGGACACCATCGTGAGGACCTACGTCTCATAGGGATATGAAGGGCAGCTTTTAGATCATTTGAAATCTTTCTTTGTTTAAAGCCATCTACAATATATTTAAGCATAACTTCATTTCTAAAACAATGAAAGTAAGTGCAGGAGTCAGGCACATAGGAGTCTAGACGACATCTCAAACTTTATAATTGACAATTGATGCGAATGATGTTTTGAAGTCGGGCATGTGCTACGCCTATAAATAACGATGTTATTTTCATTTCTATACTATCTTAAGAATGTAAAACAACCAATCAAACAAGTTATCGTTTTATGGGACATTACTGACGTCCGCATTTCTCCAAATTACTCGATTGTTTGGATATTAAATATACCAATGATAAACGGTATAACAAAATAGTAGATTTTTATGTTTCTAGATACTCACGAGAGCAATAACAGCCCGTAAGTTTATTATCAATGGAACAGAACTAGTAAAAAGGTTTTTAAAATAAGAAAAAAATATTGTCAAATGTTGACTAAAACAACTAACGGTGAATTCAGTTAAAGTATTATGTTTTGTCATCGAGGAAATGAATGGAAAATTGTATTACCAATAAACTGATGTATTGGATATTTTTTAACGTCTAGCAAGCAATATTTCAGCAAATTGTCATACCGAGAAGAAGCTAACAAACAACTAATTAACGGAAAAAGCGACAGACCACGGGAAACATTATTTTGACTGTCACTAAAAAATAAATGGTACGGACGGATAATTTAGCTTTTCTACAAGATTGGTCGCAATGAGTGTACATTTACAAAACATTTTATCCGCTACGGCCCCCGAAATTGGTTTTCCGTATTTTGATCTAAAATGCTCATTTAAAATATTCCAGCAATGCACAACTATAAAACACGGTTAGTCATAAGATATGCAAATGATATAATTTGATGCACAGATCTTAAAGCAAGCAATAATGAAAGGGGAATAACTAAGCTTCACTTAAATTTTGATTGACCTTATATTTCGTCGAGAGTAGAATATCAATACGTACAGTGTCAATAGAGAGATTGTTACATTACTCAAGCGGCAATTTCAGGTTATTGAGTAGGAAAAATATATTTTAAAAGCCAAATTCGTGAATGAAAGTAAAAGACAAACAAACACCAACAAACAACAACATAACAAAACCAAATAAAACACTGTTTGAACACAGGTACTTCGGTAAGCGGTGCCAATATCGTTTTAAACACCCGGCGAGTTACTTATAGTCATCGTTATTAATTAGAAGCAGATGAATGACCAAACAAGCATGGGTCGTTTATAAGTAAAAACGCTAACAGTTGAAACGCCAGGTCATGTCTCTATTAAAACTACTAGGCGGACTAATGGCGTCTATTAGATAAGCAAAGTACCTATCTTGTTTACTGATTTTGAAATTTATTTATCAGTGTATATGCTAAACACAATGATATAAAAGATCCAAGCATTGTAAAGTATATTCGAGCTATTGGCTCTTTCTCATTATGTATTGTAACTTAATTCACATACATGCACTTCATTATAGTGAGGAATGCTATGAAGACCTTAACAGGAAACGGATATCCGGAACCCATGACAATGAATCATTCGACAAATTGAAAAAAGTTTCGATCGAAACATATGACAATCTCCCGGAAAATAATTGCGAAAAATTACAGCTAGAAAGCATAGAAGCTATAGTCTCTAATATCTATCAAAACAACTAGCCGCAAACTTAAAGCATATTTTTGTGTGTATAAATATGTTGTCAGTGTCAACTGTAATATTTCTTTTCATTTCCAATCGTTAACATTTATAGCTGTAAAATAACCATGAATGGAAACACTAAACTATATTTTGCAAGGATATTTTATGTGCAACCAAAGTTTAAATGACTCTGACCCTCGGCTGCTAGTCTACCGGTGTTTCGTATTAAAAAAGTCGATGCTAACAAGAGTACGGCTTTTTCTTTCTGTGATACAGTCATTGTTTAAATTTACTGCCCTAAAGTGTCTACAACGATTTACATTTGATGGTTTTGAATTTAGGTGACAGAAGCTTTACAAATTATTTCTTAGTTAGATTTTAAATATTTTAAGGGTTTGGTGCCTTAAATAATGTTTGATTAGACAAGAACGAGCATTTGGCGCACTACATTTAAATGCTTGCAGAAGTTCTTCAAAATAATATTGAAATATTTGAAGAAATTGCATTACAAAATGGGGTAGCAGCAACCATAATAACAGTGTCCATCCACCTTCTTCACGGGTGTCTACAACTACAGTAGAAACACAAGTTCCAGATGTAACACAAATGTCAATCGCAGTAACAATGAATTGAAAATGCCAGATAATGATCCCAATGTTGTTACAGTCTCTATGGTGCATAGACCAAGGTTTTTAAAAAGAAATGAACGCAGAAGAACTGTTGGATTTAGATCAAAACCAGTTTTCTGAAGCAACTAAAAAGAACTAAAAATGTGGGAACTGGAGTTTTCAATGGTATCTAAAATATATTTCTATTAAAATAAGAGTCTGGAAAAATATTACAATATTAAATGCATTTTTTATGTCCAACCAATAAAACGTTATAAACACAATAAATAAATAAATAAATCAGATATACATGTACAGTTCATGCAACTAATTGAAAAAGAGCAAACTAAAGACGAAACAAGAAACTTAAAACGGAACATAAAACCTACTGCCTACTAAGGCTACTGCACTAAAAAGTCTGTCGTTTACTTTTTGTGATTCATATTCAAACTTAGCAAAGTAACAATCATTATTGACATTTAAATAAAACCTATAAACGACTATAACATAGAGATGCGTAGAGTTTTATTGCCTTTGAATTTTCATGATTTTTAAATCTACAAATAAATAATGTACAACGGTAAGAAAATAACAAAAGCTGAAAATAAAGGGATGATTATGAATCTAGTTTTAAACAAACGTACAACACGACAAAATAAACACAAAAACAATACAACACGAATAAAAAACCAAAGAAAAAACAAACTAAAACATGATATAGTTCAAATAAAAATACTCTAAATAATTTTATTCAAATTTCGTTTAAGCTTGGTGTTTGGAAAGGCTTGGAGAAATAATTGTTTTAAAAAGCATATCAATGCAAGAGCTAAATGAAAATTTGCGCAAATTTTAAGTCAAACATAAACATCTTAACCAATGAGCAATATCTATGCAAGCAACTGAATACCACAAAAAAATCTCTCAAAAAATCCTTGCAGCACTTAACAGCCGTTTAAAAGATCTGGGCATTAATTTTGACATTGTCAAGGACAGTGGCTTTAAAACTGCGAATGCTATGATAAATGCGAAGCTAATATATAACTTAAAAAATTGGCTGCCGCGTCTTACAAAGCAGCATGCTGTAATTTCTTAATCACATTTATGCAAAATTAACACATACCTAAAACTTAAAACCCCAGTTGCTTTGAGATTTCAGGTTTGGTATCTCAAAGCCGTTCACTTTATAAGTAGAGGCTGTGAATTGCACCCATGATATCATCACTTAAATTCCAGAATGATGAAAACAATAAAGAATCAATAACAATCGCAGACGATACTTTGCAAAAAATCACCTATTGGTCTTAATGCCAAAACGAATGTATGAAAACGGCTGTGGGAAGTGCCCTATCAAAACTGTTATATACTTTCTTTTAAAATGTGATCCAAATGCCAATTCACTATTTAATTAGTGTGTTAAAGGTGTTGTTCGCAGTTCTAATCCTGAGGCATATAATGTATGGTACACCAAGTGAACCTGTCAAAGCTGAAGCATTCACACAATTGATGCTTGACATTTATAAAAAGCAGGAGATGCTTTATGTAACACAGCCCATTCCCTTAGATCAACAGCCATCATTGAAATGTCATGCGCAGGAATCACCAACAGGGGTATTGTGTTTATGTCGGACCATAATGCGAGACATCACTGAAAACTTGTAGGCGTGCAAGCACG
Organism: Limnoperna fortunei; assembly: GCA_944474755.1. Classification (NCBI taxonomy): domain Eukaryota; kingdom Metazoa; phylum Mollusca; class Bivalvia; order Mytilida; family Modiolidae; genus Limnoperna; species Limnoperna fortunei. The sequence goes on from OX104124.1 coordinate 45,924,956, forward strand.
GCCCAAAAAGAAAAGATTTAAAATGTCTTGGAAAACGTGGCGTCAGTCCTATCGACAAAAACTTGCCTTTGGTCTCCAACAATTTGCCATTCCAGCTGCAACTGGGCGTGTGTTAGCAATGAATCAGCATCCAATGTGGTCCAGTCAAAAGTCTTCATTAGCTACAAATTCAACTGTCACTTTCACTTGTACGCCAAAAATTCAAATAACGGAAGTAAAATTGTTTTGCCATACTTGCCCGAATTTTACCTTTAATAATGGTTATTTTACAGATTTTACAGAAGTATTGTTTTCAAAATGTTTCTTGATCTTATTACATTGAATAAAATATTCTACGGATTTAAAGCTCATAAGATATCTATTTAATATATAGAATAGAGTTTCTTTGGTTCTATGTTTTATGTAGTACTTTTCTACTCTCCGAAGTAAAATTTGATGGTCTAGATGGGTTGTCTAACTCTTTGGCCTTTTTAAAATCACAACTAATATTTATTTGAGGAAATTATCAATGTTTGAACTCGGCGACTCCGTCACAAACCTGCCTTAATGTTCTTCGGACTTTATTTAGTTTGTGAGTGAGTCGCCGGAGTTTACACAATTATTATTTCCTAAAACACGGTGTTTAATCCTATTTTATTTTTTGACAACAATATATGTTTTACCAAAGTTTAAGAAAATAGCAAAGAAAACCGACCGAACAACATTAGCCAAAAGCCAAGAGACAGTAACAAATCCGGATATAGACAAACAAAACATAAAAAAACAAAAACATTAAACACAGAAAGAGAGTAGCCCGAACCCAATAAAAACCATGGGTGCACTCAGGTGCTCCGGACGAGTAAGCAGTTCCTGCCTCTTATTAGACACCCGTCGAGTTACTCACTGTCATATCCAGGAAGTTTAGCATTAGATTGTAAAAAGAATTGCATGAGATCTCATTTAAATGTTATAGTACGGTCGGATGGGTTCAGTGTATAACTAAAGAGAAGAACAACTTATAATTATTCCATATGTACTACTACAATATTAAAACTTATTTAGGGTAGATATAAGCGTAACTTTAGTTAAATGACAAATTTTGTTTCTTTGTATAATGTGTTTGTACCTTCTTTAACTTACCAATTTAAACAAAATAGATAGATGTAATAAACTAACAGTAATGGCTTTACTTTCAAACTATGTGTGGAATGTAAAACGTAAGCAGTTACTAAATTTACAATTACTGATTGATACTGATTAAAACTTTTGTAACATGGTTTCAATCTCAGAAATTATTTCTATTTGTGTGTTTTGGGGTCTGTTTTGTATTATATATGTTGTTTATATCCGGATTTGTAACTGTTCCTTGACTTTTCTCTCTTGCTTTTCAGTCGTTTCCGCGCAATGTTACTGATATTGTTTACATAATATTGTGTTGTTACTTTGCTGGCATGTACTACTTATAATGTTTTCATAATTTGATGTCGTTTTGGGTTACAATACACAAATCCTTTTCCTTGCACGTTAAAGATGTAAATTGAATTTTTCAAAAAGTCATTTATAATAACTTCGAGGCAAACTGTTATTATAGTTAGTAATTCACTAAACTTGTTGGTTGCTGTTATTGTTGAAAACTCTTTGTCATTTTTTACCCTCAGTTACCAATTTGCTACATTCAGTGAACTAATTTCTAAATTCATTTTTGCATCTGTATTTGTGACATTAGCCGAGTGTGTAAGTTTGTCATTAATTTACTATTGATTAAGTGCTTACAACAGATTTGTGCCTTAACGCGGACAGGGTGTGCAGACTTCAACTTTAATTGCGATTAGTTATTCCTCAATTAAACTAGCCGCCTTAATATAGCTGGAAAACTGATAAACACGGCGTTAAACTCTATTCAATTAATGAAGCAATTGCTTTTTTCTAGTCTGAACTTGAAATTATTTGGAATCAAATTAGTTGCTTTTTGTTGATATCATCATGCCTTGCACGTGGAATTAAGTTTGTTCCAGTTTTAAATTTGTTTTGGAGGGAAATTGCAATAATTGTATAATAGTAACAAATTCATGTTAGACAACATAGTTATGTTTTTTTAATGAATAGTCTATAAAATATACCAGGAGAATAAATATGACAAATATTTTCTAAATGGAAGTATCCTTTTATAGATTTGCAGCAGTTTGTAAAGCAGATTGGTATGCAGATAATACTGACAGTAACCAAATATATATCTAAAGATCTATTTTCGTTACTGAAGCATTACATATAAATACGTTTCTCTGCCATCAAGTGAATTTTTATTCTTATTGATTTATTCTTGACACAGTCATCTGATTTAAAATGATAGGTTTGGAATTTAATATAATTCATTACGTTTTTCTATAATACAATATAACTTTAATATGAACGTTATCACGTTAAAAATCCAATTAAGGTTTTCCAGCTTCAAATTGGTTTCGAGAAAAAAATTGCAATGGTAGTATCATACTATATAATTCCTGATGTTTGATAATTTATTTCTGGTTGTTTATCTGCATATTGTAATAAATATGTATACACATAAAATGTAATACATTGTTAGAGGTTGATACCATTTTTTAAAGACGCAACTAAAAAAATCATATATTGGTGTATTATCTTTAAAAATGACAAAATTAAGTCATATCATGGCATCATCAAAGTCAAAATCATGTGCTAGCTGTGTTTAGGGTATTGAAATATCTGTTATTACATCTATGTGGACTAGCTATATTTAAAGTACTTTCTGTTCAAATAAAAATGTTTCAGTTCTTTGAAAATCAGATCGGGCTGGATGCGTTTGATTGAATCAATAACACCTCCAAGTCTTTTGCAACTGTATTTACCTGTATTTCAAAATCATTTGCAGTAGAAATAATCTATGGTTATTGTTAATGTTTTGATAGTACTTAGATAGTCCTTCAAAATTTCGAACTTGTCCAAATTATGTTGATAACATTTTGTCTATGCAGATCAGCAATGTCTATGTTTTTACAACACTGGAAAAGAAAATGGAGGGAGATGAAATTGATGCATATAAGACAGTCAAATTTCATACCGTAACACACGTTCTCCTTGTTACAATATTCACAATCTGGTGAAGGCCAAAACCCTCGTTTGATGGAAAAATCGTGACCTGATGTACATGTTATACATAAAAAATGCTTGAAGTCTTTACTATTTAATATTCCTTTTCTGTTTTACAGACACTGCGACTATTAAACGATAGGTGGACCAATGCCGTTTTGTAAAGAAAGGTTAATGAATACCTGACAGTACTATATTCAACTGTAAAATGTACTGAATTAAGGCTTCTCTTAAGTTCTAAAATAGTCATTGGTATTGCAATATCCCCTGGTTTAACCGACCATTTCTTTTGAAATTCCTGCACCAAATTAGGACCATTGCTGTAGTGTGTTGGTTGTTAATTCTAATGTTTGCCAGTTTCTTGAACTTATTTCTTGCTTTTTTGACAGTTTCAATGGTGTCAATATAATGACTCTCGAGTTTTACCGATTATTTTTACAGTTGAGACATACAGTCCTTTGTGGCGTTACCATTCTATTTGGTTTTTTACTAACAATGAAGCTTTAGTATCAGTAATTATTAAGCAATCAATCAAGGATGCCCAAGTTATGTTTATTATGGGTCATTTGATTTTAAGGTATTTGGAACTTACTACTTAGTTTAAATAAAAGCATACAAGTAGTACTAAGAGTATCTCTACTACGAGATACCAGCTGCCCGTCTGATGATATGTTGCATACCAAAAAAAATGTTTGCCACAGAAATTTTGGGCAAGTTTGAAAAGCTAGTATGAACTGCTTTAGCCCCTTATAAAAAAGCGACTTATAGGAGGGCTTAGGAGATATTCAATAGTTTCTCTATGTCAGTTTTCAACAAGTTACCACTTCCTGTATCAATCATCAATATATTTATTTGATACATATTTGTATCAGGAGAAATTTGCTCCAGGTACTATCACAAATAAGCTATCTGTTGTAAGCTGTGCCCAGTAAATATTGGGTTTCCGTGATACAACACAATCCTATTTAGGTCAGCGATTAGTTGAAAGGCGAATAAACGTTTACCAATAACTAATGATATCTTTCGTAGGCTTATATATTCAGTTCTGCTCCTTTGCTTGAACAGAAGCCTAATTTGCTTTTGCCTTTGCAGCATTTGCACGGGTTGGTGAATTAGTTTAAATAATAAATCTCTTGTTAATGTTTTGCAGCTGTCTGATATTTTCCTTAACTATGATGGACCTATGGTAACAAAAACAACAATTATGTTTATTGTGCTAACAGATATAATTTTAAAACAACTACAACAGAAACTTAGTAGTAACATTAATATATGTTTGTCAAAATTAATTATTCATAAAATGAGTTACTTGTTACCTGGTAACACCCATAATATATGTCCATAAGATTGGGGAAACATTGTACTATATAAACATTGACACCTAAGAATAGCACTGCATTTTCGAAAAAAAACTGGTTTTAAGGTTCTGTTCTAAAACATAACCTCATTTAATTGAAAATTGTACAAATTTCAAAATATGATTGAGATTTGAATTGCTTTAAGTAACATACACTAATTTAAAAAACTGTCAACAAATGTATGCATGTTAAATAGTTAAACTGAAAATAAATCAGAATTATTTTGCCACTATCCTCATTGGAAAAGTTCATTTAAGTAAATGAGCTTTTTATGAATTACTTTGTATATAAGATTCAGACATAACAAGCATAACATTCAATCGAAGTTCATGTGCGCTTGGATTTGTATGCATACATTCAAAATAAACAAATTGTAAATATTGAAAAATATTAACAACAATAGAAGAATAATACGCTTACTCTAGTCAGTTTTCATTTTTAACATATTTTTTGTTTGTTATCTAACTATCTAATTTTACTGTTAAGAAATACCAAAAGGCAAGCGTTAAGTCCAAATACTCCAATACAGAACCACGGGACGCACAAAAACATACAAAGAACAAAACAACACACAAACAAAAGCCAGCGACACGAACTCTAAAGAATATAAGAGTTATCTCCGAAGACTAAGCAGTACCAGTTAGTTGACACACACCGGTCGTGTCTCTGCCAGTCAAGCTAGGGTATCTAAACTCCGGTAAGGGAATATACTACACAAACACTACGACAAACCTTCATCTGTCCTAATGTGAGTGACAGATAACGCGTATTTGTCTATAAGTACATGATGACTTCAAATTATTTTGCAATGAACATGTTATTACAATGTCCGGTACACAATAGCTTGCCATCCCTTGAATACATGTGAACTGTCGGTCTTCCATGTTATATACATATACATTCCGGTGCTGACGATATCTGTTAAGGATGTTTTGTTCACTGTTCCTGCGATTTTTGATATTGAACTGTTACTTTTCGAAGGACCATCATACGCCTAAAAATAAGTGTTGTCATTGATTTCTTGCTTTATCAGAATGCGCAGTTTCTATTTTAAGTGGCATAATACATTTTGACTTCATCGGTTTCTTGTTTATTTATTTTACGTTATGAATGAACTTTGCAATGTATTACACGTACAATTTTGGTAGTCCATTCTTTGGCATATGTTTAAAGACAAATGATATATGTAAATAATTTAACGAAATTTCAGTATTGCAGCATTGCTATAAGACTCGATACAATTAGTTAGACCATATATATAGTATATTTCTTGTTATCAAATTATTAACACTCTAAAAATCCTATATTGTATCATCAATTGCTGGTTATATAATGTCATAATTACCGTTAAAAAGTCATTGTATTCCGTAATAAACTCTGCGAACCTTACAAGTATTCGGTACCCAGATGTACCTATCAACCTTATATCCCATGCCTCATTATTGCCATACTCGAAAGGATAGTTTGTGGATGCTATCTGATTAATTAGAAGCACTACAAAAAACATATATTAAAAGAGTAATATACGTATTAGAAAATACAGTTGATATATTATATACTACGTATTTGCTATATTAAAAAGACAGTTGTATTATTTATATTGAAATGGTTTGAAATCAATCATGGAATGTCATTCATTTGTGTGTTGTAGCCATTGTTATCGTATAGTATTTCAGTATTTGTAATGCAAATTAACGTACTAAGAATAAGCAGGTTTAAAATTGAAAAAACATGAACGTAACATACTATTTATGTTTAAATTTTACTCAATTCAAAACAATCGTCACCGGGTTTCATATCAATACCAAACTTACAGCACCGTGCCAAAAGTGAGTCCCAAAACAATATGGCCGCTAAAATTGTTTCTCTTACCCGTAAAGTCGGCGACGTTTTTTCTAGTGAACGTCAAATAACAAATAATTTTTCGATTATACGGGAACTGACAGTGAAGTAACTTCTGTGAACCGGAAGTTTCAAGGTCGTCTGCTGCTGATGTAAACAAACACAAAAAGCGAAAATAAAATGGCTAAGCACGGTAAAGAATTATCACCAGGAACTCGTGAAAACATCATAAAACTTAAACAAAGCCGACATCGAGTTACAGAAATCAGTAAAAAGCTTAAATTGAACCGCTCAACAGTAAGTAAAATTGTTCACCGCTACGACAGTCCTGAAAAATGTGAAAATAAACCGAGAAGTGGCAGACCAAAAACGTTAGGACCACGGGGGCAGCGTCAACTTCAGAGGTTGGTGAAAGTTAACAGTAGACTTTATTTAGGTGAAATATCAAGCCAAATCAACCAAGTTACTCCAGTTAAAGTGTCTAAGCGGACTGTTAACAGAAATATGCACAAATTGGGATATAAACGATGCACTGTTCAAAAACGTATGGGGATAAGGGAAGCTAACCGTAAAAAGCGTCTTGCATCGTGTATGGCTAGGAAATTTAAAACTGTTAGCAACAATCGGAAAAGAGTGATCTTCAGTGACGAAATGATGGTGATTATCAAACCCGGTGTAGAAGTTAAAGTGTGGAGAGAAAAGCTGCAGAACGTTGGAGACCTGAATGCCTTGAATACGTTAGCATAGGAGCTCAGTCAACTATTAAACTGATCGTCTGGGGATGCATTACCTATGATGGTGTTGGGACTTTATCCATTGTAAATGGTTATATGAACTCTGAAAAATATATTGTCACACTAGAAAATAATGTGGCCAGTAATTGCTAAAAACTTTGGAGCAAACCCCTACAACTTTCAAGAAGACAATGCCCCTTGTCATAAATCTCGACTGTGTGAACAGTGGAAACGAGACAATAACCTAACTGTGTTACATTGGCCAGCACAAGGTCCCGATTTAAGCCCAAATCGAAAATATTTGGCTACTGATGAAAAATAAACTGAAAACTAGACTTATTCATGTCCAAACCAAAGCCGATCTTGAGCTGGAACTTTATTCTCTGTGGAACAAAGTGGCTTTAATGTATATTCAAAGACTTTATAATAGCCTTCCACAGAGATGCAGAGAAGTTATAGTCAGAAAAGGATGTATAACCAAACATTTACAGTAATTGTGTCTGAATTGGTAAATACAAGTTTATTTTTCACAAGTGTACATTGTGGTCATTAGCGGCCATATTGGAAAAATGGGACTCACTTTTGGCACGGCGCTGTATTATCTGTGATCAAGTGCCCTAGATACGTAATTTGGCTGATAAGTCTACTGGGACTGTGTATTAATCTGTAATCAAACCAGAAGTAATAAGGATTGCCGGTTTATTTCCAGAAATGCAGAAGTCCTACAAGGGAGTTCTTTAACAAGACAAAAACTGTACACTATAATATACGCACAAATGTTGCAATAACATCATCCAAATAACATCTTTGCGGTTCTGTATCCATCGACGAGAAGTTTAATAGCTCTTTACAACATGAAACTTACTGTTACAGCTGGTTCCGTTGTTACTTGAGTTGCAACTGCTGGCACATTCCGCGTAGACATAGTCCACTTTTACAAGGTGTCACTTAAAAACAAAAACAATGATAAAATAATATCTGATAACATGGCTAATTGCCTACTTGAGAAACTTCATATTTTAACCACTTAAATTTTAAGTTGATGATTGATTATCGTTAAAGGTATTTGTATTTTCTGAAGATAATAATTAGGAAATATAACAAGGTTTAGAATTGACCAATTAAAATTGTTTGTTTGTTTGTTTGTTTTTTTAATATTGTTAAAAAATATTGGATAGTATGGCTCATAAATGAGTCGTGTTATTTTTATAAGTATAAGTTTGTATTGTATCTTCGAATTTGTTTTTACCAAAAATGTTGGTCTTTTCTATTTCAAAGCATAAAATCGAGTATAATATCAGACACAGGGATAAAAAACTTGTCGTTTCAAAGGCACTTCATATCACGCTGCGTTTACATGTTACATGTGTTACCAAAGAAATTCATGCTTCAAACAGTAAAGAATAGCACATTTATATTATCAATGAAGCTCGATTAAACACAACCGTTAAAATGTTTTTATAGGGATCGGGTCATTAACTTTCTGTTTGTTTGTTTTTGTTTTGCGTTATTTACGTTTGTCTATAACCGGATTTGTGAATGCCCCTTACCATACCAGGTAATCTGCCTTAGATTATTTCTCTTGACAGCTCCTGAACCAGTCTTGCCAGTAACGGCCTTTTGTTAAAACAGCTCTACCCTTATTTTTTTAAAACATCACTTAATTCTAAATATGTTCAATACAAAGCGTGAAGTAGTGTTCTTATATGAAGAATATAGAGCATATCTTCCCTAGATAAATTTCGTACCAGAACGTTTCCGCCTTAGAACACTATTGGACAAGATCAAATATAAAATCAAACTGATGCATGTCTGACCAGAACATCTTTATGTCATGTATTTAATGAGCGTTTTCGTTACAGGTATACTAGTATGTGATAAATGTGACCTAAAACGGGTTGAAGACGAAGTTCATTATTTCTCAGTGTCCTCAATTTGATACCAATATAAATTTAATTTTTAATATTGTAAAAAATAAAGTTTAACATTAACTTTAAAAACCTTTCTGGTGTTTTAGCTGTGAAAATTCTAAAATTGTTGACCAGTTGAGTTGCTTTCTGCAGGAATGTAACATAACTGATGTTACATGTATGTTTTTATACATGTACTAGTAAGGTTTATTAATAGCTACAGGTATGATGCCCCAATTTTCTCATTTTCTATGATGAATATTTGTTTGCCTTGAATTTTATTATCTCTGTTATTTATGTACTGTAATAATCATACATGTTGTGCTGTATTTGCCCCTCGAGGACCCATAAACTTGTATTCTTGTATGAAAATTCCAACTTTCACCATCTGACCATGGAGATGTTTAGTAGCAAAATTTATGTTATAGAAAGTGCATCAATATGTATTTCAATTTTTACCTAGGACATGGCCATCACCATCATTTTTCTCTGTTGGTAAGATGATTACATGCTGGCATTTGATGTTTACACAAAAAGTTTTTTCAAAGTAGAAGCTATAGCTAACTGTCTTTTCATTTACACAGTTTTCCTGGGAAAGAAGTCCACATCCTTGCAGGCTGATCGTCCGTCGGAAACAACAACCTTGCGTCCATTTCTCTATTCATCTAAAGCTATGGTTAAGTTATTTCCTTTTGCATTAACTACTTCTTTTTTAGTACAGTGGGACAGGTGGACAGGGGCACGCGTGACTGTGATAAGTTGGCATATGAATCTTTTGTAACAAATGTCCATAAGATTGGGGAAACATTGTACTATATAAACATTGACATCTATGAATAGCACTGCATTTTCGAAAACAAAAATGGTTTTAAGGTTCTGTTCTAAAACATAACCTCATTTAATTGAAAATTGCACCAATTTCAAAATATAATTGAGATTTGAATTGCTTTAAGTAACAAACACTCATTTAAAAAACTGTCAATAAATGTATGCATGTGAAATAGTTACATGTAAACTGAAAATAAATCTGAATTATTTGGCCACTATCCTCATTGGAAAAGTTCATTTAAGTAAATGAGTTTTTTATGAATTACTTTGTATATTAGATTCAGACATAACAAGCATAACATTCAATCGAAGTTCATGTGCGCTTAGATTTGTATGCATACATTCAAAATGAACAAATTGTAAATATTGAAAAATATTAACAACAATAGAAGAATAATACGTTTACTCTAGTTAGTTTTGATTTTTAACATATTTTTTTTTTATCTAACTATCTAATTTTACTGTCAAGAAATACGTATTTTGTTTCTAAGGCAAATAAATACAAAAAGGCAAGCGTTAAGTTCTAACACTCTAATACAAAACCACGGGACGCACAAAAACATACAAAGAACAAAAAACACACAAACAAAATCCAGCGACACGAACTCTAAAGAAAATAAGAGTTATCTCCAAAGACTAAGCAGTTTCAGTTAGTTGCCACACACCGGTCGTGTCTCTGCCAGTCAAGCTAGGGTATCTAAACTCCGGTAAGGGAATATACTACACAAACACAACGACAAACCTTCATCTGTCCTAATGTGAGTGACAGATAACGCGTATTTGTCTACAAGTACATGATGACTTCAAATTATTTTGCAATGAACATGTTATTACAAAGTCCGGTACACATTAGCTTGCCATCCCATGAATAAATGTGAACTGTCGGTCTTCCATGTTTTATACATATACATTCCGGTGCTGACGATATCTGTTTAGGATGTTTTGTTCACTGTTCCTGAGATTTGTGATATTGAACTGTTACTTTTCGAAGGACCATCATACGCCTAAAGAATAAGTGCTGTCATTGATTTCTTGGCTTATCAGAATGCGCAGTTTCTATTTTAAGTGGCATAATACATTTTGACTTCATCGGTTTCTTGTTTATTTATTTTACGTTATAAATGAACTTTGCAATATATTACACGTACAATTTTGGTAGTCCATTCTTTGGCATATGTTTAAAGACAAATGATATATGTAAATAATTTAACGAAATTTCAGTATTGCAGCATTGCTATAAGACTCGATACAATTAGTTAGACCATATATATAGTATATTTGTTGTTATGAAATTATTACCACTCTACAAATCCTATATTGTATCATCAATTGCTGGTTATATAATGTCATAATTACCGTTAAAAAGTCATAATTATATTCCGTAATAAACTCTGTGAACCTTACAAGTATTCGGTACCCGGATGTACCTACCAACCTTATATCCCATGACTCATTATTGCCATACTCGAAAGGATAGTTTGTGGATGCTATCTGATTAATTAGAAGCACTACAAAAAACATATATTTAAAGAGTAATATAAGTATTAGAAAATACAGTTGATATACTATATACTACGTATTTGCTATATTAAAAAGACAGTTGTATTATTTATTTTGAAATGGTTTGAAATCAATCATGGAATGTCATTCATTTGTGTGTTGTAGCCATTGTTATCGTATAGTATTTCCGTATTTGTAATGCAAATTAACGTATTAAGAATAAGCAGGTTTAAAATTGACAAAAACATGAACGTAACATACTATTTATGTTTAAATTTTACTCAGTTCAAAATAATCGTCACCGGGTTTCATATCATTACCAAACTTACAGCACCGTGCCAAAAGTGAGTCCCAAAACAATATGGCCGCTAAAATTGTTTCTCTTACCAGTAAAGTCGGCGACGTTTTTTCTAGTGAACGTCAAATAAAAACTGCTGCTGATGTAAACAAACACAAAAGCGAAAATAAAATGGCTAAGCACGGTAAAGAATTATCACCAGGAACTCGGGAAAACATCAACTTAAACAAAGCGAACATCGAGTTACAGAAATCAGTAAAAAGCTTAAATTGAACGCTCAACAGTAAGTAAAATTGTTCATCGCTACGACAGTCCTGAAAACTGTGAAAATAAACCGAGAAGTGGCAGACCAAAAATATTAGGACCACGGGGGCAGCGTCAACTTCAGAGGTTGGTGAATGTTAACAGTAGACTTCATTTAGGTGAAATATCAAGTCAGATCAACCAAGTTACTCCTGTTAAAGTAGGCGGACTGTTAACAGGAATTTGCACAAATTGGGATATAAACGATGCACTGTTAAAAACGAATGGGGATAAGGGAAGCTAACGTAAAAAGCGTCTTGCATGGTGTATGGCTAGGAAATTTAAAACTGTTAGCAACAATCGGAAAAGAGTGATCTTCAGTGACGAAATGATGGTGATTATCAAACCCGGTGGAGAAGTTAAAGTGTGGAGAGAAAAACCGCAGAACGTTGGAGACCTGAATGCTTTGAATACGTTAGCATAGGAGCTCAGTCAACTATTAAATTGATGGTCTGGGGATGCATTACCTATGATGGTGTTGGGACTTTATCCATTGTAAATGGTTATATGAACTCTAAAAAATATATTGTCACACTAGAAAATAATGTGGGCAGTAATTGCTAAAAACTTTGGAGCAAACCCCTACAACTTTCAAGAAGACAATGCACCTTGTCATAAATCTCGACTGTGTGAACAGTGACGAGACAATAACCTTACTGTGTTACAATGGCCAGCACAAAGTCCCGATTTAAGCCCAATCGAAAATATTTGGCTACTGATGAAAAATAAACTGAAAACTAGACTTATTCATGTCCAAACCAAAGCCGATCTTGAGCTGGAACTTTATTCTCTGTGGAACAAAGTGGCTTTAATGTATATTCAAAGTCTTTATAATAGCCTTCCACAGAGATGCAGAGAAGTTATAGTCAGAAAAGGATGTATAACCAAACATTTACAGTAATTGTGTCTGAATTGGTAAGTACAACTTTATTTTACACAATTGTACATTGTGGTCATTAGCGGCCATATTGGAAAAATGGGACTCACTTTTGGCACGGTGCTGTATTATATCTGATCAAGAGCCCTAGACACGTAATTTGGCTGATAAGTCTACTGGGACTATGTATTAATCTGTTCTCAAACCAGAAGTAATAAGGATTGCCGGATTATTTCCAGAAATGAAGAAGTCCTACAAGGGAGTTCTTTAACAAGACAAAAACTGTACCCTATAATATACGCACAAATGTTGCAATAACATCATCCAAATAAACATCTTTGCGCGCGGTTCTGTATCCATCGACGGGAAGTTTAATAGCACTTTACAACATGAAACTTACTGTTACAGCTGGTTCCGTTGTTACTTGAGTTGCAACTGCAAGAATAATTACTTCCAACTATATGGCACATTCCGCGTAGACATAGTCCACTTTTACAAGGTGTCACTTAAAAAGAAAAACAATGATAAAATAATATCTGATAACATGGCTAATTGCTTACTTGAGAAACTTCATATTTTAACCACTTAAATTTTAAGTTGATGATTGATTATCGTTAAAGGTAATTCTATTTTTCTGAAGATAATAATTAGGAAATATAACAAGGTTTCGTATTGACCAATTAAAATTGTTTGTTTGTTTGTTTTTTTTTAATATTGTCAAAAAATATTGGAAAGTATGGCTCATAAATGAGTCGTGTTATTTTTATAAGTATAATTTTGTATTGTATCTTCGAATTTTTTTTTACCACAAATGTTGGTCTTTCTATCTCAAAGCATAAAATCGAGTATAATATCAGACACAGGGATAAAAAAAATCTTGTTTCAAAGGCACTTCATATCACGCTGCGTTTACATGTTACATGTGTTACCAAAGAAATTCATGCTTCAAACAGTAAAGCATAGCACATTTATATTATCAATGAAGCTCGATTAAATACAACCGTTAAAATGTTTTATAGGGATCGGGTCACTAACTTTCTGTTTGTTTGTTTTTGTTTTGCGTTATTTACGTTTGTCTATAACCGGATTTGTGAATGCCCCTTACCATACCAGGTAATCTGCCTTAGATTATTTCTCTTGACAGCTCCTTAACCAGTCTTGCCGGTAACGGCCTTTTCTAAAAACAGCTCAACCCTTATTTTTTTAAAACATCACTTAATTCTAAATATGTTCAATACAAAGCGTGAAGTAGTGTTCTTATATGAAGAATATAGAGCATATCTTCCCTAGATAAATTTCGTACCAGAACGTTTCCGCCTTAGAACACTATTGGACAAGATCAAATGTAAAATCAAACTGATGCATGTCTGACCAGAACATCTTTATGTCATGTATTTAATGAGCGTTTTCGTTACAGGTTTTAACTGATATCATCAGGAAATAATTATATTAAAATTAAACTGCATTTAACTTATTTGAAAAGCATTGTAAGTATTATTAAATACAGTTGTATTTAAATAATTTTATGAAACAAATCTAAGAAGTAAATCATATAGTTATTTAACTGAATAATACGTATAGCCTGTAAAGAGACAATGGATGAAATTAGCAGAATATTTGAATGTAATTGGATTTAGTTTACACCCTAATCTTCTGGACTCAGAGCAAAACCAGCCCGTATTATGTTGAACAATTGGATATTTATACATTTGAACTTATACACGTACAAAAAATAATGCTTAGTCCTTGTAATGGATAATTACTCTAATATAATTATGAGAATGTAGTACAGGCACGAAAGAAACAACATGTATAACAGGTGATATTTAACCAAATTAAGAACAATTCTTTAAGGATTATTTTTCATAATTTATCAATTGATTACTTAATAACCAGACAGGGATTCGACTACCATAATTTTATTTAATTTATATTTCCAAACAATGAAACATAGTCTTGATTGCTAATTGGCATCTACATTAGGAGAAAATACTGCGGGTAGGATGAAATCAACTCCGAAATGATTTGACATGGGTTGAACGTTTTCCTTTCAAAGATCTGGTGTTGTCAAAGGGCACTAATGCTTCCGTCCCCCACAAAGAAAGTCTTGACGCCATCATATTGCGTACAATCCACTTTTATCCCACACACAAACAAATACGGAGCAGAAAGGATAAATTGCCTGATTGACGTATTTGTGATAAGGCAGATAATATTAAGGCGAGTTAACACAATGTTAAAAAAAAAAAAAACGGTAAGCTAAATAGAAAGTAACAGTCCAAAACGATCAACAATCAAGTACAAAGTTTAAGATATACGTAAATGAAGTAATGGAGACCGGAAGAGCTGATCCGATCCAAATATAGAGCATCTTTTTAAAGGATGCCACATCTTTATCCCGGACCTTCGTGCAACAGCTCTAATGTAGCCACACCAAAGTACAGATCTGAACCACCGTGTTGTATAATTATAAACTCATTTATATATTAAGCACATTTTCTCTTGATCTGTTCTGTGCAGTTCATCATTATCCAATCAGACATCTGTTAAAATTGTCCATAGAATGAATGTTAATATTTCTAAGATGATCATAATAATTTATACTTACTTACAAATGCATCGATGTATTTTCGTACTACCCACACTTAACTTACTTTCGCAGTTTGTTCCATTGTAACCCGTGTTGCAAGTACAAGTATAGTTACTGCCAGAGACATTGCCGATTCCAAATGCGCATGCTTCACTAGTGCAAGGTGTAACTAGAAGACAAATACATAGCAACATATTTTGTATTTGTTCACAAAAAGTTTACAGAATGTTCCATGCCATATTTTAATTTCTGAACGAATTTCTTCTAATGTTGATAGTCTTATACATAATGAGGATGATAGAGAGTTAAGTAGAGAAAAAAGAACAACCAAACACAAGCAATAATCAAGGACACAGTTGGGTATTAACGTAAGCTTGGCCATAAAAGCTGCTTCGGAGCTTATTAAGAGTATCTCTACCCACAAACAAAATCGGGAAATCGGTTCTTTTAAGCTCTTTATTATTTAATTGTATATATTTTTATAACAGTCTACAGATGGAATGTTAACATGTTCTAATAAAATAGTGATAATTTATATCTCAAAATGAAAGTGTAGTAATCCGACAATAGACTTACTACTTTCACAATTTCTTCCGCTGAACCCTGGTGGACAAGAGCAATTATAGCTAGTTCCAGATATATAGCAGGTTCCGTTGTGTACGCAGGGAACACTGGTGCAAGGTGTAACTACAAGAAACAGTTTTTTAAAAACGTAACGATATATCTTCATTACTGATAAATAGATTCTTATAGAATTATTCTATTTTAATATCTGTTTCAATAAGTTTTTAGGTAGCCAACTGAAATTTTGTGCTATATTATAATTTTCGCAGAAATGTAAGAAGAAAAGGGTATCTTTCCGACCAGTTAAAAGCATATTAAAAACTCAGAAAACTGCAAGAAACCTGGACGTGATAAAACTGTTCAATAAAGACCAACACGTTCCCTACAAAACGGAAAAAGCCTGAAAAGGTTAATTTATGTACTGATTTGTACTGATTATTTCTCGAACAGTCTGAATTTGTCCTATTTTTTGCTAACTTAACTATACATTAGTCTCGACTTGATTAAAACGTCTGAATAAATCTTAAGTAGTCCATCATTGTACGCGACCAAGTTTTAACAGGTTATTATCTTAATCTGTCTCGACAAGTCTGAAAAGACTGAATAAGTCTAGACCTGAATTCGATTGGTCTCATTTGGTCTGAATCAGTCACGACCTGAAATCTGCCCAGTTCCCATTTTTCTCATTATTGTCTGAATGACTAAAGCAGTCTCAAACTGACCTCAACTAGTCTTGTAATTGTAAAAATCAGTCTTGACCAGTCTGAAAAGACTAAATAAGTTTCGACTCAGTATCAGCTAGTCTTGTTATATATAAAGTAACATGGCACTAAACAACAATAAAAACAAATAATGTTAACATATTTTTTTTTTTAAGTTTTAGGGACTAAAATAGAGAAATGCCATAGGTTACTTCTTTTAGTTAGTATTTTCACTAAATTTGGAAATTGTTTAAATTAACAAACGTATATTATTATAAGCCGAATTTTACTGCCGTTATAATCCGAAGTTAGTTTTGTGATTTGTCGGATTAACGGCAGAATTCAGTCCTATTGCTCGTAATGTAGCAAATAAAAAATTCTAACTTCGGTCTATTTATACAAAATTCAAACATAATATTCATCTTCTTTACGTTATTAAAGCTTTAGACATTGCCAAACTAACGGGAAACGATCTTTATTGAAGAAATTTCTTTTTTCGTCTTTGAGATGCACGTGGAAAATGCTATGTTGATCATTTTCCCGTATATGGATAATGTGACCTAATTTTGTTATAAACGTGCTAATTTGCATACTATAACAACCATTCCGTAGTAAGAATCCAGAAATTTACATATGTATTACCCAAGATGCAACACGCCATTCATTTTCGGGTTTCTCAATGTTTTTCATGTAGTAAACGTAATTAAAAAGAGACACGAATGACACTTAATACACAACGCACAGCGGGTTATTAAAAACGGCAATAACTATCATGATGTATCAATAATGATCGATTTTAAACACGAAACCGATAACAAACTTGTGACACTTTCGAAAGATATCAAGATCGACCACGTCTGATTGTATATGCAACTTCTTTTGGACACCAAAGTGCCGGGAGTGATTCACTCCCGCTCTGCTACGTTACAAGTAATGGGACTAAATTCGTACCTTCGCCAAAAAAAAAATAAGCAAGGGTACGATTATTCGTTCTAATATTATTTATTTTCAGAAGCTGAATATATTATAATGTATAATTTGGATTTTTAATGTCTCAGGAAGAATTAATTATGTGTACTTTGCTTTTTAATTACATCTTCCAGGAATCATGAGTGCTTTTATATATGTTATTTGAACAACAGCTTGATAAACATTTTCCAAAAGAGAAATTTGTAATAAATTGTCAAAAACATGTAAAGTGGATGAGTAAATTTCATTATAAAAAGGTTCCTCGTGAGCTCTGTTTGTGTAACTACTGTAATCAAAATATAAATTTGATGAAGCTCATTTCTTTAAAACGTTTCGAGGTCTTTCATTAAAAAATTTCAATTGTTTTAACTCAAAATTCAAACCTGGAATGTTTAATAAAAAACTACATATTTTCGCCAATTCATAGTATTTCCTACTTCATAAAACAGTCATTGAAACTGAGGACGTTGTTATTTTGTCGAATTTTTGTTTTATTTGTGTATTATCTGTTTGCTATCACAAATCATTTAAATATTAATTTCATGACAATAAAGTATAATTATTTGCTTCTTTATTCCTTTACTTAATATTTTGTTTATTTGTCTACTATAAACCAACTTGATTCTCAAAATCTTATTCAATACTATTGAACGTTTCTGATTTTCACAGTTCGTCATTCGCTTTAAGTCCGATCGTTTCAAGTCCGTTCGTAAATCGTTTTCTGTTCGTCTTTTAAACGTTCGTAAAGGAACGCTTTACATTTAAAAGGATGTAAATGCCTGTTCCAGATTTTTTTCACAGTTGTTTCAACAATAAAATCACCGTATTTTTTTAAAGTAAATACAATGTAGGGCAAGATTAAAATATTTAAAAATTCAATATTATTTGCCATTTGATTGATAAAGCACATAACAATTTTGAATAATTAGATAATGATATATTAATTATACAAAATAATATGGTTACATACATCAAAATGATACTGTAGAAAGACACCTTTACAAGACCAACTTCAACAAAATCAACATTTGGAGAGTTGAGGTGACAAAAGTATAAATTAATATGTATGTATATACATGTATACACAATATTACTAGTAAACATACTATTTAGTGAGGTATGAGATAAGGGTTTGACATTCCTTTATGTTGTTTTAAAAGCATTATTTTTTCATATAGTTATTTAAAACTGTAATTTATTCCACTTTCATCTTTGGTTCAAAATGTGTAGCCCGCTGGGGTGTACATATTTGTTGTAATAGATCTGTTTAACATATAGCCATAGGATGTGATCCTAGCTGGGTTTTCTTTGAAAATGCATCTGTACGTTATATGTATTTCAAAAATAAAATAAATCCACATATATCCCACTGAGGAAGTCAAAAAGCCAAAACGTTAATATAATCTATTGTTTGCAAATTACATTTGTGAAAATTTAACCTTAAATTTTTTCTGTAACATCTTTATAGATATTCAATTTTGAATCGTTTGTATTTTAAAATGGTTTATGAACTGAACATTAATATTTCTAATATTTTAATTGTATTCTAAAATGCAAGCTCATAAATGCATATTAATACTTCCGACAACTAACTTACTTTCATGGTGTGTTCCGTTGTAACCATTATTGCACTTGCAAGTATAGGTTTCCATCGTGTTTGGATGGTTCACTAGTGCAGAGTGTATCTATTAAAGATATATTATATTTAGCTTAATATTTTGATTTCGCGGAAAACGGACCCAGATTCTGTCTCTATGTGACAGCAAAACAAATTTCAAAATAAAAACAATAAAACAAAAATTGTGAAATATTTAAACCATGGAGGCACAATAATTCAACAATAAAACAGTTCTGTTTTTGCCCTAGATGGATACCAGACCAGAAGTGTGCATTTAATTCATTACTGATTTAAAAAAACTCACATTTTAAAAGTTTACAATAGCTCTACTCTAAATTAGCTCTACCAAAGAACAAATCAGAACTTCTTTCCATAATACTTAAAATAATCTCTATATTAGATCATCTCTACTTTAGTACGTTTCCTTCAGTCCCTTTAATAATTTTTAATAATTCCTTTAAAACGGTTCAAGGAATAAATTTTAATATTCCTAATATATGAATGAGATTCTTTTACTTCTAAAATACAAGTTTATTCATGCATATGCATACGTCCAACAATAAACTTACCTTCACAGTTTCTTCCGCTGTAACCACCATTGCAAGCACAAATATAACTACTTCCAGAAATAATGAAAGTTCCGTTGTTTTTGCAGGGTCCACTAGTTCAAGGTGTAACTGTGCAAAACACACACAAATACACCCATTTAAATTTTACGAATTTCTTCTTTTTCTTGAATTACATATGAAGGATGACAGAAAAGGTGTCTTATTGACCACTTAAGTGCTTATTAAAATAACAGTATGACCAAAGATAGTAAGACTAGATAAAACATGTTCAATGAAGACAGGCAATAGCTTATTAAAAACGAACAGTCAAAAACAGGTCACAATCAGGAAATAGGGTATAAATAAAAAACTTTTTTATCACACATGTAAGAATCTTTACAGTAAATCATCTCTTCACTAGAACTGTCTTTTCCATTAAATCAAGTAAAATAAAGTTACGTTTTATATTGCATAACATTATTAAATAACGATAAATTTATTGTTAAACTACAGTTATAGATGCACATTTATGCAACCAAAAATAAACTTACATTCACATTTGGGTCCACTGTAACCTGGATGGCACGTGCAATTATGGCTACTGCCACAAATATTGCAGATTCCGTGTACACATGGTCTACTTGAACAAGGTGTAACTAAATAAATAATATGATATATAAAGCTCTAGCATATACAAATTTCATAATTTTTTTTTTATTTGTTTTTGCTATAGCCAGGATTTTACAATCTCCCTACAACACCACCTGGCCAGGGTGTATAGGAGAGAACTGATGTGATATTTTTGTCCTGGCTATATTATGATTTTATAAGTTAATCCAAAATCATATAGTTATCTAATACAAAAAAAAACACAAGAGAAAAAAAAATTAATAAATAAATAACACACACAAAAATTATAAAATAATAAAAAACAAAAATATTTCCTTTCAAAACATATACACGTCTCATTCAAATACACACAACTAAATGAAAATCCTTAACACACAAAAAATTCACTCATTTACATGCTTTCAAACAATTGCTTATTAAAGAGATATATAATACTAACATCTATAGTTAAGTCTAGTGTATGCTTGCTCACAAAAGAGAGAGGGGAAAGAACTAGAAAAAAATCGTATTGACAGGGGCCCAATAGAGTTTTGTCTTCTCAAATGTATTACTTTTCTTTCCATTATATAAATCTAAAGTTTTGTAGTGTAGAATCTTTTGTTTCAAACCAATAATATTTGGTATTTTTTCATCAAGTTTACATTTATATATATATTGCTTTGTTACAATCATAAGGAAATTGACCAGCATAGATTCATTTGTATAACCAAGTAAAATACCTTTCAATAGTCATTGTTGGAAAAGCTCTCTTGATCAGACTTACAAAAGTTACCAGAAAAGTCTGTGTGTGTACACAGTCAAAAATAAGTGTTCTAAAGTTTCATCACATGATTTGCAAAAGCTACATAGTTTTGTATCAACAATTTTAATTTTATGCAAACAATTATTTGTTGGTACAATTCTATGTAGTAGTTTAAATTGAAAATTTTTTAGTTAAGAATTTTTGCAACATTTTTGCAGCAGTCTAAAAAAATTGGTTGAAATCTAAATATTCAATATTCAAATATTTCTGCCATGCATCTATTTTACCATTTGGCACAATGAACTTTTGTTTTATCATATTATTGTATAAAAACTTTAGACTTTTTGTAGTCTTAATATTTTGTATAAACTTGTTGACTTTATTAAAATTTTCTAGCTCTTGGGTATTTACATGTAACAAATTATTTTTGAGGATACTTTTGTAAGCCAAAGGAACATTAGAAATAAGACTATGATATCTCAAAAAGTTTTTGGTATCACATATCTGACTCATCTGATTAAAAGTATAGAAAGATTTGTTATTTTTGTCTATCAGGTCTACAAGACATTCAATACCTTCTTGTTTCCATTTAACAAAAAACTTCATATCATTTAAAGGTACAAAATTCAGTATATCTAAGCTCAAAATGTCATTTACATTCATAGGGACTATAGGTTTTACCACGCATAAGCCTTTAATAACATCTCTCCAGAACGGGTTACTTATACCATTAGCAATTTCTAAAAGTTTTTCTTTTCCCAAATTTAATATTCTTAGACCCCCGAATTTTGTGAACTGTATTCCTGCTACATCTTGCCAAATGCCTGTTCTGCGATAGTGATGATTGATCATGTAAACCTCCTATCAAAGTACCCCTCTTAATTTTTTCATTCTTTTCGTCCCAAATAAAGCTAAATCATTCATCATAGAATTGTTAAGATTTGGTAGAGATGTTAGCAGGTGTATGATTTTTGGTAATGCCAATGATTTTATAATAGTAATTTTTCCTAAAAGGGATAGTTTTCTATGTTGCCAGCTTTTCAGAAGTTTTGAAATGTCGTGCAGTTTTTGCCTAAAATTCAGTTCTATTATATTTTCCAAGCATAAAGAGAAATGTATACCTAACAATTTGAAATTTGCGTGAGACCAGTTTAATTCTTGTTCTCTGCATAAAACATCATCTGAGTATCTCTTGCTTCCAATCCAAACAGCCCTAGTTTTTGATTTGTTCATTGTAAGACCTGAAATTTTATAAAAATCTTCAAAAGTTTTCAATGACTCCATCAGTGCCATCCAGTGTCAAGAATGTATCATCAGCATACTGACTTATAATTGAATGTAGATTGTTGATCACTAAGCCTTTAATATTACAATTAGATTTTATTTTTAAGGATAGTAATTCAACTCCAATTATAAAAAGGTAAGGAGATAGGGGATCACCCTGACACAGCCTCTCTCAAAATCGAAAAATGAAGACATGTGTCCATTATTTATTACACAGCTTTTTGCATATCTGTAGAAAGTGGTGAACCATCGACAAACTGATGGACCAAATTTGAAACTCTTCAATGCTTTAATAATAAAGTTCCATTCAATGGAATCGACAGCCTTTTCAAAGTCTACAAGTAGTAATAAACCTACCATATTTTTTTCTTCTAGATAATGCATAACATCAAATAGCAATCTAGTGTTTTCCCCAATAAATCTATCTTTTATAAAACCTTTCTGCGTATAACTAATAATATTTGGTAAAACATTTTAAAGTCTGTTTGCTATAGCAGATGATGCAATTTTAATGTAAATATTAAGAAGACTAATAGGTCTCCAGTTTGACATAAAACGTCTGTCCTTTTCTTCTTTTGGTAAACAAGTAATAACACTCTGATACTGAAAGTCGGAAAAACTTCCAGTATCATAGCCATATTTCAGAGATCTATATACAAAAACTCCAATATGTTGCCAAACAAATTTATAGAATTCAGATGTAAATCCATCAGAGCCAGGGCTCTTACCATTTGCCATGTTTTTCAATGCCTCACCACATTCTTGATATGTTAAATTTCCTTCACAAGATTCACTCATATCATCTGTAAGATGAACCTTGTGCTGGAAGAAAGATTCATCTTCAAAGTTACAGTTTTGAACTTTAGAAGAGTACAATTTTTTATAAAAACATTTTTGTTCATTTAAGATATCTTCTGAATCTGATAGGTGCTTTCCACTATCATCAATAAGTTCAGAAACAGTTTTGGAAAAATAAATTTAAGAACGGCATTTTGCAGCTGTTTATTATTTTGAGTCAGATTATCCAAAATGCATTGTAGCTATTACAAATATTTATTACTAATCCGAAGTACCGATAATAAACTTACTTTCACAGTTTGTTCCGCTGCAACCTTCGTTGCAAGTGCAAGCATAGTCACTTCCAGAAATTATATCGCATTTTCCGTCTACGCATGGTCTACTAGAACAAGGTGTAGCTATAATAGACAAATATATAACAACATGCATCTAATTTCCTAAAAAATCGCCTCTTACGGTTTATTTCATTTGACTAATTCGCTATTTGTCAATTATATGATTACCTAGACGATATCATTTCAGAAAGTGTTATTTCCTGATATTTTTTTTACTACTACATAAGGATAAGAAAAATTAAGTGCTTAATGGACACATTAAATGCTTATTAAACTGTCGGAGCAATACAATGCAAGGAATTGATAACAAAATGGCAAACATATGCTTAGCAAAATTTTAAAAAAACGGTGAAAAAACAACTATTGCGGATAGTGTCTGGTTTATATATAAACTCAGCCATGACAGCCTTTACAGAGCTAATCTTGAGTAGCTTAGCACCATAGCTTGATAAGACGCATGACCAGATCTATTGTTTGATGCTCAACCATCACTATCGCAGAACAGACCTATACCTAACACTCTAACCCACAGAAAGGTAAAACCGACAAGAAAACAACGTACTCTCATATAGTTTGTTCCCTTGTAACTCGAGTTGCAAGTGACAGTCTAGCTAGCTGCTTATAGAAACATATATAGAATCGCATATAATAATCGCTAACATGCATTTTAAGGAGTATACATTGCACTTCTTGCATTTTTTAATTAGATAAATAAATAGCTGATTGAGATGACGCTGTAAAATGTTAATATTTCAAAATGAAATGAGAATCAGTTAACAAAATTTTATATAATCAATAAACGTTAGAAATAAACAGTAAAAAGCAATCCAGAGTAACAGATGTAAACATCAGCTCGGGCAACCGATAAACGTGTATCTTATAAATCAGAAGGAAGGATATTTTTTTAATGTTTTTATTATCTGTGCAGCGCAGACCTCCTCCCCTCAAAGCTGCACTACTTCAGAGCAGCTCTACTGTAGTTCAATAAGTAACTTTAGATGTGTTTTCCCATGTAGCAGTATATAACATCGTATTGATAGACTTGAAGTAAACCATACAACTGTTAACTAATGAATCATTGACTCAACAGCATATATACCAATAAAAAATATGTGAACTTTGGATATATGTACGTCTGGAATAAACCTGAAGTCGCAGGATTGAGCAAATATGATCACTGTTTTGGACTTGTATGTCTGAAATGTGGTTTAAATTTTTCCTCAAAATAAAATAATCATTTTATGCAAATTATTATTTTCACATCATAAGATACAAAATATGTAGTCCTGTTTTATTTTACCCTTTTTATATTGGGTTCGGGTTACTCACTTACTGTTTTTGTGTTTTTGGTTTTTGTTTTGTCCTGCACAGGTTTGTCTGAATCCAGATTTATATTGGTCCCTTGACAAAAAGCTCTTGTTGTGCGAATAAATTATACGTATATGCTTCAAGATGTTGTGTAGAGATATTTCGTACGTAAAATTAATTTAGTAACATAACAATTGAGGTAAAATTCGTCTAATGTGTAAATTAGATGTGCATTCCTATTTTTACACATTCACTTAAAAGTGAGTTAAATCAACAAAGTTGCTTACGCGAAGAGTACCTTACAGTACATGGTAAACGAAACAAATGTTATTTTAAATTTTAATTGCTTTATTACCTTGTGCTCGGTTTATTATTTAAGCATGCTCTATCAAATTATTATTTTAAAACGAATGGCGCCTGAATATCACGCGTATAAAAAAACCTAAGTCAGTCATTCCCAAGACGCTATTCTTTTAGCTATGTTTTCTACTAATTACAGTCAGGTCAGTTTAAAGACCCATAACGAAAACCCAGAGATTAAAAATATCTATTAATATAAAAGGTCTTTTTGTACGATTTTGAAATAATATCTTATTTGTTTTTAATATTTGCTAATCAATACCGTTTAAATGCCTTATATACAATTGACTGTTTGTACCATCTGTTAAATGAAGACGACGTGGAAAGGAATTCTAAAAGACCCATTTATAAAACAAATATGTAAATCGCCTTTAAACGTCTGGAATTCAAAACATAAATAACAGTGAAATATGTTTTATATATGATTCGATGTCAAAAGCCTAGTCCTAGTAATAAAATGGAATCTCACTGTCCTTATATACAAACTGGTTGGTTACTATGTGACAGTACACGTTGTTGTTCTGTTCTGCAAGGATTTACTGGCCAGCAACTGTCTTCTTTCTAGAATGATAAAAAAGAATACATAAAATTCAAAGATCAGTTGAATGATGCTTTAAAATGTGCCAAAATTCAATTTCAACAAACATTAACGTGTAGGAAATTTAAAAAAAATGGATGTAAAGTGTGATATTGGACGATTGTATGTTAGTAATTTGCACTCTAAGCGTAAAAATACAAAACCATAATAAGATTATAAAAGTCAAGGCTACCAAGAAAATAATTTCAATTGAAACAAATCACAACTTTCTACCTAAGACGAAAAAAGAAATTGGCCAAGCATTTAAGATTACGAATTTGTCGATTTATTAAAAATTACCATAAAATATTCGTCTTGCATTTTTAAAATTATAACCACACATCTTTTATCGTATTATTATGTTATTTGGTTCCAAATATTGCATAAATAGCATTCATTGAATCCTAGTATAATGTTGAATCATTTCAAGATATGTATTTATTGACAACTTTTTTTATTCTCATGTTTTTCTTTATTCCTAAACCATAATACAAGTCAAGATGTTTGCATTAGTTGTTTGGTAATCTTAATTTAACTATTCGAATGCGTCAACTTTGATTATCTTTAATAATGTATGCTTTTGATTACTGGAATTTAAAAATTGTGTATGTGCATTCCACCGGAAACATCATGCGAATGAAGCTATATATACACCTCGCCATAAGTTAAGCAACACCCTATTATTTTCCAGGGATTCATTTAAGATTTTATATACTTTAATAATTTTTAAAGAAATGACAATTCATTAAACATCAATGACAAACGAAACATACAAACAACATGTTTGCAGTTGATTTACTAATTGTGTGATGAAAAAATTTTCAAAATAAAGTTATCTTAAACAGTGCAAATATAACTTTCATTAGTCACAAAATAAGTATAATTGCATACTTTATTTCATAAACTTAAAGTAACATATCATCACAGGTCATCATTCAAGGAAAGAAAAGTCACTTTGAAATGTGTTAAACGCAAACATTCTGAATAGGTCTTGTAACCACCACACTTCCGGTACATTTCATTAACTCTCCTCCTCATGCTGTTGACTAAATGACGAAGTGTAGAATGTGGTTAATTCTGCCATTCATTTTGAATGGCAAAACGTAGTTTTTGGATATTTGGACAAGCAGGTGCTCTGTTAATAATTTTACGGCCAATGATATCCCACAAACTATCAATTGCATTCATATCTGGTGACATGAATGGGCATGGAAGATGCTCAATAGCTTCCCTTTCGATAACATTACGTACAATTGCAGCTCAGTGAAGTCTTGCGTTGCCATTCATAAAGATGAGTCTGTTACCAAGTGCAGTATGGTCAAAATTAGGCACAATATTAGAGTTAATGACGTTATTTCGATATTTTTGTCCTGTCATTGTCCCATAAACCACATACAGTTTACAGTCGTATGAAAAGATTTCCACACTGTAACACCACCACCGCCAAACGCTGTAGTGCCTAGGATGTTGTTCTAGCTGTAAGCAGTGCCTCGTTGTCTTCAAACGCCCATCAATATGACGAAGAAGCAATCTGCTTTTGTCGGTCCAGTGTACTCGTCGCCAGCTTCGAATATTCAAATGGCGGTGATATCGTGCCAACTCTCATATGCTTGGCGATGTCTCCGTGTCAACAGTGGACTTTTCAAGGAACGACAAGCTCTCAGCATTGCATTGTTAAGGCGCCTGTTAACTGTTTGAACGGCGACTCTCGTTGCAATATTCCAATCATCACGAAGATATCTTGCAGTGGCAAACGGTTGGCGTTTGGCTACATGAACGAGTGCTCTATCCTCCCTTTCAGATGTTTTTGTGGTCGATCTGACCTAGGACGTTCCTGGATAGTTCTATCATCTCAATGACGTTTCAGTAGCCGGGGTACAATACTAAAGTGAGTGCCAAATGTTGTAATATCTGACGCAAGCTATGTCCACTTTTTACGCAATCCTACGATCTTCCACTTCTAAGCTTTACTTAATTTCCGTCTAGGCATTTAAAAAATGTAAAGATAAAGTCGAAAAAGTCCAGGAGATGAACACTAAATCGTTAAGGAAAACAAGGCTTTTAGGCGTGGTTGACTACCGTATAACATCTGGTTTTGCTATTTAAAGATTTACCTGCGAAGTTAATTAAGGTAACTTTTCCGTGCTCGAATGATGGCTTAAGTACATAAATAACACAAAGTTAATATTCATTCAGATTTTTGAAATTATAAAAAATGTAGGTGTTGTTTCCCTTATGGCGAGTTGTATATAATGACTCTGGCCTTTGATTTCGTTTGATATGCGCGAATTATCTATGTTTTGGAGAAATTTATGCGTGTGTGCACAACTTATTGTATAAACCTATTAAAAATTAGTTAAAACAAAGATACGTGTATAGAAATTGTAATTTAACTAATATTCAACGGCAAACTATATACTGTACACAACAGAGCTACTTGTTGAGAAGTCTTACAATTTTAGTATTATGGAAGGGCAGAACATCTTTGCAATCAAATCGCAAACAAACAGACAATAAAATAGTTTGTTTAGCGTACAATTGTGTTTATGCCAAGAAATGATGTTCGAAAATATAAAAATTAGCCTTAAGCGAGCTTTAGCGGTCAATCTTTAAAAAGTTTGATTAAACGATGCTTATTTTAACGTGCAACTAATGGGGCACTACATTTATTTATCATGCAATATACTTATTATAGAGCGCTATTAACATTTCAAACTTTTACCATATTGACAATCTTGAATTAATTTGGCCTTAAAGAAAATTATGCAATCGCATTTTAATCTTGAATGATTTGTTTAATGACAGTTTAAGGATTGTTTAATAAACATGAATTTTTCTCAGTTTTTGAACTTAAATGCCCAAGACCCGCGTTTCAACAACCCAAGACCCATCGCTCAAACTGGAAATATTCAAAGTACATATTTAAAGCGTGTTGGATATAGGTATAATTGCAAAAATTTCCAAAAGTAAAAACATCGTTGAAGCCGTCTACACAAATATATACTGTGAAAGAACTTTTTTCGTGGGCATCACATTTCATGCTTTGGTGAACATTTACGCTCGTGACTTTTTAAATTCGTGGATTGACGTTCCGTAAATGCACAGAACTGAACTAATTATCAAAATAAATTATCAACACAACATCCTTTTAAAATCTTTTATTACTTATAAAGCAGACACAACAATTACATAACACGTTGTTTACGCAAGTGGTTAGAATTGCACACAGAAGTGCTCATTGATTGTCATGATTGTGGTTTTGGTAAAAAGATTACATCATGTTTTTTCAAGTTCACCAAGAAGAAATAGAATTATTTAATGTTAATTATTTTCATCTTAATATCGGCATTAACAACGCGGAAACTAATAGCTAATCATAAATTCGATATTTTATTTATATTACTTGCCATTAAAAACTTTGAGTCTATTCAATTTCCTAATTGTTATCAAACCAAGCAATCCCAACCAAAGGGTCAGTTTGTCACTACAGGTGCTAAATAGAAATATACAGCTGTTATCAAGGCGTAATTGAATGCCCTTTGATAAAACATGTTTAACTCTAACCTGTAATCACAAAATCCGTTTGTTACATTGTGTCATTTATGTGCATCAATAAAAATACAAATATTTTATTATATTATTTATGTTTAAAGGAACAGCTAATCTCATGATTCCTAATCTAAATTGCAATATTGAGCATGTGCAATTTATATCTCGGAAGTCAATGTTTCTTCAATTTTTACAAAAGTAAATGATACTTGATTTTAATAAAAACACAATTCGAACGTGAAACCTACTAACTTTAATTTAAAATAGACATTTAGTAAATGAGGAGGAGGTATTGAACCACTAAAACTGATTCAGGCATATATTACATGCACAAATAAATGATCAAACTCGGACATTCTTCGCGAGCATTGTTTAAAAATTCCCATCTATTAATGAAGTTTTATTCTTTGTTGGATTCTTAATTTCGTGGTCTGAAGCCTCCACGCGCGGGAAAATTGATTCCCTCGAATAAAAAGTATTTCACAGTAAACCTTTAAAATGTACGACATTCTCTAAATTTATATAAATTTAGACGTTGACTATCTATATCACTGAATAAGATCAACAAATATAAGCGAAAGGCGCTTTGATAATATGCTGTTCTGACTTCTGGAACACAAGTCTCTTATCGTTTATAGGTCTATCGTTCATTTAAAATCATGTACTTTCGTATCATTTCAAGGTTTAAGGTAGAATCATAAATAAGCAAATTGTTAAATAATCGTTTTTAAAGCTTTAATTTTAATAGTATGTGTTTCTCATCGTGGAGTCAATCTTGGTAATAAACATTGTATATGTCTATGTGGTCCCAATTTTAATTTCACAAGATGTAAACATCAACTTAACATATAAACTAACAGTATCATGACTAATAACAAAATATGCAAAAACTATATACTATAATATTCTTCAGTACCCATCAATCCAAACTGTACCTTCTTTTACCAAATTTTTCTTGTATTGTTTATTTACATGTCGCCTTATTTATAAGATTAGTACACCATACCCATCCGTTTTCCGTCCAGTGGGAGTAGTTTTATAATTGGAACATCCCGTTAAAGCACATCCTTCTAGTGGCCTGTTGCTCATACATTAAATATTCTTACCATGATTGTGGTCTCAAGGCGTTTAAAGCAGGTCATAGTAGAATCTTTGGTTGATTGTACTGATTTTAGAGCAAAAATGCTGTCTGCATATATCCCGTGTCAAATTATTTTGTATTCCTGAACCAATACTATAATAGTTAAACTTTTGGTAGACGTACAAACGATGAAGTCACGTCAACGCAATAAGGTTTGGTTCATAATGGTATACGATGTCTTGTTTATGATTTGATTGTCGTTATTTTGGTGGCACTAACATGATATTTGAATAAGCGTTCAAAAGTGTTCACTATCAATCGTATCAGTTAACGGTTGTTGTTTGTTTGTTTTGTTTTATGATGTTTAACGCCATTTTCAGCAATTTTTCAGCTATATCATGGCGTCCAGTTTTTATTGGGGGAGGAAGCCGGAGTACCCGGAGACAACCCCCGACCTGCGGTAGGAAAACTGGCAATCCTTGTCAATTAAGATTGGAGTCGAGTACACCCTGCCTGCATTGAGAATCGAACCCGCAATCTCAGTAATCAATAGTAGACGAACTACCTTGACCACTCGGCCACCGAGGCCCCAGTTAACGGTATATATAGCATTCGTCATAATATACATGTAGGCGAAATTGCAGTGCGTCCTTGTTTATTGGGGGACATTTTGCTTTGGTAAGTAGATTTACTTCTCCTACACACGGTGTGGTGGAAACAAAGCGACGAATGGCAATTAGTATTTTTGTTTTGCCTCTAATGCCATTATAGAAACATTATTACGTAAACTATGTATGAGTTTATTGACTTTTCATTTAACTAATTTGTGTACTTTATTTTATTGTCCCTGCAAAAGGAAAATGAAAACGCGTAACTTACATATGACGCGAGATGTTTTTGCATTGGGAATGATTCAGTGAACACAGTACACATTATAGGAGTAAAGAATTTACACGAAAAGTTTTTATCTCGGAAGTCCTAAACTTTATTTTTATACTAGGCCAATAAACAAATTTTGGTATACACTTATACAAACACTGAAAATGATTTTAGGATACATTTTGTGAACGGTTATTACGGTTTGTCTTAACTCTATATTCAAAATATGTAAACAAAAGTATTTGCAAGAAATCAAACTTATTCGAAACCAAAAATGCTTGGCTCAATTAGAGAAAAGAAGTTGAGGTGTCGTTCATTTTTCAAGAAACATTAAAATATACATTTGTTCAAGTTAACTTTGACGTGTAAACAAAATAACATTGGAACCAGCAACATCAAAGAGACTATTGTATTTTTAAATAGTTATATATATTTTGCTAATTAAAATCACAATTTAATCACATTTATTCAAGTATGCCATAAATAAATTAAAGAAACCACAAATTCGCTAAGGGTGTTTACTTATCTATACATTCTTCTAGAAATAGAACTTAAAACCTAGAAAAACTACAAACTAGACTCTACGATAAACATAGTGACATTAACTTTCACAGTCGCATATGTAAACAGGAAAAATGACAATTTACATTTGAACCAGATATTGTCATCCTTTCTCTTTTTCCGTTTAAATCGCAATAAGGGTAAGCATTTGGAAATCAGCAAACGCGCCTTACCAGTGTTTACGTGGCGAACTATTTTATCAAAATTGCTAATTAAGCTAGTAAATAGTGCTGTTAAAAAATAGAAACACCTTAGCATTGTACTGGAATATTATTTTATAATTTATATATTTACGTATTAACTTCAATTATAAATAAAACAACATGATAATGTTTAAAATTTTTATAAGACAAAAAAACATTCAATAATAAATATACTTATAAATCAATGCATTAAATAAAAAGAAGGTAAATTAAATGTTGCCTGTTAAAACTCCAAATTACATATTTCATGAAAAAGTTCGATATTACATACCTTTGTTTTCTTTTTTAATTACAATAAGCCTAATTTATCATTTTGTACTACGTGATGAAATTAAAACTAATAAAGGTAAATTAATGAATTAATTCGTTCATCATTTTTATTCCTTAAAATAACACATATCTACAATTAGGACAATAGAGGTTTTCTAATCTTGAGGAAGGCCACACAATATAGTTATTTCAAGTTATTATGATTTGATTTTGACGAGTGCTGATGTTCAATATTGTTAGCTAAGATAAAAAAAATTAACTACAATATTATTATTTTACTGTAAGTCAATGAATATAAACATAACAAATTTGACAGGTTAAATAGCCCGCGATAAAAAATCTTTGTCATATTTCTCTATTACTTTAGTACAGATAAGCATTCTTAAAGAGGTAACTCCAAAAAAATATGGCTATAATTGTCACATGTCTTCATTCCTTTAATGAAACATTTGACAAAAAATCATTTCAATAACTTAATAAATAACAAAGTTAAACAATTGGGAGTAATTAAAATAAAGTCAAGCACTGTAAAAATTACATTATGATTTACATTTTATGACTTTGTGATTAAACAAGCAACAATTGACAAAAATGAAATGCATTGTCTTACTTACTTTTCTCCAGTTCGCAATCAACGTAAAGCCAACTCCGCTTTCAACAGAAAGGTGATTCGGTATAGCTTCTTCAGAGATATTTACACGTAACAAGGAACACTTCAACTGACCCCACCAAAAGTTAATTGCCTTACAATATATGTGTTGCATGCACTGTTTGATACAAATCTTTGGGCCCACTTTTTCGTAAACTTGTATAATATTTTCATTTAGAAATCTATTTTTTACAAACAAGCCACCAGTAATATCACCTTTAACCGTCTTCTCTGTCAATAAATAGAGAACAAATACAATCAACATTTTCACGATTTTCATCCAACTTTACAATTTAACTAGTTTATACCAAGTCTTTATCTCTGTGTTGTTCTAACGCTGTCATTATACTAACTGTTTTGTTCTATTTAAATTTGTGCATTGCTTATTTACGTTCCGTTATAAATGTTTGAAATCGTTTATTTTTTAACTATATCTAAAATATTTTAAAGGTATAACTCTCTTGTGATTCCTTAATGACATGCTGCTAAGGAGTTTGCATCTGTTAATATTTTTATTGTATTACAGAAGGTTATGCCTTTTCATAAATTATTAAATGTTAAAGCATAATAAAATTCTACTGTAGCAATTATAAATCCAATTTATCATTTGAAACAAACAATTTTGTATTAACAAATTATAACATATTTTAGTGAAAATTGAAATCAACATGGTATGCAGTTTACAGCTGAACTGCTGAAAGTTTTGCATTTTAACATAACTTTATTTTTTCGAATACCACTGAATCTAAGGCAAAGTTAATACATACAAGGTGTTGTTCATTATATTGTAGCATGGGTACTTAAGTAAAACGAATGTCTTAGATATAACTCCTAATTTATATGCATGCAATTAAAAGATACGCAATATAGACTTTTAAATGATTTATGCTTAAACATCACGTTTAAAAAGGAATATGTTCAAAAGCCGCAATTAAACTATACAAATATACACATATTCATGAATATAGTTACTACATAGTTCATTGCAGGTTTGTTGACAATCAGTGAAACATGCAAAATTTCTCAGATTGTCTTTCATTAGGTTTGTATTATTGTCTCATATCAACTGATATTAGTTTCCAAAGAATTAAGGATACAGGCTCATACATTTTAATATTAATTTTTAGTTTTATGTGACGACTTAACTACTACAATCTAAACTCAACAAAGTCTGTTCAGAACAATTTAGCTTGGAAGATCCACAGCGACCGACTAAATTCTGTATAGTTATATTCGTCTGAATATTTCTCAATTTAAGAAGAGAATATTAAGTAAACAAACAACAAATTAAGTCAGAAAATTGGATGGTCCAATGATCATTTAATTTTGATTACCACAGAGAAAGTATAAATAATGGGCGGCGAGACATATATTTTAGCTTTTGTTGCCGCTACAACGCACCTTTATTTTCAAAATCTTTAACAAGTAAAACGCATGGCCCTCGCATGTTACCGATAATCCTCCGTGCCCAAACTTTCAATATAGTAAATTACAATTTACACAAAAAGGCCTTCTCTTATTCGACACATATAATCTACAATAGTAACTGACATGAAGTGACTGCCTGTTAAAACATTATACTGATCATATTAAAGTATTATTTTCGTGTAGAGTAGATGCATATTGCAAAAGTGAACTTTGGCTAAATTTGCAAAATACCTTCGTGATCCTCATTTTAAGTAATTGCCGACGTCCTATGTGTAAAAAAACTGTTGTTGTTTGACTTATTTTCTCTTCTGCTTACTATAAATCATTCGTTAAATATTTCAGTTTTTTCGACGTGACTGTACTTTGAAAATAGTGTAATATTTAAATGTGTTGTGTGATTCTCCATAACGAAACTATACGATCAAAGAAAGCACTGAAACTCCTGACCGCCATTTTACAAATGTAACAACATTATAAATAGGACTTAAAATGTATTAGCACATGCTATTTCAGGATATGTTTTAGTAAAATGTGGATATTATAAATTGTAAACGCCATTTTAGGCATCTTGACATATGGATTTCTTTCAAAATGTAAATTCATTAAAACCATAGATTTTTCGGCACTGACACTAAACATGAGCATCCCTATTTTGCACCATAAAACCGGGCTAACGACTCCATGGAACGCATAGGTTAACAATTTGATTGTTCGTACATCGTTCGTATATGAACCGTATATATCCTGTCTCGTTTTCGTAAGAGTGCATTGCAAGGTTTATCGTTTATGCTATCGTTGTCTTATATAAAAAGTTATTTTACCTTTTATTTAGTACTATTTTATCAGACTTATATGGAGAAGTTCCCTAGGACAATGTCGGTTAAAAAGCTAAATGAGAGCTTGTGATCTTTGCTTACAACCTCATCGACGTTGAATAAAACTTTTTGCATGTTCCCCAATGTACTCATATGGACTTAAAACACGATTTATTTATTTATTTTTATTGTGTTCTGCTTTTTAACGAACGACTGACATACAGGTCATATTATTCGAAAACGTATTTCAGATCATTTTCATTGTACAAATGTAACTTTAACGTCACTGATTCCTTTATTTAAAAATTAATAACGCAACGTTATTATCCATCAAGAGAAAGTTATGACTTGGTCGATGCCTTTGCTGGTGGACTGTTAGTCCCCTAGGGTATCACCAGCCCAGTAGTCACATTTCAGTGGTGACAGGAAAATCATTGATTCTAACAGTGATAAAGTCATGGTCTAAATTTACTGACTAGAAATTTCAGAAAATATTTTTATTCTAAGGTTTTTTTTCTATTTCAAGGTGTAGATAGCCTTAGCCAAATTTGATATAACGTTTTGGAATTTTGGTGATAAAGGCTCTACAACATCTTAATCATTTAGATTTTTACATATTGTTTGGTTTTGAGCGCCACTGATGAGTCTTGATTAGACGAAATGCGCGTCTGGCGAAGAAAAAAAATGTGTTAACCTTGGTATCTTTGACGACATTTTATTATTATAATAAGTTATTATTTATTTTTGAATTGTATTAAACGTTGTTCAAAACGATGTGCATGTGCAATAAATAAACCCGTGCACTAGTCGATGTATGCTAACACAAACAGAAAACAATACAAGGAAAGATAGCTTAAACGATATACCTTACGAGGCACGCTGTGAAAAACGATGAATAATAAACCATACGGTGGACGATATAAAAAACGAAATTATGAAAAAAAGATTTATCGCCAATGATACATACAAAAACATTAACTGCTTCATATGTGTATGTTTGCATGTACGAGCATTCCTACTTCAATCTGATACATTTTATATGTGTGTGATATAAGATTTTTACCTAAGGGGATAAGTATATATGCATACAAGTATACATGTACTTATAGGAGCGCAGGAATTGTACACACATTTAACATTTGAGACCAGTATGTTACGTTTCTAAAACAAAGGCTTTTTATTATTAGTCAACCTGTGTTAATTTCTTTTTAAACGATGTTTTTAGATCTTTGAAAATGATCCTTTTTAGTTTTAATTTATTTGACATAACAATTATCTAGAATATTTACTCATATTTTTATATCATACTATCAAATGATGAAGCATAAATATCTGCAAAAAGATGATTTTGTTCTTCTTTGTGAACGTTATCCGAGTCGATTGTTCCTCCAACAGAAAAATTCGTAAGATATAGCGCAAGAAATATATTTATTTCAAACTTTTCATCAATAAAATGATACTGCCCACAATGACATCGATACTTCAATTTAGACTAACTTACACTTTAAAATAATCATTTCAAACGAACGCGTTATCATCTTTCTCCTGTGCTCATTAAAATGAACAAACTAACAATAAACGTCTCTCTTATCAAGGTTATCTTTGCACGACTAGTAGCTACACGCAAACGACACATTTTTAATCACCTTTAGCACAGATGCAATAAAGAAAGCTATTACGTTTAAAAAGCAATCTCTACAATAACATGACTTTTCCGTATTTTCAATGACTTTTGTAGTGTATAACGATGCACAAATCGCTTGGGTTTAAAATTTTTGATTAATATTAAAATTTTAAAAAAAAGTGTGATTGGAATATAAAATGAATTGAAAGCATTATTTAATCAAAGAACCAAAGTGTCATGAAGAAATATACAAATACTGTCCAACTAATTAACTGAATAATTTTCTCCAAATTAAAACTGACCGGACGCCATGATAGAGCTGAAAAATTCCTGAAAGTGGCCTTAAATGCAATTTAAGAAAAAAACGCATTTGTATGATAGGTAACTCATATTCATAATCAATTTATCCTCATTACAAAATAGGCCATGTAATGTTCTGATATATAAAGGCAAAAAAAACAATAGTTGTTTGGAAGATATATTTTTCTAAAAAGGCAACCATATTATTATTATTATTCTATAAACGACAAACGCATTCAAGTGAGGTAGATATTTAATGGAATATGTAGGACGTTCCTGCTTAAAAGACGCAATTGTTTACTAACTAAAGTATGTAAATTAAATGATTTGCACATACGAATAGAAAACATTTTAACATGTAGACTTGATTGTTCAACTGTCAGCCTATTGTACTAATAATGTTGAAAGGGTTAAGTGTTTTCTCTAATTTCAAATAGACGTCTCAATTATGTTATCGACCTATAAAAAAACAATTGCTAACATTTACACAAATTATTGTGGTCCGTCATGATTTATAAATGGTTATGAATCTATGGAAACTTGTAATAGCCTTTAATACTAGCTTGCAATACTAAAGAAATCTAAAGAAATCATTTATATCAAGGATAATCATTAAACAATGCAATGAGTGGCATGGGAAACGATGCACCATAAGATATACTATGCGAAAAACGAAACGTTGCTCGATTCGATATGCCAGACGAAACGATCTATCATAACGATAGACGCTAAATCGTTTCCATCGTATATAATGTAGTATATTGTTTTGTACGAACAACGTCTACATATTGTGCGTAAAACAGTCGTATAACGTCCGATCATCGTTCGTACATCGATTGTGCATCGTGTGTTTTGTTAACTTATATGTTACAGTGATTTCAGGGATACAGAGATGACATAACTTACTGTTTCATTAATTACTCTATTTTCCATGCTTTGGGGACTTGTTTTTTAACAGACTAGTAATGTTCTAATTAGAACTTACTGTGTCCGTCTTTATTCACGCTATGAGATTGGGTTTCTAGAAGACCTGGTCGGGAAGAGTACAGACACTGACGCAGACATTGAATGTCTTATTCTGCTTTATTGGTGATGTCTTGTCTATGAAAAAAGTGAGTTTGGTGACTATTCTTACATTAAACATTGAACTTAATGACACAACTAATACACTTAAGTTGGCCTCTTACTAAGACCTACTTTCTAGAAATGCACCCAAAATATACCACAAACGTATGCGATCGGTATTTTGATTTTCTTTCCAGCTCACGTCTGTTGACTAATAACATACTCTGAGTAAGGTTTGTTGTACCTAAGTTAGTGTTATCTTATTTTATAGTTCTATTGCCGTCCCCATCATTTGCTTTATCTTCATGGGAAATTCACCTTTAAATTCTATGAGGCATTTTTGCTTTTTGCTGAGTTATGCGTAGTCTTTTCTTTAACTGGAATTAACATTTTCGTAGATATTACAACGAGTAACTCGAATGAGTTTAATTAGAAGCCTGGAGCGCCTGAGGTAACCCATGACTTAAATAGTGTTTGGGCCAATCACTTTCTGTTTTTGTTGTGTGTGGTATAGCCAACTATGTAAAACTGAGATTAAAACATTCTGCTCAAATATATTACATGTATAACATAACTCAGTTTGATTTGTTAATTATGTTATCATCAACGTAATTTGCAGTCATTTATGAATGTGAAAATTAGCTTTTCATAGAAATAAAGAACAAACAAGTTTTTGAGGCTTCAAATTTGTTTTCAAGGGACGATTGCAACGATCGTACAGTTGAATAGACTTTTTTATGTTAGATTATATTTTTTCTGGTTGCATTTAGTTAATAGATTATACCGTATTATAAATAGAACAAATATATTCTCATTGTGACGTCAGTTATTATCACCAGTATTGTATGCATATCATTATGAAGACAATACTGTTGATACCATATATGCAATATATATAATGCATATATATGCAGTATACATTTCTGATACTTTGCAATCTTGTCAGAAAGTTGTTCCTTATGATTAATTATTGACTCAGTACTCTCATTAACAAAATGTTAGGTATAGAAATAAATATACTCAATTGCCTTTTATGAATTGTGTAGACAATTTTAATATGAACATGATAACATTATGCGTTAATATATTTTAGTATAGGAAACATGTTTACCGTTTTTGTTTTTTTTGTATTAATTATAACCGTTTTGCACAGATGACATACTTAACAACGTAAAATATTATTCTCTGATGAACATGAAAACTGTAACCTTAATTATTAATAATTATTGAATGTTGTCTCTGCTTTCTAACTGTCACGTTAGAATAACGTACAATATGTCCTAAATGACAAAGACTGTGTTGTAATATACCATACGTGTATTCATTACTATAAAAATCAATAAATTTGACCGTTACATATCGTCAAACCAATAACAGTTAGCGGATATTTTTGATCGAATTTATCCTTATGAGATTTAGATTTAAGACGCAAAAGACAAATTAAAGTCAGATTCATATTTGGATAATTTTTATTTTGTTAAATCAACACTGCGGTTTAGTTTAGTTTAATTCGAATGGCAAGAGAGACAACTTTAATTCCCTAATGATAAGGCATCAAAACATATAACAACCAATAACGAATATGTCGTTAGTTGAAAACGCGTAAGCAGGAGGTTTTGAATGCATTTTTCGACGTTCTTCTTATCATAAATACCCTTATATTGCATGAAAATTCAACAACGTAAAGTAAATACATGTAAATGTATTTGTTAGAGCTTTAAAAAATTAAAGCCAATCTCTGTAGACAACAAAAGTAACTAATATTTTCTAACAATTTACTTTCTTAAATACCGAACATAAATGAAAATTTATAATAAATAAATCTCTCAAAGAGAAAACAAAACAGACATATTCTCGGCATGCCACACAGGTTTTGGACAGTAGATTGTTTTTATCCAGCACAAAATAGCGTCATGGTCAGATGATCGTTTTGTTCATAAAGCAACAAAACGATACATAGGTTCTAACACCGGTGGGAGGAAAAGACGGAAAAATCTCAGATACCCATATGAAAAAAATCTGGTCACCAACGAGGCTCTGTATGTAATTCGAGAACAAACAGATGACATTGAAACATCAAATATTTTGGTGTTTGTTTGTTAACAATAGGTCTTTACCGTTTTTATTATCACTTACTTATGATTAGATATTGTAATGATCACTCTTTAGTACAAACTTAGTGAACGGATATTCAATATTCATTCAGTGAAAGAAACATTTATGAAAACGTAGACTAAGTAATGTATATGTCAAACTATTTAAGATACGCCTGTAAATGATAATGCATCAATGGCTGTTCATGAGGCATGAAGATTGCAATGTACAAAATAAAGAAAAAATGCCATAAATGTACTTACTAACTGTTAGTTTTCAGCAATATCTTTACGTCCAGATTTAATTTGGCGAGTAAACCAGAGTACCTGGTGTATACATCCCGCCTTACACCGCCATGCCTAAAGTGTTTGATGTTTACCTCTATCATATTGTGGCATAAATTAGATTATGAAAGCTCAGATATGGTGTTTTCATATTATTATTTAAGGAGGCAAAGTAAACACAACTAAAGAAATTATTTATTCGTTTTATTGCTGAACCGACAGTTGACGTCACAATACAATACAAACGCGCGTGAAATTCTTATATCATCCACGAGTAGAGACAATGATATTTCAACCGGCTAAAAAAAATGTACCACCCTGTCTCATTAGTGAGAAAAATGCATTCAGACCAACAAACACCTAAGATAAAAGAAGGACTACTATTAAAACAAAATCTTATGAAAAAGACTTATGTTTGTCGGTCAGTGAACTTATATGAATTTACTCGTATTTGATGGACAACTCCAGTGCTTTTCGATTGGATCATTTCATTCGGATAAGATTTGACTGCAAAATGGTGTCCCGCAGTGATCCATGTTGGGCTGTCTTCTGTATGCCATGTTCTCCAAAAACTATAACGGCATC
The DNA here is from genome assembly GCA_944474755.1 of Limnoperna fortunei. NCBI lineage: Eukaryota > Metazoa > Mollusca > Bivalvia > Mytilida > Modiolidae > Limnoperna > Limnoperna fortunei. The sequence goes on from OX104124.1 coordinate 45,966,104, forward strand.
TGCAGAAAGCGTAACATTTCATATCACTGTTATGCAGATCAACTCAAGTGTATCAAGTTATTAAACCATTTTTATTGCTGAACCGACAGTTGACGTCACAATATAAACGCGCGTAAAATTCTTATCTCAACCACGGGTTGAGACAAAGACATTTCCACCGGCTGAAAATATGTACCACGCTGTCTCATTAGTGAGAAAAATGCATGCAGACCAACGAACAGCTAAGATGTAAGAAGAACTACTATTAAAACAAAATCTTATGAAAAAGAGGTATGTTCGTCGGTCAGTGAACTTGCATGGATTTACTCGTATTTGATGAAAAAACCCAGTGTTTTTTTAAAACTGGATCAGTTCATTTAGATACGATTTCACTTCAATTTGGGTTCCCACAGGGATCCGTGTTGTGCGGTCGTATGTATGCCATGTTCTCCAAAGCGGCATCTGCACAAAGCTTAAAGTTATTAAACCATTGAATAACTTACACAACATTGGCAGGCGTCTTGAACCTTGTCTTTGAGATATTAAACATTGGATGCACCAACATGCTCAAATTAAATGAAGACAAGAATGAATTAGATGGTTTTGTTCCGAAGCTGACCGCACAACCTTTTCTAGCCTACAACGTAATTTTGATGAAACAATGCTATATGAATAGTCCAACGTAAGAAATTCGGAATAGTTTTCGACTAAACTCTTAGCATGGAGCTACAGGCATTCTGCAGTCGCAAAATCTTGTTTTCACAAGATTAGAAATATTGGACGAATACGATCTCACATTAAAGAGGACGCATGTAAAACTGATTTGTTTTCTCGTAGCGTCACGACTTGATTATGGCAACGTATTGTTGTATGGTGCGAATGCCTCAATTCTTTCTAAGGTGCAACGGGTTCAGGACACCCCTGCCAGATGTATAACTCGTAAAAGGAAGTATGAACATATCAATTGTACACTCGTTTCTCTTCATCGGTTACCAATTAAATTTCGCTGCCAGTATAAACTCTTGCTCTATGCATTTAAAGCCTTACATGGGCAACCTCCTTCTTATCTTGTTGAACTCATTCATTTCTACAAACCTGGACGATCTTTGCGATCTAAAAGTGCAGATTAAATCGAAGTTCCAAGAAACTCAGGAACGAAAACATACGCGAGTGAAGGTTCGACGTGACTGCAAGGTCTCCGTTGAAGAGTCTACCAGCTATTCTTTGAAATGAACAATCACGTGTAGCATTAAAAAGGGACTGAAGATTCACCTGTTTTTGTTGATTGTATGTTAAATGTTGTGCGAAATAACTTACATTTATATTTTACCTGTTTATTACTTTTATTCTGTAAAATTTATGTTTAACATTGAAAACATATTGAAATCTTAATCTGATTTTACATTTAAAAAGTATCCCTTAAATAAATTGTATTCATTTGAAAATATTTTGGTTTTATTTTTCTGAAATTTTGTATCATTAATTTTATAGAAATTTTACATCTTTATTTTTTTTTATCTATACCTTTACTGCATATGTATTTAGAGATTTAAAGAACATTTGTTTTTATTTCTTGTAACATGGAATGTCTGTTCTTAATTTGTAAAGTGCTTGGAGTAATTGTTATAAAATGCGCTTTAAAAATGCTTAATAATAATAATAATAATAATAATAATTAGAAGAAGAAGAAGAAGAAGAAGAATTTGAATTTTCAATACCCTTTATTAAATAAAACAATATATCACAGTAGTACAAGGTATCAAAAATTCAAGTAACATAAAATATAATCCTTACAAATACATTATTATGACAAGCTATTTAACAATTTTGAAAATACATATAATTATATAGACTTTAAACCCAAAAGTATACAAAAATACAATAGAAATATAAAAGACTTTGTCCAACTGATCAAAGTCAGTTTAAACTGATACAAGCCAGTTTAAACTTTAAACATTATTACCTACCTATATTAAAATTAAAGAACCCTATAAATGACTTTGTCCAAATGATCAAAGTCAACATGGACTGGTACACGCCAGTCCATGTTTTAACCTTTAACACATCGCGGTTCACAATATATAAACAAGACAAGAAAATTAAAAAACAAAAATACAAATACAATTAAAATAACTTACCATTAAATATTAACAAAAAGCTTGTCATTTGAAATGAAACACAATATATTACCAAAACACCAAAAATCTGAAAAGAAATCAACATTATTTAAAAACTTACAATATGCAAATTCTATTGCCAACCGGGCGCGGATGCGCGACCTAAATTCCTTGAGTGGATCTGTCTCTCCGCCTCTGGTTCTTAGGTGTTGCAGGGTCACATAGGTGGCCATCTTCACCTGGGTGGCAATCCACTGGAACAGTCGTCTTGGGATCCTGTACCGCTTGGTCCATCGTTGCGTGTTGGTACATTCTCCCAACACGACTGTTCCGTCCTTCATCATCATTGGTTGTCTGGTAGCCTCTGGACAGCCGACCCTGGATGACGTGTGGTCGGCTGATACTGGAAATTCTGGACAGCTGATCCTAGGTAGCGGTGGATCAGCTGGACTCGATCTCCTTACTGGACAGCTGTCCGAGGATGGCGTGTGGACAGCTGGAGGAGATCGATTTGCACTGACCTTAGGTGGCGTTTGGTCAGTGCTAGAAAAAGTAAAAGGTCCAAATATTAAAGAGTCTTTGGAACTAATATCATTTGGAATTAAATTGAATAAAATATTTTGAACATAACTTAAAAGCCCTTGTAAACGTGGACAGGAAACAAAAATATGATACAAGTCCTCTTGCAAACCACAAGACGGACATGCATCCGACTGCTGATAACCAGCTTTACAGAAAAATTTACCGGTTGAAATAGCACCATGAAGGATTCTCCAGTTAAGGTCACCTTCATGCATGCTATGAGGATATTCATAAACATGACTATATATGACATTAGGGGGCATATTTAATTGTAAAATATTACACCAAGGGGATATTAACTTTTTAGTATGGAAATTATTAAAATTTTGAACAACAGATAACAAATAAATCACTTTCTTGGGACATTTATCTAGAACAACGCCCTTACTTAATTCAGGCGCATTGTCAACATCTAATTTAAAAATGTATTGGTGAGCAACACCAACATCAATATCATTATTTAAAAAACGGTCAATCAATATAGTCCACTCCGGAGGAAAAGACGACCATAGTAAATCTAGATGTTGTTGGATACAGCGTTCAGAACGAATGCTTAATATGCCAACAAGATCTGCTGCAGTTAATTTTCTTTTCAAACTAGTATCGAAAAGATCTTTAACTTTGGTCATACAGGCAATTACAAAATTTTCAAAATAAAAAGGTTCATCGGTTTTAGGGTTAACTAATAAAGGGTTAAAAAACAAAGGTTCTTCTAAAATGTCTGCAACTGAGATGTCATCTATTTTTATTCTAGACGATTCAAAATATTTCCAGGCTTTTATTAAATCTTGATAAAAGCTTGGGATGTTAGTATATTGAAAATCCCCATCAAGTAATAACAATTGAACATCATAATTCAAATTAGAAACAGTAGACAAAAAATATTTACAAAAATAGTAACAAGGATGAACTTCTTCACCATTCATTAATGTCAAAAATCTGTACATAAACTGAATTCGAAAATCACGAATTCTAGATAAAATATGAACCAAACCCTGTCCTCCAGTACATACAGGAAGATATAACATTTCTTTGGAAACCCAATGTTTTCCTTGCCATAAAAAATCAACAAATTTATTTTGTATGGCGCTAATAATTTCATCGGGCACGGCCACAGAATTTAATCGATGCCACAATTTTGACGCGGAAAGTAAATTAATAACAAGTGTTCGCCCTCTTAGTGACAAACCGCGGGCAAAAGGCTTCCACCTGTCAAGTTTGACAGAAATATCCTCCTCCATCCCTTCCCAATTTTGTTTATAAAAATCTCTATTGTTTCCAACAAAAGTACCTAAAACCTTTAAACCTTTATTATTCCACTTGAGACCAAGTGGACAATCATTTCTATTTTTCCAACTTCCCACCCACAAACCTTCGGACTTTTGTAAATTAATTTTTGAATTGGAAGCTTTCTGGTATATATCTAACCAGAAAGACAACCTATCAAAATCAGAGTCCTGCGTTAAAAGAGTATCCAAATCATCTGCATAAGCAGATAAACAACTTTTCTTACCATCAGATAATGGTAGTTCAAGGCCTGATAAGCCGTCCTTTGACCTTAGTTTGTGTAAAAGAGGTTCAAGGCATATGGCATATAATTGACCAGACAAGGAACATCCTTGTCGTATACCTCTTTTAAATTGAAAAGGGGACGATAACGAGTTATTAATTTTAAGTAAACTATGTACATCTGTATAAATAGTTTTTATACAGGATATAAAATAATCTCCAAAACCGAAAGCTTCTAATGTCTTCATCAAATAACCATGATGAACACGATCAAAAGCCTTCTCTTGGTCAAGGGAAACAATAGCAAGTGGGATATTTTCCTGATTAGCATAACACGTAGCATCAGAAATAAAACGAATATTATCACTGATATGACGACCGGGAACACAATAACTTTGATCGATATTTAATATATCGGGTAGAACGGTACGGAGTCTTAGCGAGAAAGCTCTCGTTAATATTTTATAGTCGCAACAGAGAAGAGACACAGGTCTCCAGTTTTTCAACAAACTACTGTCACCTTTCTTTGGAATCATCGTCAGAACGGCTCTTCTGCACGAAAGTGGAAGTCTGTTTTCTTCAATAGAAGAAACAAAAACTTCGTGCATATCCTTACCAACGATGTTCCAAAATGTTTTGTAAAATTCACTAGGAAGCCCATCAATACCAGGAGACTTATTGTTATTCATTTTTAAAACGGCAGAGGACAATTCATTATAACTTATAACACTATCTAATGTTTGTTTTTGGGTTTCATTTAATGTAGGAAGGTCTTTCAAAATCTTATTTTGACAACCTTCATCTACAGGATCGGGGCTATACAAGTCTGTGTAAAAATTTCGGGCAAGGGTTTTTATTTCCTGATCATAATCAGTTATACTGCCATCAGGCAAGGTTAAATGGGATAATAATTTTTTTGTACCACGTTTCTTTTCAAGGTCAAAGAAATATTTTGTTGGTTTATCTGAATCATTAACATATTTGAATCTTGAACGAACCCAAGCACCACGGGCCTGGATTCGTTCAAGTTCAGATAACTGATTTTGCTTCTCAATTAAAATAGCATTGAGATCAGGGTTTGTTGTAATATTTGATTTTAATAATTCAATATCGGATTGTAAACCATCAAATTTATGTTTAAAATCATAATTCCTTTTAATGGAAAATTCTTGCGAAAGTTCCTTTATTTTGTATTTTCCACGATCCCACCAATCTTGGATACACTTAAACTCAGATTTCTGTAATTTCCAAGAAAGCCAAAAGTTACTTATCATGTCAACATACAATTTATCATCTAAAAGAGATGTATTTAAACACCAGTAAGCACTCTTGTGTTTATTTGGTATTTCTTTAAAATAAACACGAACGTAATCGTGATCAGAATATGAACATGGTTTTATTTCTGAGGATCGAATAAACTGACTATAGTGTTTAGATATATAAATTCGATCAAGTCTTGCGGCGACACCGTCATTTCTCGACCAGGAATAAGTTCTATCGTACGGGTGAATATTGCGAAACGTATCAATAAATTTGAAACGTTTAACAATAGATTTAAATTCATTACAAGAATGGGGGTGGGGTTCAATATCTCCTGTCCGATCTAGGGAAGGATTAGTAGTACAATTAAAATCACCTCCAAGAAATATTGGAATGGAAGAATCAAGTTGATTCAAATGGTGTTTTAAATATTTCAAAAAGTCTAGTTTTTCTTTTGAGCAAGTTGGGGAATAAACATTCAACAAATATACAGTTTGCTCCTGTAGTTTGATAGTTGCATGTAAAATGCGACCGGGTAATATAACTTTGTGCTCTAGAATAGTATATTCTAAATTATTTGACAAACATATCGCTAATCCAGCAGAAAGAGTCGAGAGATGAGAGAACACAATTTCTCCTCTCCATATCATTTTCCATATACCTTCATCAGAAGGAATGGTATGGGTATCTTGAAGAAACACTATATCTGCATTTAATTTAGATTTCAAAGAATCTAATATAAAATATCTTTTAAAAGAGTCACGACAACCTTGAGTGTTCAGTGAAACTAACGAAAAACCGGACATTACAATTGTAATTGCAATAAAAATACAGAACAAAAACGCATAATTAAGTGGACAATACATATTGACTTAGATATATTTTATCTCTAAGCATGAGTTTTCAGGTAGGTTTTTAATTTCTTTATCAATTTATTTAAACGGGCTTTCATCTGGGAAGAGGACTCAGGGTTTCGTCGAAGGTCAATAAAATCTTGACATAGTTGCCTGAGGTTGGTGGTATACTCTTGGCATTTTTCAACTGGCTTTTTATTACTTTTAAGTTCCAGAAGAAGTCTATCCAGCTCCTCACTGGATAATTTGTGCTCAGTATCTACTACTATTTGTGACAGGTTTTGTTCTGACAAATCAGAGGATATAGACTCAATGTCTATATCCTCGTCTTCATTAGCGTTAAGAATGCAAGGGGGTGGTGGGGGTAAATCCCATATACATGTATTAGTTTCCCCAGCTACATCTGCAATTTTAGCCGTTGTAGGGGTTTTGGTACTAATAATAGAGTCATTGTGGTCTACTGCTTTCCTCTTAACTGCAGATTTAGCTGGCAGTTGATCATTCTCCAATTTTTCAACAGGGGTGTGAATATCAACAATGACATTGGCAAGAGTAGATTGCCCAGACTTTGCCATTGTAGTAACATTGGCTGTGGTGTTAGATGCAGAGTCATGGACTATAGCATCTAAGGTAACAGACTGCCCAGCTGTCCCAGTTGGCGGAACTGGTTCAGCCGTAAATGGGACATCTGTACTTGATTCTGACTTGTTGTTATCAGCAGTAGATTTGTTTTCTGGACATCTGCTCTGAATATGTCCAGTATGCTTACATTTAAAACAAACTACATCGTCATTAAGAAATATTCTGTAGTTTTGTCTTTGGTAAAACATATCAAAATATTCTGGTAACACTACACTGGGGTGGGGAATAAGGGAAACTTGTCTTCTAAAAGACTTTACATGTTTAAGAGCCGGTATTTTGATGCCTAGTGCAATAGGCTTAATGTCAGAAATGATGCGGCCATAACGCATCAATTCATCTTCCAATAAGTCATTAGGAATAAAAGGGGGACAGTTGGACAAAGTTACTTTTTTGGGGATCTTAACTAAACATTGAACATTAATAAATTCATCACCTATACTAAGGCCATTAGAACACAACAGTTCAACATCTTCAAGGTTGGATAGAAACACTACAACCCCGGACCTCATACGAGAGGCAGCCACTATATTTTCAGGCTTTACAATAGTAGCAATAGCAACAACATATTGCTCAATAGAGATCGACTGTATGTTGGTTAACTTTACGTCATGTTTCCTTGAAACGAACCCAAACGGTTTATGTCCAAATGACGGCATGTCATCGTTCTGTTCAGATCCTACATTTTCTCGAACAGACTCTATATTATTACCGGTTGACAAAGGTGAACTTTTTAATCTTGAACTTTCTCCGTTTGAATTTACAAAATTACTAACATTAGCCTGGGGCACGGATTTTACACCTACCTTGGTTGGCATTGTCCTCTTGATTAAATTAAGGTCCCTATTGTCCTTGTCGTTTAACAAAGAATTGCTCGAGGCAATTACATTTGACAACTGAGTACTTTTACCCGTGACTACAACACTTGAAAATGAAGGAGACGCCATCTTTAAACAAAAATGAACCAGTAAACCAAAAAACAATCCACCAAAAATCTCGGCAATCCGAGATGAAAATACAAAATACACCCCACAAAATGAAAGAGCTTCTTCTTCTGAACACAACAATACAAATATTTACGAACCACAATACAAAATAACCAATAAATAAATGCTTTGAGCGGAGCTCCGAAAAACACGTCCTATCCCTTCAAGAAGAAGAAGAAGAAGAAGAAGAAGAAGAAGAATTGAATTTTCAATACCCTTTATTAATTAAAACATTATATCACAGTTTAACAAGGTATCAAAAATTCATAATACATAAAATATAATCCTAACAAATACAATATTATGACAAGCTTCAATAACAACTTTGAAAATACATAATTATGTAGACTTTAAACCCAAAAGTTAAAAAAATACATTAGAAATAATAAAAGACTTTGTCCAACTGATCAAAGTCAGTTTAAACCGATACAAGTCAATTTAAACTTTAACATTTTAACCTACCTATCTTTAAAATTAACGAAGCCTATAAAAGACTTTGTCCAAATGATCAAAGTCAACATGGACTGGTACAAGCCAGTCCATGTTTTAACCTTTATTTTATCGTGGTTTACAATATATATAAAGAGAACAAAAATAGATACATCAAATCAATTAACTTACCATCATATATTTACAATAAGCTTGTCATTAGTAATATAACATAAAACATTGTTAAAACACCAAAAAAAATCTGAAAAAGAATCTACATTATTGATATACCTATAGTAGGCAAATTCGAAAAAAGAAGAAGAAGAAGAACAACAAACATATCCTAAACTTCTTGCAGTAATGTCAACAATGAGGGGGTTCCGATGTTTAACTGTCTTAGTATTTATAATAACAAGTATTGACACACCATTTAACAAAAAAGAAGCTAGTAGTAATCACAATATTGCTTATGCGACATTGAACTGTCAGAATACGATGGACAATGTTTCTACGAATATTTCCCATTTATTTCTATTGGGAAATGACCTATGTCCAAACTAATGCACTATGCTCTTCTACCGCTTTAAACATATTCGAAATTTATCCTTGTCCATACCAATAGCTCTATAATATAGTTACCATCGAATTAGTATCTTGCGACTTGTCAGCGGATACGTATCATTAAACCCATGACCAGCCAGAAACCTTTGTGGGTATTGCTACAAGCTGGTTGCTAAGAATCACAGGGCTGTCATTCGTGACGCCTGCTTACTATGGTAGCACATAACGTGTGCTGACATTACCCTAATAACATATGTAATAATGACTCATTGTAACGAGGGATGCAAATAATGTGACAATTTCAAATTCTCAGAGGTTTTTTTTAATATCAACTAACTGTGTAGACCACCTTAGTAGTAATGCCAGTAATAATAAAACATCTAATGTCAGTAATTATTTACAACCTCATGATGAAAGTATTGTATGAATATCATGAAATTAGTTACATTTTACTAATAATAATGAATAAGACACCAATACAATTAGAAACATTTTTGACAAACTAACAAAATTGAAAAAGAACAATCCAAAGGGATTTATATGTACTTACCTAAACATCAATGGTGTAAGACATAAAATATGTCACATTAAGGAAAGTTTGATGAATAAAACTGTAGACCTCATCTTAGCAGAAACAAAAATCGGCCAATCTTTTGTAGATACACAATTTCAAGTTGACAACTACAGTCTCTGGATAAGGGACCGTGATAAATATGGTAGTGGAGTGATGGTATACCAAAGATCGGAACGGAGACCGAAAGAAACATTATGAAATTGAATCTATATATTATATATACTATTATAAACAATAAGAAATGGTTTATCTCTGGTGTGTACAAACACATTTCTATGAAGGAGTATGTTTTCTCAAGTGATTTTATCAAAAATACAGATAAACTTACAAGTTCATATGATAACAGACAAATAAATCAAAATTTTCTGCAGACTTATTTATGACTGTGGTCTTACTGATGTCGACAATTTAATATCAGCTCAACTTAAAACAGTGATACTCTTAGACAAAGCTTAACAGTATCATACAGAAGTTATACACACTTTAATCATGATCAATTTATTGCTGATCTAGATTGTGCTGGCCTTGACGATAACTATAATTGGGATGCAAATCTAAATGTTAACAAATGTTATAAAAAATATTAATAGTAATGGGTTCATGTATATAATAAACATGTGCCTAATAAACAAAGGAAAATAGCTAAACACCCTTCACCTTTTATAAATAGCACCTTGAAAAAGTCAGTATATAGAAAACGCAACTATAAGATGTATAAAGATAAAACATCCTGGGAGAGGTATAGAATACAAAGACATAATGTTACAAACATAAAGAGGGAATCTATCAGAGACTATTTTTACATGCATTGCTAGTGGCCTAAAACAGAAAGATTGTTTTGGCTCACAACAAAGCCGTTTTTGACAAATAAGGGATGTAATTTTGAGTCTGTCATTATAATTAATGGAAATGATAATTTACTTACAAATCAGAGAGACATTCTAAAAGTTCGTAATGGTTTATTAATAAATGTTTCAAAAATATTGGTCTATACTCTATTAGTTTAAATATTGATCATCCTGCCATCTCAAAAAATGTACTAGTAGAGAAAAGTTTTGTTGAAAAGCAAATGAATACACATGATATTTGAAAAGCAATTGGCTATGATCAAATACCTCCTTAAATTCTGAAAATAGAATCGGCAGTATTTATGCATATTACCGTCTTAATAAATAAAAGTTTAAAGACATTTGTTTTTCCAGATATGCTGAAAGTAGCGCAGGTAGTCGCAGTGTATACAAAACCTGCATTTAACGTAAGGTAAGCAAAGTGACTAATCTGTAAATCATATAGTATGTGATGGATGAATGTCAAATACATACTTAGTTGAATCTCTTAAAGAGGGATGATAGCTAATGTTCAATGAATACAAGTAATAACAAATGTTGGATAGTGAAACAGATGTGGGTACTCTTAATATACATGTACTACTACTATCTTTGAATATATGAACTATGATAAATAAGGTAAAGTGTTATGAGTTTTGTTAAAGAAATAACTCTCTGTGATCGGTTTGTACTCTGTTAATAATGTTTATTATGTTATGTTATGGTTAAACAAAACTGTGTATTTTTCAGAAGTAACATGCAGAATTATCAATTCTGAAATTATTTTCCCTTGTGTGCAAGACCTTTGTAATGCAACTTATAGTTGCACAGGATAATCTGCCACAGTTTACAGATAATGCAGCAATGACTGATATGATCAACACTAACTTGTTTGTTTTAAACATTAATTCCAAACAAAACAAACTAACTTATATAGTTTAATACATGGTATATGCAGAATGCAACTGTTCATATCCTGGAAAACTTGCTTCGTATCTTCCTTTACCCTTTTCAAACATGTTTTAAGTTCAATAGTTAATACAATCCTGACGTCAATGATAACTGGTTTAAACCTTACAAGGACTAAAAATTTTTCTTGGGTTTCAAAAAAGTGTTTCACAAGTAGTAAATAGGTTATATGCAAACACCTTAAAAAGGCATAACAAGTTGTGTAATAAAAATACACGGATAACATTTTTCATTATTATTGTAAATTATCCAAGTAGTGCTTAAAGTTCAATTAAAGATTAAGTGGAAATAAGTACTGCAAGTACTTCACTAGATAGCAAAATCTAAACGAAGGTCCAGTACAGACTGACAGCTTAGAAACTAGATATCAATTATTAATTTATATAATAAGCGAGCATGTTATTTTTATAAACAAAAAATATAGATTTTTAATCTTTAATTTATTTCCCAAATATTTTTAAATATTTAAAAATAAATATGATTATTGTTTTTAACAGACAGTGGGACAATAATTGCATAATAAATTGTTGATAAGTTTCAATAATATTTACTCATTAAAAGCAATTAGTTTGACTTAAATTATTGACATATTGTTCGATTTTATCGTTGGATACTACGATTGTAGATACGTAACCCCTCATTCAAACAACGTTTGCGTCAGAAAGGGCTCAAAAAATATAATTACATAATTATCATTACAACCCATGAAATATTAAAATCCGTAATCTTTCTATCTTCAGGGCCAATAACTTATGCAAAGGTAGGAATGTGTGTAATGATAGTTTTTGTTTGAAAGGCTTCAGAATTTGATAAGATACAAAACCTGCCCCTGGCATGTTATTGCAGTTTTGCAGTAATGCAATTGTCTCTACGACTTTATACTTTGTATCGAATAATTCTACTACTAAAACTTGATGCATTTTAAAATTATACTTTACGTTTATTTGGTTAAATGATCTTTAACTCTAGCATTTTTTCAACTGGTCAATCAAGATCTATATCGAGCGCACCGTGCCCGTTGTGAGACTCAAAACCGCAACTTCAGTGTTAATAGACCACGTGATCAATAGTAGATGAACTACCTTAACCACTTGACCAACGAGATCCCCTGTACAGTAAGTAACTGTATATTAGTTACAAAAATATTATACATTTCATTTTAATAATAGTTTATTAAGTTAAACCTTAATGTGATACCTCTTATGAAAACTATTAAATGACAAAATTCCTAAGTCCAATTAAACGGCAATTGTACAAAAATGATATTATTGAAGATATTGAAGATATTAATACTTCATTTGTATTAAACATACCTAATGTCAGATAATATTACAACAATTAAATTATTACGTTTGTTCATTTCGAGATATCGACATCGAATCAGTTTTTCTGATCTTTTGATTATCTTCAGCAAAATCAAAAATATTGAGCGGATGGTTGCCTAAATAAGAATAGCTTATTGTTGAAACGCGGAAGCAACCTTTGAGTTTATTGAATGCTCTGAACTTTAAATGTAATTATATATAAAAAACTGACCAGGAGCAATAATTTATATGGAATGTTTTTGTTGTTTTTGCATTGTTTTAACTAGCTAATTTGTGTCGACCAAAATTCGATTGCGAAATATTAACCACTATATGTTTTATTTTTTATGTAGTGAGAGTAGTTCTTTAGTTTTAATTGCCAAAGAGATGTCAATATTATGTTAAGGAGATTTGTAAAGATGATAATAAACAAGGTTCAATTTGTGATTGATTTACTGATTTAAAAATTTAAGATACTCAATTTTTATTATGAACGATACTTATCGACGAAAACTATTGCGTGGTCATACTTAACATAATGTGAACATATATATCATGTCTGGGAGGGGTATTGGTGAAAAATAAAACTTGAGGGTTGAAAATTTATACCGCCTGGGGGAAATTGTTGCTAATGTTGTTCTTATTGATCCCTTGTCTGTAACTACTGAGTGCAATCTCGAGTCTCACTGGTAGCAGGGTTTACTAGACTCTAATCTTAACTGACAAGGATTGAAGATTTCCTACCGAATGTTGGAGTTTTCTCAAGGTACTCCGGGTTCGTCTCTAATAACAATTAGACGCCATGATATAGGAGAAGCAGCGTTTCACACCATTCACTAAGTATATTAAAAACGAAAATGTGGAATGACTTTGAAAACATTCCAATTTTAACATACAAGAATATAAAAATCTGCTCATAGTAAACGGAAATTTAGGGCCATAGACAAGACGTAAATTCACAGAAATATGTAGATTTTGGTTGAATCCTAAATAAATAAGGTAATTTAACCAAGCCTCTGGTCGCATGGTTGAAAATGCTGCTATGGTAACCAAACACAAAGATAACTCTGTAACACAGAATGTCATCCAAGTAAATAAAGCAAAGGAGACGTATTTCAAACGACAAAGGTAATGTTACAATAGTGTACAAATATTTGGCGCAATTTGTGTGTAGGTCTAAGCGCAAATACACAACACTGTACTTCTATAGTTGCCTAGGCAAGATTTGGGCTACTGCAATGTGAATTGTTATTTCGTTTGGCAATACTTAAACAAACAGTAATAGAAAGTATATTCATGTTAAAAGTTTGCATGTAAGCAATAACGTTTAGCTGTCATTTCAATACATTTTTTGTTTGGCATTGTCCTTTTTAGGCGACTAGACATGTATTTTTAGTAGTATTTAATTAATTGATTGTTGGGATGTTTTCTTTAAGTCCAGTTAGCAGTATTTTAGCCATATTCAGGAAGCGATAAATTTAATAACAATAAATCAGGGAATGATGAACCAAATTGACAAAAATTTTGAATGACGCCGCAGAAGTATAGGGTATGGGTAGGCAAGGGTACTTGTCATTTTACCTTAATGTCTTTAAATATAGTGTTAAAAGTTATTTTTGAAGCTTGAATTTATTTGATAAACATAAGTTATCTTCTATACAGAAGAAAATAATTTACTCGTGAAAATATTTTGATACCTGACATTATTCATTTAAATGCATTTTAGTGTATATCGTTGAATAAACATATACAAGAAAAACGTGTATATTTGTTTATTTAACGACGTTTTGCTGTAAATTTGCTTTCAAACGTCAAATTATCTTCAAAGAATTCGTTTAATTCGTGCACAATGTTTATATGTAAACAAATATGTTCTTTCCTTACTGGCAAATAAACACGTCACATGTAATAATTCACACGTTTTTAAATAAAGTTTAATTCGATGATAAAGTATCTTTATGTAAAGTAGCTTCATAAATATCAAATTATTTAAAATATTTCCTTTTAAATACATTTTAGTTACTTAAAGACAGGTATCTACTAATCGGGCCGGAAGATGGGTTATTCTTTTCATTCTATACATTTGTTGATGACCTTGAACTTTGTACTGCCTGATTTAACCCACTCTTAAAAGGTTGATCGTAATTTAAGTTAGGTGTTTTATGAAATTATTCATTAGATAATACGTAATCAGTAATGTTAATACATTTGAGGATAATAATTTTCCATTTGTGTTTGATTCAGGAGGCTCAAATGCAATTAAATGGTAAGCATAGAAAAATAGACAAATTTACAACAAACGGCTATGTAATGCAAGATTTATATGGAATTAATAGCTTTTAACATAGTTTTAACCAATATTCTCTTCACTTAAATTTCATTGTCTATATTTTATTTATGATATTAACACAAAGCATAACTATATGGCACTCGCCTCCAATCTTAATTGACAAGGATTGCCAGTTTTCCAACAGGTCAGGGGTTTTCTCCGAGAACTCCGGCTTCCTCCCCAATAAAAACTGGACGCCATGATATAGCTGAAAAATTGCTGAAAATGGCGTTAAACAATATCAAACCAACAAACATAACTATATGTAGGAACATTTATTTATTACATATTAGAAAGGAAGTATGTATAAATTTAAAATAATTTATTTAGGCAGTGTGTTACATTAAAGCATTGCATTATCATGTATATTCTAAACTAAATATGTAATACATTCAGCCTACAACTAATTTTTTCTATATTCTGACCGAGATTATTTTCGTAGTCTAGACACGATAGTAAAATTGCTTGCTTATTCGTAATTTCAATGTTATACATTATGGCATTGTGGTTTAAAATAGCTAAATATCTTCTCGTTTTGAGTAAAAGTTGAGGCGATTTAATGTGAAAATATGACAAGAGTGTACCCACGTAGTTCGTTTTCCTAAAAACCAACATTTACAGTGATCATGTTTGCATAAAATTTGCATTAATGCAAAATTGGATGCAATAGTGCATGTGTTGGAATAACATACACTAAAATGAGTAATATAATACAATTAGTTAGACTAAGGAAGTATTTAAAGCAATATATTAAAACCGTGACTATAATCTTAGACGTCCGTAAATACTAATGTCATTCAGTGATAGTAGGGTTTTTAAACCATTTTTAGGAAAATGGCAGATATTTAAAATGTTTCGTAAATCTTATTTTAAAGGAGGGGTTTTTACTAAAACTGAGTACCTTCAGTTTATATTGATTATTCTAAAATTTTAATGATTTTTTTTTAAATCTAATTAGTGGTGTAACCTTGGTCAAATAAAATTTATTATTTAAAATAGAATACCTATTTTCTATTGTATTACCCATAAAACCTATTCCTCCATTTTGGATAACTCGGAATTACCGTTTGTTTAGAAGTTTTAGCGTCTTAAGGGACTTGAAATATCGTATACGATCGGAAATTAATTTAAATGTCGTCTTAGATAGCTTATTATGTTATTGCAATGTAGAATCGACACGAACAAAATACGTCGAAATTGTAGCATTACAAGATAAAGTTTAACTTAATAAAAAGAATTTCCCATGTCTAAAGTAAATAAAATAAATAAAGTCGTAATATTAAACACTAAATTAAAGATTCGTGTGGCATGTTTGTACTTCCTAAATATTTTTAATAATCTTCCAATAACATTCTAATACTATTTATTCTTCCTGTTAGTATTATTAACTGCATGAGAAACTGAATATTATTAGTATTTGTTGAACAATACATGACGTTACCTGTTTATCGTATAACATTATTTGTAAATTTACTTTGTTTATATTGTATCAATTATATGATCTAACTGTGGATCGTTGACCATTATCCTGTCTGTACGTGGTGAAACAGGGTATGAATAAGATGGGTAACTTTCAATGATTAAGGTAGTCATAGTAGAAGTTTGCAATAAAATACATCCAATACACAACACAACACAATTGATTTATTAGAAATATTAATTTTTGATACTTTAATATATGTTGTTCTCTAAAAATAAATGCGCATTTTACTTTATGAGTCAATGATTACAATACCCATTTTTTGTTTTAAAGGCATATTTGTTCCTGTTTATGTTATAACCATAATGAGACAGATCACAGTGCTCGATCCACAGAGCAGAATGGCTCGTCTCCTGGTTGCGAATAAGGGGAATCTCTCGTGCGAGGGCTTGGCTTTTCAGGTCTAAATACGGAAGGTCTTACCGCAGACTTCAGTAGGTGACGTGTTTGGAGAGTGCCACAATCTTTGAACTATAAAGACTGCCACAAAACGCTAAATTCTTCTTTCCTATCAAATGATATTATACTTTCTAGTGGCAGTCAGAGTTTTGTTTCCGTCAGTCCAGTCCTTTGCCATTTGATTGATTGTTTTTTAATGTAGCTAATATAGCTTTAGTTGTAAATAAATTATAATACGAATTAACCGAATAAAAACGTTCCCGAATGTGTGCAACGTCAACACAGTCCATCAAGACATTCTTGATGGCATATGGACTGTTGCATGGCACACATTAGGGTCGTGGCTCATTATTTAAATTATAACTATGTGTCGTCCTGGTATGACCAAGACGACATCTTGTTAAAACAACTTGGTCTCTTTGGCCTCTAATTTTAAAATTATTTGTGTGCAGTAGTGGCTGGATCTCATGAAGTTTATTAGGAACTTGGATATCCCAACCACTCTGTCACAAACTAGAAATATACATGTGTATTTAAAAATCAACAGCTTAAAATCGGTAAAAGGAATATTACAGTTAATGACGTCATTCTTGATGGCATTTTTAGCCTCCTGATCCACGACTGTGTTTCCAAGGATTCCGACATGACTGGGAATCCAGAAGAAGATAACATTTTTTCCCAAAGCAACAAGAGATTTGTAGATTTGAATAATTTTTGAAATGTAAGGATTTTTAATTTTGAAATTTTCAATAGCCAGTAGACAGGACAGGGAATCGGAGCAGATAATAAATTTGCATTCGTCTGACGAAGCAACTATTTTCATCGCAAGAAGAATAGCTTGCGCCTCTGCTGTAAATATGGATGAGGCAGACGGGAGACGACGGGTTTCAACACGCTCTCCGAAGACAGCGGCTGAGGCAACCTAATCATCGTCTTTTGACCCGTCTGTATAAATAGTACTATGGTCAGGTTAACAAGATTTAATTTCTGCAAAATGTTGTATTATTAAAGGGTTTGTGTCGGACTTTTTATGTTTTATGTGATCATAAATAAATACCGGTTTGGGGTTTAACCAAGGGGATTATGAGGAATTTCGATTGCAGCAATTTCATCTAAATTTATACCTGAATTTTCCAAATGAGATTTAATTCGGAGGCCAAAAGGTTGAATTTTGTTTGGATGTTTTTCGAAAAAGTTTTGATAAAGAGGTTTGAAAACACAGTCGTGGGCGGGGTTGCCAGGATATGCCTTTAATTTGGTTGCATATTGCAAAGCGAGCTTTAATCTTCTTAGATACAAAGAAGGCTCGCCTGCTTCTACATATAAACTTTCAACAGGTGTGGTTCTGAAACCTCCAAGGCATAGTCGCAATCCTTGATGGTATATGGCATCAAGGATTTTGACATCTGACTTGCGAGCAGAACCATAAATAAAGCAACCATAATCCAATTTAGATCGAACCAGCGATCTATATAGATTAAGCAGAACATCGCACTCAGCACCCCAGTCGGTGCAGGCTACGACTTTTAAAATATCTAATGCCTTAAGGCATTTATTTTTTAACATTTTGATATGGGGCAGAAAGATATGCCTGAATCAAATATGAGACCAAGAAAAGTAGTTTCTTGTATAATTTTGATAGGATTATTATGTAATTTTGATTCGGGATCGGGATGCATCTTTCGTTTATTACAGAAATGCATCCCAACGGTTTTTGCAGTGGATAATTTAAAACAATTCCCCATTGCCCATTTCTCTATTCTATTTAAACATAACTGCAGTTAACGTTCAATATTATTCATATTTTTCCTCGGTAACATATGAGGAAGTCTTCAACATATAGAGAACCATCAATATTATCTTTTAAAACTTGAGCAAGACTATTAATTTTGATACTAAATAAAGTGACAGAGAGGATGCTTCCCTGTGGAACACCCATCTCCTGTTCAAAAGGGTCAGATAAAGTAGAATTTACCCTAATTTTAAATTCTCTGTGAGATAAAAAGTTTGAAATAAAGGTAGGAAGTCTACATTTCAACCCCATATCAAAGAGATCTTTTAAAATACCATATTTCCATGTTGTGTCATATGCTTTTTCTAAATCGAAAAAAGATAGACACAACATGTTCATTTTTGGCAAAGGCGTTTCGAAACGTACAAGATGATCTAGGGTACGTCGCCCTTGTCTGAATCCACATTGGAATATTTGAGATTAGGTTGTTATATTCTAAAAACCAGACAAGGCGATCGTTGATCATCCTTTCCATGGTTTTACAAAGACAGCTTGTAAGGGCTATAGGCCGATAGTTGTACGCTTCTGAGTGATCTTTTCCTTGGTTTGGAATAGGCACAACAGAGGCCATTTTCCAAATAGACGGCAAGTCACCCGTTTCCAAATGTTATTAAGAATATTCAGAAGGCATTGGAGAGAAGATTGTTTCAGGTGTTTGAGAAGTTGATGATGGATGTCATCTGGACCACATGCTGTATCGTGAGATTTGTTCAAAGGAGTTTTTAGCTCTTCCAAAGAAAAAGGTGTATTGTAATCTTCTTGATTTTTTTGACTGGAAATTAAGTTTTGATTGATCTATTTTTTGAGTTTTGATACACTGGAAATCGGGATGATAATTTTCAGCGGAATGAGTGTTTTGAAAATGTTTCGGCCAATTTGTTAGATATATCTGACTCGGATGTTAACAAGTCTTGTCCATCCTTTAAATGATGGACATTTGCTGTAATGTTTTTACCTTTAATTTTACGAATCATGTTCCAGATTTTATTCATAGGGTTATGGTTATTTAATTTAGAAACAAAGTTACGCCAAGAGGTGCGTCGTCTTTGTTTTGTAACCCTGCGAACTTCCGCTCGAAAAAGTCGGAATTGGTTAAGATTATTTTGAGTTGGGTGTTTATTAAAGCGTCGTTCAGCCTTTTTCTGGTCTTTAATAGCGTCCTCACAGCTGTCGTCGAACCATGGTTTACTAGGATGTTTTGGATTTGTCGAGGTCTTAGAAATTGTTGCATCAGCAATTGAAATAAGTGTTTCATTGAAATTTAAAAATGGATCAGAAATAGCTTCAAAAGTATCCGAATTAAGTCGCTCTATACAGAGTTGTTCAATAGAGGCCAATTAGCTTTGTTACGTTTATACCGAGCCGCTCGTTCTGTGTTGGAAGAGTACAAAGATTCCACTATAATGAGAAAGTGGTCACTGCCACAGAGTTCGTCATGGACTTTCCATGAGAAATCGGGCAACAGAGAAGGATCTGCTCTTGTAAGATCAATAGCAGAATTGGATGTAAATATGTATTAGTTCCATCATTAAAAATACACAGATCTTCCTGATTCATTAAGCTTTCAATAATTTAACCTGTATCGTTTGTTGTGTTACTGCCCAATAGAGGGTTGTGTCCGTTGAAGTCCCCAAGTAATATAAAAGGGGCCGGAAGCTGATCAGTAAGATTTTTCAATTGATTTAAATTTAAAGAATTCGGGGGGATATACACAGAACATAAAGTAATCGTTTTATTTAAAGATTTCCTTACAGCAACCGCCTGAAGATCAGTGTTGAGATCTTCAGGGCTATGTAAAACTTGATCTTTTACAAGAATGCTATAGCCACCAGCAGCTCTATCATTCTCGTCTACATATGTGTTGTATATATAGTAGTTTTTTAAAGATATGTTATCATTTCGTTTTAGGTGGGATTC
The DNA here is from genome assembly GCA_944474755.1 of Limnoperna fortunei. NCBI lineage: Eukaryota > Metazoa > Mollusca > Bivalvia > Mytilida > Modiolidae > Limnoperna > Limnoperna fortunei. The sequence goes on from OX104124.1 coordinate 45,986,611, forward strand.
TTGGACACAAAATGCAACAGGAAGAAAGACGAGCTAATAATTATATTAATTTCAAGAAAATTAATATTAAGACCTCGCTAATTCCATTGTATTATAGTACCCATTATGGTTTGCGAATAGGGGAATAGTTAACAGTTTCTTTTGGCTATTCCGCCGGTTTCTGCTGGGGGATCTACTTTTAGATCCAGTATCTGGGGGTAGTGTGTCCATTGGATCGCCCCAGATAGTAGTGTCTAGATGATCTAGACTACCAAACCTATTGTGGACCCTAATGAGATCCCGAAGCAGTTTTGGAGTACGATCTCCTTTTAGATTTGAGTTTTTATTAGAAAATGAAGAATCTGAATTGGAACTTGTATTTTTGAAATTTTTTTGGGGGGTGCTACGTAGCAGTTTGAGAAGATGGAGATTTCCGAGAAGGTTGAATGAATTTGTCTGTTGTTTGAACTGTTAGTCTTTTTTGTCAATAGGCCAGGTGATAAATGTCTGTGTTTAAACTGTAGTGAGAACGCGTTTGGCAACACTGGCGTATGACGTTGATGCAGGAGACGAGGGATTATTCATTGTATTGTACAGACGACGAACCTCAGGGTATGAGATGGTCTTTTCAGTTTTTAATTTTTGTATTTCTTTTTCTTTTTTAAAGTGTTGACAGTCCTTCGATGAGGAAATGTGGGCTTCATCGCAATTGGCACACTTTGGAGTTTTAGTGCAGGTAAAGCCTTCATGTCCTTCTTCTGCACATTTAAAACAAACCAGGTGACCTCTGCACTGTCCCTTTCCATGGCCGAACTTCTGACACTTAAAGCATCGCACAGGGCTGGATATGTATGCGCTGACTTTAATTTTGTATAGACCAATCTTGATGGCCTCGGGGATAGTCGGTGAATTGAAATTCAACAGAAAGGTGTTCAGTTTTACCTGAACACCCTGTCTGTTAGCAATAAATCTTTTCACTTTTGTTACACCCTGACTCTCTAGTTCTAAACAGATTTCGTCATCTGATAATTCCGAGAGGTCTTCACCTCGATAGCGAATAATCCCTTGACTTGAGTTCTGTGGGGTGAGCTAGTTATTTCTAAATCTACGCTTTTGGAAGGTTTTAGCGACTGGTGTTTTCTACTGCATTCTATTAGAAAGGAACCGGATTTCATTTTGGTGACGTTTTTAACGTCTCCTGCACAACCCTTGATAGACTTTTTAATGATGAATGGAGATACTTTTGCCAAAGGTTTAGATAATAGAATAAATTTAGGCCAACTTTTTTCAACAACTAAATCTTCAAGAGGAAAATCATGCTTTCTTTTCTTTGGACCTTTTTGTGTTAAAGTGGGTGTTTCGGAAGCAATGTTTAGAGAAATGCGGTTTACCACCCTTGTCACCCACCCGCCTCGGAGCGCCAACTGGGGCGATGCTTAGATTCTGCGGATCTCCAGCAGAAAGCACCAGGTGTTCCAAGGGGGTATACTCAAACAGACGTATTTCGCAATGAACGCATGCCTCGTGCCCGGGGTTACCTGGCGAAACAACCGTTCGAAACTCTGTCTACTTGATTGAACCATGGGCCACCACCTTATTAACAACCTGCAACCGAACAACTTTGGTAATAAGATTCACAAGATATAATCAAGTGATCATAATGAAAACCAGCTTGTTAAGGGCTCGGCGTGACTAGCCGATTGACCGAACCGGGTCCATCCGGCCTCCCGTCTAGTTGAAGTAACGGCCAAAGTGGTGTGTTGAAAATCAAAACTCGCTCACCCTCACTATTGGTTGCAGCAGAGAGTGATCTCTCAACCACCAGGATCCCTTCCTCCACCATCAAAGGTTGCAACAGACGGCAAACATGACACCTCTATAAAGCTGATAAAGCTTTGCCCTTCAGCCACCGCCTTCTTTGCAAATCCTTTAAGGAAGCTGTCTATTAACTGGTAAATACATTTCATGGAATAGTTTGAAAGGAAAATAATGTAATAGAATAGCTAAAATTAGAAGGATTCACAAAGGGCAAGACGTGACATGCCGATTCATCTTAGTCAGGGCTAACTCGATTTCCCGTCTACAAAAAGAAAGGGTTCAGTAGGTTATCGGGGCCGTTTACCCGGCCTACTGAAATCCCGTCCTGAAATCGACACGGGTCGCAACACACGGCAACTCTAACTGCAGGCTGAGGAAGCTGTGGGCCTATTCTCCTGTGCCCCAGGTCCCGCACGGGGTAAAAGTACATAGAACGTATTTGTAAGAAGTGTAAGTAAGAATAATAGATGTTGTTTTGAACCTTTTTTAAACAGATTTAGACAACAAAAAGACTAGTCAAAACTTGGTCGATGTAAGGTCTTTATGGATGGTTTAAGATTGTTTCAGACAATGAGACTATTTGAGACTGGGTCGAGTTTAGATCGAGACCAGCCAGTCTTCTCAGACAGGTCGAGACTGATTCAGACAATAATGAGATTAGTTAAGACTGGGTACACATGCGGTCAAGACTAATTCCTTGTTTTCAGACTGGTCGAGACTGATTAGGATGATAATGAATATTGTAAAATAGAGCCTAATATCGAGTAAAATAAAGTAAAATTAAATATATTCAGACCTTAAAGTAAAAGGCGGTACACGTCGGTACAAAAACTAACCTTTTAAGATTTTTCTTGTTTTCTAATGACTGTTAATTTTATTTTAATAAACGGCATATTCACAGACGATTTTATTTATTTAAAGTTATTTATAGACATTTCTCTTGTCTTATAAAGAGCTAAAAGACCAAATAAGCATTATTGATGACATCCAATCGTCATATTCTCTTTCGTCAATAACCACATTCCAACAGCTCCGGTATATTATGTTTAAATTTCCCACTTTTACGTTATGATAGATCTTGCGATCGATTTCCAGACAAGAAACTACTATTGGTCAATATTAAATACTGACGTGTACCTCGAAAAAAGATATCCTTTTAGAAGTTCTGTGGTGTTCGCTATGATTTAATTGATTGCTATGGACACTCCAGTCTGTAAATACTCAGATATTATATATAAGTCAAATGTAGTCTTTCTGTTTACTTGATTTGATGACAATGCTTGTAGATAATGTGACACCGAGAATAGCATCGACCAGTCTAAACAGGCGAGGTAAATAAGGGTTTATTTGTTCAATCTATTCTTCCTATTCGCAAAATTTTGTACGAAATTGTTATTCTTTCCGACCACATTGTATGCAATTTTCCATTATCAAGGCAAATGCTTTGCAACACGGCCCTTCCAGAGGTTCGTTTTTGTTCTAATTGTGATAGTTGTTTACCGAGTCGCTTAACATCAAAGAGTTAATGATTTTTTTTTGTTAATGTTAATATATTTTGTTAATTAAATAGGAGATATACGCCTTCGAGATGGCACATTGGAAAGAAAAGGACGACTGGAGGTATTTTATAACAGTCAATGGGGGACTGTTTGTGATGACCAATTTGACGACAAAGATGCAATTGTGGCATGCAAACAACTTGGATATAGGTAATCCTTTACAAGTTTGATTTTAAGAACTGAATGAGTGATAAGTTGATATTACTTAAACTAAATGAAGCAGCCAACAGCTGAGCTATTTTATAGTACAGTAGCAATAAAGGTGAATGGGTAAGTAAATGCATCTTTGAACGTTAAATTTTGATCGCCACAACTAGAACGATCTTATGAATATAGTCTAGTCGGCAATTTGTAATAAAATGGATATAAAGGATCGGTATGTTTCACACAGCCACGCATGGCATCTTTTAGGCGTTTTCTCTGATAGGATAGAACATGACGTGTCTGCAAGACATCAAAATGAAACTCATGATGGAAATCGTATTGGAAAACAATTTCTTTGAGGGAGAATTTACCATAAATAAATAAAAACAAGACACCCGATAGATCCACAAGAATAAAACATTGGGATAGTTACGATATAGACACATGACACAAAAAAGGAACCACAAAACAACAAAAATCAAAAGTGAGTTACCAAAACAAAAAGTAATAAAGTGCTCCGGATGAGTAACCAGTGTCTGTCAACTTCAGAAAATGATAACCTTCTTATGTTGAAGTAAAATACATGTATCTGATATAGGTATACAGTAACAGTCAACTAAATGGAACATACGGATACAGGACTTTGTAAGGACTGGCATCAAATTGGCCACAACAAATCTATTTATGTTGCGTATTGTAAACAGGAGTGTCTGCAAAATCTTAATAAAGATCTACCATGAAGTATGAGTTATAAAATGTTAACATCAAACGCCGTGGCTGACTGTATGATGCAATCAATAAACCGGAAGTAAAAATTAAATTTGGGATGTTAATTTTTAATTTTTTTATTTTTTCGGAATACGAACTACATGTTGATTACAATTAAAGAAAGATAGCATCCCAAGTATACAAAGTAAAGAAATGAATACACGAATAACCAGGAGCATAAACAACTGATCTGTAGCATATTTCAGGCCTGTCTCTCAAAGAGTATTTTGATTTTTTCTAATATTATTAAATCTGTGTATGAGTAATATTAATTTACCGATTCAAGTTTTAAGATATATATTATGTCCTGTTTTAAGAGGGAATGTAAGACAGAATACCGGCAAACGCCTCCAATCTTGGGCAGAAAAAAATAACAATTCTTATTGATTAAGATTGAACACCCTGTCTGCAGTAAGACTTGAACTCAACCGTTAGTGTTGACCTGTCAGTGATTTATAATAAATGACTAACTAATAACCTTGACCACTCGGCCTCTGTAATCTATATAAATCAACTGAGATAGGGAACAAAAATTAATGAAAGCTGCAAAACAATTGAAGGCGTTAAATAAGTTTTCGTAAATAATGTAAATAAGAAAGAACAGCCGATTTTTTGCATTTGTAGACAACTTAGGTAAGTAATGTCATTGTTTGTGACAACATATATGCATTTCATACTGCAATTTTATCCAATTTGAACGCAGCACTGGATTCATGGTGATCAATACATTAATTCCTGACGGCACTGGACCGATATGGTTGGATGACATTGTATGTTCAGGTACTGAGAACAGATTAGATAGCTGTGTTCACGGAGAATGGGGTGTTCATAACTGCGGGCATTCAGAAGATGTTGGAGTAGAGTGTTTCACATCTTTGGGAACAGGTAGTTATAATAAAAAGAAAGAAAGACGATTATGATGACATTGTATTTCTTGTGTGATTACGTAAATGTCTTCCGTTTATTGAGTAAAACGAAATAGCCGCTAACTGGTTGAAGACGCTTATAACAAAATAGGCGCTAATTGACCTTCACTGTTTCAAATTGTCTCTCTGTTTTCTGTTAAAGTTTCTTTTTGTCTAAATTTTCCTTTTTTGTTTAGTTGATATGTCTCCTCCTATGCGTATCTTGTTCTTTGAAATAGTTGGGTAATAATGTCTGCTTGTGTTGAACGGGTCTCTTTGTTTTATGTCAGTACAATACGTTAATGCATGTATGTAATGTAAGATGTTTAATAGTAGAGTAGGTGGCATAAAATCTCAATTACTGATTTAGCACGCCACATAATTCCAGTCTCGCATTCTGCCAGGATATATCCCTTTGTATTATAGATCTAGTGTTCATGATTATATTGCGTGGTTGTTCATCTGATTGTTTGATGTTTTGATAACAAAAACGATGGGGCATGAACGACATTTATCGGTTCAACACCGCTATATTATTTTTCAAATGACCCTTTCAAACCAGTGGTTTATACCATCGATTTTCCTCTCTGTTGTTTGTTTTAATAAATGTGTGTTTTCTCATCCGAGGTATAGAAATATCTCGTGACTTCTTGTTAGTGATATTTCTCTGTCTTACCGGGTGAGATAGCTTATTGTGACGTCAATTAATTATGTATACACAAATCGCTACCAAGCATACTGAAGAAATGCCTAATTAAATCTGAAACTCGGATGAGAAAAAGTATCAAATCAGCTGTGGAAAGCCGAGACAAGACAATCTTAAGCCCGCGGGTGACGATATATGTTTGTTCAATCCTTCAGCAGAGCCTCCTGGTGGAAAGATATATTAGCTCTTGGATTTGAAATTTTCTTGCCGCACCTTTTCCACTTGTGATATATTCTGTTTGATTGTTAAATGAGTAATGAAGATCTAATTTGATGCATTTTCTTATCTTGTATACGGCATCAGTAATTGTCTATTTATATATGCCCACCATTTGATTGTATTTCAACATTGGATCTTTAGAAATGCACTAAAGATACATAGTTAAGTTATGTATAAGTGTCTAATGAATTAAACAAACAATTTCGCGTGTGATTTCCACTCTGAAAATAATCTGTACACATATATTTGATTTTTGAGTGGTCCCACATCGGGAATCGAACTCGTATCAGCTTATAACATCTTATGCACGCATCTGTATAATTGCTTACAGATCCATTCTGATTGTATGAAAATCGTGGTAATTAAAGCTTAAGTCGCACAAAAACATTGTGTATGTTAATTGCACGTTCAACCAAAAAGTAACACTAGACCAGTGAAACTCCGTTTCTTAGCGGACAGATCTGGTCTAGAGGTTACACCGCTGTCTTGACATGCGAGGCGCAGCAGCCATAGATGTTGCAAACTGACACAAGTTCGATTCACGAGGTGGGACGACTCAAAAGTCAATTTTGTGTGCAGATGATTTTCGGTGGAAATTACAACGACATTGGTTGGTTAATTCATTAGACACTTATATATGTGTACAAACGTCTACGTATTGTGACAACCATATAATATATCTCCAGCGGATTTCTGAAGCATCAGAAATACAGGGTTAATATCAAATATTTGTATATACGTCTACAAATTTAGCCAACACTGTTAGAATTAGATTTTTAACACTGTCAGATTTTTGCTTACCCTCAGCGGGATATATATATATATATATATATATATATATATATATACGTCTACAAATTAAACCCAACACTGTTAGAATTAGATTTTTACACTGTCAAATTTTTGCTTTCCCTCAGCGGGATTCGAACTCACACCGTTGTGACACTGTGGCACCAATCGCTTGCACTATGTCCAGCGGTCTAGACCCCTCGGCCAAATCCGCTATATAAAAATATAGCTTCATTAACCGGGGTGAATCGTAGACATAGACCTAGTACATGTGTACTTGCGTGTGACGATGGAATTTTCGTAACCAATACGTATTAATCTGACAGTAATCTAATTCAGCAATTTTGTATATATTATATAGGATGACAAAGTTACTTGTCATACAGTCACAGTAAGTTAATTATATACAAACGTCTAAGTATTGTGACAACCATATAATATATCTATCCAGCGTATTTCTGAATCATCAGAAATACAGGGTTAATATCAAATATTTATATATACGTCTACAAATTAAACCCAACACTGTTAGAATTAGATTTTTACACTGTCAAATTTTTGCTTTCCCTCAGCGGAATTCGAACTCACACCGTTGTGACACTGTGGCACCAAATCGCTTGCACTATGTCCAGCGGTCTAGACCCCTCGGCCGAATCCGCTATATAAAAATATAGCTTCATTAACCGGGGTGAATCGTAGACATAGACATAGTATATATATATATATATATATATATATATATATATATATATATATATATATATATATATATATATATATATATGCTATAAAATGTCGGTGGTTTTTTTATGTGTTTTTCAAATAACGTATTGCATTTTTGGAAAACAAAGAATTCATTTTTTATCAGGTACTCTACGAATAATTGAGGATAAATTGCCTATGCAAGGACGACTTGAAGTTTATTACAATGGTTATTGGGGAACTATCTGCGATGACAATTTTGAGGATGTAGATGCGTTAGTTGCTTGTAGACAAATAGGATATAGGTTATATTATAAATAACTTTAATTGTTTGCATAGGTCTTTACTCTTTTTTGTGTATTACATATTGATAATAAAAATATTTTAACCAAAAATGTTTCTGGAATATTGATACAATTAGTTATAAATATACATTTTATTTGACGTTCTTGTATTTCTAATGAACATACAACATGATGTCTCCAAATTGATACTTTGTACATTTTGTGTGATTTCGGATGCATTTGCTTTTTTAAAGAATAATAATATAATAATCATTTAAATTCAAAATTATTATTTTTCAAGCACTGGGGTCACATTAGGAAACACTGTAACAGATGGTTCAGGAACTATATTGCTGGATGAAGTGGCATGTACTGGTACCGAATTTACAATAACCAGTTGCGGAAATAGGGGATGGAATGTAAGCGACTGCACGCATATTGAGGACGTTGGAGTGCATTGCTTCATAAAAAATAGAGGTATTTACAAAGAAAATAAAGCATTTTTAATAATTTATAGTGTTACAAGCAAAGGTCTGTTATAATTAATAATTGTAGGTTTTTTGTATTTTTATACTAATATTACTGTTATTAGCAAAACGAGCAAACATTCTAATTTTATATTTCAGAGTGCATTACTATAGGACCCTAATATGGTTAAAATATGACTTTACGTTAATACTAGTCATCTTTTCCAAATGTCTTTTAATGTATACATGTAGTCGTGTCTTGAAAAAAGTTGCCAAAAGTCATTTCAATTGTATTAAACCGTTTGCAATGTCCTAACTGTATTGTTCTATATAACGAACTGAAAAACACATCTCGCTTTACCGATTTGGGTTAAATAATTATAGATTAATACATAGATTAATCCATATCGGCATGGGTATCATCCCGAGACCCCCATATCAGCCCGAGATGGAGTCTAGGGCGTAAATGAATTCAGGGAATGATACTTTGGATTAGCCCATATATTCATCTTTTTATCACATTCTTTCGGCAATAAGGATAACAGACTTTTATTAACAATTTACAATTTTATTATTTCGCAACTTATAATGCATATAAGATTTTAAACGAATTCGTCAAAAAAAATGTTCAGGCTGGTGATATTGATGCAGACGTATCGCAAGTTAAGTGCACGCAATACAGGATTTTTAGCACGAGATGCATCTAATTCGAGGTAATCAGAAACGGGGTGTTCAAATAAGGTCCTTTCCGGTCAATATACAATATGCAAACATTATATTATTTAGCCGTAGTTATATGATAAATGATGTTATATTACCCACAGTTGATGGTTCGTGGGGTAGTTGGTCATCCTGGAGCGGCTGCAGTTTACTTTGTGGAGGTGGTATACAGTATAGGTCGAGAGAGTGCAACAACCCAACACCAATCAATGGTGGTAATTGCTGTGAAGGTATTTCCTACTCTAGCCAGGTTTGCAACTCTAATGCATGTGCAGGTATGTTAAATCATTGTGTTTTACACAACGTTAGAACCTTTTTAACCCAGTAACTATTGCAGCCCGGTGACATGCAAATTATGCAAGGTCCTATATTACATTAATATTTTCATTATTGGTATACCAATACCTCTTTTTGCACACGATTACAAACGAAATACTAATCATACTTTGAAAAAAAAAACAGGATGTGGTCACAATATAATAATACTCAAAAATGAAATTGTATACTCGTGCATGGTTGTTTTATTTAATTTATTCTGATCACCTTCTATGACTTTTATATTGAAGATACGGGCATTAGAGTAGCATTCTTAAATATTTATTGTAATTGTACAAGTAGATTTTTGAGTTCAATTTATGAACTTACTTTACTATTTAATACGTCCATTAATATTTGATGATGCCTGCAACAAAATAAATTTAATGTGCAGTTTATGTAGATGTGAAATGAAATAGGATTTTTTATATATACTTGCAGTGAATGGAAACTGGGGAACTTGGTCTTCATTGAGTACCTGCTCCACCTCTTGTGGTGGTGGTATAGCCAATAGGACAAGATCTTGTAATAACCCAGTACCTTCAAATGGAGGATTTAATTGCACAGAACACAGTGCTGACACTATACCTTGTAATACGGACCCATGCCCAGGTAGTACAAATTTTTGAAGAGTTTATATTTTAAACACCAATATAAAGTGTTTATATACTTAACGAACGACCTTCCTAGAAGGTTAATGTTATTCACGTTTTGTCCTTATAAAAAAGTGTTATTCAATAACCATCTTATTATTATATTTAAATAATATTAGTAAGCAATATTAGTGTAATGAATCTACAATAATATATTTAGGTAACTGCATCTTATTCTTACAAATTGCTGTTGAAAACAAAACCAAACTTTATAACCTTTCAAAATTGAATTTCTTAGGCTGCCATTATGACTGAGTTGCTTTTTGGGGGTGTTTCAAAATGTTGACAATGCATTAGCCTTTCTGTGTCCATCATGATAACATAATACACAACTTGTGGGAAGGGACATTGAACTACTAAATTATCTGCCTGTAACTCGAACATTCAAAACATAATAACAATTACATTCAGCACGAATCGTGTCACTGATAGCCATTATATCTACAACCCGGTACATTTGTTTCCTTAATAACACATTTTGGATGTGTGTGATGTTATACTAAACTGTTTAATGTCCGTCAGTATCATATCACAATCGTTAATAAAAAAAGTAACGGTAGGAACATTTAAAAGATAATAACCCAGCTACAGTTACGCAATGTATAATATTTGCTGATTATCTTAATATGCAATACTGGAATTTCAGCGTTGTATTGAATTAGTGCGTAATAAACAAAATAATACATATTGTATTAAAAAGACATTTTAGGTGCATCATCAAATGTGTTGTTAAAATGACATATTTCAAAAAGCATATAGGAAAAACGTTTCATTCAGATAGAAGTGAGTTTTCAATATGTTACAGTACGGTAACCATAATAGTAAGCACAGATACGTCTTAACATGTATACTTCAATGCCGATTGAATTTTTTTTAAATACAAAAACATGTTTTCTGATTATAATTCCAGTGTTGACATATTTTCTTAGGAAGTGTTAAATACTCTTATCTAACTATAGCCAGTAATGAGATAAAATTTGTAATTTTAGTGAACGGTGGTTGGAGCATATGGAGTGCTTGGGGATTATGCAACACTACGTGTGGTGGTGGTATACAGCAAAGAACTCGTTTATGTGATAATCCACCTCCATTTTTTGGAGGAAATAGTTGTAGTGGTTTAAACACAACACTGCAAGTTTGTAATACTGGTAACTGTGCAGGTATGAATAAAGATTCTGCTGGAAAATGCCATTAGCTACCTATATCTCAAATATGCTGAATATATCTTTCTAAGTACAATGCTATGAATTATTATTTGCTTAACATTTTGTTATCGCGACTTTTTTAATCAAACAGTTTTTGGGTGTTGTGTTTTTCGGGGTCGAAGGGGGGGGGGGAGTTTTTTTGTTTCAAAACTACAGTTACATTGCATTACTGATAGAGTAAGATATATTTTAGTCAATGGAAACTGGGGAGAATGGTCCGTTTGGAATTCATGCTCCCTGACATGTGGTAACGGAACTATGTCGAGGTATAGAAGCTGCAACAGTCCAGCTCCGTCATTTGGAGGCTTGAATTGTTCTGGTGTTTCTTTGGACTCTACTTCTTGTAAAACAGATCCTTGTCCAGGTAGATAAAATAGTGATTTTTTCGGTTTTGCAACGTTATTTATGTCGCTACACATTAGAAATATTTGTAAATAACGTAATTGTTTTGAAAACAAATTATTTGGCATTCGAAGACGTACATTTGGCCACAAAGGTCGCTTAGTAATAGCTCCACGATGAACTACATTTTAATGGATAGCTAAACTTTTTAACGAATTTAAATCTGATATTAACCTTTATGACAAGCAACGGGTGATAGGAAAGCAAGGAAAGTTTACAGTGTCACTTTATCATATCATCAATAAGTAAATAAGATGTGTTTTGTAAATTTTTTCCCGTTTTGATACAAAATTACTTTTTTCTTGCGTAAATATATTCAGTTTACAAAATATCGTACAGTATTGACATTGTTAATCATCGTGTTTAATTGTGTTGTGTACAACAGCGGTTTGCTGATGTAATCAGAATTCAACTGAGCGTTGCTGGTTATGACGTACTAATAAGAAATGTGGAAATTAATAATCTTAATGTTCTTGGTATACTGAAATAGTTAATGGAGCCTGGAGTGCATGGTCTATCTGGACAACGTGCATTGTTACATGTGGAGGAGGTATTCAACAACGATCACGTGATTGTAACAATCCGACTCCAGTATATGGTGGAAACTGCTGCATTGGTTCAATGATTCAAAGTCAAATATGCAACTCTAATAGTTGCCCGGGTAATAATCTTTAGCCCATGTATACGGTTCACCACAATTACTCATGGTGTATAGTGCTGTATGTATTTAAACCGGGACCCGTCCCGTGTCTAAATTAATACAACACTAAACATACCATTCAGTTATTTCTATTCGAATAGGTTAAAATTTCAAAGGTTTGTTCGTTTTAGGAATGCGGAATTAATTGATGTGTTCCATGTTCAATGTATTTGATTACGAGTGTTAAAATATCAAGTTTTGTTTAAGGTATTAAAATCATTTTAAAACATTTTTACAAAAACAAATACAAGTACTGTCGTGGATAAGTCTTCAAAAGTGGAAGTACTCTTTGCGTGACTCATTCATTCATTTTAAAATACGCGGCAGATGTTCTGCAACAGCTTTGTGTGCAGTGAAAATGTGGACTCGTATAAAAATATTATTACTTGCATGGCGTCAAGCGATTTATCGCAAAATATCCACCACATAATACATAATGTTCAAGATACTATTAGAGCTTTGAACTTTTTGTTAAAATATACATGGGTTAGGTGTGGATATATTGGGTAATATATTAGTTGACGAAAATACGACGTCGAATTAGAATATTTAGTATCCGCGTCCAATGACCAGGACAAAAAGTCGTGTTCATTTTAACAAGTATTAAACACTTTCATTACAAACAAATTGCGGAATTCCACAATACGGTATAATACAGTTGTAACACATTCTATATATACTCAGCTTAAACGAGCACATACAGGTATATTAAAGCAGCTATGAATATTGCAGAACGCCATGAAATAATATAAAACCATCTAACTATTTTCTGAAGAATGGTAAACTATGTATTAACTTTGGTGAGATAAAATTAAATTGATTTTAGTTGATGGCGGTTGGAGTATATGGAGTGCTTGGGGATCGTGCAACGTTACCTGTGGTGGTGGTATACAGCAAAGAACCCGTGTATGCGATACTCCACCTCCAGCATTTGGAGGAATAAGTTGTAATGGTTCAAACACAACAGAGCAAATTTGTAATCCTGATCACTGTCCAGGTAGGATTAAAAATTCTCCTGAACAAACTGTGACTATTAATCGAATGTATCTTAAATTTAGTGATCTTGTTATTGTGTTATTCAATACTTTTCTATATATCTTATTTTCAAATTGTAATTTTGTAAATGGTTTTCATTTTTTAATGTTGAATTTTTAAAGTTACTTTTACATTACATTTTCAACTCAGTTTTATATATTTCAGTCAATGGAAACTAGGGAGGATGGTCGATATGGAATGTTTGCTCCCTGTCGTGTGGGAACGGGACTACGTCGAGGTATCGAAGCTGCAATAACCCAGCTCCGTCATTTGGAGGTATTTATTGTTCTGGTGAATCTTTGGACTCTACATATTGTAAGACAGACCCTTGTCCAGGTAGGTAAGATATACGATTTTTTGTAACACATTGTTATGTAGCAGCTGAAAAGAATGATATCGATGATTTGTCTGTCCACACGGACACTTTTCCATTTTCTGCGTTGTGCGTTTTGGCATTTTGGTAGTTTTCGGCAATTACAATTACATGATTGTTTTGTTTTCTTTGACATAAAAACTGATTTAATAAACCTTGTAGATACTGTTTATATATTTTTGAATAATATGATAATCTTTACGCCTCTATTCACCTCTATTTTAGTTCGACAGATAATAATGTGTGAATACTTTTGTCAAGACCGACAGGAGAACACGAAACTTTTTTTTTCTCTACCAGTCTTTATTGTTCAACTTTGCTAAAATCTAGATAACCATTATTTGTTATTTTACTGTGGTTGTAATTGAACTCATATGATTACATCAGACTGGAACCTTAAGTCACGTGTGCCTTTAAAGCATCTTCATACCTTGATCATATATTTTCTGGGTTCCATTTCCGGTATTAACCAGAAAAATTAAAGCTTGGAATAATGTGAAAAAAAGTTTTACTAGTTTTGTAGTTTTGTCAAACAAGTAGTATTAAAGAAACTATTGACATTAAGTTCTATCTTTTATTAATAATCTGCGCGTCAATGATTTCATGTTTTACCGTAATAGACAACATAACTTACATGTGCAAACTAATTGTATTGGTGTGTATTTCAATTCGAGAACAAGAACAAGTTAATATCAGGTGTAAGAGTCCACCCTTGATGCCGAATTAAAACAAATTCCCTAATTTTTTAATCACGGTTCATGATTTATTATCTAATGATTACAATCATACTGACGTCATCTTTATAAAAGTGTATCATTAATATCTAGAGTAATTATACTATCACTAATATTCCAAAACAACATTCGCTACACCATTGAAGTCAATATCAATATTTAGAAAATACTTTATATAACTACGAATGATATGTTTTCCGAGGTAATAAATAACAACTTAATTTCATATGTACTCGTTTGTCAATAGAATGAAGACCAAACGCATGCCTAAATATTTTATAAACGACACGTGTTAGTTGTAATACGGTTACAATTAGTTTTTTAATACATTTGTGTCGTGCTTCAAAAATACGCAACGATTAAAAATGTATAAATTAGCTAAACTAAATGAGCAAAAATCTGTTTTCTTCTTTCACACCAGTACTTAACTGTTAGAATTTTTAACCGCGTTCAATCACAAGATTTGTTAGCCTAATAGCACTCGAAAAAAAAATCAATGCCTACGGTTACAAACATATCCGCCATGAATCTGTTTTATATACTTAGTGATTGTTACTTATAATATTGGCTTTCTTTAATCACCAAGTATTTGTTTTTACATTTACCTATTGTTATTGTGCGATTTTGATCATTGTTAATTTTTGCAGTAAACGGAAACTGGGAACAATGGTCTAATTGGTCCAACTGCAGTGAAAATTGCGGATTCGAGATACAGAACAGATCACGTGATTGTAGCCATCCATCTCCATCAAATGGTGGTATGTTCTGCCAAGGATTACCAATGGAGATTCAAATTTGTAGCAGCCTGAACTGTCCTGGTAAGATAACTTTCCATACATGTATGCTCTTTGTAATAATGTTCTGGTAGAAAACAAGAAACTATCGACAGCAAGCGCCAATATTAAGTCCCCTGATACCAAATTAACGTAAAAGTAATATAAGGTAACATAACTCTGTAGTTTTATTGACTTTTAATTGTTAATCAGAAGGTCTTTTGTCGAAAACAAATTAAAGAGAAACATACAAAACACAGAATCAGAGAGACAAGATAAAGAAAAAGAGTTGATTACTATATATAAGATCGTTCCTTATCCAACAGAGATAACTGCAATATCTTTTTTATCAAGGTTTATATACAATAACTATTCCTTTATTAATACCAAATTCTACACAGAAAACAAAGAATCAGAATAGTTTAAAACAAAAGTGTTGTACGTCCTGTACCCTTCTCATAAATTTGTATTATTTAGTCAAACAAAATGTTTTCATCCTAAAACATACTATTACAAAGTTTATGAATTTTCCTTTTGTCGTCGAAGATATTACTATTTTTCTTTTCGTCCTGAAACAGTTTCGTAAAAAATAATTTTAACCCTGGTTTTGTACCATGGCAAATTAATCTAGAAATCGTGTCATTAGAACCATCCATGTATTATTTTATTTCTTGATCTCCCTTTTCCTTTTAAAGAAAAATTATAGTTTCTCAATTGCACTTTCACAAAGAAGGTAAAATGTAATATTGACTATTTAAACATACAAACTGGGGTTCACAAGATAGATTCGACGATTAATAGAAATAAAGTGACCGTGTACCAAACGTATGCCAATATAAAAAAACGAAAAAAACTATACTTGTTTTATTTATCCACTTAATTAATTACTTAGCTTTTTATACAATGAATTATTATTTAAATGTTAATTTATCTGGACCAGTCATTACTTTATTGGATCGTTCGCTAAATGTTTAATTTTCCTATTTAACCGACACGTTTATTTCAGACCGATGCTATAATAAATAATATAGGTATTTGACATCCGTTTGTTAGATTACAAACACGAAAATGCTTACAAATCTGTTGTGAAAAATCTATTTGTTGCTTGACCAGTATCTTACAACAATCTCGGCTTCTCATACAGTTCGACTTCTATTATATTGTTGGTGAAAGTCACATTAAAGTTTTTACATTATCTCAACTGTTTAAATATGTAGCATGATGTATGAAATTACAGACGCCGAAAGGACATTTGAAGCAGCTGGACATCACTCGGATACTGCCTTAGCAGGTGTAGCGGTCGGTTGTGTCGTTACAACAGCACTTGTAATTTTCATTATTCAGTTTGTGATCAGGTGTATCTATAAAGGCAAAAAAGGTAAATAGTATTTAAGTTTTTTTTTCTCATTAAATAATATGACATGGTCTTTTTTGTGTGATAACTTGCTTAGAACTTTTAATAAGATATATGTGCATATCAAAGTCTTGTTAAACGTTAATATAGCAGTGTTTCATCTAAATTTAATTACTATATTTAGTTTACAAACGCTAATTCATTGCTGGAAAAAAGAAGTACAGAGAAGCAAATTGTGACTGGAATGGAAATTTAGAAATTGTCTGAAGAAAAATGTAGTCAATTGTAGTGACTACAATGCGCCTACTTAAAAAATCAAAAGTAGTCTTGCATGTAAGGAGCGTTGAAGTCTACAGACATTTAACTTAGTATTATTAGTGACCTAGCATTTCTGTATTATAACTTGAAATCTAACTAACGAAAGTGTTTTGCACTATCCGCACATATGGATATGGTGGGCAGCTTTTAGGGCTAGCATTCGGATGGATCGTTGTATAGTTCACAGACTGGAAAAAATAATAAGCATGGTTGTATATTTTGCCAAATGAAAGTGTAGTGGTCAAGCACATAGGCGCATACCTTATCATTGGCAATTGATGACAATTATATTTTAAGTCGTTCATTTTGCTAAGTTTAAAAAACAAAGTGTTTTATTTCTATAGCTTTTGTGAGGCAATACTGATTTTTCGACCGATCAGTATTGACTTGTAAATGAAATCGTTCATGGAAATCGCGCTTAAGGCACTAATGGATTTTCTTCCCTTTGACGTTCTCTACATCACTCGATTGTTTAATTTTTAAGATTTCAATACTAAATGACTTGTATAATAAGACGATACTAACACTATATATTTTCTGTTTCTAGAGATTTCAGAGTACAACAACAGACCGTAAGTCTATCATCACATTAGCTTATGTCAAAAACGTATATTGTAAAGCGTTAAATCAAACAATTAACCGTATCTACATGTAAAGCAATGCTTATGTCAGTGATCAGACTATAGCTTTTGCAAAATTGCATGACCGATATTTAATATGGTACTTGTTTGTTTAATTGGATGTTTTCTAAACGTCCAGCAATCGCTATATCAGGAAAACAAGGGAGAAATGGATGGACCACGGACACACAATATTTACTGCCGCTTAAAAAGTATGGCGTATAGGTCAAGGATGGATATTTATGACTCTCTACAAGAGGGGTCGTTATTGAGCAACAAACGTGAGACATTTCACTCGCTATGGTCCGCGGCGTAAGCTTTCCGTATTATAACCAAACAACCCAGGATGGTCAACCCTATTCGCCACCTGTTGCGTAGCTCTGTGGGTCACGCACTGGAATCCCTTTCAGCATGGTCCCAGCTGATAAGATTAAATAAGTTTACTAATGTTTGAAACGAGTGATGTAGACTGCAAGATATTAGGTTGCTCGCTAGGAGTTTTCATTGTTCCAGTTAAACCGTGAAGATTGAAAATTCATTTTACAAATATTTAAATATCTATACTAACTGATCAACTCTAATTTCGAAAGCACAAAAGCCGTTTAAATTTAGGTAAATTGGTCTAGAAGTGAACACCCATAAAATAATTGCTTGTCATGAATTATGCAGACGATAATTTTTTATGCACAAAGCAAGCATTAATAAAAATGTAATGCTCTAAACTCTGACTCAATTAAAATTGGCATTGTTTTTGTCGATTGTCAAAAGAGAGGTTTCTCTATCGAAAATTCAGCTTTTTAAGAATGAAACTTATTGAAAAGCAAGAAAGCAAGAAAAAATCCAAGCCAATAACGTAATGAAAAGTGAGTTGCCCAAATTAAATAAAAAACACCAAGGTACTCCAGACGAAAAAGCAGTGACTGCCTCTTTTCAAACACCCATTTGTTTACGTATTATCGTCATCATCATCAATAACATGAATTAGATAAACAAAGTCATTATTTTGTTCGTTGCTTTTGAAATTACAGTTAGCATGCTAAACATAAATGAAACACAGGCAAAACCATTGCAAAGGTAATGAGTTCAAAGACATTTACTTACGTATGCCTTGTTCTTATTGTAAATTACAACTCAATTCACACTTCTTTTAAACAGAATACATGAAATGAAATTAATTATAGGGAAGAATGCTATGAAGACCTGGAAAAGAAACGGATATCAACAACTCCTGACAATGAATCTTTTGACAGATTAAAAAATGCTTCAAGTGGAACATATGACAATCTCACGGAAAACGCTTACGAAAATTTACAGCTAGAAAGCATAGAAGCTAGAGTGTCAAATATTTATCAAAATAGTTAGACTATAACACAAATAAATTTATTTTTGGGTGAAAATAAGGTCAATGTCAATGTACGTGGAGAATTCAATTGATAAGAATGGAAACTATAAACTATATTTTTATGATGAAAACCACTGTGTCAATGCCTCTGACTGCGGACTGTCCCCGATGGTATAACATGTCCAGTAGTCATATCTCAAGGATATAGTTATTGTTTTAAATTTGCTGCCCTAGTTGTTCGAAAATGACTTTAATCCTAACGTTTGATTTATTGTTAAGGTGTAAATGACCTTAGCCAGATTTGATATAACGCTTTGGGATTATTATCATGGAAACTCTGCAACATCATAGTTATTTATCTTTTTAGATATTAACGGGGTATTGTGCCACTCATTAGTTTTGATTACACAAAACGAGCTTCTGGCGTAGTAAATTTTATAACCTTGTTATTGTTATTTTATGTCATAAAAACAGAATATGCGATAATATGGTTTGTTTTTTCGTCGCGGGCTACAGTATTGCATATGTATTGTATAACCTCTAATGTATTCAACTTTGTGTTGGAAAGCAACTATTCTTTCAGTTTAAGGCGTTCAGTACATTTACACAAAAATAGTTTCGCATTAATTTTTTTCTTTATACCTGCCATATAGTTACAATTTCTAATAATTCAAAATAAAAATTATGCGTTTCAGAAGTTATTTCCGAGGGATTTGGTTCATGACTAGATTTTCACATTTTCTAATAGATTATAATAAAAAAATTTAAAAATAGTTATAAAAACACTGAAATAAACAGACATCTTAAACTCTTTCCGTTAAATTTTTTTTTGAAGTTTTGATATTATGTTTAGCAATTTAGAAATCAATAGTGATGGAAATAAAGATAAATTTATGACTGAATTTGTGTCTATTGGAAAAAGTAACTGGTAAAAAGTACTAAAATTGTTTTTTCAGTAAAAAAAACCATTCCGTGTAAAAAAAAATATTTTCATTTGTTTTTAGTACCGAACTCGTTTATGCGAAAACTTTTAACTTCCCCAATAACCCAAAAACTAATTGAAGTAATACTATAATTTTAAGACTTTCATTATTACTTCTGTATAGAAATCAAGAGGTATTGAAGAAAGAAATATTTTTCGATAATTGTAATATCTATTTTGAGATTTTTTCATAAAATTGCGGATGGTGTATGCTTCCCGAAGCAGGCAAAATTTGTTTTATTTGTTAGTTTGGAGAAACTGGAAAAATGATCTATTTGAAAATAATGTCCCTTGTCATGTGGGTATGGTCCTATGTAAGAATACTCCAAAAAATTGCTTTGTTTTAGTTGATATAAAATTTAGTATTGCTTAAATCTATCGTATCACATGTATCTATAACACATTTAAGTATTATTCTTCAAAGCTTCTTGGAATACAAGACGCAATTCTTCTGCTGTTCCATACATTTTATATTA
This sequence comes from Limnoperna fortunei, assembly GCA_944474755.1. Classification (NCBI taxonomy): domain Eukaryota; kingdom Metazoa; phylum Mollusca; class Bivalvia; order Mytilida; family Modiolidae; genus Limnoperna; species Limnoperna fortunei. The sequence goes on from OX104124.1 coordinate 46,006,953, forward strand.
TTTTACTTTTACTATTTCTGTCACAAAATGCAGTTAATTTCGCATCTATTTAAAAAAATGAATGTTTCCTTTTACTGTCAGTATTGTTAATGAAAATTTGTTCACAGCAGGTTCGTATTTAAAGATACAATGTTTTTAATTACTTCAATGTCCGGTGATAAAACTGAAATAATTGTAAAAATTGATGTTAAAAACTGAATATAAAAATACATGTGAATTTGCATATAATGTATATATGTAGTAAATACTTTTATGAATGTACCATTGGATTAGACATTTTATGTGATTTTGTTTTTTGCAAGATTGATTTAGGAAATAATTGCATGATGTTTATTTTCTATCCCGAGTGGAAGATCGGACGAGTTTTCTCAGTACAGAATAAAAGTATCTATTTCCTCAGTAAAGCAACAACTTACATGTCGCAATAATACTAATATGATTTACAAATTTAGAAATACGTTTATTTGATTGGTAGAGATTATATACAGTACAATGTTAACTCGCTCGATGGTTTATGCCGATTTTATTCTATTGAAACATGTTCGGAACTAAAGTGGTGTTAATACAGTTGTAGATACTTCTGGTATATTATTATGAATCACTAGTTACAAGCGTATTAGTAGAATTCTCAGATAAAATAATCGACTTATGTCTGACGATTATATTATAATCTATAGGTACAAGGTATACGGTCAGAAAATCACAATTTGCAAAATCTCAGGGTAAAACTATTACGATACTTGATAGTTACGTGCGACAGAATGAAAGCGTCAACTTGTAACATGTTGACTTCAATATTACCAATGTATACAGCATCATACTACGGCAGTAAAGTTTTCTCAAATACAGTTCTCGAAGAAACAAAATTAATAGAATTTACTATGCCATACTCGCGTTGCGTCTAATCAATCAAAGTTATGTTAATTAATTTCTTTTTGAAGTTGTCCAAAATATTGTTTCATAAGTTTTCGAATACGAGGACGCCTGCCATACACACCAAATTAATGCATATACTGAAACGGTACCACTCCCTTATGTAAATCCGATAATCTACTCGTACCCATTTAAGAATCTATATTTATAAATGTGTACCTATGCACACGTTAAATATTTTACCGGAAAAGAATTAAACATATCTACTTAACATTGTATTAATTAAGCACGTTTATAACACATAAAGGGACAAAAAAAATTTATAATTTACAAGAGGTAAAATAGTTGTCACAACAATAAACAGCGCAATATATTGACACTAATTTGTTATCAAATTTTTCAATAAATGGATTTTTAAGCTTGTCAAAATCTAACCCTCTAAGCGATTAATAGACGCAAGGGATTCTATGGATTGAAATTTAAAGAAATTGTTTTATGGCTATTACATAAAAGTTCTTTTTTCTTACTATCTAACAAACACTATTTCTGCGGCATAAAAATATATAAGGGTTACAATTATTGAGAAATATATATACATGTACCTCTTTCAGAAATATATTTTATAGTCTTTTATTTATATAATGGGGTGCATCGATGGACGAAATGTGAAGGTCTTTAGTAATTTGCTATTAATCGCATAAACCCAGGCACTGTGTTTGCTCATAATTGCATGCATCATGTGCTCCAGTCCAACTTTAATTGAAAAGGAGCACCATATTTTCTACCAGGGTTAAGGTTTTTACTCAGTACATCGGCTTTAAAACAAAATAAAAACTGGGCGGCATGTAAAGCTGAATAAGTGTTGACAGTTGCATTTTACAACATGAAGACAAACAATCAATCACCATGATGCTATTCTTCACGATTTATACATGCAAGTACAATTCACACAAGATTTCACAATACGAATTGAAATGTTTTTATACATACAGAACGTAAATCAGCTGTGTTGCACCCGAGGCAAAAAGTTGTGTCTCGTTGTTGTGTTTTCTTGCAAATGAACCGTTTATTGGAACAACAAATGGCGTCAATTTTTACTGTAAGCTGACAACAATATTTTTTGTTTTAAATAAAAATTCATCTTTATCTCTTTAAACGACTGAAAATGAATAATCAAGTAGAGAAGCGTTCTGATAATAAATGTGTTCCCTATTTTGTAAATCTCGGTGGCTAAGTGTTTAAAGTAGTTAGTTATCTACTATCGTCCACTTGGTCTATCAACACCAAGCTGGCGGGTTCGAGTCTTATTGTGAGCAGGGTGTGCTTGACTCCAATTTTAATTGACAAGGATCACCATTTTTTCTACAAAAGATTGTGGTTTTCCCAGGTATTCCGGTTGCCTCTCCCAATAAAAGATGGACGCCACGAAATAGCTATAAAATAATAAAACTGACACCATAAAAACAACAAACAATTTGAATATATTTATGTTAAGTGTCACTTAATATGAGAACATACAATCTGATAATCACAGTAAAGTGTCTTGTCATTAAGGAATGATGCAAGTGTTAGTTCTTAATTACTTAATATCCGTTTGAAGCTGATTTGTAATGGCATTATTGCAGATTTGTCTTTTAAGTGTCATTATGGTTTGAAATCATGTACTATTTCATGAATGAAATGTATAATACATAGGTTTTAAAATAAAATTCAATTCGATCATATTGTATATTGATTGGAGATGTTTTATTAAATAGTCAAATTTCTGTTAAAACTTCCCTACCGACATAATTTAGTTTTTCATAAATGTATTTAAACAATTTTGATTGGTCCTAGATACGGAAGATGTGTTCTGTTTAATTGATTTGCTGCTGACATTAAACTATGTTCTGCATTATTAAATCTGTCGTAAAAGTATGATAAAATTTAATTTATGTGATATTTTTGACAGCTCATTGGATTTAACAGTTTGGCAAAAAGAATGGTAATACGATTGATGATAACTTTTTTATTTGTTTGATTCAGAAAAGATAATTGTAATCAATAGTTAAACGTAGTAAAATAGCTTTCAAAATAGGTTGAGCTATAATCATTTTAAGATATTAATTTATTTAGCTCGGGATAAAGAAAATATTTGTATTTCGGAATTATAAAATTAAAGGTATTTTCCATGCAGTTTTTTCTAAGTAAGATTACTTTATACGGCATACTTAATGTTTGATTTCGTAAAGTTTACAAAACGAAATATAACTTTGAATTTGATTTAACTATTTAATGGTTCAATTCATAATGTTAAACATCATGTGCATAGAAATTATGCTACATTTAAACAATACCTTTCATTTTCATGTACATTCTAAACTGGAAAACATGTAATAAATTAAACACATCAACATAGAAAATACATGTAAATATGTTTTCTGTATTCTGTGCCGAGCTAAATTAACTTGTAATCAGTTAATAATAAATAAATTGCTTGCATGTGTTTATTTTATTTTCAATGTTATAAATTTTAAAAGTTCACGTTATAAATGAAAGTCATCTCTCGGATAAAACGAAAAAATGGCAATCATCAGTTTTTACAAATTACATTGCAAAATATGTGTAAAGTCGAATATGTGTAAAGTCTGACATAATATAACTACATGTCCTTTCAATTTTTTTGCAGTTGGAGCAAAACATTTAATTGGATAATTGTAGAGGTACTCAAAAAATATTTATTCATCAGTTAGGACTTTTTTGGTATACTTGTGTAAATTGGAACGCCAAATTGCAATTGCTGTAATGAAAATGAGAGATTTACAACTTAGACCGGTCGGACAAAGCTGTTGTTAGCAATATTGATTAATTTCGACGTATATTATTATCAATACTGTGAAACTATTTAAGCATTCAGCAATCTGTCAGTAAGCTGAGGTTTTAAAATAAAAGTATTTACTTTCCTACCGTTTTGGGTATTTTGAAATTTTACTGTAAATATCCATCCAAATGCAAAATTTTGAACCCTAGGGCAAAGACAAATCCGGATAACGACAAAGACACTGGACACCAAACATGTGTAGTATGTGTATATTCGGTTTTTTTTTATAAAGTCGTTCAATAATTTAATAATAAATGCATGTAAATGAAACAAATTTCGTTTCACATTAAACATGTAATATAAATTATATGTATCCTTCCATTAACTGAAAAATATAAGCATAACTTAAAAGACGGATTCAGAATTTTTCTGACGGAAGTTATCGGTCACAGTTTCTATTGCAATTATTTATATTTGAACGAACGTATTCGTCAGCAGCCAGTCATGTGTTATCATTCCGTCAGTAATCAGTTATCAGTTAGTTGCTGACCTGTCGGAGCACCTGGGCACCCCCACTCTCACCCCGGTTTTTAAATGACTTTTCCGCTGGAAAAGTATGTAGTATTGGGTATGGGGCAAATAATTTAGCCTTTTTTTAATGTTTACAGTGAGCATACTCTGTTTTTGAAATCTACAAAAGGGATCTTTATTGTATGAGGAGCACGGTGTGTGACCAGGCCTTTCGTACAAATGCATTGAAAAATATATATAATATATTGTAAGTAATAGAGATCAACTTAGTTCACGTCAATCACCCCTGCTTTAACCACGTGCACTGCTATTATGTGTGTGGATTGCATGGAATACGCGTTTCTTGAAGATTTTTATTTAACAAAACCAGAAACTCAAACTGTTTTTGTATAACAGGACAAGAAACTCAAGTTTGAGGTACAAATTTCATTGCCCTCAGTTAAAAAACAAAACAAAATACGTGTTAGAGCGTATATTAATTTGCTACAAATATTTTTGTTCAGGTTTTGTTGCAGTCAAACTTTCCTTGATAATATTACTTAAAATTCCGTTGTGCAACTACATAATCATTTAGACTAAAATCCCTGATATATATTTGTTATACACGTCACAGCCAAGACGTTTCGGTTTATTGACGTTAGACATACGTAGAAATGGCGATTATAAATATTTCAGTACCATGTATACCCTTAGACTTAGCTTCAGATCACACTAGTGTGCTGCAAGTGTTAAAATTTCCATATCTACGTACATGAACGTAAATAAAGTATACTATACACGCACATGGATTATTGATCAGTTATAAAGGTTATTTGCACATTATCACACAATGTAAAGATTAAAATTGACAATATATACTAAAAACATGGAACAAAAATGCTAAATTTAAAGTATTTGCAATATAAATGTAACTTTTACTTTCAGGATAACTAGATATTTTATGGAAAAAATGTGTGGTTATATATTAACCTTTTCACAAGTTTATTCTGAGGTTCAAAATTAAAAGTAATTATTTTATCTTTTAATATAATATCTTGAGTGTTTTTCTGCGGTAAATCTTCTTATGTTATTAAAATGAACAAAAAAGGATATTTAACGAGTCCGCAGCCACATAAAACAAACAGAAAGTTAAGAAAGATTCATTGGCAAAGTTTCATTTATATTAACGCACATTTATGTGATTTGCTTCTGACAAATTGTGTAGTTTATATTTATATTTCGATAACTGTTAATGAAAGGTATACCCGAGACTTAAGTAACAGCCATAAGTCGCATTGTTATTTGACATTTGACAACTGAAAATTGTTGTTGAATTGAGTTGAATGATGAATCATTTTTAAATTTAATTTTACGCTAAAGTTTCAACATCAGATAATTGTCTTTGTTTTACTGCGTGAGCTGACAAAAAAGTCACGCGACAACTTGTTTAGCTGTAATTGATTGGACGATATTACAACCCGATTTTGCAATGTACTAAAAAGATGTTGCCAACTAAATGAATCTGACATTACAACTTTTCAATACATTTACTGGTAACGTTTCATGCAGATACAGAATAGATAAGCTATATTAAATTTATATTCGACGAATATTAAAATACGCGTATAATTTGTGAAAAATGTGTAGTGGAAATATAAAGAGGAAAGAAAATTACAGTTAGAAGTAACAAGCCTGTCTATCTTCAAAACATTGTCAACGTAAAATAGTAGTTAAGAAATAGCTCACGGCTGCCCCAATTGTATTGGCTATTTAAGTATGGGTAGACCTTATATTCTGCCACGAGCATTAGCATGTGGTAAAATATCATGATATAATGCCTACCCATTTTAATGCCATAAAAGACTGAGCGCACGGGAGTGTGATTTTTGAAATTGCTGTTACATACATATTTTATTCAATATTAAAATAGATGTTTGCAAAGCATTTCAATGATATCATATTAGAGTTCTATATAACTAATTAGCCTTTAAGACATAGTGAATATTTTTTTTATACCTCTTGTAAATTTTCTGAAAGATTTGATCTCTGTATACCTATAACTGGGTAACGGACTTAAGTTATTGATACAAAAACAAATGATAAAATATCGAAGTTAAACAATCAGCTAAACAATCTTCAGGACCGACACAATTTTGATTAAATTTTATGTTTCGCGTCAATTTTAATAATAATCTCTTTAAAGTTCATATTTTATCTAACCCTTCGTGAAAATATTCACACAAACGTGAAGATTTCTTAACTTTTTCTTCCAAGTCAGTCGAATATAAATAAATATAACATTAAATCTTTGTTGAATTAAACACTCATGTCATAATATTGACTGCGAAAAACCAGTTGTACTTAACACTTTACCGTCAGTATTCTTTAGAAGACGTTAATGCAATTTTGTCTATAATATTTATTATTATGAATGACATTCTGTTTCCCCAATATTATACAAAGATCGCGATTTATATGAATCTAATTGAGGGTTGTCGTGTTCTGGATGCAACATTCTTGATTCATGTTAATTATTTACAATCGTTCATTTTCATTATACGATATATTATTATGTTTTGAAATCTCCTAGGACGGAAAAATTCTTTCTGTATATTTTAGACATGTTATCAAAGCACTGTGACGAATCAACAAATGAATGGGCCTAATACTGCTAAAGCATTGCATGCATGACTTATCAGTCAATTAATTGTTTACCAATTTCCTAAATGTCCATTGTTTATTGTTTTTTATTTGTTTTCGGTTCATAATGTAAATATTATTTCAATTGACCGAATATCAATAATTCTGATATAAAAGCATTGCACTTACTATCAAAATTTGTTTGTTGAAAGTGAATAGCGAAATCTTGTGTTAGTAATATAATTTGATTGGATAATATTAAAAAGCTAAATTTCCTTTTTTCTTAATACTCACAACTATTTTTTGCGAAAACACGTTGATGTTCCGGCAGATAAACTTTTGATGAGAATACCATTTGTTAATGTAATAATGTTTCTTTTAAATAAACAATATGATAGAATATGGCAATATCAACCATTATCTCGTACAAAGTTGAAGACTATGAATTATATCTTTTCCTTTGTGTACTTTCAGTTAACGGAAACTGGGAAACTGGGGAGAATGGTCTGTTTGGAATTCGTGTTCCCTAACTTTTGGAACCGGCAGTAAGGTTAGGTCTAGAAGCTGCAATAATCCACCGCCATCTAATGGAGGGTTGTCGTGTCCAGGTAGTTCTTCGGATATTACAGTTTGTAACACAGATCATGTCCAGGTAGATATTATTGAATTACTTTAATTATGTACAGTCTTCTTTATTATACGATATATTTTGTTATGGCTTTCAAATCTCAAATCTCAAAACAAAGCACTGTTAGGTATCAACAGAGGAATGGACCTTATATTGCTGAACCACTAATTTCCTTTCATATTAGTCAATTAATTGCTAACAATTTTCAAAAGTTTCCATTGTTTATTTTTTTAAATTGTTTTCTGTGGATATTATAAATATTATTTCAATTGGCCTAATATTGATAAGATAAGTCTGATATAAGCATTACGCTTACTATCAAACTTATTTTGTTGAACGTGAATGACGAAATCTACTGTAATATAATTTGATTGGATGACATTAAAAACCAAATTTCCTTTTTACTTAAATTAAGACTTACAATTTTTTTTTTGGTGAAAACACGTTACGCTGCTGCAATATACGTTTGGCGGATTGCATACCATTTGATAATGTATTACTTTTTATTTGAAATAACACAATATTATAGAATTGTAGGCAAAATCTACCATTTTCTCGTAAAAAGTTAAAAACTTTAAGTTATGTGTTTTCCTTTGTGCATTTTTAGTTAACGGAAACTGGGGACAGTGGTCTGTTTGGAATTCGTGTTCTCTAACATGTGGAAGTGGTAGTAAGTTTAGGACTAGAAGCTGCAATAATCCTCCACCATTTAACGGAGGGTTGTCGTGTCAAGGTAGTTCTTCGGATGGTACATCATGTAACACAGATCCATGTCCAAGTAGATGCGACATTTGTGATTTATTTTAATTATAAACAATCGGTCCTCTTTATTATACGATATATTGTTATGGCTTCGAAACCTCTTTACACGGAACAATTCTTCTGATATATGTGACATCAGATCCAAGGACAATTATGTATTAACAAAGGAATGAACCTTGTACTTCTGAACAATTACTTTCTTATCAGTCAGTGATTTCGGTTGATATTTTAAATATCATTTTAATTGAACGAATATTAATAAGATAAGTCTGATATAAGCATTACATTTACTATCAAACTTATTTTGTTGAAATTGAATGTTGAAATTTTGTGAAATAAAATTTGATTGGATGATATCAAAAACCAAATTTCCCTTAAACTTAAATAAAACTCAAAATTATTTTTGCGACTGCACGTTGTTGTTCCCGCAGATTTCAATAACCATTTCACGGATGTGAATGCCATTTTGTTAATGTAATAATTTTCTTTTAAAATAAAACGCTATTATAGAATATTAGTAAAAAAATATCTATCATGTTTTCGTACACAGATGAAGATTATGACTTTTTTGTCCTTTTCTTTGTGCATTTTTAGTTAACGGAAACTGGGGAGAGTGGTCTGTTTGGAATTCGTGTTCCTTAACATGTGGGACCGGTAGTAAAGTTAGGAGTAGAAGCTGCAATTATCCACCACCATCTAATGGAGGGTTGTCGTGTCCAGGTAGTTCTTCGGATACAATATTTTGTAACACAGATCCATGTCCAGGTAGATGTGATATTATTGATTTATTTCTTTGTATATGATATAGTGTTTTGCTTTGCAACCTCTTTAGACAGAACGATCCTTCTGACATAATTTGAAATCAGATCCAATCACTGTTAGGTATCAACAAAGGGATTGACCTTAACTTCTGTTGATCAATTTCTTATCAGTCAGTTAATTTGTAACAATTATCAAACATGTCCATTGTTCATTACTTACTTTTTAAATTGATTTCGGTTGATATTGTAAATATTATTTCAGTTGGACGAATATTGATAAGATAAGTCTGATATAAGTATTCAATTTCCTATAAACGTATTTTGTTAAGATTGAATGGCAAAATCTTGTGTAATAAAATTTGATTTGATGACATCAGAAACAAAATTTCATATATACTTTAATTAGACTCACAATTAGTTTTCCTACAGCACGTTGCCCTTCCTTCATATCTCAATAACCGTTTCGCGGATGTGAATAACATTTGCTAATGTAATAATTTTCTTTAAAAGTAAAACGATATTATAGAATATAAGGCAATATTTACCATTTTCTCCTAAAATGATAAAGATTATGGTTTTTACTTTTTCTTTTGCATTTTAGTTAACGGAAGTTGGGGAAAGTGGTCTGTTTGGAATTCGTGTTCCCTAACATGTGGGAGCGGCAGTAAGGTTAGGACTAGAAGCTGCAATAATCCACCACCATCTAATGGAGGGTTGTCGTGTCCAGGTAGTTCTTCGGATACTACATCGTGTAACACAGATCCATGTCCAGGTAGATGTGATATTATTGACTTATTTAATAATGTTCAATCGTTCTTCTTTGTATATGATATAGTGTTTTGCTTTGCAACCTCTTTAGACAGTACGATCCTTCTGACATAATTTGAAATCAGATCCAATCACTGTTAGGTATCAACAAAGGGATTGACCTTTAACTTCTGCTGATCAATTTCTTATCAGTCAGTTAATTTGTAACAATTATCAAACATGTCCATTGTTCATTACTTACTTTTTAAATTGGTTTCGGTTGATATTGTAAATATTATTTCAGTTGGACGAATATTGATAAGATAAGTCTGATATAAGTATTCAATTTCCTATAAACGTATTTTGTTAAGATTGAATGGCAAAATCTTGTGTAATAAAATTTGATTTGATGATACCAGAAACAAAATTTCATATATACTTTAATTAGACTCACAATTATTTTTCCTACAGCACGTTGCCCTTCCTTCATATCTCAATAACCGTTTCGCGGATGTGAATAACATTTGTTAATGTAATAATTTTCTTTAAAAGTAAAACGGTATTATAGAATATAAGGCAATATTTACCATTTTCTCCTAAAATGATAAAGATTATGGTTTTTACTTTTTCTTTTGCATTTTAGTTAACGGAAGTTGGGGGGAGTGGTCTGTTTGGAATTCGTGTTCCCTAACATGTGGGAGCGGCAGTAAGGTTATGACTAGAAGCTGCAATAATCCTCTACCATCTAATGGAGGGTTGTAATGTCCAGGTAGTTCTTCGGATACAACATCTTGTAACACAGATCCATGTCCAGGTAGATGTGATATTATGTTGATGTTTAGCATTGAAATATTTTAGACGGCTGGTATACGAACAAAATCAAGTTAAAAATTATTTGTAGTTTGTATATTAAATGTGATAAGCAAGACATTTTAATTTAAGTTGCGTTTGTAGGCAAAATATATCTTACTATTTTTACAATTATAAATTTATCTGTTGTAATATATCTTTGAAATCGTTGCATTACGTATTCATACTGTATTAATATTTCCCTCATGTAGCGCATTCATGACATGTATTATAGTAGTTGTTATGATGAAAGTTTTTCTGGGTTTTCTTCGCACAAAAAATAAGATTTAATATATTTTTGGCGTTCAGTTAATGCATATTTTGATGTTCAATGATTGCTTATCATTACATGTTTACATAAGTTATAAATAGTGTTTTTGACTTGGTGTGAAACATTAATCAATTTAACCTATGAATAACAAAACAAAACTTATTTATTGACCATTATTTATCTGAATTTAAAGAGTAAATAAATCATGCTTATTCAAAATATGTCACTTGATATACCTTAACACGTAAAAAGGTTACACAACAGGCGGATTTTCAAATTGTAAACCACAAAGAATATTTTAGACTTTGCGCAATCTTTAAAGCATGTATTTATTAGAGATATAAAGTATTTAAACTGTGAGTAAAGCAGTATATAGGTTCGATAGAAAAATGTCTAATAAACAATCTTTCAAAGTATTATTCAGATTTTAATTCAAATAGACTTAAGATTCAATCTGTATGAACAACTTCGTATGTCAGTTATGATGTAACTGTCATCTTATAAATACTTTTAACCTTCAAATGAATTGTTTAATTATTGTATTATTATTATACCACTCTCATTGCTGTTGTGCTTTATGTATAACTCGTCATATGCTTCTTTTTAACTACAATGTAACGAATGTATGTATTTACATTACACATGGACCTCAGACTACATGTATTCAGCTTCATTTGTGGATGAGAGGTAGTTAAGTTCGGAGTGCAGTTACGACGGCATTTAAAGGTATTGTTGATTAAGCTATGTTTGAAGTTTGTCTACAATAAAGTGTACTATAACGCTTTCTAACTGTTACCAACAATATACAAAAAACATCGTTACTGTATCCTGCACACTATCAGCATCGTGGATTTATATTAGGTGATTATATCAAACCGAATTCATCATATGCAAAGGTATCACCATTTTATTTCCTCTGTCATCTTAATTTCTGAAAATCAATGCTCATCTATATGAACAAATTAAAATCAGTGGTTAATTCACACCATTTAACCTATTATATTGGTTGAAGTACAAAATTGGTACCTTGCTTTTTTTAATTTTTAGTATATTTCGTGGCCAATATGACTTATCGATATAATCATTAATGTAAATATTCTTTAAAACAGGTCATATTAACATATGTTGTAATTGGTCTGATAGAACTAAAAAGTCAAGTTATCCAACAAACCACAAACAGCAATGATTGCCTACAAGACAGTTATTATGCCGATTGAAAATGTCAAACCACTTTAATTGCAATACAAATACCACAGGCCAGACAACAAACACTGAACGTTGCTTGCATTGTTACAGAGATTTTCGAGCGCATCGTTCGTGTCTAGATTTATGCAGATTGTGTTTAAGGACGTCTAAAACTAATTTGTTAAGTTGTTAAGGTAATATTGCAAACATTTAGTTGCCCCAACAATATATAGCTGCCACTTGCTTTTCGTATTGAATATATAGACGTATTGATTGATTGATATGCCTAGGAAGTTATTGCGGTTTCTAAGATTTTGAAATGTGGATTTTTTTTTCGTTTTTGTTTAGGTCCTTTGTTATCACTTTCATGTATAATACTGCATTTGTTGTAAAATGTGAAAAACTTAAAGTAATATCTCTCTGTAATTATTTATAACCGTTTTCAACTCAGAAAATATTTTTATAAATATGTCTGTTATCAAGTACAATCACACGTACCTCAAGTCAGACATGTGGAATAATCAATATCATCAAAAGTTTAATGCAACTATAAATCTTTGCAATGGGACTTTAATCGGTTTTTTTTATTTTATTGAAAGTGGGTAATTTAAAATTGTGAATAGTATAAGAAGTTTGGGGTTTGACGCATTTATGTTTTAATTTTCAATGTAAAATATTTTATTTGCAATCCTTGTTTGTAGCTGTTGCAATGATTTCCTTGATACAGGGTTGTGTGGCAGAATATAGGCTTTTTGAAAATTAAGTTGAGGCCGACGTTCCTTAAACTGTATTGTTGCCATCCGTTTGTTGAAAATATTGGCTATATGCAACACACACACATATATATATATATATATATATGTCTACAAATTAAGCCCAACACTGTTAGAATTAGTTTTTAACACAGTCAAATTTTTGCTTACCCTCAGCGGGAATCGAACTCACACCGTTGTGACACTGTGGCACCAAATTGCCAGCACTATGTCCAGCGGTCTAACCCCCTTGGCCAAATCCTCTATATAAAAATTTAGCTTCATTTACCGGGGTGAATCGTAGACATAGACATAGTACATGTGTACTAGCTTGTGACGATGGAGTTTTCGTAACCAATACGTATTAATCTGACAGTAATCTTATTCAGCACTTTTGTATATATTATATAGGATGACACGTGTGACAAATGTATAACGGTTTTATGAAGGTATCAAACATTGCCAGTATGAAATAGTTTCTTTTAGAACATTTGTTTAAAAAACAAACGACACTGGCACAGACCTTTAATTTCACTTTCCGCTATATTGATGTTTTGTCCGTGAACAATGATAAATTTGGTGACATTTTGCATTCAATCTTCCCTAGCGAGCTTTAAATTACTGAAAGCTTCATCCAGAAATAGACTTTTCAAAAGCTACAAAGAAGACTCTGCGACAAACATGATCTTTATATAAAGTATGGTGTGTAAATTTGAAAACGTATACGTTATACAAGATCATGCATTTGTTAATACGTTTTTCTAGACCGAGCACTGTTGTTGACTTCTATGTACTAAAACAAGGGTGCGGTTAATCCGTGAAATGTTCTTGGCAAAAGTTCGTACACTATTCCCCTTTGTAATGTGAAGTAACATACTGTTGCCAAACACAGGTATTATTTTCACCGACGACTACATGTATCAGTTATGCATTTTTAATTTTGCAATTTCATACTGTCAGTCACGCAATGGGCTCGTAGCGAGAAAAAACAGTATTTAATAAACTGGTTATCAATGTTAGAACAAAGCTTTTTACCATGTAATTATGTGACATAATTATAAATGTGCTTACAGTGTGTAATCGACTTTGGGCTAACATGGTCGTCAATATCATTTGCAATTATTTTAAATTCTTCGCAAAACTACAAAATAATAAAAAGAACAAAATAAACTACAAGTAAAAAGCATACAACATATTCTCCGAAGTTAAGATTTGTTGGGACAGTCACATGTTATTTGACACAACAAAACAGTAGTTATCTCTGCTATTCTAAATACTTTTGCGGTCATTAATTTTCGCGAAATGAAAACTTTGTAAATAACAAACATGTTGTCATAAATAATTTATTCATTTACTGCATATTTAATACTAAGCCTAGTTTGGATAGCGAACAAGCCGCAAACATAAGACAAACAACTGGAATGCAAAAACCTTTCCTTTTATCTGTTTTGACCCTTGCTAGGCACATATCAAGCCAACTTCTTCACAAAACATGGACAAAAATGCATGAAAAAACCAAAACTAATAATTTTCAAAACAGGTGCACAACACAGAAGTCGACAAAAAATCTCGACATATTTTGTAGACCATTGAAGTTCATTTCTATTGTTACCAGCCAATTAATAACATGCCAAATAAAACATAACGTTTTGTATTTAAAGTCAACATTTCAAGCCGATTGGTCCATTATTTAAACAAAATTGATTGTCCAAATTATAGTTAAATCTTTTTCCGCGAAGAACATTTGAAGGCCAAAACAAATCGGAAAAGCTTAAGCGAATGACACTACAAAATCTTGGCAACGCGATTTTTTGCTTGGGAAAATAACGGATCAAAAAAATAAAACACAATTTCAAGTGAGTACATGAAACAAGGCTTACGTAATTTATAGTCTACATTTTATATAGAAGAAATAATTGCCAATCCATAATTCATACTTATTACGAAACTTAAGTGTGCCCTTAGTTACTGTATTTGTGACAAATTTACGATTCATCAAAGCAGGAATACAAACAATTTTAATACAACAGTAGTCCAATCCTTGTCATACATAGACGCGGAAGTTACGTTTCCCTTATATGTAGTTTTGGTTTAATCATATAGGTGATATATTGCTCGCATTAACAATCTTTTTGTTGAAAGTAAAGTTATTGATTAATATTTTATCTGTTAGTGTATGCGTTTATAACATGGTGTTACTCTTAATGCTACTAATTTTCCGTTGTTGTTGGATTCAGTGCCAACTTTCCGGTAAGTTTATGTTTAAATATAAAACATAACTTGATTTGAGCACTGTGAATGAGTCTTGAATCGAACTATCAGTGGTTAGTAACTTTAGCGTGCCACTTAAAATACGTAGAGAAATAAAGGATGACAATATTTTACATATTACAGTGATGGGTATTCGGTCACTCTTTTGACAACAACAAATGGATCTTTTTAACAACTGAAACTGGTACGGACACAGTTACGTCTTTTTGTAACAATGAAAGGTGAAAAAGGGTTCTATTTTAAAATAAAATTATACGCCAGATTAAACCCACATTCCTCTCTTAAGCATCACCAATATATTAAAGGTATACACTGTTAATGTGGAATTGTTTGAGTAATTTTTTTTTTGGACAGTCATTTACAACACATTAAAAAAAAGAGAGTACAAATTTGTAAAAACTTCTCTACACCTTTTTAAGGATCTCTGAAATTTTACAGCAGGATAACACAGCAAAATTACTCTTAGACCACATAGTTCTTGATCCATTTTCAACAACATTCTTTACGAGTCCCATTTTTTAAAGACGGTGCTTCGCAACGCTTTCAGGTGTTTGCCGTTTTTTTTGAATGATAGTTGAACAATGTAAGTGCAACGCTAGCGAAATAATAAATAATTTAGGTACGGTTTTTATTTTGTCATATTTTGTTGATATATTTGATGATGTTAAATAGGATCTCTTCGTTTGCGCGATGGTCCAATTGTCAGAAAAGGACGACTAGAGATATTTTACAACAACACATGGGGAACGGTTTGTGATGACTCTTTTGACAACAGAGACGCAATTGTGGCATGCAGACAGCTTGGATATAGGTAATGATGTAAAATATCATTATAATAATTTACGAAGTGAGTTATTACGTTTTAAACTATAGGAATCAACAAAACATAACGTTCAGGAATTTTAAAATTCAAACATAGTTAATAACACTACATCAACTGTAGGATTAAGGAAATTATAAATAATGTCAATTAACTGTAAATTTTGACACAAATCAGATAAAATAATCTAGTAAGCTATCTACTCTCCGATGTAATAAAATATATACAATGAATCTGTTTCATGCAAGAACGACTATATTTTCTGCTTCATATTTATTATACTAACCTGATGGTCTCTGTCGGTGTATTTGTACATTCATACATATGCAACGTATATATCAACGCGCGTCTGGCGTAGTTTTTGTCGTGACATTGTTATTTATTACATTTAATTTGTAATCACTAAGTCGATGCCTATACTTTTAAGACTTTTAAGAGTGTATTGGTATCACAAGCCCAGTAGTTATACTTTGGTACTAACATATTATTATTGTTTTGTTTAGTGATATGGTCATTGGCCAAGTTAACTGCCATAAAAAATTTTAATCATGATTATGAAAATTCTAATACTTGAAAAGTGTAGATTAGCCGGATTTGTTAAAACGTTTAAGAATTTTGATGATAAAAGTTCTTAATAATTGGATTTTTAAATATTTATGCTACTAATGAGTATTCCATAGACAAAGCGCGCGTTTGGCGTAGTTAATTAAGTAAACTTGGTATCTTAAATGACATTTTATTTTTATCAAACAGCTATTTAATATAATTTTAAAGTTTCCTCAAGTCAGACTTAACAAATCCGGACTCCACGTTTCCAAATGAACCGCACGAAAGAATTCATACAGAAAAACACATTTTTGTTTAAACTTCCTCATGAACAATTAATATTAAATTTACGAAATCAATATGTCAATAGGAATAAAAAACATCGGACACCTATAGCAGTCTAGATTTGGACAAATACACATGACAAAGACAAAACAAAAAACAAAGATCAGACATAACTGCTCAGGAAGAGTAAACAGTGCTTATTTTTCTACACATGACTAGTTACTTATCGACTAGGTATACAATTCCTTGTTTGTTTATCTTTATGTAAAAGGAAGCTTCCGGTTTGGACAACCTGCGTTATGATTTAGCAGTTGTAGATGGTTGATTAACTGTTTGCGCAACGTCCAGCTAAACAGTATGAAGCTTTGAGTACGAGCAAACAATTATATTAAAAGTATAGTTTCACCTTTTAAAAATGTTGCAACCTACGGTTTATGGTCATGCGTCCCGTATTAAGACTTAACAACTCCAACGAAAGAGCTCTTAAAATATTTTACACTTAGAGGCGTCCTGTTCAACTATGTAGGGAAAGCTCAGGACCCCCCCCCCCCCCCAGTACGATACTATGGTATGAGCTGTGAAATGCTAGCAACGTACTCTGAACCTGGTAAACCACTTTGTCACCATGGTCGCTATTTACATAATGTAAATAATTAAACTCAGCATTAACGAAAAAATATTGTAAAACGATTTGAGGCACGAGAAACTTAAATGTTTTCTTAAATCAGCATGGATGAAATGATAATTTAATATTTTTGTATTCAGTTGTATTCAACATAAGAAACGTATGATATCGTCTGTGATAAAATGCATTTTACCTCTATTTGAATCTAATTTAATGTAGCACTGGATTCATGGTGACCGCCACATTCATTCTTGACGGCACTGATAAAATATGGCTAGATGACATTGAATGTTCTGGTACAGAAAACAGATTAGATAGTTGTTCTCACCGTGAGTTTGGTGTACATAACTGCGGGCATTCAGAAGATGTGGGCGTAGAGTGTTTTCCATTGTTGGTTGCAGGTAAATATTACAAAACTAAATATTAATAATACTTTGGTGACATAATATGGTTTGTATAATAACACTGAACATCGTTAAATTGTCTATTTATATGAATAGACGGTAATTGATCCTCATTATTTCCATGTGTCTGGCTCTATTTTCCGTTTTCAAATTCTTGTTTTGTTTTTACTTAACCTGACCTGTTTATTTATTTATTTATATTTTATTTTTGTTGGTATCTACGCAAGAACATCTTATTTTATGTAAATGTTGATTAACATGTAGTTTGTTCTGTATTGTGTCTGTTTAAGGAAAAGGTTATTGCAAGTGGGCGCTATGCACATTAAAGCAGGGTCAGACTTTTTATGTATTTTAAACCAAACGTAAAAAATCACATCATGTTGTAGTTGGCATAGGGCACCACTGCGATAATGTTTATCGCTTCTTAAGGTCGTAAAATATACAAGGTGACTAGAATTTTATTCGCCAGACGCGCGTTGCGCTTTATCAAGACGCTTTCAATTACCATAATGGTTTTGTAAACTAAATAAAATATATATCCCAATATAGCTTGTAAAGCGAAAAAACTTTACATAAAAATTTATGTTCGTCATTATATTGAATATATATGTACGTTATTCATAAGCAGAAAAATTTAAGCATGTTACATATAAGCAAAACCATGTTGTCAAACTAGAATTTTTCAGCTGAACTTGTAATGACGTCGGAATTCTTATTGTGCAAGCGGTCTTTATTCTTATTCTTATTCTATATACGTTCATATCCGTAGATACGGAGATTTTAGGACCTGAACTAGAAGTGCCCCCAAGTACAACCTGAGGCGAAGCCGATGGATGTACATGGGTACTCAAGGTGATAAAATCTCCATATCTACGGATATGAATGTGTATAACGAATTAATCATCGGTTTAGTTTGAACTGATGGATTTTTAGTTACTTTGTAAACGTAACGTTTTATTAATTTTTAAGGAAAGTTTGATCGAAATTTGGCAAATATAACGCTTGTTTACAAGGTGTATGGTACTACCTTTGGTAGAACCCTACAGTTCTCGAAAAAACTGTTTATTTGGTTGGATTCAAACAGATTTAAAAAAAAAAAAAAATTGGCGATGAATGTCTTGCAGAGACGTCACAATAGTGTGACGTCGTTGTTTACCAAACTGCATATAAAGTACTCATGACATTGAATTTGAAAAAAACACTTGATTGGCAAACACTGCTTACTTGCCGGAACATCTGTATTGTGCGTTTTTTTGTGTTTGGTTTTGTTGATGCTTGTATGAAATTCTTGTTAGTTTGTCGGTTTTCTTGCTTTTTCTTACACAATTTGATCTGTATATTTTTGTACTAATCGGGATTCAAATTCAAACCCGTTGAAACACTATGGCACCCATCGGACCTCTAGGCCAAATTATCTCTTTACATTTCATTACAATATATATCCATTAATTAATTTCGAAATATGATGAGAAATCGCCAATGCAAGGAAGACTTGAAGTTTACTATAATGGTAAATGGGGAACTATCTGCGATGACGATTTTGAGGATGTGGATGCCTTGGTTGCTTGTAGACAAATGCAATATAGGTTAGTTGGAGATAAACATCATTTCTGTTAATTGGGCCAATATAGTAATATTTAATTTTATTTCGAATGTAAAAGAGTAACGTCAAAACCGACAAAACAGCAGCAGCCGAAGGTCAAAGGACAAATAAAAATTATTTATACAGACAAACATAAACAACGTGAAACAACCGAAACCACAGAAAAAGCAGAAAAATTGTTGTAAAACGCGACTTCCAAACGTTAACATTACAATTACCGTACTAGTATTTAAATTTTTTGTCGAAGCTGTATTTCGCTGATTGCCTACAAGATAAAAGATACTAGGACGTATTTATTTTATAATTTTGTATAACTGGCAACATATTTCAAAGAATTTTATTTTTGCTGGTCATTGATGAAAAAGAACAAAGCTAAAATTAGATACCCGCGACGAAAAACATTCTACACAGTATATTGTAAACGACAAAATCATAACTATTGCAAATCGTAGTTAGATATACTTTTTTTAATAATTGTTAGTACCCTCATACTACAATATCATTTGCAAATACAAAGTTTTATTTTCTCCAAGCACTGGAGTAACATTAGGTAACGCTGTAACGAATGGTTCTGGAACTATTCTGCTGGATAACGTGAATTGTACTGGTATAGAATCTACAATAAGCAGTTGCCGACATAGTGGCTGGGGTGTACACAACTGTGGACATGCTGAAGACGTCGGAGTACAATGCTTTATAAAAACTAAAGGTACTGGCAAAGCTACATACTTTCGATTGCTTATCATGTTATTCCAATATTTATCTGTTATAGCAAACAACCTATATGTAAACTAACATTTTGTTATTCTGCAAAAGAACATAAAGACCAACTGATGTTTTGTTTTATGTAATTTTAAGTACATTGATAAGTACCTGAATAGTGATTAAAAAGATTTTCTTTTCTAAATGCTGTTGTCAAAAATTTTGATTGCATATACACATTTTACTTTGGTAAAACTTGCGCTTTGCGTGTTTGATGTCAATGCAACTTTCCGTAATTTTGCAGTTTTTCAGTTTTTATTGGGTAGGAAGCCGGAGTTTCCGGAGAAACCCCAGACTATCGGTAGAAACTGGCAAACCTTGTTGATTAAGATTGGAATCGAGCAAACACCGAATTGGCCAATATATCTTGTGTTATTATTGGTTTAAATAATTAAAATAGTTTACGTTCTTTGCAGTTGATGGCTCCTGGGGTAGTTGGTCATTCTGGGGCAGGTGTAGTTTATCCTGTGGAGGTGGTGTACAGTACAGGACGAGAGAGTGCAATAACCCGACACCAAACAATGGTGGTAGTTGCTGTGAAGGAACCCCTTACTCCAGCCAAGTATGCAACTCTAATGTCTGTGGAGGTATGTTCAAAACGATTTTTGTTTCTGGATCTTTTTAACCTAATCATTGCGTGTGGGGGAAAATGAGCACAGAATTGAAGCCCTCGCAGATTTGCTTGGAAAACTGCCAGTTCTGTCTGATCCAGTAAAAGTTATAGTGAAGCAGACTGCTTCAGCAGTCAGATTCCAATTCGCGAGCCGATTGTGGACACGCCCAGGATCAATAGTAGAGCCGACTCAAGTTAAGCCACTAGGCCACAACGGTTCCAAAAACAGGTGGTTGCAAAGCAGATGAGGCTTATGTTTTCTTTAATTTTTCTACAGGCAAGTTTCCTCTCTTTCTTCACACGATTACACATGCAATAACTATATACAAAATAAAAAAAGAATAAGGTCATCAAGTTATGATATTCAAAACAACTAAAATTATCTACTTTTGGTTTACTCTTGTTCTGGTAGTCTTTTGTAACTTTTGTATTGAACATTTAGACATTACGCCGATTCGGCACTACGTTCCAATTAGTATTTGTTAAAGTACATCTTGGACTTCTGATTTTCGAAACATGTCTAAAAAAATATGATTGGATTTAATTTAAAATAACTTATTATTATGAACATAGCAGGTTACTGTTCAAACGTTCTTTAATATATCTAAATGCTAGCAAATATGAAGTTAAAAGTCCAGAGTAATCGCCATACAAAAACAAATTTTATAAAGCATATGTACATTATATCTCGACATAAAAAAGGAAAGGTAAAATCCCTTCTATATGTAATATAGATATATTATATATTATAGTAAATGGGAACTGGGCTAGTTGGTCTTCGTGGAGTACCTGTTCAAGAACTTGTGGAGGTGGAACAACAACCAGAACAAGAGCATGTAATAACCCAGCACCAGCAAATGGTGGCATATACTGTACCGGAAGCAGTACTGAAAATATTTCTTGTAAAACGGACCAATGCCCGTGTAAAACAAAAATTTCCATAACTTATTTTAATGCATATATAACGTGAAGAAATGCATAACGGTAAACTTCATTTGTATCAACATTGTTCAGCGAAAACTCAAGCATAATGTAAAAGCTTCATTTGCCGTTTTGTTAAAGTTACAGCAAAACAATAACAGTATTACTTTCAACGGCTCAATGAAAATGTCTAATGGATTGTATTAAGGTATCCCACCCATAATTGAAGTTACCGTTAATTTTTTTTTTTTTTTCAGCTTTATTAAATTAATATATTGCTAATTATTTATACAAATTAAATTGTTTTATTTTGAGTTAATGTTAAGAATTTTGAGCTGAACAAATTTTCGATATTTGCCAAACATAACCGAGGTCTGCTACATTAACAAACAATGGATATCCGGGACACCAAATATGATCTCGTGTTCGATTGTGGTCCGTATACCTTAATATTTTATGACTGAAAATTTGTTTTTGAGAACACAATAAAATAAATCTACTTATGTAATCTTAACGTATTTCTCACACATAAAACTCAAGGCGTACACACTGTTTTCATCTTATCTAATCTACAATAACTTTTTGACTGTTTTAACTCTTTTGCACAATTGTATTGACTTGGTCGTTATATTTGACTATGTAAATGTTACTTGTTTTGAAACAATGATAATATATTAGGGCTAAAACATATAAACCATAAATCTGAAGTCTTTCCACAATGAATTCTCGCTGTCAGCTTATTGTTGATAACCAGAATACATATACTTGTTATTTGTTTCAACATGTCTCTACTGCTCTGTACTTGAAAGTACCAAATATCATTTATTACGGTATATTAAACGGGTGGGGGGTCTTTTAATATACATGAACAAATTTCTTGACACTCCGGTTCAGTAAAGCCATGTTTAATGTCTGATAAAGAACTCTTGCAATACATGTCAGCATTATATAGAATTTTTTGGTATTGATAAATGACTACGCAAAGACCGAACTGAAAACTCGAATAAGTTTTTAACATTGCATATTTAAAAATGTGTCTTCAAGGGTAACGGGTATGATGTGATTCTGCAATAGGTTGGTAAAGACCGCCTTACAAAGAGCTTTATTGTAAGGCTTTGTAAATCCATAGTTGGGCATTTATTATCTTTCAAAACTGATATTAATCTAAATGAAATCAACTGGCGTTACTTGCAAAGCTAGTGATGTTTACATTTAACCCCTCACGCAATCTTATTTTTTAAAACATTTTCCTAATTTTGTTGGAACAATAACTTAGTTTTCTGGTAATAGGGACATTTCTGTAAATATACAGTAGTCACAGGAATATCATTGATTCTTTCTGTGATATAGTCATTGTCTAAATTTACTGCCCTGAAATTTCGAAAATTCTAAGGTTTTCTATTTTCAAGGTGTAGATAGCCGGGTTTGGCAAAACGTTTTGGAATTTTAATGGAAAAGCTTTACAGCATCTTAATCATTTGAATTTTAAATATTGTTTGGGTTTGAGCGCCGCTGATGAGTCTTGATTAGGCGAAACGCGCGTCAGACTTAGTAAATTCTTTTAACCTTGGTATGATTTTATTTGCAACCACTGGGTCGATGCCTTTGCTGGTGGACTGTTAGTCCACGAGGGTATCGCCAGCCAGTAGTTACACTTCGGTGCTAATAGGAATATCATTGATTCTTTCTGTTATTTTGTCGATGTCTAAATTGACTGCCCTGAAATTTCGAAAATTATTTCAATTCTAAGTTTTTTCAATTTTGAAGGCGTTCATAGCCTTAGCCGGATTAGGTATAACCTTTGGCATTTTAATGATAAAAGCTGTACAACATATTAATCATTTGGATTTTAATATTGTTTTGGCTTGAGAGCCACTGATGTGTCTTGATTAGACGAAACGTGCGTATGGTATAGTAAATTCTATTAACCTTGGTATCTTTCATGACATTTTATGTAAATTGATGCTTAAGTAAACAAATGTATACTTTCATATGCTTATTAATGTGTATAGTCATGCGTGTTGTTTACGGGCAATCATTATGATTTGCCATAGTTATTTACAGATAGCAGAGCGAGATGGTTGCGAAAAAAATGTATGTCTCTATATATGTTTGAGCAAAAAATAATATTCAAATGTTCCTTTTGTACTTCAAACAGTTAATGGAGCCTGGAGTGTGTGGTCTTTCTGGAACATGTGTAATGTCAGCTGTGGAGGAGGTATTCAACAACGATCACGTGATTGTAACAATCCAACTCCTTTATATGGCGGAAGTTGTTGCATTGGTTCAACAACACAAAGTCAACTATGCAACTTCAATGGTTGTCCAGGTAATCGGTAGTGCAAAATGTATATGCTTAAATCTCCATTATTTTCGTGCATTCAAATTTAACAATGGAGACGCATCTCCAGTTTTTTTTTTTAAAAAGGTCTGCGTTGTACAGTTTGCTTCACAATGTTTATTATTGATATGTGAAGTGTTTTTTATAAGCACAAATTTCATCGATTGCAATAACAAAACTAGCAAATAAAATATTTTATTTCTTTTTATTTTAAAACCAATGATGCCATTTTTTAACGAACTGATATAGAATTTAAACTATCTTTTAATATTTTTATGAGATAAAGTTTCAGCAATCATTAGCAATTATCGTTAATCACAGACTTTTAAACCCAGTCAGTATTAAAAAAGATTTCACAGAAAAACATTCTTTTTCTAAACTATCGGATTTAAAACAGTTATTGAAGCGACCAACCTGAGCAATCTTACATAAAAATCAGTGAAATTTAAAGTTTCACTATATTCAAAAGATCAATCATTTCGCATTGCGACTAAGATCTTCAACGACAGACATGTATAGAAAAGCATCTTAATATTGACGACTTCAAACATAAACCTCCCGACTGCACTTGTGCAAGTTTCTCTTCATATCCTGGATTCAATCGAGAATTATACCAGAAAATCATAGATCTGTATTGTATTTCATGACATTTTGACCACCGATCACGAAATGGATCTGGGGCCGCGGTGGCCGAGTGGTCAAGGTAGTTCGTCTACTATTGATCACGTGGTCTGTCAACACTGAGATTGCGGGTTCGATTCTCACTGCAGGCAGGGTGTACTCGACTCCAATCTTAATTGACAAGGATTGCCAGTTTTCCTACCGCAGGTCGGGTGTTCTTTCCGGGTACTCCGGCTTCCTCCCCCAATAAAAACTGGACGCCATGATATAGCTGAAAAATTGCTGAAAGTGGCGTTAAAACACCATTCAAACAAACAAAAAACAAACGAAATGGATCTTAAATTCTCTACTGGATTCCTAAGCCACGCAAGTATCCTTATAATAACGTTATTTTGCTGGGCCTGCTAATTGCCCAATACGCCTTTTTAAATACATGCTTCTCAATTTTTGCCAGGAGTCAACAGCCAGCTTTAGGGAACTGACTGTGAAACAATAAACTACAATGGTGGCGTAAAATAGATGTGGATAGTTAAAATTCTAACGATCTTTTGGAGAATATGCAGCCATGCATATAATAGCATAAATTCCTTTAACTTGTTATCCCTTTTTGCTATTCCTCAAAAACCTAAACAAATTAAGCGAATTTTATTTTGTTTCACTATTAACAAGAGCAAATTAAATCAAATATGTGCTACCCTTTCTGCTGACTTGTTTCTCTATTTGTATAAATAGGATTTTATACAAGGGCCTAACAGCAAGGATGAAAAGTTCTCTCCTTTTAAATTTACGTTTTACTATAAAGATGACGTGCTCTCATTTAATTACCCAAATTCAGTGACTATATTAATCGCATCGACCTCATTTAACTTAAAAATAAGAACAGAACACAGACAGATAGATCTGCCCCATTAATGATCAAAACTACTTATTGATAGTGATGATCAGTTTGAAACAAGAATTAGGACAAAAATGATGATTAAAATTTCCTTTTTGCGAAATTCTATTTTTGTGTAGAAATAATTCAGAAGCAACTGCATATGTAATATATATCTTTTTATAAACGAGGCACTCGAGCTACTATAATTTCTTTGATAGAAGGTGATTCCTGACAGAAAACCTAAATAACATAGGGGTCAAGTGAATAAAGTATATGCGGGCTAGGTACACCCGAATCCAATCAAAATAGACTAAGTTTGCTTAGCAAAGGTTTGGGGTTTTCTCCGGGTGTCCGGCTTCCACGCCAAAGAAACTGGAGCCCACGATACAGCTGAACTATTGCTGAAAGTGGCCTTAAAACT
This sequence comes from Limnoperna fortunei, assembly GCA_944474755.1. NCBI lineage: Eukaryota > Metazoa > Mollusca > Bivalvia > Mytilida > Modiolidae > Limnoperna > Limnoperna fortunei. Next base: position 46,032,841 of record OX104124.1, read on the forward strand.
TATGCCAACATATATATAATCTAGCGTTCACATAACAAAATTGACTTATAAAATTTAACATTTGATATAATGACAAAGTTGACTGTAACATATGACATCATTCCTGCTGGATCATGACTACCTGAAGATATGACTAATTACAAGATTTTTCGCGTTACTTTATTATTGGATTTTGCGTTGTATATTCTTAAAAAGTCCTCGGTATCTTTAAATCTGTTTTTATAAAATTATATTATGGAATATTAGTTGACATCAGTTTGAGTATGTAGAGTGGGGGTGTGCGCGAATCCAATTTTAATTAGCAAGAATTGTAAGTTTACCTGAACAATGTAGTGTCTTTCCGATGTTTTCCTCACTCAAGTAATACTAGACAGACGCCACGATATTGCTTTGAAATGAGAGAAAGTGATGTTAAACACCATAAAAAACAAACAGATAGTGTAATTAACGAGCTGTTATTTTTCGTATTTTATGTATTCCATATCAGTAAATGATATACAGTAATGTCTATTACGTGTTGAAGAACAATCAAAATTAATTTCCTTACCAATAAATCTCTAGTTTTGCATGATAAACAGTCTAAAAGAAAGTGCATTTCCTAATTTTATAATTTTCTTATTAATTAAAATTGTGACAACAACGGCGCATGCTATCTCTAACAGATTCATAAGTTATGTATTAATTCTTTTTCACAAAATAAAGTACTGATTATTTTGTAGCACTTCAATTAAAATACTACATATTATTTTGTTGACATTTTAGACTTTAAATATTTTTAACTTCTGCATACTGGTACTACGAAAGAACCCAATCCATTGCCGTATAAAATGCCACCGTTATATTGTTTCAATTATCTTTATAATTGTATTACAATATTTAACTCAAAATTACAGAAGCCGAAAAGATTTTTGGGGTAGCTGGCCAAAACTCGTATACTGTTGTGACCAGTGTGGCCATCGGTTGTGTCGTTTTAACAACAGTTTCCATTTTCATTATTCAGTTTATAGTCAGACGTATCTACAAAGGGAGAAGACAAGGTGAATACATATAATGATATATAATATTTTGTATTGAAATAAAAAACGTTACGTTCTAAAACAATACTAAGCGCGTTAGTTATGAAAGTTTTATCACAGCGATTATCAATGGAGTGACAGAAACAGTCACTCCATTGATAATCGCTTTGATAAAACTTTCATACAAAATATTATATTCAAAAGAAAGGTACAGCAATGGGTACCAAATTTGCACAGACGTACGCAACATTGGTACTCGGATATCTTGAACATACATTTTATCAAATTCTGGAAAATAGATATGGATCGGATTTCTCAGCGTATATTCAAGACAACTGGAAAAGATAAGTACCAATAGTTTTTAGATATTTTAAATGCTCTGCATCCAAGCATGCAGTTTACTATGAATGAAAACAACAAACAAATTCCTTTTCTAGATATTCTTGTTTTACTCAATGGAAATCAGATTTCAACAGATCTGTATTGTAAACCTACTGACACTCATATGTATCTTGATTTTCATTCATGTCATCCTAAGCAGGTGAAAACTAATATCCCGTATAACCTCGCATCCAGGATAGTTTCATCAGTGAAAGACCCTTTACAACTGGAACAAAGATTGCATGAACTCTATTGTTATTTGAAGAATCAACACTACCCACATAATCTAATACAAAATGGTATATTACAAGCCAAACTGAAAGGTCCGATGAGTTACGAAAAGCGAAAAGTTAAAAAAGACACAAGTACAATTATACCGTTTGTGTGTACACATAATCCTAGGAATATAAATATTTTTCCACTAATTAAAGGATGTGAACCTATTTTAAAGCAAAGCAAGACGATGAAATATATACTGGAACAAAAGGAGATTATATATAGCAGCAGACAGCCTAAAAATTTGAAAAGAATTTTAACCAAATCATGCTTTGATATTGAAAACACTTGTAGGGTTTCAAAATGCGGAGTAAAAACTTGTCAAACACGTGACAGTTTATTAGAAGGACCTTCCATAACTTTTATTAACGGTAAAACGTTTACCGTAAAACATAATATGTCTTGTAAAACTAAAAATGTTATATATTCAATTATTTGTGCAAAATGTAAAAAATTTTATATTGGACAAACTAAAAATGAATTACGGAAAAGAATGACTTTGCATCGTCAACAAACGTCAACAGAAGAACTACGTTTCCTGAAAGTGAACAAACATTTACACGAATGTTCAAACGGAAAATTTAACATTTTCCCATTATATAAAGTTTTGTAACACAAACAATCTCTGCGTGATGAAAAGGAAATACATTTTATACGTAGTTTAAAGCCACACTTAAATGGCTAGATGTTTATTGCTAATTAACTGTTATTAATAGCAACTTATAATTCATTAATATAAACGCATTATTTGTTTATGCGACGTTATGAACGTTATTTTCCCGAACTTTTAAACACATTATCACGTCATCTTTGTATCTTACGTTTACATAAACAATATTTGTAAACATTATTGTCGCCTGAAGAGCTGCAGGAAGCAGTGAAAGTACTAGTAATAGCGATGTAATACAATATACAGATTTTTTCATGTGATTTTATTCTTTATTCATATTAATGCCGTCTTGTGGACTTTATCTTGTTTTACTTTATATATATATATATATTCATAAACATTAATGAGTTCATTTATTCTTTTAACAAATTATTTTTTTTAATTATAAATATATCTGGATAATTCATAAATGTTGTGATGTAAATTTGTTTTGGTGTTTTTCTAGAATCTCCAGAGGACTCTCATAGACTGTAAGTATCTTATTTAATTATAGTTTTAAATCAACGAATCAAAATCAAAAATAAAAATAAACAAAATTATATTTTATATAATATAAACTTTTACCAATAACGCTGTATACCGGTGAAGTAATTACTTGTGTACGTGATCAGACCAATGGTTAGACTTCGTGTGTTTAACAATCATGCTTAAATAATGACTTGTTCAACAAATACGGAGACTATAGGATTATGTGTTGATGCAAGACGATTGATTTTACAATTTTTTAAATTGTTCTCTACTACCTGACCTTCTGACAAAAATAAAGCAGACTAGAAACGACTGCTTTATATAGTTAAAATTTGTCTAGAAACTCCCAAGCAGAAAATATGGTAAACTAACGTAATACTCGCAAAATTGCATTACGGTTTCTTTATGTATTTGTATTAATATCACGTTGAGGATTAACAGGCAGTCACAAAGAAAACTAGCAAAGAAAACCGACCGACCAACGAGAGCCAAAAGTTAATGGAAAGTTACAAATCCGGATATAGACAAACGCAACACAAAAACCAAAAACAAACAAAAAACAGAAAGAGAATACCCCAACCCAATAAAATCCATGAGTGCACTCGGGTGCTCCGGACGAGTAAGCAGTGCCTGCCTCTAATTAGACACCTTTAATCATTGTCATGTAATAACGTTTAACTTTATTTTATCATGATATAACTGAAATATAGTTCATACGGATTTATTATAAAACGATATGAATGTAATAAATATCGTTTTAGGGAGAACAGCTATGTAGACCTTGGAACGACACGCATATCAGAAACTCATCAGAATGAAACTTTTGACAGATTTAATTTTGCTGCAAGCGGAGCGTATGATAACTGCGCGGAAAATTCTTACGAAAATTTACAGATAGAAAGCAAAGAAGTTGCATCCTGTAATATTCATCAAAATTAAACTCTAAAAAAAAACATTTTGAACATTGTATTATTTAGTAGTCAGTCAGTTTCTAATATCGATTTTCATTTTAAATTGTCAAAATGTATGGCTCTAATAAAATGCTATCACACGTTAACTCGTTAGTGAGATAACAATAAATAATCAGACTTGTTAATTTAAAATTTCCAGCTGATTATTTCCAAACATCTACACTGGAAATAATAACAATTTTTATACAAAAAGACAAAAATTAGACACGATAATTATGTACTTTTCTTTTAGAATTGTTAACGTTTGATACAGGACCACAACTCTGCCAGTTTTAACAGAAACAAAGGCATAATCTACTTATCTTATCAATACAAGGATCGCTCGTAAAATGTCGAAAATGTTTACTTAAAAACCATAACTTGCGTTTCTTGTTATTGGCAGTATGTTAAATAGATGAAATCGTTCATATTTTTGCCGCAATTATTATACTTTATCATTACTATTTAACAATAGCCTTGTGAAGATTAAAATTTAATCTATTAAATGAACTTACATATTTAACTTGTTTTTTTTTTGTCTTGTTACTTGTCATTTGTGAGTTATTGCGGAAAAAAGGTGTATGAAACAGCTCTACTGTTTCCATTAAATGTTAGTTACCTTAACAAAGCTCGGGCGTTTTCACCGTGTACTTTGACTTTTTCTCCAAAAAAATCTAGACGCCTTGATATAGCTTAAATATCACTGACAGTGGCGTTCAGCCCTATTTAAATAAACACACATTTCTACAGATGTAAGACTCAGGTTCGTGGTAGAATGGAGAACTGTAAAGGAGACGAAGATGCAACGACAATGGCTCTTTTATCATTTGTCCAACTGTTCCAGTTGGTATCTCTCTGTAATTGTAAGAGCCATTGAAGTTCAGTGATAAACCTTGACAAACAATCTCTGCGTGATGAAAAGGAAATACATTTTATACGTAGTTTAAAGCCACACTTAAATGGCTAGATGTTTATTGCTAATTAACTGTTATTAATATCAACTTATAATTCATTAATATAAACGCATTGTTTGTTTATGCGACGTTATGAACGTTATTTTCCCGAACTTTTAAACACATTATCACGTCATCTTTGTATCTTACGTTTACATAAACAATATTTGTAAACATTATTGTCGCCTGAAGAGCTGCAGGAAGCAGTGAAAGTACTAGTAATAGCGATGTAATACAATATACAGATTTTTTCATGTGATTTTATTCTTTATTCATATTAATGCCGTCTTGTGGACTTTATCTTGTTTTACTTTATATATGTATATATATTCATAAACATTAATGAGTTCATTTATTCTTTTAACAAATTATTTTTTTTAATTATAAATATATCTGGATAATTCATAAATGTTGTGATGTAAATTTGTTTTGGTGTTTTTCTAGAATCTCCAGAGGACTCTCATAGACTGTAAGTATCTTATTTAATTATAGTTTTAAATCAACGAATCAAAATCAAAAATAAAAATAAACAAAATTATATTTTATATAATATAAACTTTTACCAATAACGCTGTATACCGGTGAAGTAATTACTTGTGTACGTGATCAGACCAATGGTTAGACTTCGTGTGTTTAACAATCATGCTTAAATAATGACTTGTTCAACAAATACGGAGACTATAGGATTATGTGTTGATGCAAGACGATTGATTTTACAATTTTTAAAATTGTTCTCTACTACCTGACCTTCTGACAAAAATAAAGCAGACTAGAAACGACTGCTTTATATAGTTAAAATTTGTCTAGAAACTCCCAAGCAGAAAATATGGTAAACTAACGTAATACTCGCAAAATTGCATTACGGTTTCTTTATGTATTTGTATTAATATCACGTTGAGGATTAACAGGCAGTCACAAAGAAAACTAGCAAAGAAAACCGACCGACCAACGAGAGCCAAAAGTTAATGGAAAGTTACAAATCCGGATATAGACAAACGCAACACAAAAACCAAAAACAAACAAAAAACAGAAAGAGAATACCCCAACCCAATAAAATCCATGAGTGCACTCGGGTGCTCCGGACGAGTAAGCAGTGCCTGCCTCTAATTAGACACCTTTAATCATTGTCATGTAATAACGTTTAACTTTATTTTATCATGATATAACTGAAATATAGTTCATACGGATTTATTATAAAACGATATGAATGTAATAAATATCGTTTTAGGGAGAACAGCTATGTAGACCTTGGAACGACACGCATATCAGAAACTCATCAGAATGAAACTTTTGACAGATTTAATTTTGCTGCAAGCGGAGCGTATGATAACTGCGCGGAAAATACTTACGAAAATTTACAGATAGAAAGCAAAGAAGTTGCATCCTGTAATATTCATCAAAATTAAACTCTAAAAAAAAACATTTTGAACATTGTATTATTTAGTAGTCAGTCAGTTTCTAATATCGATTTTCATTTTAAATTGTCAAAATGTATGGCTCTAATAAAATGCTATCACACGTTAACTCGTTAGTGAGATAACAATAAATAATCAGACTTGTTAATTTAAAATTTCCAGCTGATTATTTCCAAACATCTACACTGGAAATAAAAACAATTTTTATACAAAAAGACAAAAATTAGACACGATAATTATGTACTTTTCTTTTAGAATTGTTAACGTTTGATACAGGACCACAACTCTGCCAGTTTTAACAGAAACAAAGGCATAATCTACTTATCTTATCAATACAAGGATCGCTCGTAAAATGTCGAAAATGTTTACTTAAAAACCATAACTTGCGTTTCTTGTTATTGGCAGTATGTTAAATAGATGAAATCGTTCATATTTTTGCCGCAATTATTATACTTTATCATTACTATTTAACAATAGCCTTGTGAAGATTAAAATTTAATCTATTAAATGAACTTACATATTTAACTTGTTTTTTTTTTTGTCTTGTTACTTGTCATTTGTGAGTTATTGCGGAAAAAAAGGTGTATGAAACAGCTCTACTGTTTCCATTAAATGTTAGTTACCTTAACAAAGCTCGGTCGTTTTCACCGTGTACTTTGACTTTTTCTCCAAAAAAAATCTAGACGCCTTGATATAGCTTAAATATCACTGACAGTGGCGTTCAGCCCTATTTAAATAAACACACATTTCTACAGATGTAAGACTCAGGTTCGTGGTAGAATGGAGAACTGTAAAGGAGACGAAGATGCAACGACATTGGCTCTTTTATCATTTGTCCAACTGTTCAAGTTGGTATCTCTCTGTAATTGTAAGAGCCATTGAAGTTCAGTGATAAACCTTGACATGTCTTTTTAGGTCTAGTAGGAGTTTTGCATTAGAAAGAGAAAACGATACAGTAGAATTCACGAGGCATCCACGTGCATTTATACAAAATCATTTCAGTAGTGTACTAAAGCATTTTTCGTGCAAACGTTAGCCTTTGCAAATCTGCAATTTTCATATACAGTTCCTTTTTGGATTGAACAAATGTGCATTAATTCCAAAATGAAATTAAACAAAAAACCGTGTCACTATTGCTTTAAGGTAAAAACATATACTACAAAATTTTGTGGAAATACATGTGGACAACAAAAACGTGACAAAATGACACCAAAACATATTAGTGTATCGAATGTCTCTCTCTGCGTATATAACACACCTATGCCTGTATAGAATTACATATACCTTTAGTAAAGCTAATAGTTTTAACAGAAGTGTAAGCCATAAGCATCAAATATCTTTAACAAGATGTAGAGTGCATCATGTCACCAGTGACTATTTTAGATTTTTATTAAATGCAATACTCACAAATTATATTATTATTTGGTTTACTTGACACGATTTACAATTAACGAAACAATTAATCTAGTAAATATTATTTGAAAAAAATCGGTTTCCAATGACGTTGTTTGATGTTTCACCTGTAATAAGCCGTAAATAAGGCTGTAGAGGTCAGAGAAAGAACTAAAAAGAAACCAAATACAAACAAACGCATTCACACTATTGTAAACAATGTTTTATTCAATAATTAATGTAAAATTAAGTCGCACAATTTGACAATTTATGCAAGCAAAACATCTAAACAAAAGGATTCGGGAAAGAAACATTAGCAAGTAAGGAATATAGAAATAAGTCGTAGGTTAGATAGAACCACAGGTACATTAGGGAGTATCAGAGAGATTCTCAAAAACAGGTGTTCTTTGGGGCTGCTACAATTCATGCGAAGACGTGAATCTGAAATTTATTCTATACGTTTTCCGAATAAATACATTTGGAGGGTTTTTGTTTACTTAGGTCAACATTGATCTTTGTCTTGAACGAATGTATAGTATCAGCGGTTTTTATATCGTCACTAAACAAGTTCCAAAGAGATATAGTCGACCGTAGAAAATAGTACAGTCGAGATGTTTTTTATTATGTGGAAAATAAGAAATTGTAATAATTTATTTTTTGTACGTCTAGAGCTTAATTTGTCTAGCCCAATTTCCTTTTATTACATATCCTTTAATGTCAGTTTTGTTCTGCCAGTTATAATTCTTGCGATTTCTTGTCCGGGACATAAATAAAATTTACGTTTCCGGGAATTGAATGTAACAAGCTACTGTTGTGATCACATATGTTTAGTCGAGTCGCTATAAAGAGAATATGCCGCTAGAACTGGGTTCTCAACCATAAAGTAAAGACTAGAGTCATCCGCAAACAATCTTGTGTGGTTTGAATATCATTTACTGTTTCATCTGTTAATGTAACAAAGATTATGGGACCTAAAAAAGATATTGTGGAACCTTAATATTACCCTTAGAAGAGAATTTCAACTTAATTATAACACGTTGAAGTTTGTTTTTAAGTAATTCTCAAACTAACGAAGAAGTTTGCCTCCAGGTCCGGAGTTTTTTAGTTTCAATAATAACCCTTTATGCCAAACTTTATCGAACGCTTTGCTTATATCACAGAAGATCACTCTTATTTCTTTCAATTTATCTTGATCCCGCCAAACTTCATTAGTGACATCTACAAGTTTTGTAACGACTAAATCATTTTGGTGTAAATCAAGACTGGAATTGTGTAATAATTTTAATTTGTAGAAGTTAGTTTTTTACATGTATATAAACACGCCTTTCCATAACGTTTCCAAGTACAGATAAAAGAAAAATTGGTCTATAATTAGCGACATTATTTTGCTTTCTCCATAAATACCAATTAGAATAGCAACAGTCTGTTGAAAAACATGTTCTCCAAAAATGACTAATGACAGAAAATTTAAAATATGACAAATTTTGTATTTAGTATATTTAGTATACACCTGGTAAAAAATGTTAATCCACCAACAACTTTTGAGTAACATTGGAGAAATAATACTAACCAAAATCATTAAAATAAAACTTTATTGTTGAACTTTTTTCCAGGTGTATATTTGATTTAGAGTCATCGATTACGAAGTAAGTTATGTCATGGTTAATTACCAGGTATATTTATATATATATTTTTCCATTCATGGAGAGGATATATATAGGCCTGGTCCTGCTATCCAATCCAATTCATGTATTTCATAAATTAAATATGTTTAAATCATATTTTTCCATTTTTCTTAAAAAAGCAGCGTTTAATAAGTTGTATTATTTAGAAATATATGTGTTTCGTTTCGTTTTTAATAGCGTTAATTTTAGGCGTCTTTTGGAAAAGGTCTAGGTTCGTGGCTTTTCTATTAAGAATCACGTTTTGCTCCCTTCATAGCTGCTTTGGGAAGCTCCTTTTGATGTCTAATTCTTATTATTAAGTCATTTTTTGTTACTGAACGCTCTGTGTGCAACCTTGTTTAATACAGATAAAGATGAGATATATTATTAAAAAAATATTTAACACGAAACGCAAAACATATGAGTTTTACGCTTCTTGTAATACAAACAATTCTAAGCAACTGATGTAGTTCGTAAATATGGTTAAAGTTCAACGCTGTTGTTTTTCATATCTAATGAAAGTGCCTTTATGTTCAAATAAGTGACAGATGATCAGCGCAACAAATTATAAGTTTATACTTAAAATAAGCATTAATGATTCAAAAAAGTGTTAACAATACACAATTATAAAGTACAAAGTATAATCGTTTCAATACAGGTGTGGTAATATGTGTAAGATATGAAACAAGTATTGCAGACTACAGGAATTAATTCGCTTAATATGTGTTTTCATTATCGTGATAACAAATAAACAATTGACTTTTAATTTTACTAAATTGGAAACCTTCCTGTAGTAACGGCTCAACATAATATGTTAATCACAAACGAAAATTGACATTTTGGTACAAACAATTTTAAAATCAAGCAATTAAGACAATGTTTTGTCAGAAAACTCATCTAGTAATAATAATCAAAACCACGGGACAATAACAAATCCTAAATGAGACAAAGCCTCATCACACAAAAAACAACAAGAAATAAACAAGAGTCATCCAAAGGGCTGTACTTAGAAAATATTTTCCTGTCTAGGAAAATGTCGAAGGGCGACTAATGGGCATCGTCCAAGTGGTTGCAAATAAAGAATTATTTACGCCGGGCGTTCTTCGTCTACTCGAGACTCTCAGTGGCTGTCATACCCAAAATATATATTTCAAATCAAAATTACAAGGATGGTGTACAGCTTATATAATCAAAATTCCGAAAAGTTATACCTAATCACACTAATTACACCTTGCAAATTTAGAACCATTTTTTCGAAATGCTTAGGCAGTAAATTTACCTGATGACTTTATAACTGAAAGAATTGATGATATTTCTGTCAGCACCGAAGTGTGACCGATGGGCTTGTGATAATTTAGGAGACTAACAGTCCAAGGTAAAACAATCAGTACACCAGACGTGCGTTTTGACAAATCAAGACTCAATAGTGGAGCTCCATCCCCCAAAAAATATATAAAATAAAAATTATTAGGAAGTTGTGGAGCCTTTTTAATATCTTGATATAGCTATATACACCATGGAAATTAAAAAAACCGAATGTGATAAAGAACAAATTAGTACCCATCCACCCGTAGTTGTGTATCTTGAATGGAATAACCGATTTTTGATTGTCATGATCTAACATTTCGTTAAACTTCAAACCTCCCGTCATGCCTTAACCATCATCATACCTGTGTATAAAAGATAACATTAGAGCTGGTAAATTTCATTTCATGGCGTCCAGTTAATAGTTTGGGAAAAATCTAAAATTCATTGAGAATCGGACTAGACGGCTCAGTGTAAACAAAGTGCTCAATAATGTTATCAAAGCAATGTCGTTGATTTTTTTCTTCAGTAGTTCTGATAAGACCCCTTAACAATTTGATATGAGTGCGCGTGAAATCATCTCAATCGGTTATCAATGTAATATCGGCCGTGGTTAGGAGAAACAGTAATCTTTTAGTGTGTTTTGTAACATTGTTGACGTTGTTTACAAAACAAAGTCCTTCAAACTTGACTATAGTTATCCATGTCTTTCTATTAGAGTTTAGAATTTGACTATCAATATCTGCATTACGCTGGTAAAGTAAGGTAGAATTTTCTAAGAATGCATAGCGATATTAATAATTAACAGATATTTAGTTATTATAAAGCGATGTTAGCATACTTTTCAAATTGTTGTCATGTGAACAAAAGACAAAAATTAACAGTATAACAATTATACATTTAATGATGTTGTTGTTTGTTTGAATGATGATTAACGCCCTTTCCACCAATTTTTCAGCTATACCATAGCGTCCAGTTTTTATTGGGGAGGAAGCCAGGGTACCCGGAGAGAACCCCCGACCTGCCGTAGTAAAACTGGCAATTCTTGTCAATTAAGATTGGAGTCGAGTACACCCTGCCTGCAGTGTTGACAGACCACGCGATCAATAGTAGACGAACTACCTTGACTAATCGGCCACCGAGGCCCCATTCGATAATAGTTAACGTCTTTGTTTAAACTGCGGCATTATACATCGCAATTATACCACATGACAAACTGCTGCATTTCAATCTCAATCAAAACAAATATATACCAAGTGTCTGTGGCATACAAACATCGCAGTAGCTACAGCATTGTATCTTTCAGTCAAACAACTATATATAAATTTTCTGCGGCATATACATTGTTCATTAATAAAGTCAATCATTAAAATTTATAATTGTGAGGCATTCAACCATCGCAGACCAGTTGATTATGTCACATATCAATTCCTTCAAGTTCAAGGAATAAATGAAAAATCTAACAAAATTACCAACACATTGTTATTAAATTGGTTTTGTGCAAAAAATGTTCTTTACTAGTGAAACTTTCACAAAAAGTTTATAGGTTTCATATATTCAATGTAATGACAAACATTATCAAAATGTATCAGTAAAACATCTATTCACATTCATAGAACATAAAGAACGATTTCCACTTAGGAACAACAAATGTGCATCGAGCTTTGCACATTTACAAATGATTTTGATATTTACTAACTAAATGTACGTTTTGAATTAACAAATTATTAAACCATATCCAATCAAATGCAATCGCATCATCCTTGGAGAATCTGAAGTTAAATAATTTGAAAACATATTGCAAACTTTTCTGTTGTTTCCATTTGCGAAAATATCACATGTGTTTGGCCCCCCACAACGAATTAGATTTTCTTTTAAAAAGTGCTTCGATCAACGCTTTCGAACATCTATGAAACTTTAAAAGAATGCACTTAATTCTTAATTTAGTATTATATGTGGATGTCATGTGTGATACAAACTTAAGATCAGGAATCCTTAATATATCGCAGGGCTGTTATCTGTAACATCACGGTAGAAAAACCGTAACACACCTATGATCGGCTGATGACGTTATTTGATTTACGTCATCAAGCTTTAAACGAAGATTTGTTTATTAATTCACGTCTTTGTATTTTATTTATATTTTCTTATGATAACAAAGACAAACTAAATGTGTTTTGTTTTCTTTTTTTAATGCATTATATAATAAGGCATAAAACCATATTGCCCGAGGTTTTTGCTATGTATTAAAATAGTGGAAATATCTGACAAACCGAATATAAAATGGGTCATTTTGGATCATATATTATGTTTTCATAAGGATGTCTTGAAATTGTTTTTTGATGTGATACATGTATGAAAAGACCCATATGGCATTCTATATTTAGAGTACTATATACATATTTATATTGTCAAGTACAATTAGGCGTCTAAACATTATACCTGAATTCCGCCCTGTGGGAAAAGGCATTTAATAAATTATTTATTGCAGCTAAAATACTTTCGCAATGCTACTTGTTAGGTTTATTTTGTTAAAACTGAGTCGACTTTAATTATTTCCTTTAGTAACCACTTATTAAGATCAAATATTACAGCTTTTAAAATATTTGAAAGACTGTAAATCCTATTGTAACGAATTCTAACGACGGTTTTTAGATAGGAGCATTATCACTGTATGGCAGATAAAAGAAAGGGGTTCCAGCAATCAGGCCGAGGTTGACGTTTCTTAAAATAGTCCCCTTCCGTTTGTTGATCTTAGCACTTATAAACTACAGAAACAAAAGGATTTGTGTCTTGCAAGGCGTGTGGTGGTCTCCAAACACTTTACCCACTGTGGCCCGCGGTCAGATTTTCCGTATTATGACCTGACAGCCCCCAACGAGAGAGCATCTTATGTCCGCCACCTGGGAACGTGCTGGGTATTTCTGTGAGTCCAGCACTGTGAGCGCTCACAGTATGGTCCCAGAGATGTTGAATGTTAGTTAACTACAATGAGAAAACCAAAATATAACAAGTTAGTTATTGCTAATTTGACTTTGACAGTACTGAATTATAGAATGAAGAAGCCTCCCCTATACGCTACCCGGAGACTTGATGGGCAAAATTTAGGTAAAAAAATGAAAAACGTTCTAGTGAGCTCCCAATTATACATGTGAAAGCTAGTGTCAAACTATACATGGGAAAGCCAACAATTCGGTACATATTATTTGATGGATTCCTTTATGTTGAATTATATAATAAAGAAGTTACCCCTATCAGCTACCTAGAGATGTTATGGACACTCTGTCGATTGAGCTTAGGAACCGTCCGAGTATGGGCCAAATCAATTGTTGCCTAACAATGCGCTGATGATAACAAAACGACAAATGGCGTTTGTGAATGATACAAAGTATTTACATCTGGAATATGACATTTTTGTTTATAATGTTATGTTTGTTGTGTGTTGTGATAACGGCAAGTGTTTGTGTTAGCATTGTATTGAGTTCTTTTTTCATCTAGATAACCTCTAATACTTTTTATTTACTTCAAATAACTGGTTACTGGACAAAACTTCGTTAAGTATTCCAAGCAGCTTTTGGTTGGGCATAAAACTTAATGTGGCTGGGTTGAAAGTTAAAAGTGGAATACAACCCTCCAATCTATTGCAAAAATGCTACACCTCCTAATTAAAGAACAAGCAAAATCGACTGGCCTCCAAAACTGTACAGCACGTAAAAACCAGAAACACAATCAAAGTCAAATAAATAGAGAAATAAATCAAAGAAAGAAAACGGATTAATGGCAACACTGGCAGATATCCTTGGCAACACTGGCAGATATCCTAAACGTATTTGTCTATAGATGTAGCATATTGCCCATTGACCCATCTGACCTTAAAACGAAGCTTTAAATAGAAACATTTGATAAGTATGTTTGAAATGATTCTAAATTATCCATTATAATAAAACTTATGTTAAATAACTGACAATTTTCAATCATTTTTCTTGCGCAATGTTACTAAAGTTACTTGACTTTTTAGACTTAATTTATGCCAATTGGTTAAAAAAATAAGTGCCAGTTGTGACAATAACTTACGAAGCAAAAATTCTTTGTAACTTCCTTGTCCTGGCCATAACCTATCAATCTTTAAGAAGTAAATATATGTTTGTTTAATACGCAACTCTAAAAGGAGACTGTGTTTTCACATTTAAGAACACACGGTCTTCTGATAAAGTAACAAACTTTGAAACAATATTGTGGATTTGAAAAAAAAATAAAGTTGAGTGTTACCTACATTTTTTTAAGTTCGTAAAAGTCATATCTACGAGACTAAAACTTATTAAGAATATTGCCTTATGTTAACTTGGCGGAGCAGACGTTTGATCGTTGTGGCATTACTAAAAGAACTAGAAAGAACCAGTAATTATTTAAGCAGTTATCAGCTGAGCTCTAGAATCCGCGCTACAGCAGCATGGAACAACAATACGTTTTTGACTAAACAGCAAATATATATGATGTGTGATAGCGATTAAAAATTATTTGTGTAAAAGATTATGTTGTTATTCTTGGTTTGCTCACATGGTCTGTAAAAACCTACTTTGCATGCACAATCGAATGATACCTGATCAAATTGTTATAGTGTGGGTAAAGGGAAGAAACAGAATCCTGCCAACTTTCAAGTAGTAAACAAAATTTGACGTTATCCCTATCTTCACGGTCTTCTTATTAGTTCTGTACCGAAATGAGTTAACCTGATGCAAAACCCTACATTTACGTTTCCAATATCACTAAACAGCTAAATTTTAAGAGTTTCAACGAGTTTCAAACGAAACAGACACAAACCCTGGAAGTCGGTTTTATTGTTGCTAAGACCTTTTAGTCTACCGTGATGTCAAAGCCTTTTCCATTGTTTACACTAGGCTTGATGTTAATACTCGCATTTGGTAGATATATTTTATAGACACTGGGTATTTTATATCAACATTTATAAAATTTATTATTTTACTATTATTACATTAATATAAATCTGTTTCTTGATATTAAATTTTACAACAAAAATTTGGTATATTTGCTAGAAAAACATTATGAAAACCATTATAATTTTGTGTTTTTCACAAACAAAGCAACATCAAACTCTGGATCGGCTTCAACACTACTTTAACTTCTCCACCGGTTTTATAGCTAGCTGTCCATACAATTTAGTAAAATTATGGAGCAACAAATGTCTCATTAAATTAGTTGCCTACGTTATTATGTCGCCTAGCCCTCTATATAGTAATTCAATTATAGAACATACCTTTTTTTCCAAGACTGCTCCTATTAAGATTGTAAATAATAGCATAAAATGCTTAGGATGTTTACTTTCTGGCGGGTGATTAATAATAGCATAGAAAGAACTGTTGTCAGATGACACATTATTAAGCGTTTAAGATGATAATGGGCCAACAGGTTGCTGGATTGAAACTTTTCCTGCTATCAAAAGACAGCGAAGATTATTAATACACAACATGTTATTATTTTGTCTGCCTAGCTAAAGAAAACAAAAAAGAAAAGGTCTACCTATTGCACAGACAAAACCATAATTATTAAATTGTATTTATTTTAGTTTAAACCAAAAACAAAAAAAATTATATTGCGTTTATGATATCTAGGCACTTATTTTTATTATGGAAAATGCTTATACATCTACAATTTAGTTCTGATTAATTTGCAATTCTTATATGACGTCCTGCTTTAGCTATGTAAACAAAGCCGTGTAACAATTCCAATAAGTTTAGTTCGCACATGCGTAAGCTGTGTGTTTTTGTGTAAATGTAAAAACTTACTTAAAAAAATACAGTTTGTTATTGTTAGCCATAATTATTGTTATTGTTAATAATGCAGTTATTTTTAGTCTGAATTCTGAGATTTGTATGATTTAACATACTCCTGATACATTATTTTTCTAACAACTCTACATTCGAATTAATATGACGTCACAATTAGAATCCCGACCTCATATACGCTCAACTGCAAATTTCAAACAGGAACAAGGCAATGTCGTTAACATTTCTCATTATTTTTTTTTGCTTGAAAGGTACGTATATTTTTCATAAAATGACGAGCATATTTGTTTATGTCAATTTTATTTGCTTTAAATTATTCTTTTAGGATATATCTTATTAGTTTCCAAACCAATATTACTATCAAAAGCGTCCTCTTTCAGCCGCTTCGAAATTTTAAAACATTTGTTAGACATATTAGAATCGAAATAGATTATTGCAATTGGGCTCTATGCGAATTAGAACATGGTCAGACCTTATATTTGTCTTTATTTTATACCTAGCTATCGCTTGGTATAAAATATTGACAAATAAAATGACTGACCATGTTCTAATTCGCATAGAGCACGCTCACAATAATATATTTCTTAATTTAAACGTTTTTGTTTTGTGGTTATCATCACCTATGTGCAAATAAACAAATGGAAGGAAAGAATGGATAACCATTTGACTGTGAATGGTTCTACTGACCGGGCTAACTGATTGTTGAGGTATCGAGTAACGCTGGCCAGCTGCTGAAATTATAGTTGCTAAAGGTCAAGTATTGTATTAACTAGTTTTCGTAGCTACGCGGGTATGTTAAGGCACTTTCTTATTTTTTTAAACCAGTTATTTCCCTTTACTGCGGCAACGTCAATTGCATCGCTTCCATGGCAACGTCTAGTTGCGTGATAAGAATTTTGGTTAAATACGTGTATATGCAACATTAAATCGAATACGTATCTGTGTAGTACGATGACTAAAAATTACAGAAAGCGTTAAGCACATTTAATTTGTAGTAATATTGTGAATATTATTAATGATATTGATTATTCTCGATCCGTTCTTCATTGCCCATATTTGGAAGATCTTAATCGCGGAGAAGATTTAGAATGATACACGATGAAAACGGAGCACATGTTAGCATCAAATACGACAGGAAAGCAGATGATGTATAGTGGTATGTTTACTGTTATGCCTTAAGTTGATACTAGGAGGGGGGGTCAGTTCAAATGTGGCGATGATTACTTATAAGTTATAGGCCAATTAAGACCTGTGGCTGTGGACGATGCCGTTGTCAACAAATCATGTCATTCTCTCTTTTTTTAATTGTGAATTTACATATATGTACTTGTATATATGTGTCTTTAAATAGAAATGAAAGAAAAAAACTACTTTACTTTATTCTACTTAACTTCGACAATGCTAGTGACATTATAATGCCCCTCCCCCCCCCACCCCCACCCACCCTCAATTTACAAACCTTTACATGTTTTATATTCAGAAATATTAATATTGAAATTATAACTCATCAGCATCATAATCCCAAAGACTAACATGGTTTAGGGATAATAGACCTCCCCTTTCCAAATTTACAACACATTTTTCCCCAAAACTAGTAAACACCAAATTACAAGAAAATTAAGTAAACAAAATAACCAAACCAATGTTGTTTTCTTTTAAGAGTTACATAATATTTTTAAATAGTTTGAAGGATGGTTAGATTCTGTTAATATATTGATAGTTAAATACTAAAATGTCTTATTGATCTTTACTTTGATAAAATAGTCTGCTAATGGTAAGGATGTAAAGGTAATTTTGAAAAGGTGTTTAAAAAAGTAAGTTGTCAATGTTGAACAAGACCCTTTTTAAGGTTGTGTTCCTTCGGTGTAACAATAAACGAGAAGTTTCGTGTTATAATAATGTAATAAATAAACTTGTGAAAAAAACAGTCAGAATATACCCTAAACTTAATTTACACTGACAAACTTGTGTAAACTAGATACCTTTATGACACTATGGTTTTTTTTCTATTACAATTTTTAAAAAAGACAAATGCTTCTGGATTTTGCTATTTAAATCAATATTTTCATACCATTTGATCATTTCTGTGAATTCAGGACAACACACATTTATTTGTTGGCAACACACTTTACATTGCATTTCCTCACAAAAAGCTGTACATTATTATAAGGACGTTCATGTTAAACTATCTAGTCTCTTAGGCTATATATATTTTTTTCCAATATGAAAGTTTGATGCAGTTTGATTCTGAAAACTATAAAACTTATATATATTTATGTATTACAGCCATACATGTACACGTGTTATATTTTAATTTTTTGCAGGTCTACCATGGCGATCACCACAACATACTTTAAGTGCAAGTAAAGGTTTTAGCTGTATAACAGGAATATAATATGGAGAACCAGTTGTAGTTACTAAATAATAGTGAATAAAGGAATTTTCCTTCCTGCCTTGTCCAAATGCATGAAAGTAAAAGGCCAATAATAGAGGTAAGGAAAAATTATGTTTTGAAGGTTAAAGTAATCTATCATATTAACCTTATTTTTCCACTATCTTATTATTGGTATAAAAGAATAGCATTTTATTGTAAATTAACACAAATAAGTACATATATACAATATGTGTTTAATTGAGGATTCCCAAGACATACTGTGTACTTAACTTTCCCCAGGTTTCCGTTCAGTTGACAGAAGTTTGTTATAGACCCATACTGCCTATACTTTACTAGTTTAATCATACTTGTTTCATTCATATATTCCTTTTTTGTTGTTAATCATAATGGTGTAGTAATTCACAAAAATGTCTGTTTGCATGACTCATGCATGGGGTATTTACATTTGTACAGCGAACTATAAAGTGCTTTCATTTCTCCCCTTCCAAAAAAACTTAACCAGCTGTGTGCAGAGATTTCAGAGTGGACCGGTACTTTTACCCACCCAAGGTAATATTGGAAATTACCTCCTGGTATTAAAAACTTCGGTCAATGTTGCTACATGTAGTTTTTAGCTTTGATTATATACATGCTATAAGCATACCAGTATAACCATAGTGTTCTTGCTATACTTTCACGGATAAAAACAACACTGATTCATAATGGATTAATTACCCTGACTGATCTGTTACAATACTAGTTTATTTGTCTACAAGCATGGATCTGGCATTGCCCTTATAATCTTGTCCAATCAGTTTGATCCGGAATCCATAATTTAATTATATGAAAAGATCAATCTGTTTATTTACAGATAGATGTTTTTCTGTAAATATAAAAATTAAAGGAATATTCTGATATACTTTCATTCGTGGATAAATTGCTGTTCTTAAAAATAATACCTTGCTGTTACGAAATATATCATTTCTGAAATTTTTTTATTTTTATATTTAAATTAAAATAAGAAGAACGAATAGCTAAAAGCAAAGTAAACAACTCAAAATCAGACAGATTAAGAGAGGTACCAACAGGACTATAGCAGAATGCATCTGGGTGTCAAAAAACTTATCAGACAAGATAAAAGAAAGTATATGGTATTTTGGCTGAAAATGCAGAGGAAGCGGCAGGAAAAATGCAGAAGGCAAATCTGTATAAGATAACAAGACAGATATGTGGTAAATTTAATTCATCATCATCAAATGTACCAGTAAACGATAAAGATAGTAGAATTTTGACTTCTGGGAAAGAACAAGAGAAAAGATGGACTGAACAATTCAAAGAGATATTAAATAGGACACCACCAGAAAATGAACCAACAATAGAAAATCCTGAAACTTAGTTAGATATGTTATATATCAGCAATGATCCACCAGAAACTAATGAAATCATTACATTAATCAAAGAGCTTAAGAATGGCAAAGCTCCAGGCACTGACAACTTGAATGCTGAATTATTCAAAGCAAACCCAATTATAACAGCTAATATGCTTCAACCCCTATTTTGTGACATATGGAGACAGTAAAAAAATCCAACTAAGTGGAACAAAGGAAAGATCATTAAGATAACAAAGAAAGGTGACCTCAGTAATTGCAACAACTGTAGAGGTATTAACTACTATCTATACCTAGTAAGATATTAGCAAAGATAATCATCAAAAGAATATCAAATTGCATAGACAGTAAATTGAGGAATGAACAATGGATGTATTGACCAGATTTTCATTCTAAGGAATATAATAGAGCAATGTAATGAATGGCAAATGCAACTGCACATCAACTTTGTAGACTTTGAAAAATCTTTTGACAGCATTCACAGAAACAGCTTATGGAAAAACTTACGATCTAATGGAATTCCAACTCACCTTATCAAACTTGTTCAAGCTTTTTAAGAGAATTTTAAATGTTTTGTTGGATTCACTGAGTTCTACTTTCCAGTAAAAATAAGCGTAAGACAAGGATGTGTAATGTCATCTACACTCTTTGTAATTGCAATCGACTGGATTATGCGCCAAACAATCAACATACCATACGGCATCAGATATGGAACATTCATATTTCTAGAAGATCTTGACTTTGCAGACGATCTAGCTCTATTATCACACTTACACACATATCAACATCTTCAAGAAAAAACATCACGACTTCAAAAATTCTCTAGAACAAATTGGATTAAAAATCAACATAAAACACAGAAGTTATGGTACTGAAAAATGACGGCGCATGACAGAAAATGACCGACAAAAACTGTCTACGTTCCATACTAAGAGCCTATTTGAGTAAGAAGAATCATGAAAATCTTTTGGCCTAACAAGATCTCAAACGATTTACTTTTTAGAAGATGCCAGGCAGAAGACATGAGCATAATAATAAAGAAAACACGTTGGAGGTGGATTGACCATGTCCTAAGAAAAGAGCCAAACAATTTAACTAAAACAGCCTTACACTTGACACCTGAAGGCAAAAGACGAAGAGGAAGACCTAAGATAGCATGGCGGCGCACTGTGGAGGAAGAGATGAAATATGCGAACCAAACCTGGGGAAGTCTTCAAAGACTGGCAAATGATAGACAAAAGTGGAAAGACTTCGTTTCTGCCCCACACGCCAGAGTGCGTAATGGGCAGTTAGTAAGTAAGTAAGAAAAAAGAATAAAAGATAGCAATTAGAATTCAGGAAACGATACGTCAAGGACAGACAAAATTTGTTTAAACAAAAAGGTGGAAAAAGACAAAACTAACAGACACACAGCACAAAAATAGTAACACCAACGCCACCAAGAAATTGGGGTTAGCCCAGGTGCTCTGGAAGGGTAAGCACTTACTGCTCTACGTGTAGCACCTCCGTATCACTCAGATTAAAATCTGGTCAAATATTTATATAGTTAAAAATGGCATTCAATTTCACTCAAAACATATCTTGAATATAAATATTGTTTTAAGATTCATATAAATTAAAAGTATTTATAAATTATTATTGTTTTGGTGTTTTTTCAGGGATGATGTTTTAAACTTTTGGTTGAAATAAACAAGCTTGAACAGAGATGACAGCTGTAAACTATGTTTAAAAACATTTATTAAATGTGATGGAAATCAGCCTTAAATTTATTCACTAATGTTTATTATCACTGCTGGATTGTACATGTGTATATTTTAGAAAAGAATCATTCGCACATTTTTGTACTTGAAGTAGCTTATTTTCTTCCTGGATATTGTGAATAATTAAGCGTACACTAATTGACACAATCTTGATAGCAGTTAGAAACCTATATTGATATTACTATGTAAACAACATGTGGTTCGAACTATAGAACATAATCTATTTAAATCACTCATGTAAGAATAAAAAAACATCTGCTTTTTTGCCACTAGCCTTGTACTTAAATAAAAACCTAGTGATTAAATTCTATATTTTTTATTTTCTCTTGCCAAATAACATTTCATTAAACAGTTGTGAGTTGAATTAAACAAAATATTACTTGTACCTGTGAAAAGGTGGATCAATCTCTAAATTTTAATGTAAATGGTTCAGTGTACTTTCCAAAGACACAGAACATTTGGTTGACAGCTAAACTAACATAGTGAGAGAGAAGATAAGTGTCTGGTTATCATGGAATAGATAGATTCAATTGAAGACAGATTATGTGAGTGTTATTTATGTGAAGACCAGATGAGACTATATTGAGATTACAGGAAGACGCAAAATAAGATAATTTAGGTATGAAGTACATTATTCTTGTTCTTGCAATAATACAGATAATTGCTTATTTGATATCTAAGAACTTCCGTCATCTGGGTTTATTAATTGTTTATTTAAATTTTGTGTTGAACACCAAACTTTCAGCAATTTTCCAGCTATAACATGCTGCCAGTTTTTTTTTAGGAGTACCTGATGAAAACCTCAACCTTACAGCAAGGAAACTATGGCAATTTTTTTTAATTCAGGTTCAGAGTTAAGCAAACCCTGCCTGCATTAAAACTATAACCTTAGTTGACAGGCACATGATCAATAGTAGACAACTAGCTAACATAACTACTGTGCTGTTTAGTACCCAGCTGAGTTTATACATGTATACCAGTACCAGTATGTCAAATACTGGTAGCTCAATCTTCGAATTAGGATATTTAGTGTCCAAGTGTAACTTCTATGGGAATTCAGCAAGCAAGCACAATACAGCCTACCTCTAACTTACAAGGAAGACGAGGGCATGGGATATTTTATTTTACAGAACTTTAAGTTTCCCATTAGTCAATGTGAATATTTTTCCCATGTTAGCGAAGAGGAGTTATTGGGGGACTTTATTTAATACTCTGTATAAAAAGTAAACATTGGTAAGAAGGATCAGAAACAAAATATTCTTTGGTTATAATCCTTTTTTTGTTGGTGCAGATAATCAACAACAAAAAATGAACATCTATACAGAAAAATGGCATGGAAACCAACCAAATAATTAGAGCGAAAGTCAAGGGATGATTACAAATCACCACTCAGACAAACTTGTACAACACAAAACAAAAAAAACTTATTAACTGGAACATAATAAAAACCAAGGGTGCATGGGACAAGCGAACTGTTCAATGCATGCACATGTTTTCCTGAATAAAAATATACCTATTTCTGTTTGTTTCATACTCTAAAAATATATTATTTAGATGTCCAATTTGGGTATAGTATCGGTGGAGCACGAACTATTTCTAGAGTCGCCATCGTGGATTGAACCTAGCTGAGGCGACATTTCATGGTGTACTGTTACATTATATTACCTTGTTCTTGAGATCTTCAATATCTTTCATTTTATTTATAGGCTTGGTAGCCGTTCTGATGCATAATATTGATGTTTTACTTTTAGTATTCGTGCAAATTTACTTTATGAATAAAAAAGACATAAACGCACGACACGTTACATTTGAAGATAGAAACGTTTGACTTGTACTTATTTATAGTCGTCTCCCCTAGTACTTAATCAAGCGAACGTTTGTAAACAATGACCTTCATTTTTCGCATTGTACAATGTAGACGTCAACTCACCTTTTCATTTATTTAATTATTTTCCATCGACCTGCGTGACTATCGCCAGTTAAGACATAAAATGAGATACAATTACGAATGTAGTGGTAAAATTTCATGCTACAAAAATGGCATTAAAAGATAGAGCCAACGCGATTTATAAACTTCAAAAATGGTCACGTGATCATAAAAGGGAAATTCGTTGAAAGTGAAAGTAGATATAATGATTTTAGAAATATCCCCTTTAACATGTTATAGTCAAAATTGGGAATATATTGTGTTGTTTGACTGTTTTCTGCCATGAAAAATTGATGAATTTAATGCTCGCATTTCTTGCATATATGCTTGTATACGCCTTAACATACCCGCGTAATATACAGGTTATTTAAAAAAGGGTCATGCATATGGTATGTTACAATAAAATTCCATGTTTTAAGACGCATTAGTGGTCCAAATTATCAAGACGTTGAAAAGCTTCTATTAATCATTGGACCATACTGATAGGGTCACCAGTGCGCAACGTACAGAGCTGTTTAACAAGTTTCCGGGTGGCGGATAGAGGAAGCCCTCTCGTTATGGGATGCCAGGTAATAATACGGAAGGCCTGACTGTGGACCATAGTTGGTACTTTCTTTGGTACTGTAAAAAAGGCAGGGAAATCGACCGAACAACGAAAGCCGCAATTAGAGGACAATTACAAATATGGATTTAGACGGTCTTACATATAGCTGAAATATTGCTCGCAGACCAAACCAATAATCAATCGATCATTCAAAAACGTAGCTAACGCCAACTATATCTAAGATATCAACATTTAAAACAACATTGAACAATTTCAGAGCATTACATAAACAATGATTATATTACTGAATCCAATAATGTAACGGAGAACATATGATTGCTGTAATTCCATAACTTACATTCTTAAACATATTTAGACGTAAGCTCGAGTATGTAATGCATCTGTTTGACACGCTTACAATTTGTCAACGCAGTACAAAGCGAATTTGAGATTAAAATAATTATGCAATCATATTGTACATAACGCGGAAGTAACGTTCGGTTTATTCGTGTTTCTGACTTAATTGTTTTGATTGTTATATTTTGTAATTTATCGGATATTTCAAACGAGTTGATGTTTAATTTTTGCTAGAAAGTGTATCTGGATTTTATGCCGTTTAAAGAACGATGTTGTTATTATTGACGATACTTATTTTCCGTTTTTGTGTGTTCCATTGTAAAATTGCTGGTAAGTTTATGGGTTTATTTGTAAAGCTAGTTTTCCATTTAATAACAATAAATAAATAAAGTAAATGTATTTCTGAATTCATGAAATTAATAAATATTAAAACTGTAAACGTTGAAATTTTCGTGTGGGGTTTATTTTCGCTAAATTCAGGGGAAAATGGTTTTAACGAGTCAAGGAATATAAAATTTGTATTACTTCGGTACTTATAATTACTTCCATTACATGATTACTAATTTTAACATAAGTTTTGGAATTACCGGGTGATTTCCACTTCAGTGGATATAAACTCATCGCAATTAAGTCGCCTCAACCTGAAATATGCCATTTTAGCCTTTCACTAAATCTACTCACATGAAACTTTAAAAAAATGTCCTCAGTATAAAGTTTCTAAAGTAATAAACATAAGGTAATAACAAAATACGGAAAACAGTAACAGTAACTGACTAAAGCAGTATTTGGCATAACCTTTGTGAATGTTCATCTATTATTTTACCTTTGAATATGTTTGAAGTGATCACAATTGAAGAGTTGGTTAGACAAAACGTGCGTTGGGCTAAATAGATTTATTACTTTGATATCTTAACCCACTTTTGTTTTAGATTACTATTCAAATGGTTTTATACAAGTACATTTTTGTATAGATTAACAAACTATCTTAAGTTAATACATAATTTATTTTACAACCACGAGTCTAACGAAGTATTGTTTACGTCTGTAATGTATCGTCAATTTTAGTATTGTGTTTATATTCAACAGGAGATCTTCATCTACGTGATGGTCCATTTGAAAGAAAAGGACGACTAGAGATATTTTATAGTAGTCAGTGGGGGACTGTTTGTGATGACGATTTTGATGACAAAGATGCAATTGTGGCATGTAAACAACTTGGATATATGTAATTAGGATAAGATAAATCAAGTAGTGAAATAAGTATTTATTAATGAGCAACGGTTAAGCTAAACAAGTTTTGTTGCAACATAAAAAAACAACGGATAAAAAAGGGATCCCATAGGCGACCAATTGACAGCTGTATTTAAGTCATGCAGGGTATGTTGAGTACCAATAGTAATACTTATTTGTAGTTACAATATATTATATACACTGCAAATTATAAGATAATTTGGTTTGAAACAAAACAGACAAACAATAGAGCGATTGGCCATATAAAACATTTCTTAATGAAATGTGATTGATTTTTAGTACCTAATGTTTGCAAAAACAACATTTGGTGTAACATTATACAATCTGAATGTAGAACTGGATTTGTGGTGAACAGTATATTTGTTACTGATGGCTCTGGTCCGATATGGTTAGACAACGTTAGATGTTCAGGCACAGAGAGCAGACTGGACACATGTTCGCACAATGGATGGGGTACACATAACTGTGATCATCAAGAAGATGTTGGAGTTGAGTGCTTTTCATTAAGAACAGGTTGTTAATACAAAACAATGATTGAATTACCAATTGAAAGAACCGACCATAACATGCTGCCTGTTTGTACCTTAAATTAATTTAAAAGAATAAGAACTTCGTTTAACTGTATCACCCGTATGATCATTGGTAATTTATGTTTAAAAGTACATAAACAAATTTGAAAAGTTAAGTAAAATAGACTGTGGGATGAAGAGTTTATGTTATTATTTTCAGTCTGGGTTTGTGGAAAAATTAAATGTAATATGCATAAATGCTGAATGTTTATGGGTATTTCCTTGTTTTTGCCTATTTTCAAACTTCTAGCATTTTGACACAAACAGCTAAGAATGTCAATGGCATAAATAATTTAGTTGTATATTTAGTCATCATTTGTATTTGATGATACAAATTCTAAAACTAAACAGAGATGGATATCGGTCAAATGTAAAACTTTTCAATTGACCACATATGCGTTATGTTTGTAGTAATTATGTAAGTAACCTACAGGTTCCTCGTAGCTTTATTTAAGAAACACGAAAGAATAACCTTACTGCTATTTGGTCACTCAATAACTCTAATTTCGGTGCATATTCACATCTAATCTATCTAAGTTAGCTTAAGCATTCAAATCGATATCTAATAAGATTTCTTAACACTTAAGATAAAAAAAATTATAATTAAACTTTACATCAAGCTAGGTGATGTAAAAGTCCCAATTGTTAAATTTCGGTTGTTTAATAGCAATATTGGAGCAGCTTGTTTGTATGTGTTTACATTTTACAGCTCATACATTATGCTAGTTCATGCGATCGATATTACGACTTTCTAGACGGACGCTGCTGTTGAATAACAAAGATTTCATGTGAATAGGTTTTTGCCAGCTCTTTAGAAGTTCTATGTCTGACCCAAAGAAAAAGTAATAAAAAACTATCTCCCAACTTAGAAAGGGCCTCGGTGGCCGAGTGGTTAAAGTAGTTCGTCTATTATTGATCACGTAGTCTGTCAACACTGAGGTTGCTGGTTCGAGTCTCACTGCGGGCAGGTTGTACTCAACTCCAATCTTAATTGACAACGAATGCCATTTTTCCTACCAAAGGTCGGAGGTTTTTTTCCGGGTACTAAGGCTTCCTCCCCCAATAAAAACTGGACGCCATGATATAGCTAAAAAATTGCTGAAAGTGGAGGTAAACATCAAACAACCAACCCAAATTAGAATAATCATTCCGAGGCAAAAGTAGTCTTTCCTACTCCTGAAGAAACCAATTTCATTTTCATTACAACAGGTAAAATGAGAGGGTGTGTAATTCTTTCTCGTACGGAACATCGGAGTGCATCCACGTGTTTTGTTTGGGTTCTGGTTACTAACCTTTGATTACGTTGTTGTTGTTCTCTTCTTGTTATTGTCCTGTCGTTGTCTTTGTACGAATTTTGTCACTATTCTGTGTTAGGACAATACTTCAGGGTTCACAGTGCTCGACCCACAGAGCTGCCTACTGTGTTTTTGAAGTTGCGGATATGAATTCCCTCTTCTTTGTGCTGTCAGGTCAGTCAGTATACGGAATGCATGATTGTGGAACATAGTTGGTAATACATTCGTAGAGTACAACGTTTTGTACACGAAAACAACCCCTTTGCAGATGTCGATAAGAGTAGGCCCTATCCAAATACCAACTGTCTGCCTTTACGCCATTTTTTCCGAATTGATCTAGTATTTTAACACTTGTTCTCGTCCTAAAATATTGTTCGCTGAACGTTAAGCAAACATCCCTTTATCAACGCCCTGTATTGTCGGTATGGCTGTTTTTTTAACATCCCGCTGACATGGCCTGTATGATTTCTCGGCACTTCATTCCTGTGTTTACAGCCAGGAAGTTTACACCATTATTTAGTTGTTTTGGACATGGTGCTATCTTCATGTTATTGCTATTTCTTCTTCTCTGTATACAGAACACGTTATGGATATACATATACCTAATTATAAGATTGTTGCAATCATGTATTATTAATTTCATCTGTGTACGTGACTCGTTAAATTGTAAATGTTTGGGTTTTTTTATCTTGTAGACGATATTCTTAATGCATGCATTATTGTACAAAGTTTTACATTTGTATTGTATAAAACAGAAAAAAAAACACAACAATTTTAGCGTATATTAAAAAGACATTAGATGACATTGTAATCCTACGTTATTACATTTTCCGGCACATATAACAGTTACGGTTGTATGTACATTGAATGAAGGATTTGTATGCTGGTATCGTTTTTTTAAACCTAATTAAGATTAAAAGATAGCAAAATTGAATCTCAGTTCTTTGGTATAAAGAAGATTACGTTTTATTAGGTGTTTTGCGAATCATTGAAGAGAAATTCCCAATGCAAGGACGACTAGAACTGTATTATCACACGTATGGTACATGGGGGACGATTTGCGATGACCAATTCGAAGACGTAGAAGCCGTGGTAGCCTGCAGACAAATGGGTTATAGGTTTGTTTTAATTTGTTATAATTGGAAAAACATTATGACTGTAACAGATCGAATATGTTGAATTCTATTTGTTGTACTAAATATTGCAAATTAGTGTATATTGACGAGGAAATGTTTCTTCAGTGTGGATGCAACTAGACAGCCTAACAATCAGTAATATTTTCTTTAATATTATTCCATCTCGTGTAGTGTTATATGATGTTCCGTCTATTTAGGTAAATACTGCTGATTTCAGGCTGTTTCTGAATTTGTTGATATCTGCAAAAATTGTTCGTACACTCATTTAATTGCATTATTAGTAAATTCAAAGTCAGTTTTTAAATGAATTCAAGCACTGGAGTCATATTAGGAAACAGCGTTACTGATGGTTCAGGATATATTCTGCTTGATGACGTGAGATGTACTGGTGAATAATCTACAATTATCAATTGCAGAAATTTGGGTTGGAATAAAAGCAATTGTGACCACGATGAAGACGTTGGAGTACAGTGCTTTACAAAAAGATATAGGTATTCACAAAGCAATCTTCGTTATTGTTTTCAGGGTAATTGTAATCATACACTGAGTTTTTCAACTTAATTAATAGTGATTAAAATATTGTTTACATGTTCGCACTTATTGTTTGGGTTTTTTTCTTTCGTTCATTCTGCCATAACGCCTTATACTGTTAATATTGTCTTAACGAAATGCTGACTGCTAACAAGCATTTCTTTTAAGCAAACAAATTCAATTTACGAAATATAAATCATTATGATTTTATAATTGCTGCAGGAACAGCACCGAAATAAATAAATATTTAATATTGCCTGTAACATCATGAATCATTTGATTTTTACTGACCGTTTTTCATAAAGATAAGTTCAGATTTGTGTGTACTAATTTTATCTTTTTTAGTCTACTAAACTTGATACGTTTGCGTACCATGACGGGAATATAATTCGCTGAAAGCACATCCGTATATATTATGTATTTTGTACTTTTGTTTCAATATTGAATTAGTCATTCAATGTACAAAATGTTGGTATGCTTCCATTATTACATATTGTGGGTAACGCCATAGACATTAAATTATTTACATATTTGCAACTCAAATATACCACCTTATTGAGGGCAACATGTGGGTAAATCCTACAATCTGTCAATGTATTGTTGATTGTCATAATATCTTCAATACGGTACTTTTTGTAATGCCACATCTTGAATGTTTTTCGTTGTCATACTAAAACGTTTTTCGGAATCCTCAAGACAGAAACCACAAACTTAAAAAAAAATTAATATTAATAGCAATATAAGTTGGTGCAAAATAATAAATCTGAATTATCTGTTTTCAAAACAGTTAATGGCGGCTGGAGTGCTTGGTCTGGACAAGGATTTGTCTTACAAGATGCAGAGTCCAACCTTTTCAAAAACAATTAAAACTTACAAATGATGGAGCTGGTCTGTTGCAGGTTCTATATTTCGACGTAGTGCCATTACCACATGACAGGGAACACGAATTCCAAACCGACAAATCTTCCCAGTTTCCATGGACATAAATATATATATCACAGATAGAAATACATGTAAACATGTCTTTAAAGCCCATGTATAAAATGTATATAGTCAAAATAACACAAAATCAATTAATGCAGTTTAGTTAACTGGGGAGAATAGTCGGTTGCATCTTTTAAGACAGATCCTTGTCCAGGTAAGTAAAATATATAATTCTCATGTTATATTCTCATACATGTATTGCTTTATTAAATAACATGCAATTTTGTAAATTGTATTTCTATCGATGCCTATTAAAATTGAAAGATACGTACTAAATTGTAGCACAATCTGTATTTGTGGGAGTTAAACAAACACTTTGGAGTTTTAGCACAATTTAAAAAAAAATGTTTTTTATAAAAATGTCAGACATTTTGGGAACTGCTAGATTTCGTACCATTAATTCCGTTCTTCTCATCATCTCTTCAACAATTTTTTTTAATGTTTTGGAAGCTGCGACATATATTGGCTCTTTTAATTACATGTATAACAAAATTATTTTAGAGGAAAATCTTGTTTTACTTTGTTTGTTTTACATCACTTTCAGCAATTTGTCAGATATATAATGGCGTCCACGTTTTTATTAAGGAGGAATCCATAATACCCAGTGAAAACCCCCGAGCAACGATAGGAAAATTGGTTATCCTTCTTTATTAAGATTGAAGTCTATTAAGTGCATAATTCATATCAATATGTAATTTCAACAAAATGTTTTGTAATGTGTAATACGTTAAACTCACATTTTCGTTTAATCATACTGATAAAAATGTGACTGTTGTATGTGTAACAATATAAATATGGGTGATTGTAAGGAAAATTAACATCGATTACAAAACAATCGATTCCAGATTTCCTACTTTAAATGATAAAAATACTGTTACTTGAATAGTGAAACATAAAGGTAGAATTAGCTTTAGGATAATGTTTGACTTTAATCAAATAATAAATGCAATGTTATTGTTCATAAGCAGATGTGGTATCAAGGATTATACTTCGCGTTTTTCATATGTTAACATTTATATTCCTCCTCAATAGTTACAGAAGAAAAATCGCTTCTGTATGTTTATTTTATTTACTTTGCGATAGATACCAGATCACACTTGCAACATAAGTACAACAAACAACTATTTCGACAAACTAAGTTTACATGTGCAGTACCAGCATGTTGCGTTATCACCATTATATTTGCCCGCCAGTTTAAGATGTTGAATGATGAATGACGTAAAAAATAGCATGAAGCCTCTTTTAACTGGTAAACATGTTATATCATATTGATTGCAGGGTTATTCTTGGAAAATGGTCTACCGCATTTGAAAAGTTTCTTTCCTTTTATATCCCCTTCCATTTCAACTGGTTTTTTCACATACCGTTGGAAAGGATTTTTTCCTGGCTTTTTGCTAGCATTACATTCCACGGTCCATCATATGCAAAATCACTGTAAAATGGAACAGTTAATCCAAGAGCAAACGATACGTACAAAGCTACCAGTGTAGGGTACATAATAATTAGAAACTACTCTTTCAAGACATTTTTATTGCTTTACACGTCCATTGACACTTTCAAAAACTCGGCGTACCTTTGTTACTAATCGTAGAGAGTTAGTCATCTTCCTGCTGTGTAATCTATAACCAATTTCTAGAAACCAGGACATTTTACACTGAAACATGACTAATGTGCCAGAATCCAAGATATTACGGAACATACTGGTCCATTATAGCGGTCCTGGCAGTATGTGTCGATTTTTTAATTAGGTGTTCTTTACAGAAAAGGGTACTGTTAAATTGGTCTGTTCTTAATTTTACCAATAAGTTAGCAAGAACTTTACTGGTGGGCATACTTCAAATGCCTTGATTTTCGTAATTACTCAACACATTGAATCAAGCTGTTCCATAATTAAGCTAGTGAAGTTAAAATAATCGACATCGGATAAAGAAATATTCGTATAGAAGTTAAGTTTTCCTGCCGACTTAATCGTAATGCGAGTGCGTTCTACAATAATTTGTCGATGAGATTTTGTTGTAAAAAAATTGGTAACTCTAAAGATTTCAGGCTTTTAATAAATAAGTTGTTTTGCCGATAGTCACCTTAATGCCACCGTCATCATCTGTTTATTAGTTCATTGTTACTGACCGTTGATCTAGTTTTATCCATTTTGTTTTACGGAACTGTAGTACACATTTAGTGCAAATGGTTTTCTTACTTTTCTACGTTCCTCTTTATATCTTAAACATACGACCGCAGTGGTTGGTTTGTTACTTTCCTCCAAAGTAGTGTGGGTTTTGTAACATAAAGGACATCTGTATGTCCGTAGCATGATTTCCTTTAACCTGAAAGTAAAAACTATGATATCTTAAAGAAAATATGCTGGGGAAGAACTAAATGCATTTTGTAAAAAATACTAATGTATCTTAAAACTGGCATAAGAGGAAAATCAAGTCGCATACTTATTAAAACTTAACAGAACCAACTGTAGTAAATCAACAGGAATTGATAGACTATTGGCTTATCAGTCTGAGTTTACGTTATTTTCCTGTTTGTAAGAATGATATTCAACGTCAATTTCTGATTGCAATCGTCTGCTGACGGAATTTTGTTTTATGTTTATAATTTTCGATGTCATCATCGTAATTGTACACGATCATTGCATAAATATCTATGTTACTTGATTTGTTTGTGGGTTTTTGTCGCGGTGCTAAGTAATTTAATCAATCAAATAAACATTATACTATATGAATGTTTTTGCACATTGAATAGTACATGTAGGTTTTCTGTTAAATAAATTTATTTTTATGGCAAACAAACAACGAAATGTGTAGTCGAGGAATTGAACTGGCTTTGTTTCATCGCTCCATCTTACCACTCTGCATGCATAAATAATGCATGAACAAATCTTTTTCGTCAATAACAAAATATAAGCGTGGGGTGCCTATACTTCAACAATAAACTTTGAAGTTTGTATTGTTACTGTCGTACGTCACTTAAAACGTCGGTTAATTAAAGTAGCACACAGATGTCCCATTATGATTAAGCATTGAATTTTGTTAGACTTTTTCGGGCGTGTAATGTATCTGGCGTATAGTTGAACAATTATATTTTTTGTTTATTTGTAAACAATAAAAATATCCAAGTCTGTACTTAAAGTTGTTAATTTTTCATGTGCGCAAGGGATACTTTTTATAGTTTATACTCTTGACTGAGGTATATTTGCAAATTTCAGATAAAATCCACTCCTTTTGCGGGCGAAATATATTTCATTGCAGCTTAATGAACGGTTTTAATTATTTTGTTGTTTGAAGTTTTTCCTGTCAAGACGGAGCTAAAACTGGCTATTATAGCACCTGTTCCTTAAGTCAGAATGACTGAATGATATTGGCGCCAACATCTTTTTAATGTTAACTGCATGGGCAATCTTGCATACATATTTCTTCTAGTCTTATGCATTGAAAATGGAAATAAAACACTGCAAAGGGAATAATACAGCCTTGTTTAATAATTGATGATTGATTGATTGATTGATTGACATCCAAAGGTTTTAGATGGATGTTCGTTAGGAGATTAATTTTACTATAATAAATCAACGGGCAAACGAGAAGCACCAATGGGAACTCAATTTTTACTACCACTGGAAATAGTATAAAGTATTGGGTCACTTCGGATGACATGTTTTTAACAGAAACTGCTCTTATGTTAAACCTTTGTTCAATCCTAGTTGTTTATGGGATGTCTTTTGCCTTTTCTTTTCATCTGCTTTCGCTTTTAATGATTGTGTTTGTCTTTGTTTGTTTTTATTTTTTACTGCGGGTTTGTCTTGATCAAATTTACATTATGAAGTAATAACGTCTATTTCTCTCTCTGTTTCTGTCATATTGAAACAGATATTGTTCACTTCCTTTTGTGAAATTTCTATTTTCAGAATAGAGTTAAAATGAATACTTCATTTTATATAACACTTTATATTTCAATGAACTTTAATAATTCAAACATAATATTATGAAAATTCCTTAAATAACATGCAACATCAGAAAAAAGTTCAGTATGAGCTACATACCATGTTATCCCTAACCCCTTTGTTTTTACTAAATCCTTTTATATATGTTATGTTTGATAGTAGAATAATTTTTAAAAATCAAGACATTTTGAAATGAAATGTAAGGAATGCAATGCCAGAAATGAAAAGATAACTTTTGTACTCACCTAACTTAAAAAATATAATATTTTACTCTGCAACAAGTATAAACTTTTATACTTACCTGTTGTTTTTTTTTCAATTTGTTTGATATAAGCTGTTCATAATTATTTGGTATTTTCGTTCTCTTTGAACAAGAAGTAGATTTTTTTAAATATGCTTATCTTCAATATTTGTTTTTTTTATCAACAAATTTATATTCTTTTCAGTCAACTGAAACTGGGGATCATGGTCTAATTGGTCCAACTGCAGTGAAAATTGTGGCGGTGGGATCTACAACAGATCACGTGGTTGCAACAATCCATTTCCCGCCAACGGGGGTATTTCCTGCCAAGGATTACCATTAGAGATTCAACTTTGTAACAAACTGAAATGTCCTGGTAAAATAAGACTACTTCTGTCTGACTCGATGATATGCGGAAATTAGTATTCTGTTAATACAATTTGTCCATATCACTTACTACTACATATTTTAATAATGGAATATTATCTCTTGCTATCGGCATCTAAAAAAAATCTTGTTATACAACTTTAACATTATGGCACATTTAAAAGACTTTGTTAACTATCTTTCTAATAGAAAAAGAAGATAACAAACGGAGAAAGTTAAGTGTTATAGAATGCGACTGAGATAACGATCGTACATGACAGTTTTTGATTTAGTAATAGATAAAAGGTACTTTCAAGCGGTTTTTTTCTGTGAGCTTCCAATCGTAATCGAAATTTGTTTGCCTGATAGTGTACGTTCCGTCGTACTCGACTGGCTAAAATATAAAAATTATATCAATCGTAGTAAATCCCCCTTTAAATTTGATATCAATGGTTCCAGTGTCTTTTGCGTGTCCTTTACTTTTACCTAAAATGCAGGTTATGCGATATAAAAACAGAGTACCAGACAGAATCCTTTATTCAAAACTCTCTCTTCAAACCATGGCAGTTTAAGTACCTTTAGAACCTTTTAATTCTCTCTCTAATAATGATGACATATGTAAATGATATTTAACATTACAGAAGCAGAGAAGTATTCTGCGGTAACTGGTCAAGACTTGTATACTGTTATTACCTGTTTGGCAGTTGGTTGTCTCATTTTAACAACGGTTTTCATTTTCATTATTCAGTGTATGGTCAGGCGTATGTGTAAAGGCAAAAAAGGTGATTTTATACTTCACATTGAATACAATTGCAAAACAATACTTTCTTTTACATATGAACAGTATATTGCTTATTATTGTTAATTGACAAATATTGATAAACATTTATATACTTATCTGATTTGTACACGCATACAAAGGCATAATAGTAAGAATTGTCATTGTAGAAAATTTCATGTTTATTAGTACTTTTAAAGTTTCCTGTACAGACAGTTCAGAGTTATGCGTGATCTGATAGATTCTAATATAAGATACTTGGATCATAAACCTTAATAGACATAAACACCGTTTACAACAATGTCAACAAACGTATTCTACAACAGATTTAAACTTTTTTCCTAGAAAATATTCATTTAGTGGTAATAAACAAAATAACAAATACCAAAAGAAATCTGTCAAAAAAGACAATAAACAAATCACAGTTCAAGAAACAGGCAAATTCGAGAGCTAACATTTTTAAAGAGTTAAACTAGACTTAATGACATGCAAAACCCCTCTTTTACATTTCTGTAGTAAAAATCAATAAACTGACTGTAAGCTCTTGAATACCAGATAAATGGAGATATATTGACATCATATGCAGGAGAAAATAAAATAATCGAACTGAAATCTTGATTGTAGTAAAGAGTTCATTTTTTCTGTTTAGAAATTATACATATTTCTCGATTGTTTTCATTTCTATTTTTTATTTATAAATGGTTATCCGTAAATGTATTTTCCAGAATCTCAGGAGGACACTAATAGACTGTAAGTTTGTCATTCAGCTAATCAAAATTTAAATTAAGTAAAACAATATCAAATGTTAATGAGCGTAAACTCTTAACAATAACAATGAATACTAGTAAAATAATAAGTTGTATCATTGATAAAAAAAAGAGTTAGAACTATTTCACCCATGTCAAACTGATGGTGTTTTATAATTACGACATGATCAACAAATATTGGAGACTCTAGAATTATGTGTCAATGAAAGACGATTGCTTTTATAATATTTAATAGTTCTTTACCTACCTTCAGTAATTAAGCATACCGCTTTTAGTTAGTTTAAATGGCTCCAGAAACTCAATGGCAGAATGTATGGTAAACTCACAAATAATCGGACATTTTTACAGTTCTTACTGTATTAGTATTAATAATAGGGTTATAACATATACATTTACAGCCAGCCATTTACTTTTCACCTGATATGAATTTTAAAGAAAAAAAAGAATGCTGTAGGGAAACAAAGACACAGGCATTTCTAACTTGTAAATTTATCGCATCATGATACAACTGAAATAAAGCGCATTGAGGTTATACTGGTAAATGTAAAAAAAATTGGTTTTTTTTATGTTTTTAACGCCATTTTCAGCAATTTTCCAGCTATGTCATGGATCCGAAGGAAACCCTGCCCGCAGTGAGAATCGAACCCGCAATCTCAGTGTTATCAGACCACGTGATCAATAGTAGGCGAACTTCCTTAACCACTCGGCCACCGAGGCCCCTTAAAGCGTATTGAGGTTATATTTATAAATATAATGAACTTGATCAATACCGTTATAGGGAGAATAGTTATTTAGACCTGGGCACGACAGAAACTCATCAGAATGAAACTTATGACAGATTGCATTATGCAGCAAGTGGATCATATGAAAACGGCGCGAAAAATACTTACGAAAATGTACAGCTAGGTAGCAAAGAAGTTGCATCCAGTAGTATTTATCAAAACAGCTAAACTCTTAAGGAAACATGTTGATGATTGTATTATTAAGTAGTCAGTTTCTTATATTTAGTTTCCATTTCAAATTGTTAAAATGTATTGCTCTAATGTAATTCTACCACTCGTTGTTCGTTTGTATATTGTGTGATAACATTAAAAAATCTGACTTGTTAAGGTATATACATCAGCCTTTTTTCAAAATATCATTATCGGACATATTGATTTTATTTAATATACTTGGCGAAAAAAGAAAAACGTGCATGTTTGGTGGCATAAGTTTTTAAAATGATATTCAATGTGTAAAAAAAAAATTCAAATAAAATGTCATAAAAGATACCAAGGTTAATAAAATTTACTACGCTAGACGCGCGTTTTGTCTAATCAAGACTCATCAGTCCCAAACAATATTAAAAGCCAGGAACTGTACACACTATTTGCATTGAAATCAATGTATTACCTTTAATAGCCACTATAGTGCGAATGTCGAAAATTGATAGTTGTAAAGCTGTTGAACTACAATTTGGAGTCATAAGTTAATACTAAATTCATTAGTCTATTTTGTCCACAGCAAGAGCAGCTGAATAACGTAGGTGCGGACGTAAGTGTGTTTTGTCACAATGCCTAGATTGCTGCATACGTCTTGTTCTTATCCGTTACCAATTTCAGATTGCAACCGCGACAGCCAGTGATATTTTTTGTAACCGGTTGCTAGTATTATAGCAGAGGTCTAGCGCATGCACCTCTTTACTTTAAACCATTGTAGACGAGTATTTTCGGACGAGCGTCACTCCATAGATCCCAGATTAGACCCAATAAAACATTAACGAAATAATCTATAGAGAAGACTTAGAATGCGCGCGCATGTTCCGTTAATCTTCTGACTTGGTCCTTTATGGAATAACATCTGTTAGAATTGTTGACAGTTTGGTACAGAGCCACACTTTTCGCAGTGTTATCAGGACCAAATAATCTACTTCTCTTATTATATTGACATACTGAGATTTCCCTGTGAAAATAATTCCCTTAAATCGCATGTGAAATAAATTCAG
This sequence comes from Limnoperna fortunei, assembly GCA_944474755.1. NCBI lineage: Eukaryota > Metazoa > Mollusca > Bivalvia > Mytilida > Modiolidae > Limnoperna > Limnoperna fortunei. Next base: position 46,071,333 of record OX104124.1, read on the forward strand.
TTATTTCACTCCCTATTAGTGAAGTCACAATGTTTGTCCTTAACGACATCGCAAGCAACAATTGACGTGCAAGAACATTCAAAACAATGTTCCTCGTTTTTGACGAAATACTAAACATTCGACAATGTAATAAACATGATAATCAATAGCGCGCATCGTGAATATTGAAATTATTATCAGACACGCATTAAAATTCAGTTTTCTAAGCAACTATTGGATGCAGCAGGGGAATCACTACTTAGCATTAGCTCACAGATTTAGCTTGTTAGACAAATGGAAACGTGACAAAAGGAGATTAACAACTATAGGTATATGGACTGTTTCTGTGTATACAACACACGTATTGATATCTTTATACATGCCCGTGTATAACTACATATACCTTTGGTGGTATGTTAAACAGAAATAATAAAATTAACAGAAATGTAAGGCATCAAATATACCTTACACGAAGTGAAGTGCATTTTGTCACTAGTGCGTCTTTTGGATATTTATATAATGTAGTACTAACAAATTATATTATTATGTGTTTACTTGTCAAGATTAATACTTAACGAAACAATTATCCTAGTACACGTAGTAAATATTATCTGAAAACCAATTTCCTTTTAAGTTGTTTGATGTTTCACCTGTAATAAAACCTTCCTTTTGGCTTTAGAGGACAGAGAAAGAACCCCAAAAACATTCAAACAAACACATTTACACAATATTGTTAACAAAACAATATTTTATTAAATAAATGTACAATTGCGTCACACAAGTTGACAATATAAGCAAATATAACATTTAAACAAAATGATTCGGAAAAGCAACATGCTTATTACAATCCGTTTCCTTAGAGAGGTGAAACTAATATAAATTGCATATATTGTCTGGAATAAGTTGAGCATGACAGAATCAATTATATTAGACTAAAGTGACAATCTGAATAATTCTTAAATTCAATATAATATATAAGTGAAATAGAGAAAAAAGGAACATGGCTAAGCAATGAATTTCTTAGTATTTATGATATAGTTTTGAACATATTTAAATATTTTAATGTTAGTCGAGGGGTAATTCTTGTAAACAAACAAAAAAGAAAATAACTATGATTAGTTGAACAGGCATATCAATAGAAAGCACGTGTAGTGAGCGTGCTTTTTTTTGACAATGTAAAATAATAGAGTCGTAGATTCGATGGAGCCGCATGTACCTTTGGGATTATCGACGAAATTGTCAAAAGCAGGTTTTCACGAAGGCTTGTACAATTCATGCGAAGACGTGAAAGTCAATCATGTCCTATACGTGTGCTCAAATGAACGTCTTTGGTTAGTTTTTGTTGGTCAGCATTGATCTTTGTTTTAAATGAATGTATAGTATCAGGGGTTTTATATCGTCACTTGACGAGTTCCAAAGAGAAACCCCTGTCTAGTTTAAATTTAAGTTTTCTATTAGGTTAAGTCTGTTATAAGCTTTTGTCACTATTAAATCCACATGTCTGTTCCAAATACCGTCATCTGAAAATACAATCCTAAGAGTTCATGTTTATCGACTGGTTTAATCAATTCATTAGTAGGTTTGATTGGTATGGCTTAATTTGTTTCGGGAAATAAATAAGGTCTCGGTTTTTTTCGGGATTGACTGTAACAAGGCACTGGTTTGACCACATGTATATTTTAAGTCAAAGCATCTGCCGCTAGAACCGGGTTCTCAACGAGTACTAGTTTTATCGGCAAACATTCTAATGATGGCATAAAAATCATGTACGACGTCATTTATAAATATAAGAATGACTACGGGACCTAAAGTTGATTCTTGTGGAACTCCAATATTAATATTACCCATAGAACAGATTTCCACATTAACAATTACACGCTGACGTCTTTTTTTCACGTTATTCTCAAACCAAAGAAGACTCTGGCCATGCAGTCCGTAGTTTTATAGTTTGTTTAATTAATTTGTACTAAACTCGATCAAACATCTTCCTTCCTCACATAAGATCACTTTTCTTTCTTTCCCTTCATCTAGAGCCCGCCAAACTTCATCAGTGCCATCTACAATTTGATTAACGGCCAAATCATGTTTTTTTGTAATACAAACACACCTTTCCTAAGCACCTTTGGTTAATTATTATTATTATTATTATTATTATTATTATTATTATTATTATTATTATTATTATTATTATTATTATTATTAATTGTAACTGCAATAATGCAATTATAGTAAAACATATTTCAAACAATATATTAGTTTTGTATTCTAATTTCTGTGTGGCTCTCCGTTGAACTGGCGTTTTATTTAATGTTTTTGTCTCAGCTCAGACCAGTCCTTTATTTTCCACACCTTACACAAGGCAATACTGAACAAAATTATAGCGGCTGCTTTATATACCAATACTGTGCCAAATATTCCGTAACGAAGACTTTCTATGTTGTATAAGGAACATGCACCCTTCCGCTTACTGCTTGAGTCCCAGATTAGACAAGTTGTATCAATCACTTTTCCAAATATTATAGGTGCAGGAATAAATGCTGAAGAAAACATTTAAAGTACCGTTAACATTATGTAGAAGTGCTGAACAACTAAAATATATTTTTGAAATGTTAACTGATTTTTTTTGTTTAAATTGTGTTTAACGCCACTTTCAGCATTTTTCAGCTAGATCGTGGCGTCTAGTTTTTATTGGGGAGGAAGCCGGAGTACCCGGAGAAAACCCCCGACCTGCGGTAGGAAAACTGGAAATCCTCGTCAATTAGGATTGGAGTCGAGTACACCCTGCCTGTAGTGAGAATCGAACCGCAATCTCAGTGTTGACAGACCACGTGATCAATAGTAGACGAACTACCTTAACCACTCGGCCACCGAGGCCCCGAAATGTTCATTGTAAATTACCAGTTAAGTATTAGTAAGTAGTAAATATTTATGATACAGATTTAATATCAGATATAATCTTTTTAAACACCAGCGAAATACGTGGAACTAGTACAAGTAACAGTAGCCATCGCTACGACGGCTTATTTGTGCCAAAGAACAAGTAGAAAATAAACTTATTTCGTTTGAACGGTTTATTAAATCGTTTCAACGATTTATTTATTCGTATAAACGGTTTATTGAGTAAACCTTTCAAACGATTTAATAAATCGTTGAAACGATTTAATAAAGTGTTGTAACGATTTAATAAACCGTTCAAACGATTTAATAAACCGTTCAAACGAAATAAGTTGTTTTTTTTGGCACGAATAACCCGTCGTACATCGCTGTGATATAAACGCAGTGGAAAAAATATTGGATAGCCTTTTGTATTTTGTAAATAAACATTTATGACCGTGTCATCTTTCACAATCCATGAAACTTTTAAAATGAAGCCCTTATAAGTGTATATTTCATTCCATTCATCGATATCCTGCATTGGTTACAGATGGCGTAAAATCATTCTCTGCATTTTTCAATGAAACCGATAGCCATGAAGAGCACGCGCTTCCTGGACGACGTCCGCAATAAGCAAACAACGTGGAGTAACTGTGCACGAAATCAGGACCCGAAATTTTTTAATGAAATAAAATATAAATATAACAATTGATTGCAGTTTAAAGCGTTGACAGATGCACATTTCATGAAACTTCAAAAGAATGCATATTATTCTTAACCAAATATAATACTAATACCTAGTAAAGATACAATGATGGACTGTAATCCTGCAGCTGTTGACTTATCTCTGTCTTCCACGCTCCTAAAAATACAGAACGCTACACGAAGTGTGTATTTAACATACAATTATACGGAATGGTGAAATTAAGGTAGAGCGGTTGGATAGATGGACATTTTAGTTAAAATAATGTACCTTAAGCGCGATCAGAGGTACATGTAGTATGGAAATTGATTTGAAACATAGAAAATTGTATTCAAAGAAAGGCGTGTTTTGTCGCATTTAAGTCAGGACCCTTCTTTAAACATTTAAGTCAGGTCCTTTTTTAAAACATTTGAGTCAGGACCCTTCTTTAAACATTTAAATCAGGACCCTTCTTAAAACATTTAAGCCAAGACACTTCTTTAAACATTAAGTCAGGACCCTTCTTTAAACATTTAAGTCAGGACCCTTCTTTAAACATTTAAGTCAGGACCCTTCTTCAAACATTTAAGTCAGGACCCTTCTTTAAACATTTAAGTCAAGTCAAGACCCTTCTTTTAACATTTAACCAATCTGTCAAGAAACTTATTTGTTAGTTCCTAAAGCTCTGAAATATTATGACGGTAAAGTATCTACTTAGTTTTCAAATTGCTTTTCAAATATATTTCACAAACAACGCTTTCTAATAAAATAGCTTCGAGCTCTACCTTTGTATTGTACCATTCAATCTATTTTTGTGGTTATTTATTCGATCATTATCTGATTTTCTTTATTTAATTAATTATTACCGTGTTTACATTAGTGTTTGTTTATTTATTTATTTATTTATTTTTGTTTCCATATGTTAATTTTTCATATGTAGATTGAATTATATTATGAAAAAATATTCAGTAACACAATTGTTATTAAATGTATTTTGCTAATAGTTACGTAAACATACTCTACATGCCTGGTAAATGTTGGGTTAAATATACATTTTGCTTCTATTGTCAATTATTTAATAAGGAGATGGTCGATTGAGCTGTAACCGTTATTAACGTTGTCCACACACTGCATTCACGTATAAAATTTTAAGATTTTTGTACATTTAGTTAGGTAAGTCAGTTATTAAATACACATGTATACCTTATTGTTGCCATGAACAATGGCATGATTTTCAGTGACCCACAGGCAGAACCAAGAAGTGTAAGAACCAAGTATGGAATCAGTGTGTTACAATCAAAGGGACATAGTCCTGCAGATGCTTCCCCGTCTGGTATCATGGTGCAATTTCGATATATCTAAAAAGGAGGGTAAATCAAAACGTGCTAATTCAGCAAAATTTACTTAATATGATTCGTCTTATGTATAATGTATTATGCTGTGTGAGCCAATAAAAACGGAAGATGCTTTGCATCCTTTGTATATAAAGATTCAGTTGATATTGAGACAATGAATCAAATTAAAAAAAAGAATAAATATATCAACCCATATACCTACCCTACCATTTCTTACTGCTTCTGTACATCCAGCATAGCATGGAGAATGATAGTTGAGACTGTTTGTTCCACAGATCGGCAGGAATTCACTTGGTTCACAATGGCACAATTCACTTACATTAGCTTTCCTGGAATAATGAAACATTTTGGTCATTGAAGGAATATATTCACTACTTTTTACAACGACTGATATTTTAGAACATGTCCTTGTACATTTTTTTCACTTTCATGCTTGTGAATATCGCGAGTGTTTGTATTGTTTTGTTTGTTTGAATGGTGTTTAACGACACTCTCAGAAATTTTTTCAGCTATATCATGGCTTCCAGATTTTATTGGTAGTAGGAAAACTGGCAATCCTTGTAAATTAACGAGTAGCAGCAGTGAGACACCAAACCTTAACTACAGTGTTGACAGACCACGTTATCAATGGTAGATTACTAACAAGAATAGCTTCCCTAAAAAGCTAGCCGTCTCTTAGCTTTATTTTTCTTTGTTGAGAAAAATACGTACTGCTTTTTAATGTTTAATGGCAATATGTATTATTATTATTTACATCACTTCATTATAAGTTCACAATTTTTAGATAGCTAAATCGGGCAACCGCAGAATATAGGTCAGAGGCAGCAATTGAAGCATTCACTGTGCTAAGCATCTTTAGATGCATCATATACGTGGTAAGATAGTTGATATAAACGTTGTCAGTAAGCAGGAAAAGAATTAAACATGTTACAGATCAGATCAGGGGCAATATCCAAGAATGCATTGGGGTTAGCTCCTAGATGCATCATATTCACCATAATAGTTGATGTAGACCTGTTCGCGAAAATGTCACGCTTCGAAAATTTCCCGCAATTTCAGTGTTTCTCCGTTTAAGCTTTATGATACGCATTTTATGATAAACATACAATTATCAATGCCGCTTTCCATTTAAATCAACAGTTTGATGCCCATTATCCTGCATATTTTTTCCCGTTTAAGTTTTATGATACACATTTTATGATAAATGTTTTCCCTTTTTTCAGAGGTCATTATTTATTTTAAAAAATCTTTCTTTTACTTAAAATATCTTATATGGGGCATTACACATATAATGCTAAATTACAACAAAATGGAGAAAAATTAATGAGTGTCTACGAACTTTGTGCGGGAATTTTACCATAAATTTTAAGAATGTTTTTTCTGCTTTCATTTCAATGTTGTCACATTGTACCACATTTCACACTTTAGGAAGTGCTTCCACTGTAAAGACATTGACTGGAAAAAAAATATTCTTGTTCTGCAGTAATGCACCTTTCAAAATAACTCTTAAGCAATAGCAGATATAAGTAAAAGAAGTACAAAAAGAGAAATTTGGGACTATTTTTTCATTCTGCCATGTTTTAACATATACCCAAAATTCATTCCATCAATAGGATAATGACCCTTTCATCTTTATCGATTCGTGATCGCTCGGCTTTTTTCGAGTGGCTACGAACGGCGGTCGGACTATTATGATTGCTACCGCCCCGTAATCATGCGGGGTTTTCATCCCTAACCTAATCACTTAAACATTTTGATTTTTTGACACTCTATACGGCCATCCCTCAAACGCGGTTTAAAACCAGGCTTAAAGATCTTATTAAACGCTGCTTTTCCAAGAACAACGAAAAAAACGATATAAACACCTGGTAATTAGTTATAACAGAACTTACTTCGTCATCAATGACTCTACAACTAATACTAAATATACTGAAGACCAAATCTGTCGCATGTTAGATTTTCTGATTGACAACGTATTCTTGATGTTTGGAGGACATGTTTTTCAACAGACTGTTGGTATACCAATAGGTACAAATTGTGCTCCTCGCCTCGCCGACCTGTTTTTGTACTCTTACGAGGCTGAGTTCCTAGAAGGCCTACTGAAAAAGAAAGAAAGACACTGGCCCAGACCTTTAATTTATCATTCCGCTATATTGATGATCTTTTGTCCCTCAACAGGGAGATTTTTTGGTGACTATTTACATCCAATATACCCTAGCGAGCTTGAAATTAGACACCACCAATACACTATGGTCAGCCTTTTACTTAGACCTACTTCTAGAAATAGACTCAGGAAAACTACAAAAAACTAGACTCTACGAAAAACGTGATGATTTCAACTCTACAATTGGTAACTTTCCCGTTCATCGACAGCAACATTCCATCAGCTCCAGCGTATGGTGTGTACATTTCACAACTTGTACGTTATTCTAGATCCTGCGATAGGTATTCCGATTTTCTAGACCGATCGCTGCTGTTGACTGTTAAACTACTCAAACAAGGGTTTGTTGTACCTAGGTTGATGTTATCACTCCAGAAGTTCTATGGTCGTCAGTTAATTGATAGTTATGGGAAATCAGTGTCTAAATTTTCGCTAAGTCATAGGTAGTGTTTCCTATTCGTGGATTTGACTTTACCCTAGACATGACAATGAGTAACTCGATGGGTGTCTAATTAGAGGCAGGCACTACTTACTCGTCCAAAGCACCTGAGTGGACACATGGTTTTATTGGGTTCGGGTTAATATCTTTCTGTCTTTTATGTTTTTGGTTTTTGTGTTGTGCTTGTCTATATCCGGATATTTAACTGTCTCTTGGCGTTTGGTTGATGTTTTTCGCTTGGTTTTCTTTGCTTTGTTCTTATCACTGCTTATTTGTTGGCCAATCGGCAGCTATCTCCCAATTTAGCAGTCAATCAAGACACATCATTGTTAATCTGTTATCCTTGAGGTACGACTGGTTTCCGCAGTTTAGCTTTTAATTATTTATCCCGTCTAGCATGGAGACGAGAACTACCATTACCACTCGACCACCGAGGCCCCGCGAGTGTTTGTATATTTCCATTTATATTATGTATTACTGATATATAGAAGATTTAAAATGAAATTTGTATACAAGTAAACAAGTTGTCAGTATATTTAGGGCGATATGAATTTACAAGCCATTATTAAATGCGATGTTATTATTGATGAATGGGATACATGAAGGTTAGTAACTGTGAAATGGGTAATAAGGATATAGCTGGGTTTATTCACGTTTCCCCAACATTGTGACTAAACAACGACCATTTAAGACAGGTGCTAAAGAGGCCTTCAAAGGGAGGGATTAAGGATTATCCAACACAGAATATTTAATTCAGCTGTAGTTATAAGTATGACCATTTGCTGTTTTTATTGTTTATTATTATTATTATTATTATTATTATTATTATTATTATTATTATTATTATTTTTTTTATCCTGGATGAGTACATTGAGTTATTTCTTTTGCTTTAGTCAGATAGTTGCGCTTGTGACTTCTTTCGAATTTATATCAGCTGAAAATGTTATAGTGTGTGTGTCAGACAAGTTTCTTGTGTTTACTGTGCACTTTCCTTCTCATTGATTGTTGGTGCGTGGAAACTTCAGTTGTTTTGTCCTAATTGGTTACTAATAAGTACCTGACGAAAGCCATTGTAGCGATGTCAATCTGTTTAGCGTCTTCTAAGACGTTAAACCAAGCATCGATCTTCTATCAAGACTGTTGGGATATGTAGGATTATGGCTGTTCGTCTTACCAAAAGTCGGAGACTGTCGTTCTGTTTAAATAGACACAGACACTTGCAGGGGAGAGAAAATTCTTATGTTTTCGAGTACCCGCAACCTGACCAACATAGCAGCAGCCGAAATCATTTATGGAGATGGAACACCTTTTAAACAGCACACAAAGCAGTTCATACAACTGTACAGCGGCCGAAACAGAAAAAGCACATTAACATCTCCCATACACTTCAGATACTAAAGACAAGACTCATCAACCAGGAAATTACAGTATTTATTCTGCCCGTGTGGCAGATAGCTAACCAGAATATATATACGGGGCAAATATACGACAAGTCCGGGGAAAGAATCGTTTATTTAACCACGTAGTATACAACAGTGAGTGAGTGAAGGTAAATTCACTGTACGTTGGCAAGGTTTATCTCCTAAAATAAAGGTGATCCAAAAAACGTGTCGGACAAGAATTTCATCACACGGAAGAGAAAGCAGGTAGCTAAAACCTGTGAAACAGTCCGGAACAGTTGCATAAAAACTGGGATGCTGAGCCGTTCAAAACAATAAGGAGATGTGGCTATTTGTTCAAACATAAATCTTACACGATGATTAATAATCCAAGAAGGAATAAAAATGTGTAATGTAATTACAGTACACTCCCCGCCAGGTTCTTATGAATATTTCTCTAAATTTCTAGATGAAAAATATGAAAACGAATATATTCCAATATCGAATTAATATCACATAAATCCAAAGGTCATTCTAGAATAACGCCTAACGGTATATGCACATGTACAGTTCAGAAAACGATCCAACGGTTATAGTTGTGTAGTTCCATCGTTGTGTGGGTTCCAGCGTTTCCAAATTGGAAAAGTAGATCTGTAGCTCCATCGTTGCCACGCACGGCGTGGGAAAAAAAGATGGGGTCGGTCTAAAAAACCGGTCTCAATTGTATGGAGAGAAAAAAAACAGTTATATGTACACTGGAATAGTCCCTTGTGGAAAGTTACAAGATGCTTAATACCAGAAGAATCATGTCGACTATCGGTCGAGTTTATTTTGCGGGTTTCCCGTCCACGATGACACGCACTTCGGCTTTCCTGGTATGTCCATCTTCACTCTTAAAGAGGCCGTTGACATTTTCGCTCTCTGAACAGCTTGATCCCTATTGTTGGGTAGGCGTGGTCTTGTAGCTCGGAAAGGAAGGGATGGAACCCAGCTCCCTGTTTCGTCTCTCACAAATTCGTCGTCCACCTGTTTCATGAACAGTTTATCATCGTGAGACATCCCTGGTTTATCATCGTCAGGTGTCCTGACAAACACATCTTGTCCTATGCTGTTGTCCTTCGGGAATTGTTCCCGTATCTCAAAGTTGTTTTTGCACGGTTTTAAAACCGTAGGGCGACCGGAAGTCGATACATATGTCCTGTTTACATTGATGTCGGTGGGTGCATGTTGATTGTCAAAGCATGTCAAAGCATGTTTCAACCAATACGACCCAGCCAAGTTTGAGTCGTTGAGCGTATAGAGCTTTTAAGGGTCTAAGCTTTTGATCGTGCACGTGATGAGCTTCCGGTAAATCCCGACCAACGAGAAGCATGATACTGCAACTATCATCCAAAGGCGAGAGGTGTTTTGTTATTTCTCCTAAGTGAGGGTGTTTGTTTGCAATATCCGGTGTCGGAATCTTGTTCATGTTGTGGGTATGTTGTCACATTCTATTAGGACTGGTAAAACTAATGGGTCGCTGCCATGGATTGTAGTTACAATGAAGTCTTCTCTCGTCTTCCAGAAGTCGTAATCTTTCCAGAGCAGGTGTAAAGCGTATATGTCTCTGGAACGTCCGTACATTGAAATACTGAAAGAATTCTGGAGAAGCTAAGGACCTGTTCCTCTAGTATTTTTGCACAAAATTTTCCACTATATTCTTTGCATATTTCAGTGCAGGATGAGTTGACCGTGTTAACGGTAGTCGTGATCCCTGACTCCCGGTCGTTGTTTAGTGCGGGCTTAGGCACTGATTGAGAAGCAGGTTTGTTGCTCTTGTTAACGTAAAGAGCCGTGGTATGCTGTTTACTACCACACTTTGCATGAAACACTGTCCCAATCCCGACTTACATGCCTATTCGAGTCACAGCACTTGAAACAAACTTTGTTGTCTTTCAGCAGAATTCTGCGTTCCTCTATAGGTTTGGAACGGAATCCACGGCAGTCATTTAATGAATGTCTGGAGCCATGCAAGATGCATTTTGCAAGCCTGTCTGACAAATGATTGACGTTTTACGCATCAGTTTTGTGAACACCAATTTTAACTTGGGGCTTAAATGTCGAACTTCCTTTTTGAGATGAAATAACGGGTTCCGAGCCGTGGGTAAACCCTAGGTTGTTTCTGATCTTACTCCCGTATGAATGCGGGAAATTCCGGAAATGGAGAAAATGAGGTTGAGTGTTGCTCATTGTACCTTACTGCTCTTGCTGTCAATTTTTCTTGTAGACCAAATGGCAGTTTAGACACAATAAGTCTTATTCCCGAGGAGAAATCGAAATAAGCCAATAGATTCTTGAGCTGTGGCTTCTCCTTTATATACTCGATCTCTGACAAGATGTCTGACAACTCGTAGATGCGTTTGTTGTCTTTGTTTGTGAGCTTCGGGAAATCGAACTTCGTTTTAAAAGAAGCTTCGATCATTTCCGGACAGCCATATCGTTCATAAAGTCACTAACCACGTGCTTTGAAGATTCTGTTCCTAACCATTTGACCAATAGGTCCAGCTTCTCTGAATCCGAAACGTCCAGTTCCCTTATCACACTTTCGAAGCTCGACTTCCAAATATGGTACGACTTAATAGAAATTTTGTGATGGCAGGCGTCGGGTCTGAACCCGTATCCTGATAACCGGATGTGGGTTTTCTTACATTTACGAGGCTTGATGCACTGTGCATGGGATAGTCTTGATAGGGCGTAAAACATATGCATGGGTGTTCAGCCCAGATAAACCGAAAGTCTGTGTCTGGGTGACTGGAATATGTCCACAATCGTTCTTCAACGTAGATGTTGCAGATGGAAGTCCAACATCTCCCACCCGTGAATGATATGCGACAGCTGTGGTCATATCTGGCTCTTTTTTAGCAGCATTTCTGGAAAGACCTAATCCCGAGTGTGCGGGACGAGAGAAACAAGTCGTGTCTTTCGGTATAGCAGAAGGTACGTGGTAATTCACGTTTTGCATCCGATATTCCTGTTTGCAGTGAACACTGTGCTGCTGAACATAGCCCTGGACCCCTTAAATCGGGTCGTCTGTCGGAACCAGAAGTGGATCGTCCAGATCTTGTTTCATGTCGTCTTCCTGTTCTAGGATCCAGGCTTCGGCTTCTAGTTCGGCAGCCTGTCGCTGTGTTTCTAGAAGTCATTTCCGCTTTGATTTCGGCCTTTCTATGGTTAACTTCCGCTTCTCGCCTGGCGACCTCTTGTTCCATTTTAGCTTCTAGCTTAGCCATAAGCGCCTGTTTTTCGGCAAAGGCGATTGCTGCTTTTGCCGCCTCGGCTTTGGCACGTGTTCTGTTGGCCAAACTGGATGTATTTGATTTACAAGAACTGGTCTTGCTATATAATTTCGACTTTGTTGTTTCAACAGACTTCGCCATGCTGGTCTGTCTTAGTACCTCATGCAGGTTGGCTATAGCTGGAGAACGTCGATGACTGGATTTATGACTTCTAAGTCTTGATTTGCCAAATGTCGAATTTGGCCCTTCACAAACACGAGGTATTCCTCACATAGTCGGTTATACCTTGCGTAGGCTTTAACAACTTTTTGTTCAAGTTTCAGGCATTTTCTTGCATCTGACGTGGGGGGTAGGGGGGTTGTCGGTATTTTGTAAGATGGCGTTACACATGAACCAAAGAAGTCCAACGTCTTACGACAGCTTGTCTCTCCTCTGGCTGTACTGCTCTTCTCCTTTTTCCGTCAATGTCCGTGTTCTGAACGATGCTGACATCTGATCGTCCTCTTGATTCATTATGTGGCGATGTTGTGTTGACCCCGCGAGTCGTACAACGGTGACCCGAAGAAGTTAACCAACCAGATACAGTCAATTTACTATTCTGCCCGTGTGGCAGATAGCTAACCAGAATATATATACGGGGCAAATATATGTTTATTTAACCACGTAGTATGTGAGCGTGAATGAAGGTAAATTCACTGTACGTTGGCAAGGTTTAACTCATAAAATAAAGGTGATCCAAAAAAACGCGTCGGACAAGAATTTTATCACACGGAAGAGAAAGCCGGCAGCTAACACCTGTGAAACAGTCCGGAACAGTTGCATAAAAACTGGGATGCTGAACCGATCCAAACAATACGTAGATGCGGCTATTCGTTCAAACATAAATCTTACACGATTAATAATCCAAGAAGGAATAAAAATGTGTAATGTAATTACAGTACACTCCCCGCCAGGTTCTTATGAATGTTTCTCTAAATTTCTAGATGAAAAATATGAAAACGAATATATTCCAATATCGAATTAATATCACATAAATCCAAAGGTCATTCTAGAATAACATATGTATCGACTGTAATGTAATTACAGTACAGTATTTAATTACGCGGACCAAGCTACCCTCTGCCTTTACATGGAGCTCCGCTAGTAAATGTTTGTACATGTAAATAATGTTCATAACTAAATGTAGTAAATTACGTTTAATTTGTTAAATCGACATGTTATCAATTAACTACGTTTTGTAATGTTACATTGTCAGGAAACTTGAGATAATGTTCTATCTATTTCTGCGTTTTATGATTAGTTTCTTTCACTCAACAGTTTCTATCTCTTGAAGTGTAATTACACGTGTTTACAACGTTTTTGACTTGTCTTATATGTCATGCAGTTATAGTTCCCCACAGAAGTTTATGTCTACACTTTCCAATTATTGTTAAGATATGTATTGTATAATTGCAAACACACAGAGATGTGGAACTATGTTCATAATACGTCGATATTGTCATGTCTCATCGTCATGTTTTCACACACCGGAAATACTTTTGAAACGCATTAATCCATTGTTTTCATTGTTAAATATTTTGTAAATACTTACCTTACACTCAACATAACACATTTTTATAATTTATTATCACGTTTTTAACATTCTTTCAAAGTACAGTACAGGTGTAGTGATTTTGTTTCTTACACAGGTCCTAAGTGTGTCAGAAAAATACAGTACCGATAGGTTGCAACCTACACTTCCGCGATTTCCCGTGATGTGCTATTAATGATATTTTGATGTATTCTCATTTGTTTATGAACTTCGCATTGTGTTATTGATATTTTCTTGGAATATTGATGTTTGCCTTTTATTGTGTGGTTAAGTACAATGTAATTCATTTAGAATATTGTTACTTATTATTGTTCATTTGCATTTTCACCCTCTTAGGAGGTTTTGTGCATTGATGTATCGATGTTTCTCCGGAAACTTGTGGAAATAAACATTTCTAAAACCTCATGACTTTCTAGTTTTATGTAACATCACATAACAATTTGTTATATCGACATATCTGTTTACTTACTTTTCAATTAAATTTATATGATATTCTCTTTTCTGTACTTATTGCTTAGAAAAGATTCATGTTTTACTGTAGTCATAATTACAGGTAAAATTAATTAAGTTTGTCTTCTACCTGTTCACTTTTCTCCAACACACTTTTTACCTGAAATATCAAATGTTGGAGAAACGTGAACACACCCAAAGAGCTGATAGGCTTACAAATGCACGTAAAAGGCGTGTGTATTGGTTTTTGTGTTAATATTGGTTTTTTTTGTTATTTATGTCGTGTCTTTAAGCTCATCCAGATTTTGTAACTATCCTAGGGATTTCTACTTGCTTACCGTTCGGGTTTCTTATATTTTACTTACGTTTCAGGACCTACAATTTCTGGTTGCTCACAACCGACAAATATAAGTCCGCCATGAAAAACAACCTGACCAATGTGTAGTATTATAATAAAACCAACAATCATTCGAGGAGACATTTTGATTTTTCTTGTGATTACTCCGCCTAGAAATGCTCCTATGGAAACTGTCGCCATCGTTAACCCAGCTGGAAAATACAGAATTTTCAAAAGATCAAATACACCGAAAGAGTTAATTAAAACAAAACATCAAACATTTAGACAAAATAGTCAATCGGAAGATTTCCGTTTAGGGTCCGGTGTCTATTTACAATATATTTCGTCATTACTGCGCTTGAGACGTTTCATTTCATTTATTTGATTAATTCGTAAGTTACCGATGACGTCAAATGTAAGCAAATACCTAGGTTTCCGTCAATATTCTAACAATGTCAGCAAATTTTCGCTTACCTTTTACCCAAATTATGATGATGCTGCTGATTTTAAGCTGTGTTAAGACATCTCTTTAGTATTTTTAGTTGAATAATTAAAGTTTTTTTCTGGTTTTTTTTTTTTTTGGTTTTTTTTATTTGCAATACAATTTTGTTTCTGAGTAAACAAGCCAACCGTATCACATATTCATATCACTTAACCACTGAGTTAACTTTCCGATGATATGCGTATAAAACCGAGAGATCCGATTTATAAAATTATGTTTAAGCCGACGATTGTATGTGATCATTAGATTTGTTTCTTTGTTTGTTTGAATGATGTGTTATTTCAATTTTAGCAATGTTTCAGCTATACCACGGCATCCAGTTTTTATTAAGATTAGGGGGGGGGGTGTGAGACGGAGTACCCGGAAGGAAACCCCGACCTGTTTTAGAACACCCTTGTAATCCTTGTAAAAAAAGATTAGCGTCGAGTACACCTTGATCACTAGATGACAAAGACGTATGTTCGGTAACCTTTGTTCGTCTAATAAAGATTATCAGTGACACTGAAAACAAGAATATTTGGATCTAATAGCTTAGATGTATAACAGCTGCTATATGCCAAACCCGACAGACGATCTAAATCTTGGGATTAAAACCCCTTAGAAATTTATAATAGTTTTGTTATTTTCGTTTTCCTTTTGTTCACTGTCGAGTCCTTATAGATTGCAGTTTAAAGTTTAAAAATGTAACACGATACGACAATTATATGACAAAGATGTATTAATAAAGATAATACATGATCAATTTACTGCTTTCGATAAACTGTGTTAACATTATAAATAAAATAAATAAACTATACTCTAGGTAAATCAGTCACAAGTAATATATATCAATGGCTTTAGTTATCCAAAGATAATTTTGTAATAAAGTATGTTAGAGGTTACTTTCAAAAATTTCGTTTCCATCCATACGATTACGTGAGTTTAATGAATTAATATTGTCCATGTGGAGATATACTATTGTCACCCCGTTTCCGGTTGCCGATCGAAAGATCTACCCGTTATCCGGTTGCCGATCACGTGATTTCGAGGGTGACAATAGAATTGTGTCCCCGTTTCCGGTTTGGTTTCGAGGTTGTCACTCTCTTAAGAAAATTTTCGGCGTTGTCTAGCATGACATTTCATTTATAAAGTGTCACGTGATATTATTTTGAGCCACTTATTAAGTATCTTTTAAGTGAGGTTTAGTAGATATTAATTGTTTGATGACGCTTTTAAGCAACCACTGGGTCGATGCCTCTGCTGGTGGATTGTTAGTCCCCGAGGGTGTCACCAGCCCATCAGTCACACTGCGGTGCTGATGATAATATCTGATTCTTTTAGAGATATAGTCATTGTATTAATTTATTGCCCTGAAATTTCGAAACTAATTTAAATTTTTAAGTTTTTTTTTTAAGATTTTCATATCTGTTTACAAGATGCAGATGACCTTGGACGGATTGTTATAGCGTTTTGGAATTTTGATGATAAAAGCTTTAAAATATCTTAACATTTTAAACACTTTTAGGTGTGAGAGCCACTAATCAGTCTTGATTAGACGAAATGGGTGTCTGGCGCAGTAAAGTTTATAGCCTTGGTATCTTTGATGACATTTTATTAAATATTGGCGAACTTATTTGCAAATAAGAATTATATGTTCTGTTATCTTCTGTTCAGTTAAAATTAAAAAAATAGAGATCTAAACCACCTCTTTATTCAGGGTCGCCTGTCAAACATGAGATCGTTACCCTTCCGGAACCCACGGTATCAATCAAAATGGTTATGTTCCTTGTGATTGATTTTAAAATTTTTGTTTTTATTAACAAGATATCATTCGACCTAGTAAGATTTAATGTTTCAGCAAACGTCATTAAAACAGCTTAGTTTAACCAACGTATTCTAAAAATTTAACAAAAATACTTACATATTAGCACGTTTGCCTTCCACAGTGGAACACCAAACTGGTCTGCGACGTATTTAGTTTTAAAAGCAACTGGACCAACTATGGACGACATATGTAAGACACCTGCGAACACCATACACGTATATACTAGACTTTTCATCACTCTTATATATGACGCCGCTCGCTCTAAAATGTAATTTAACGTTTTCAATAAGTAATTCTACTTTATTAACTACTTTGATACTCACTTAGATAACAGTAAAACAACCGATATGATATGATCTAGTCCAATACAGAATTAACTAGCCCAATATCGGTATTGACCTGCATTGAACTGATTCCAACCCGTATTGGCCTGATTGATTTGGACTAGTTAATTAATAAAGATATCATTACATGATTATTTTTGTATTGGCCTAGTTATTGGTCCTTGGCCAGCTGCATTGTCCTGCTACGCCTCAGAACAATACAGCAAGCCTTGGACCACAATAACTGGGCCAATACAGAAATCATTATGTAATAATATCATATAACTGAACGTGGCTACAACATACTTTATTGCATTTGTTCAGATTTTATGTTTGATAAAAATAACTGTAGTTATTTTTCGCAGGCTGGTTTTTCATCTGACTCAGCAACTTAATGTCATAAGATGTACACATCCAAGCAATTAATACAAATTCGAATCGTATTTGCAATCGGAACGTCTCTCGGCCATTTCCGACAAGGGTCCGGATAGTAACCTCGTAGTTAATTGACAAACGTTAGTCATTATCAAAGAATTGATTACGTCATGACTTAGTTCTTTACGTTTCGGTTCATTCATTTTATGGGTTCGTGAGTGAAAGTTAGCTCTAATCTGTTCCCTGTTGCATGTTTTTTTTTTCATTTACCCTAGCTTTAATTCAAATATAATCCCAGGTTGCCACCAGCCTTCTACACAGTTTGATTGGTTGTTTAAAACGCCATGTTTTAGTCAACATTTTTAATGGGTTTTTTTCCGTCGTAAATGTCTGTAGGAATAAAACTTGCTGCTTTTTTTTTACAGATTTTAAGTTTATCGACCACTTAACGTGTTGCTGTTGACATAAACGAGACAGAAATTTTTAAAAACATTCTTATAAAAGCCGCTTTTATGATAATGGACACCTAACGCTATTTCACGATGCCTTATCGGAATATCATCAGTTACAGTTAATACTTTCGTAAATTTTCAGGGTATTACAAATCGTAACGATTAAGTGCTGGTGGCCTGGTACGACACCACAACTAATGCCTTTTGCATATGGCGGGCATACCGTTGCAGGTCCACGAATATAGTTCCTAATAAAATAGAGTATTTCTGTGTTTTTTGTTTTGTTTTTTGTTTTGTTTTTTTGTTTTTTTTTGTTTTTTTTTTTTTTTTGTTTTTGTTTTTTTTTTTTTATGCATTTCTCTTGTTTTTGTGGTGCTTTAGGGCTTATTGGAAAGAAGGATCTTTGAAAAATACGTAATAATTAAACATTGATGAAATATGCTTGGTAAGGTGTAATTTGGTTTAATGGAAAAAGTGCAAATTTCCTGTTTTCAGAGTCCCTCTGACTTCATTCCTGAAGAAAGGGATGCTTTCATGGCATTAAAAAGAGTTAGGTGTGTTCTATTTTTCTAATTTATGACTATTTTGGAAGTGGTATGGTACTTTTAGACCACCAAATGCCGTTCCAAATGCAATGGAGGAATTTTTTAATTGACGTTTTGTTATAAAAAATAAATAAGCATAAATGATTGTGGTCTCGGGCTATCTGACTGTATATTCGACCCGGACGTTCGCTGACGGTATTAAGAATATTTAGTCAGAGCCCAGACTATGGTTAGTTCATAGTTACTGATGACATCAGATTGAAAGCAAATATTTCTCCGTTAAAAAAGTTGTCTGTAAATGTTAGCAAATGTAAGTACAAAAAAAAATACAATTTGATAACTTATTTCCTCGCAGTACAAATATATTACCGGTACTATATAACGTGGCTATACGTATCATTTTTCGTCAATATCCAGGTCACTTTCCGATCGTAAGTGGAAATAGCCGAACTGATCCGATTATTGTATTAGTTTTCAGAATTTCTTGCGATATTAAGATTTATATTTATATATTAATATTTGTGAGGAAAATTTTAATACATTCACTCCTTAATAGGACATCTCAGACAGATATTTGTTGTCTATTACACAAGTACATTAATGCATTCACATCACAATTTTTGTATAAAAAAAATTGGCAAGGGTTTCAAATCTACCTTTAATAATGGCAAACGTCGACATTGTGGCACAATCATGCTTTTCATCAGAGATTTGCAATTCTTCTTTTTTCATGAGGCTTATTTCAGGTTCCTCTTTCTGTTTGACTTTCTCTGCTAACCGTCTCGGAAAACATACCACAGGAAAGACCACAATTAGTGAAAATACACCAAAGACAAGGAAGCCCAACCACCACGCACCGATCCATCTTGGATCCTTAGTTGACATGTCAATATCTACAGAATACACACATCAAAGATTTATTTCAAATTTACATAACATTTGATACCTACATATGTGTCTCTGGCATCCTAAAGACGTTTTTCTCCTTCAGACTCATCCTGGTCTTACCGTTATATTCCTTCGTATTCTGTGTTTATGTCTTATTTCTCTGCTTTCTTTCTCAAAATTTTTGTGCATTAATATTTAATTGTTTATCTCATGTTTGTAGTGTTTGTACTTCATGGCACATTTGGTAAAGGTCTTTGAAAAAGTTCTGAATTGGGCGACCTGTATAGTTTTTAATGTTGATGACTGACTAGAAGTACTAAGTCATGAGATGGCCATATTTGACCCAGCATTCCCAGTGGTCATATACGTAGCCTGAACTTTCCTATGCGTCAGTTTTGTTTAAATATGAAGCGAAAATGTTGACGTCTTTTAATCTAAATTTAAGATGCATGCATTTTAGTATGTATACCTACATTTAGTTAGATTGTTTATGGTGTAAACTTAAAAGATAAGTGGCGTTTTACTGGTGACTATTGGGAACTTACGAGTAAGCTAAACAAAGAAAATAAACCAAAGCCCGATCTACTAAATATAGATGTCCAATGAAACAAAGCGAAAAAAGAAGAACGAAAGAAACTGCCCCTGTAAGGTAGCAAAAAAACTTAAACTGCTTTTTGATAACATAAACCTTAAACAATAGCAACAAAACCTTCAACTTTCCTTCAAAGGTCACATAAACTTACATTGTAGCGTAAATCCTTAACTTGCTTCTAAGGAAACATAAACTGACCTTGTAACGTAAATCCTTAACTTATCTTCTAAGGTTAATCTTTAATTTTTTACTTATATTGTAAACCTTTGATCTGCCTTTTAAGATTTACCTATAACTTGCTTACTCTTACTATGATAAATCTTTAGACTTGTAAGGTTAATTTTTGTTTTCACTTCTAAGGTAAATCTTCAACTTGCATTCTAATGTAAGCCTATTATCCTGCCTTGTAACGTCAGCCTTATACTTGCCTTCTAACTAAACTTTTAACTTGCCTTCTAAAGTAAATCTTTTACCTGTCTACTAGGGTTAATTGTTTACTTGCCTTCTAAGGTAACATAAATGTTACTGAAATATCCTCCTAGGCCATATGCGATTGCTGGGCCAAATATGGCGGAACCGGTCAATATGCCTAAAAATAAACAAGTAATGCCATGTAAAAGTATTTTTTGGCTGTGCGAACAACACACACACGGATACTGCATTTGGAGGTTTTTAAGGAGGATATACAGAATCAAAAGCAACTTCATTCGCTTTAAAAGTATTATGATTTATCTGGTATGGTGTCTAAAGTTCGTAAGTGTGTTGCTGAATTTGATTTCATATTTAGTAGATCAGGACTCACAACAGGTAGAACGGGGTCAAAGTCAGGAACTGATCTAAAGCTAGTTATAACAGGACTAAAGTAGGTTACCGAAATGTAATAGCAATAGGTTGAACAAGATCGATGCCTGATATGTACAAAAAACAACTAAAACAGGAGTCATGTGCTAAGGTCAGCGATAGGTATGATGGGGACCACAGTCAGGGACTGCTATATATAGAATAATAATTACATTTTACTTTCAATTTTTAGACACGCAATATCACGTGAAATACCTAGACCCAGTTCAACGAGATTTTGTCATTCTCAATAAAAGTTACTACTACATGTATACTTTTTATCAGTAAATCAATTTCAGCATTTTTTTTCTAAATTTAAATTTATTTCAAGGGCTACTTTCTCGCGTAAACGAGATTTAAAGCGGCTCTAACAAAAGGAAAGTAAATCACTCCGCGTGAGACACAAGGTGTTGACAGATTTTTTCGAATATCATGCCATGTACGGGTGACTGAAACATGTCCGTTAACAAGATCAAAGAAAAGACGTAAACATTACTGATAAAGATTAACGCTATGTAAAACAGATTCCCTTTAAGCAATTGATATGTACTAACAATCAGTGGAAGAGATCATGGTAAGGGATTGCTATGTAGTAACAATCAGTGGAAGAGATCATGGATAGGGATTGATATGTACTAACAATCAGCGGAAGAGATCATGGTCAGGGATTGATATGTACTAACAATCAGTGGAAGAGATCAAGGTTAGGGATTGATATGTACTAACAATCAGCGGAAAAGATCATGGTCAGGGATTGATATGTACTAACAATCAGCGGAAGAGATCAAGGTCAGGGATTGATATGTACTAACAATCAGAGGAAGAGATCAAGGTCAGGGATTGATATGTACTAACAATCAGTGGAAGAGATAAATGTCAGGGATTGATATGTACTAACAATTAGCGAAAGAGATCATGGTCAGGGATTGATATGTACTAACAATCAGTGGAAGAGATCAAGGTTAGGGATTGATATGTACTAACAATCAGTGGAAGAGATCATGGTCAGGGATTGATATGTACTAACAATCAGTGGAAGAGATCATGGTCAGGGATTGATATGTACTAACAATCAGTGGAGGAGATAAAGGTTAGGGATTAATATGTACTAACAATCAGTGGAGGAGATCAAGGTCAGGGATTAATATGTTCTTACAATAAGTGGATGAGATAAAGGTCAGGGATTGATATGTACTAACAATCAGTGGAAGAGATCAAGGTCAGGGATTGATATTTAATCTGAAATCGTTATACTACCGCAATACAAATATGTGTTGGTTTTGGGCACGAAGAGTTAGCTTATTATGCACCCATCGCGTAACACTCTATCGTATTCTCGGAAAGGGGGTTATGGCAGTATACCGTACAGAAATCCCTACTTCGAACCATAATGTGTTGTTTTACTATAGTTTAGTGTTTTGTACTATAAGATTGATTGCCATTTTGGTATATTTTTGCATATATACATTTTGCTTACTTGACGTTGAGCAACTTATCAAGTACTATATTTAAGTATAATTCAATATAGGGATACTTATGCGCATGCTCATAAACCAATCCAGCAAAGCAATACTAAAACTAGAACGTATGGTCTAACAAAATAAACATAAAAACACTAGCTGCAACGAACCGGGCTGTAATCGCTCATCTGTTTCACTGTATTACTCCTTTAAGTGCAATGGTATGAAACTGACCTGGAGAGAAAATCTCCAAATGAGCCATAATTACACATTTAAAAAACATTCTTTCAAATAACCAGACTAATATTCACGGTAATCTAACAGGTTTACTATTTCATCGATCTGCAGTTCTAATCTAATTACATTTTGCTGAAAAAATTTTTAATTGTCCGTTTTGAATGATGACGCTTGAACAGAGTGCATTGTTATCGAATACGGTTTTGAAAGGCGTCTTAGTTTGAGATATTTGGGTTTTGTTGATACTGTCTTCGGCGATAAATGGATCAGAATTTGTATCTATAAGACAGCTGTTTTAGAACAGGATGTAATTTTCGTAAAAGAGCATAAAACCAACATAACCTGGTCTCCTGGTGCAATATTTTTATTGACGCAAGCTTCACTTCAAATATAACACCAGGTCAGGACCTCCGAGATAAGCATTTTCATTGGTTGATAATATGACGCCATTTAATATCACATGCACATGCCAATCTTTTTTTAAATCTGGGAATATCTTTTCTTTATAAAATTTAAATATAAATTATATTTTACCTTTACGTTTAAATTATGAAATCATAATGTAAACTCAGCTGAGAAATGGAAACATTGAACGTCACAAAGAGAATGACGTCATAATACGTTCGTTCTACTTGAACTTATCTATAATACTAAATGGTCAGTCTAGAGAATACCCGAACGTCAAATTTCAACGCTGTCACCGTTGAAATCCAATGCTCCTGACCTGACGTTATATCCGAAGGCCGCTTAGGCTCATGAGGATATCATCGTCGGGTACCAGAAGAAAAACCAACATTTATATAACCTTACAAATGAGATTTTAGTTTCGCTTTGCGCTGGTTTTCATGAACAGCGAAGACAGATCTGCTGTTAAAAACTTCTAGTTTTAGTAACAACGGTCATCTTGTTTTGCCTTGACAATCAGAATATTTCTCGAACTAGCATTTAAACTGGATCATCATTTTTGTCATGAACCTTATGTGTATACTAGGGTAAAATTATTCATTTTAAACTTAACTATACTATCGACTATAAATTTTTTGCTTCCATTTATGATGTTACATGTGAAATTTTATCTGGCTTTGCAACTATTGGACGTAAAATCCAATATTTAACGGGATTGTCTATTTTAAGAAGTTTATTCAACTTTGTAGACCATTTCGTCTCAGGCTAATCTTGCAAAACCCTGTTCTTGTTTTGCAGACCTATTTGGACTTCTTTAATGGATTTGTTAAGTACATTCACCGCCGCTCTCCATTTTATTATACTTACCTCGTAAAACTTTTTTCCCAAACTTATCTTCATCAAACCATCTAACTACCACAAACCGTGTTTGTCCAATTATACTGACCCATGTAAAATCCTGTCTTCTTTTTATCTTCACCATCGATGTACTGCGTAAGGAATGGCGTCCTGAATGATTTGGCAGCTCCTTGAAGACTCATCCCAATTGCAATCAGACCAATGGATAGTGTTTTCAGAGACGCATCCACACCGACATTGAAAAATGTCGACTTTTCTTTCTCCAAAGATGTTGATTCATTTCCTTGTAGCTGTGCATGCTCTTGACACAATGGATAATTGATTGTACTTGATATTGTTTTATTAATTGTGTTGTCTGTTTTAATTGCCAGCTTTAAACTGTTTTCTTTGGACTGAATAACAAAATGCGGTAAACTACAGAGCAATCCCGAAAGGGCAAAAACTATATTAGCGGCAAATAGCCATCTGGGAACATGTACCAAGTTAGGAATGGACGATACAAGAAACCCAACTGCTAGGAAACCAATATCGTTAAAGGTCATAATTACACCACTTTCATAACTGCTAAGACCAAACTGCTTCTCTAATGCAGGGATTTGAGAGTTGATGTAAGACGCCAATGTTTGTGATACAAGTATTGGAAGTATGTAAAAGCCCGTGAATCCCGCAGCTGAGGCAAACTTCTGGAAATAAGGAATACGGAACACTCCGATGCCACACAGATAATCTGCATCATTTACGTGTTTATCTGTATGAAGGTTGCCGTTCTTGTCCTGTTTATCGCCCATACTGTTGTCTAAAATTATATTAATATATATTGATTTTTTTTGTTAAAGATACTAATAGTATCGCAGCTAACAGGAATAAGTTTTACGCAAAAACGTAATTCTTATGCAACCTTATGTAAAGTGCATTATAATTAAACGCTGTCAATTATTTCATGACATCAATTATACGATTGAACGCAGGGCAGATGTTATTTACTCAGAATGAAAAACATTTCATTCTAGTCAATGAAGTCATTTTTGTATTTCAATGAATTTGAAAATTGCTACTGCGTTGTCAGTAAAATCAATTTGCTACCATTTGTTGGTACCGATTGATGTTGGTAAATTTTAAATAAAAACAATTGACTCCCAAATTTATACATACTATGTTGTTGTTTTTTTTTTGTTTTTTTTTGTTTTTTTTTCTTTTTAATTTTTGAATGAACTAAATGAAAGCATAGCATTTTTTAACATTCTTTTTGCAGATTATTAAAAGTAAAATATAAACACCTCACTGAAGAAAGATAGCAGCGAAACCTAACCGAACAAATAAGGCTACAGTCTAGAGACAATTACAAATCTGCATAAACATTTACAACGCAAAACCTTTACCAAAAATTACAAAAACAGAGAGTGAGTAGCCCAAACCCAATAAAAACTATGGATGCAATCAGGTGCTCTGGAGGAGTAAGCAAATCATTCCCATCGAGTTATTCATGTCATTTCTAAGAAAAAGTCACAATCCATGAATAGGAAAGATTACCTATGATTCGGCGTTAATATCCAACCGTATTTGAGAGATAGATTTTCCATAACAATAAGTTAGGTCATGTTGTCAGTTTTGTAGGGATAACATCAACCCAGGTACAACAAACCTTTGTTTAAGTAGCTGGGTAGTCAACAGCAGTTAGTGGTCTAGAAAAATCGGAATACCAATCGCAGGATGTAGCATAAGGTATAAGTTGAGAAATGTACACGCCATACGCCGGAGCTGCTGATATCGATGAATGAGAAGTTGACAGTCGGAAAGTTAAAGTCATCACGTCTGTTTGTAGTTCCCCCCACCCCCCAACCCGAGTCTAATTAAGAAGCCGACCTGATGAAAGACAATGTTTTATTTCTTTCTTAGCATACATAGCATTACAATTATTAACATTAATAAAAATTCTCACATTGCTAAATTAAATAAACATGCTATAAAATTAATCATAATAATAATAATAATAAAATTACTATATAAAAATGTTCAATACATATAAAGCTGACCATTGTTTACATACATACAGAACAGGTAATGTTTTATACTTAATTCCTACCTAGATGTATCCTTGTTCTCGAGTTTTCTGTGATTACAGAAGAACGATGGTCACAAGTTCTGTTATAATGGATATATTTTTAACATCTATTAGTGTTTCATAATGAAGGTTATTATGCGACGCCATGACTTTCTGTATATTTGTCTATACATAATATGCAGAATCACCATTGTTCTAAATTATAGTCTAGAATGTGTATTTTAAACGTTATGTATATAAACAAACCATTTAAGTTTCATTGGGATAATAAATATATGAATTTTTTATTGAAAATAAAAATGAAACATCAAAAAAATATTTTAATTCACATCCTTTCACCAAAACTATTTCCATTGCGTTATATTTTTTTTCTCCATAATTCCTAACGATGTTGGAGAATACCAGAAAAAAATCCTGCCAGCGCCCTTCCTCTTTTTTTTGGTAATAAGTGGTAGTATAAACGATTAAAGCGATAGTTTATCTATATTCCGACATAAAACACGTTGAAACACAACAAGTCCATTCGTGGAGATAAAACAACGGAATTCAGTAGAAGTAATTAAGTTATGATTATCACTACATAATGTCACGTGATAGAAATGCATATAGCATTTAATTGTATCATGGTAATCCTGAAAATATGCGTAGGTAATATTTTCGTGCCACTGGTGTCATTTTTTATCTCCCATGATGCAGTTAGGCGTTTCCTTCTAAAGATGCTATAGTCAAAGTCAGCGTCGGTCCCTCCGGGGGAATGCATATATTTTGCCTGTTTTTGTATTCATTGCTTTATATTTGTTACCAAAAAGCGTCAAAATGAATTTACAAGCTAATCCAATCTTTCTTTTAGTAAATGTTTTGCTCATTACTACTTAAATCGGATTTTTCTTACCACAACGGAGATTTCCCATTGTCAATTTCGCCATGTTTTGCCTCCAAGCAACAGTGGGGAGAAACTTGTTGTTTACAAATTGTCGGCAGTTTCCGTATCATTTGTCAACCAATCAGAATTGAGTTCCATTTGCCGATTACGCAATTTCGCGCCATATTGATGACACACCTTCTTTCCAAATGATTGAGGAAAATATTCTAGGAAATTATGCACATTCTTGCCAGTTCTGACGTGAGTATGTAATTTTAAGTTAATTATTTAATTTTCCCTATTGCAGAACAGTTGTCAACTGTCTTTTAATGTCAACAAACAAAGTAGTTAGTAGTAAACCCCAGCCACGGCAGACTATGTCTAAGAACCAGACCCACGTGGTTATTATTTTTTTGTTTACAATCTGAGTATGACTTTTAGTTGATAAAGTAAGGAAATACAGACTTATTTCATTGTTTATATTCAGTGCCGTAGATAGGGTCTGAATAATGATTGTGACAATTAGGAAACAGTTCGGTAAAGTGGTTTGGGTGGGGGGGGGGGGGGGGGGGGTTTGGGAATCCGGGTCGTTCACAATAGTGGTGCAAGTCAAATCGGCACCTACAAAAAAAGACAATTCGGCACCCATATTACTAGTCAATTCGGCACCTCGGAATAGTCAAAACGTCACCTGGGGTGCATTTCTTTTACCTGAATATGAAAAATGTTTCGGAAATGTTTCAAAAAACAGAAACATGTTTCGGTTATTTAAAAAACAGCATTTAAGAAACTGTAACATGTTTCAGTTTCTATCAAAACAGTAACAAAATGGCTTGTCGGTTTCAGTTTGAAACATCAATCACTTATGTTTCAAATGTTTCGATATCATGTTTCTGTTACCAGCAAAAGAAACAGTGAAACATGAAAATGATTCAGAATCATGTTTCAGATTTGGGTAAAATAAATGCGCCCCTGTTAAATTATTTACTTCTTACATTTAATGAAATAGTACCTTACCTGTTTGCTTGGGTTCGTTCGCTCTCTTTCTGTTATATAATTTTAACCACTGTTTTGTTTTGTTTATTTTTATTAATATTTTTAAATAGGCCTTTCGCCCTTTGTTTGAAATAAATTTAATATATGACATAAATGTACTGTAAAAATGATATTTGACTACTGTTTTTTTTATTTTTTTCTAAGCTAATAATTTCCATTTTTTTAATGTTCATAAATTAATTATTACAATTAGGACTTTGCTTTTATAAATTTATCAGTCCAAACTAATCATTTTATTAACGATCAAAAATAAAACTTAGTGATTGTATAATTAATGTAAAAATTGCTAATCAGCACAGGCAGAGAGACAGAACTTTATGTTAAGTCAGATGTAGTATAAAATTACAAACATATCTCTGTGTAGCTTTTATGCCAACAATACATATCAAATCCACATACTCTAATTGTTATCATGAAACCTTATAACTATAATTAGGAGGAACTGACTCGCTATACAGGGGCAGGGCGAACCGACCCATTACTGGGCCCCAGTCTGAGTGGAGGCGGCAGTATTAACCCAGTATTAGCCTTACTTTTCCTGCACTAGGAAGAAGCTCCAGAAACATACATGTTATACTGTTTAAAAGTTCTAGTTTCCTCCATTGCTGAGCAAAATTTGTGTTACCATTTTTGTTCATTGCTTAGTTTCTTTGCGTTATTTTATTTATTTATTTGGGGTAGAGGTCAATTATGATAGGAATGTTATTTGTATAAACTACATACAAGCATGTACATTACTTGAGCAAATAATTAAATGTAGACAAAATTTATTATTTAATTAATGAAACTCTATGAGCAGGTATAAACAGTACTTTGGGAAAAGGGGGGTGCCTTTCTTAAACCTGAAAATAAGTTTTTCTAGCAGATTGGGACCCTGAAACTCAATAAATACTGTTAATTTTTATATGCCCATCTATATGTCATCCACATGTCACACTGTATCGTGTCACTGCGGGCAAGGTGTACTTGGCTTACAATCTTAATTGACAAGGATGTACAGTTTTCCTACGGTAGGTCTGGGTTTTCTCTAGGTACTCCATCTTCCTCCCCCAATAAAAACTGCATGTCATGAAATAGCGGAAAAATTGCTGAAAGTGGTGTTAAACACCATTCAAACAAACTCTGGGTTTGTTTTATACTAGTACTTTTTAGTAAATATGTGAATTTCCACTAAGGATAATGAGAGTTTGTTCTTGAAACATTTTTACCAATTTTCTTGAAAGTTTAGCGAATTGTTAAATTTTTTTTAGATTTAAGCTTCATTTCATTTTTTATACCCCACCACACCAAGTGGTGAGCTACTATGTTATACACTCCATATGGATGTGCGTGCCTGCAACCTTACTTCAGTACTGACAGGCACGTGATCAATAGTATTACTACTTTACAATGCAACCATCTGTCACCTTAACTGGCAGTAAATTTCATGAACTGAAATCAATTTGCCATTTAAACTTGTGGACTGCTAAAGTATTCAGTATCCAATGAAGGCCCAAGTTTACTGCTCACACTTTTACTTGACTATAAGTACTAGTAACAATCTCAGGTTTTGTCTAGACATGCACATGATATTGAACTTAAAAATACTCCTTTAATCATAGCTCAGAAAGAGTTAGCTGAATTATCAAGTTGTGTTTCATCAGTCAACTTTGAAATTTCTGGCATATACGATTTTGTATAAAATGTAAATTTGTATAATTAAAATAAAGCATGATGCATTTAAATCAGTCATGTAATATTATATAAATATGTAAACATAATTGCAAAATAAAAATAAAACATTTTGTATCAGAAAAAAACATGATTGTAGTATGTATAAATTATAATTAACAGAATGTCTTTTACATGATTGCAGATATACATTATTGGAGTTTCTGGATGGATGATGATTCATGGTTTTTCTGATTACTGCTGGTCACTGGTGCATTTACTGCTGGTTACTGTTGCATTGGGTACAACTACTACAGAGTGAATCAACTACTTGTTCCACTGGAGATGACCGCTGTATGTGTCCCATCAGTGATGTCTTGGGAATTCCTAAGAGAAAAAGTGTGAAATACTGAATAACTGAAAACAAATTTTGTGACTGGTCTATTTCATGGCTTGATCTGTCAATGGGAGGACATTCTTGTTGTGTTGAAATAAGCATTTATCTTGTACACGAGTTATTTTTATTAAATTGATTTTATTAGTTTTTTTTTAAGAGAGCAACATATTATATTTATTAACTACATGTATGACTGACCTAACACTTCTGTATGGTTAATACACAAACATTCTTTTAAACATGTATTTCAAGAGGCTTTAAATTGTTTAGCGCCTTTTATTAATTTTTCAGCTATTCATGTACTGTGGCGTTTTTTATTGTGTAAAGGCAGCTGGTGAAAACCCAACACCTAAGGTATAAAAACTGACAATCCATGATGCCATTATATATGTGTGTGTATCTGTCAGTTACTCTTTAGGGTACCCATCTCTTATCCACAACTCCACTATCAACACTAAATGGAATATGATGAATCGTAGCGCCAGTGTGCAACTAATAGTTAACATTTTGATTGAAATGATATTTGGGGTTTTCGATAGGAAACATGGATTTTGACTTTGGTTTAGTACTTATTTTAAGTAATCAACTCCTCTTAAAGTTTTCAGTCCAGATCTCTTTACGGTAACAAACAATTAGACATTTATTGAACTTGTGCATCTTATTATAATGGAATTAGTTCTTATTTGTGGAAATAAAATACAATGTTGCACAGAATGGTTATAAAAAATTGACCGGTATATAGAACGAATCGTCCCCTTCCCATCAACATGAAGCGAACGTGGACTCCGAATCCCTGATTTGGGAGGATGTTTTTGTACATGTTAGTTTTTTACTGTAACTCACAAGTATATAGGTTTTTCTGTGTTGATAAGTTATGGCAACAAAAGATGTGGTCTATTGATGATTATTGTTTGCTTATCGTTCAGCTATATTCAGGACAGAAATATGGTCTATAAAAAAGAATGTGTTTACCGAAAATAATGTGCACGATAAAAAGAAAAAAAAATATTGTGTACATTTGGGCCTCTGAGGCCGAGTGGTAAAGGTAGTTCATTTACTATTGATTACGTGGTCTGTCAACACTGAGATTGAGAGTTCGATTCTCGCTGAAGGGTGCACTCGACTCTAGTTTTTAATTGACACGGCTTGCCAGTTTTCCTACCGCTGGTCGGGGTTTTCTCTAGGTACTCTGGCATCCTACCCCAAAAAAAACTGGACGCTATGATATATCTAAAAGTGGCTTTAAACACCATTTAAACAAACAACATGTTAAAGTTTGCACATACAGCTCAAAATAACGTCTCTTTCAAATTTATTGCAATTCAGTGAAGGAGGGGGCAGGATCTCGGAATGTTGAGGTATTTAATCAATCGTACAACTAATCTAGAAGGGGTTTTAATTTCCAATAAGGTGAGGTTCACATCCCATGGCTATGTTTGAATATTTCTTTCTGATGAACTGTAAAAAAGATTCCCCCCCCCCCCGAGGTTTGTATGCCCGCTACGGTCTGCGTGCAGGCTTTCGTATTACATTAAATAACCAGACCTCCCCCTAGAAACTAGGGACAGTTATAGGTTGACCATTGGGAAATCAGCCCAGCAATTGTTTTATCACTATATTTGATTCGAGCTTACTCAATTTTTTAATTCTACCAAACAATAATAAGGCGTACAAATAGGTGCAAGTTTTTAAAATCGCTCGTGGGGTAAAATGTATCGATTTTTTTGTAAACCAGTTTACTAAAATAACATGCCAAAAACAATTCTGCATCCGCAGTTTAGATTTAGGGAACAATGCCATGATAAAGCCGAAAATGTGGAAGTGGAATTAAAAACCCCATTTAAAGCTATCAAATTTCTAAATAGTTGCAATTTCAAGTGTTTTTTGTGGCTCAACATTCTCCGAGAATTGAACAGAATAATAAATAAGAAATCGAAAAAGAGGCTAACTAGTTGTTCTGTTTATGAGGTGCATGCTTATTAGTCTGAGGGTCAGGAGGACATTTTTCGGGACGCCTGGATTGGGCATTTCTTTGAACGGGAATTTGAGATTTTGTTAACATTTAACCGGGAATTCTGTATTAAAACGTAAGCGAGATCACGGAAACCCCTCCTCCCCTCCCTCCAGTCTGTATTTATTAATTTATAAAGACGTGCATGCTTACCAATCTGTACTGTGGGCATATACTCGAATTTAGGAAATTTCCCTTCATTCAGCGGTTTAAACGAATTGTACTGTTGAAATAATTAACTTGCATTTATTTATATAAACAAATTATTTCTTAATAATAAATAAACAGGTGTTTCAACTAAATTACCGGCAGTTAAAGGACATGTTCATTGCCGAAATTCTGTATGTAGTACTATATATATAGATGGTAAATTGTCCCACCATAATAGTATTTACACGCATTATGTTTATGTAAATTCTGTATGACAAAAAAGGAATTTAACAGAAACTGTGATGTAAAGAGTTTTTTTTTAACAACGGAGAAAATGTGGGTAAAAAGCTATAAAAGGATTAGATAATTGTTTTTAGTCTCATTTATAAATAACTGCAATTTTAATTTTTTTCTAGGCAATTTATCATGTTTATTACATGAATTTGTGGCAAAACCAATTGAAATCGTAATCAATTTTACAAGAAGTAATTATTTTTTATTTAATTAAGAATATACTTACCACTTCAATACTTATACCTCCATTTCTTCAACAGCTGTTTGGGCGTTAAACACCATTAATCAATCAATCAATCAATCAACCGCTGTTTCTAGCGTCTTTTTTTGTACGAGTTACTTCCCGTTATTGCACTACATCATTGACCGCGTGAACTTTGGTGACGTAAACAGCGGCTCCTTGACGAGTTTCCGCTGGTAAACAATGGCTGACCGCTCAATGTTAATTTTCCGTAGACACGTACAAAAACCGTCACATGGCGTACAAAGGAAGACAATTATACCAAACCGATTGTGTGAATCATCTTGTAAATTGCAATAACACATCTTCACATCAAAATGTAAGCAAATTTATGCATATTTATTTTAAAATCGCGATTTTCTGAACTCCAAAAAGTTGTGACCATGACTATACAAAAGTTAAAACTGTAGTCAGTTTTGTTCAGTTTCATCGTGAACCACTAATCTGTTAGGTGATGGAAGATTGGAATAATTTCAAATCAAACAGTTAGTTATCGTACTTGGTTCTTTGGTCGGAACTCATTGTATAATATCTGTACGGATAAGCTACAACAGTTACTACAGATAACCTGTTCAGACTAGTTCGGTCTGTCATACTTGATAGATCGGTCCAAACACGCTCAGTACATTGTTTGAATGATGAGATATAGTTTATGTACCACGTCACACACTTTTGCGATGTGTTTGTTGGATATTTTAAAACTTTCTTCGCATACAACTGTCTAAATGTTTTAAGGATGTTTCGCATTTTTGGCTTTAAATTAATTGTATTGCTTTGTTACTGACGTGTTTGATAAATCACAGGAAACTGTTGCGGTACCGATATTGATAACGCGCCTTGTCGATTACACGTTACAGTATAATGAATATAGCACAACAAGGCTTATGGATAACTCGTAATGACCTACATTATGGGATCTGGTAGATACCTAAATTTTCAGACTATAAGTGTTACACATAAAAGTATTGTTAAACTTGTTCGTGTCGACAAAATAGTTTAAATAATGTTCACTAAACGTTATGCAACAATTTCGGAAAGGGTTTCGGTACCGTGTCACTCTCTTTATACCGTATTTTGAATTTAGGTGACCCCGTCCCTCTGACGGTAGCTTTTAATTTGAGCATTTTTTACTGCATTTCAAAAAGTATCCTTGTTAAGAGTGGTCTTTATTGGGCGGGATGTGAGGCTTAATTTTCATTCGCTATCATTTTTTTTCATTCTCCTTACGAAATAAATGTTGTGGTTTCCCTAGTCTATGCATTTCTCCATCCCACCATTCAAGGGTACCTACGATGTCGTGTGTGTGAGGGTGTGTGTGTGTGTGTGTGGGCGGGCGGGCGGGCGGGCGTGCGTGTGTGTGTGTGTGTGTTCTCTTTTTAAATATTGCTGGAAAAGTGCTTTGTAAACATTTAACATCAAAAAGTAAATCTATTCTAATTTATAAAAATAATTGAATAATAAACGGTCCTGCTTTTAATTAAATCCGCTGAAAACTTTGACACCAAGCACATTACCTACGTGATGGTCATTACCATAGATACATGTTACTAAATACATGTGTGTGTGTGTTCTCTTTTTAAATATTGCTGGAAAAGTGCTTTGTAAACACTTCACATCAAAAAGTAAATCTATTCTAATTAATAAAAATAATTGAATAACAAACGGTCCTGCTTTTAATTTAATCCGCTGAAAACTTTGACACCAAGCACATTAACTACGTGATGGTCATTACTATAGATACATGTTACTAAATACATGAGCATATGCGCATGCGTGTTCTTTGAAGGCTGTTTGAAAATTTCAGTGCAATAATTTTGAGTTATAGTGTCTTAAAGGACTTTTAAAATCGTCATTTCTTAGATTGTTATTGCAAGGCATATCAGGAACACAAGTCGTCAACGCAAGTGGTAAGGACGTGGTGTAAAATGTGTGACTTTGACGTATCTTGCTTCGATCCTCTCAGCTCACAGTCAGCTGAGGAATATGTTCAGTCGGTTATGGGATTGTCAGGAGGCCCCAAAGTAACTGTAGTGGCCGATGTACATGTAAATGAAGATG